>OZ018310.1:1255934-1932092 GCA_963969455.1 Arge pagana
GCACCAAAAGAAGATATATAAGTATATAATATAATCGAATTGCGAGCTCGCGACGACGACCTCGCAGTTCGCAGCGAACGAAGACGACGTGCGAAAAAGAAAAAACAAATAATGTTAACAACAATCGTCAGACTGATGCATTTTTCCGAGGGAACAGTTTTCATTTGAAACACCTGCTTGTTGCCATTTTTGAAATATCGTAGCGTTAGTAAAACGTTCCAAACGCTCGAGATAGATTTAAACGAGTTTTGAATAAGAACAAATTTAGCGTAAGCAATTCGCATACACGGTTGCGATTATCACGCAATTCTGCGGCTCAAATATCACGGAACGGAACCCGTTCGCGCGAGTAATAACGAGTAAGCTTTTTTGTTTATTTCTCAATTCCCTTTGCTTTTCATTGTCGGACCGACGCGTTCGATTCCGGATGTTTCGAGCCTCTCGAGGAACATATACATACATGCATATTGTATTATAACGATATATTCACCACAACGCTCGTTAATCGCAGACAATTAGGCTCCGTCGATACGATAGACTCGAACGAAAATGTGAAGAAGACGAGAGGCGTGGGGGAAAACGATGTGAGAAAAATTATATTACACGTACAATATATAATATACGATGTATAACGTATAACGTATAATATATAACGTATAACATATAATATACAATACAACACACACAGAGACAGGCAGACAGACAGACACACACACGGACACACATACATATATATGCGCTTAAAGGCATGAAATTTAGAGGATGATGTGTTCAAATAGTCGTATAAATTTATATACCTGCTAGTTTGTTATCGACGTAATTATTTAGATGTGTAAATTGACAACTCGGAGACGTTTCGCCGCGCGATCATGCCGAATAACGTCGGCGCTTTTTCGGCTGGAATCGGCGATCAGGCGATGATCTTCGCTTTGCGCAAAATCGAGTTCCCGATTTTTTGGAAGCTCGTTGGAATTTTGCGATCGCAGGCGTGGAAGTGATTTTACGGTTTTGTTTAATTTATTTGTATAATATGTCGCTTTTAAAAATGTTTGGAAGCTGCTCGTTTCGTTTCGAGCTTTTTGGTAATTTTTAACGATTGGGTTATTCAAGAGATGTTGACGAATCTTTTGCGCATTTCCGCTCCAAGTGTTATGGAAAAATGGAAATCGTTGGTAAATTCGTACGTTCGTAAGAAACTGAATGGGAAAAAATAATTTCGACGATTCGAGCCGAAGGAGTCGTCGCGTTTAGTTTGGATCACTAGCGAGCGAGCGAGCGTCGCGACGAATCGAAGAGTTTTCGTTCGGCCTAGAAAATTGCAATAATTGGTATTCGTTAGCGAAACGATAAATTCAGGCGCACATTATCATTTCGAAGATGGATATGTAAATAGATAGAGTATTGCGTAGAGATTATTTATTATACCATAGAGATAATATAAGAGTAAGGGATAAGTGGGCGCGAGGGGAGGAATAATATATAAAACGTAAGTAATAGTTACTGGCAAGAAATGGGTCCCCTGTTGACCAATATTCGATAAATATCGGTGTACCCCATTTCATACTCCTAAGAAAACGCACGAGAATTTGTTAATCAGCCTGCGTCGATGATACGAGGAAAGCAAAACGGAAAACGAAAATCTCACTCACAACGACGAATTCGAACGGCTCAAAACTCCGACGATTTCATTTTCATCGTCGATAAGAACGAAACAAAAAAGGAACGAAAAAACTAGCTTGCAATTTTTATACCGACTGTACAATTTTTGACGATTTTTAATCGAGAAATTCCACGGTTTTTTTCTTTGGAACCAGCGCGACATTTTTTGGGCAGCGTCGAGTTGACAAAAGTATTTGTTTGCTGCGGTTCGGTTTTAAACGATTTTCTGACCATTTCTGTAATTATATCGATATTTCTCCTTCGATGCAGGAAAGTCGAAAAATGACTTTCGAATTATTTTTCGCGCTACAAAAAACGCAGCATGCTTTTCCAGCCCGAAAATTCCATGGAGATGAAAATCTGTCGATAAAAAAAAAAATTCGTCAAATTGAAAATTGGAGTTGAACGGTTTTCGAAGAACCGATTTGGAAAATAAATTTTCCGACCGATTTTTTTCGCAACAAAATTGGAAATTGGGCAAAAAGTGGCGGAAATGTATTTTCGTTTTCGAAAAATTGATTTTTGAAAAGCGGAAATGGGCGAGAATAAAAACGAGAAAAGGAATGCGCGAAGCTCGGGAAATTCGAGGAATTTGGATGCGACGAGAATCGGAAAATTCATTTCCTTACGCGGATGATAATGCGCGTGCATTTGTGACGGATGTGTGGATATCGCGATGCGACGCGATCCATATAGGTCGCGCACGCGATAATTTTCACTGGAAAAATGCGGTAGAAAGCTTCGCGATTATTCTGCGCGGAAATTCTTTTCTGATTTTCCATTTCGCAGTGACAATTACGGAAAACGCGTCGCTCGCGGGAAAAATTTTCGCTTTCCCATTTTTTTTACAAACATTTCGAGAAAATAAATTTCGCGTTTATTTTCATTTTCCTCATTTTTCGGTTTCCCTCTCCTCGATTTCGGCTCCTTCGAACAGAAAACTCCTCTCTGAATACTGCTTACCGATTTTGCGATCGAACTCAGAGCTTTTCTCCCAAATTTTGATCCAAATTAAAAAAAAAAAAAATTCACCACGTTATTATTCGTGACCTTGAAAATGTGACGCTTGTGAAGAATTTATTCGTGCGAAAAGTGCCTGCCTAAAGTGAATCTTACCGATGCGACGAACTAAAAGAACGATGGGAGAGATTATAAAAAAAGATGGAAGCGCGTTAAAAATTGAAAAATCGAAGCAATCGAAGGAGAATAATCGGAAAAAACAAATGACGATGGACAAAAAATTTATCGATGTTGTGTGGCGCGAAATATCCGCAGGTTCCAAAAATTCGAGGATTTGCTGCGAAACTATGAATTTCTTGGTCAGAAAAAATGTGCGTATCGAATTTGTGTAAACCAAAAATTTGGCAAAAATCCAGAGGTCGGAGATAAGCAAAAGAAAAAACGAGAAAAAATGGGTTGTTTGGTGGAAAAATGAAAATTCGCGGGAAACGTCGTTTTTCGAGAAATTGCAAATCGTCGTAATCGGAAATGTTGGGCAACTATCGAGAAAAATTGGGGTAAGGATGAGAAATCGAAAATTGTTGAGAAATTGCTGCGAAACGAAGAATCAGAAAAATCGAGGACGCCGAAGATGAGGCAAATTAGAGGGAAAAACTATTTCAAACTATTTTGGAGAAACGTCAAATATGCGATTTTCAATTTCCAAATGTCAATTTTTTAACACCGTCGAGATATGCTGCGTGAAACATCTCGATACGATTGATGTATTGTACAGTTTATACGTAAGAATCGATGTGATATGATCGTCTTATTGTTTCAAAAATAGTATCTCGATACTCGGTACAGCGTTCAATGATACCGCGAATCCTGGCTGGGCAAAAGGATGTAAAGAATCATCGGAAAGCTTCGCGATGAGAGCGCAAAGAAATGAAAGAAACGTCGCTGCGACAACGAATTTAATTCAATTATCCGTTATCGCTGATCATTGGACGTATTACGCCCGTTCCACCTCGAGCGAACGAGGCTAAACCATGGAAATACTACAAAGCAGCGTGTTTTGCTCGGCACTTGTTCGAGACACGCGAACAGGACGAGCGCAAAAGCGAAGAGAGCGAAAAAAAAGTGCATTTCGAAGAAGGCCCCTGAGTGATTGTACCGATACGCTATTCAGGGGCCTTCTTCGAATCGGCGCCGAAATTTTTATCGAATTTTTTTTCCTCGCAAGCTCCAAACTCTGTCGAAATTCGTAGCGACTCGCCTGCCCAATATTGTCGAGGATTCCTCTCGATCGTATTTTTTCCAACGGAGTATGCACGAAATTCCATGCAGTTCGTTCCCATCGCGCTCTTTCGCCTACGTAGTCGCAGAACCGACTGGTTGTTGGCCCGAGAAAAAAAGAGTACACATAGTTATGGACACAAAATTGACTCGTTATAGTTATATATAGTGTATACGGGGCATTCCACACCGAATCGGACGGTTTGAATAATTTTCATTTTCGATTTCCCTCGTTTCCCGATCATTTCAAGCACCGATTCAAAAACTCTTCTATGAAGTTTGTCTCACGTAAAAGTACTTTGCATAATTTTTTTGTATTTTTTTCTAAAAAGTAAGCAAGAAAACGAAAATTTCGATGAAAAAAAAATTTGAATTTTGACCTTTTTTGAAGCAGTTGTGAGCTAAAAACCGAATATAAATAAAATAAATTATAAATAATCTTTTTTTTTCGGGAATAAGGAGCAAAACTCGTCGATACGGTGAGCAATAAATAGTGAGCGACCAGCACCGCCAAGATTCGTTGTCGCAGCGTGATTTTTTCTCGCCAGAAAAATATGTGGTATTGTTATCGGAGGACGCGATACCCCACGACTGATATTTAGAGGATATTGTTCCGATCGGACGTCCCACGGAAGCCGGGGTATTCAGAAGCAATAACGACGTAGGTAAAAAGGGGTGTCGCCGAGAACCCATCTCGGTGCTCGACCTCGCGTGAAATAATGAAAAAACCCTAGGGAAAAAGAATACTAACGAAAAGTTGAAGCAAAAAAAAAAAAAAAATTACGAAAAAAAAAACGAAGAAATAATATACTAACGGAATAATTATTCGATCCGCTATACCCAATAATAAAACGCCTAGGACGACGATAGAAGTTGATAAACGAAAAAATGATGAAAAAAAAAACAAACCACCGTAGGCTCCGTTTGATTTCCCTTCCGTGTGTGATTTCTCCGCTCTGATCTCCCCCCCCATTTCTCCAATGCTTCGTTTCTATCGAACGTACAAACTCGAAACCGTATTTTCTAGCTTTTTCCCCCCTTTTTAGTCGCCGACCAGGGAAGAGAAATTCACGGCAGAGGTAAAATAATGATGATAAAAATGCGGAAAATGTGACAAAAAAAATGCCACGAAACACGCGGATATAAAGTTAACTATATATTTATAGAGAATATACGTTGCGAGATGAGCGTTGAATACAGCGAACGGTTTAAGAAATATTTCTAACGAATACTCAAACGAGCCTAATGGTTTGATAAAACGATTAAGGATAAACGAAACTATTATTAACGCGTAGAAGCAATATAATTCCGATATGGTTATCATTACACAGTTATGATATTCGTATGTAGCTCGAACGGATCTTCACGACACAACGAGACGAACGAGTTCGAATAAACGAATAGGCGATTAAACGATTTTCAAACAAACGATTACCGTGCATGAATACGTAGGGCTGACGCTGCTACTCGAGCAATACAAAGAGCAATATAGAATTAACGTAATTACGAGGAAATTATACGCGGAATGTGGGAAACGAGAGGTAAACCTTTCGTAACGTTTCCTCGGCATCCAGCCAGACGTCCACGTCCTCGCGGACGGCTGCGATGCCGATCGAACGGAACGTTCGACTTATCGTTATCGTAGTGCTGAATATGTACTTTGAATTACTTTTAGCATTTACCTAGATGACGATGTGTCTAATGCGTCTAATGCCTAGGCAGCACCGGCAGCCTCCCACCGTCGTCTGGCCTCGACACGCGTGTATCGCTTACATCTTACGTCTTCACCGACACCTCTGCTCCCTCCCTTTCGACATCCTTCCGGAAAAAAAACACCACGTACACAAAATTGGCTCAACATGACTCTACAATCTATCTACAGGGTGTTCCATTTCATTCTAATCACTCGGGCGCGAAATATCGAATGGTGACCTTGAAATGGCCTCGAGCCCAGTGCTCAAGGTCAAGTTCATTTTTTTAAATGGTAGCCCCTATATTTCTTTCGCGAATGCTTTGTTCCTGCCAGGCTGAGTATTTTCAACTTTGAACATTCGACTACTCGAGGCGTACCCAACGTCTCGAATGAAAAATTGGCAGCGCCACGAAAAATGGTGACCTTGAACCAAGAATTCAGTGTCAGTGTACAAGATGCCTACTTTTCACGTAGAATACGAATATGCGATACAAGATATTGTGGGTGCCGTTTAAAAAAATGGATTGGCGCCGCCTTGACCTTGGAAAGTGGGGTCCGAGGCCATTTCAAGGTCACCGCTCAATGTCCCCCTCTAAACCTTACAACTTTTATCCGGCCAATTTTTTATGCATAATCCTTTTTCTTCTCGGGTTTTGCTCTCCTCGAACTCACATTCTTCCAAGCTTTTTTTCCCATACGGTTCGACATTTCCATATTTTTCGACACCTCTCTAACAATTTTTCCCCGATGACCTAAAATTTCTTTTTCAATTCTAGTCGCACTCTGCAAAAATCTCTCCACGTTTCCGAACAATTATTCCCAAAGTCTCACTAATTTTTTTTTCTCTCCAAATTTACACCTATTTTGCGTCATTTTTTTCGGAGCGGTAGATGAACTTTTTTCCGCGTTAATTTGCTACCCGAAACAGTTCGACATGCTTCCAGTCCAATAAGTCGTCGTTTCGCAATTTTCTCGGAGCTGGTTACAATTTTGTTTTTTTTGTTCCCCATTTCCGATTTTGTTTTCGCATTTTTCTTCACCGTCCAACGAGAATGGCTCAAAGCCGATGAAATCGACGAGACGAGGCCAGACTTCGCGAGGCACGCGACATGCCTGCGAGGTAGTGATATAGATTTAACGATACCAATTGTAACTCATCGTAGACTGCTGACGTATTTTCGCGGTGCCCTGAGGAGCGATCCTCCGGAGTCTGACTTCCGGGTGGTTTCCCGTTCGGGATAGGCTAAGCGAAGTAGACGGAGCCGCGGGAATAGAATTCGTGGCGAACCCAGATAAAATAGAGTAAAAATAAATGAATAAACCGAAATAGAGCCAATTACAGGTCAATTAAATATTACAGTTAAGCAATAATTAGCGGACTGCCGGAGAATAGCACCGAAACGGGAAAATGGGAAAAAACGGGGCGGGGAGAGATTATCTCGCGGGAAACCCGAGGGCACCGGATTCGAGCACCGATAGTTGAATTATTAATTATAGATAGAGATACGTGGCGAAGAACCGATAGTGACGCTAGATGATTATAAAAATTAAGCTTCTTTCTTCTTTGTAAGAGGAATTCTATTATTGTAACGAGTATTTACATACGTTTGTATTATTTGTAACTAGTGCTAATACAAAACTCCATTGCTAAAAAAAAAATTGACAAAAAAAACAAACAAATAAAAAACACTCTCGCCGAAGCTCGCGAGAAATGAAAAAGCGTCTCGGAGAAATTCGAGAAAGTTCTCTGCGCGCCGAAGAAACACCGAAGGCGAGAACGAAGCGGATGGGAACCGATGAAAAATGGCGAATGCGCGAAAAACGAAGTTATTGAAAAATGAAAACGAAGGAAGGGAAGAAAATACTAACGCGATAAAAATGAATAATAATGAGAATAACACTTGTGTTAAAAAAAAAGGAAAAAACAAACAAAACAAACAAACAAACGAAAAGGTTAATCAAGCATTGTTATCTATGTAATACAACATAGGATGTTTTGTATTATATTTTCATAATAAATAGACGCGTAGAAAAAACGTATTAATTACATCGGGCTATCGATCGATCAATCGCAACCTGCTCCCCCTGTTTTCAACACTTTCCGATCGATCGCCAATCCTTATTCTACCAGAATCCCATCGTCCTCTTCTGCGACGTAAATTTTACAGGCCTCGTGAAAATTAAAGCAGAAAATTCAAAATCAAAATTCGGAGCTTGAAAAAATGGAATTTTTTTTTAAGCTGGTTTGAATTTTTTCCAGTTTTCTTTTCGACGCTTTTTATACTTGCGGAGTGAAAAGCTCCAATTTCGCCGTATTTTCCTGGCATTTTAAGACATTTACTTCCAGAATCAATTTTTTTTTAGTCAAGTTTTTCGAAAAAATCGCAGGAGTCAGAGAAAACAATTTCAGAAATTAGAGTTGCTCGTAATAATTATTACAGCAATAATTATAATATTTAATATTTCATAATTATACCACATGTAGCTGTATAATAATTATACAGGGTGTCCCATTTATCTCTGCCATCCAAAATAACTCGGTAATGATCGACGTGACAGAAAAGTGTTTCAGACAAAAGTTGTACGATGCAAAGGAGGCTTTCAAATGCAACCATTTTTTTTTATCTCGGTGGAGGCGTTGACGCACAATGGAGGTCACCTCCACTTTTTTAAACGGAATGGTACGTTTTTTTTTCAATCATCTTGTAGAGCGCCTCAAGCCGCATAAAAAACACGGAGGTCGAGGTCTTTCAAGGTCAGTATCGGAGTATCATAAATCTAAATATCTCGGATCACTATCGAATTTATATCGAATATACTACGCGTGTTGACGTTATCGCTCGATCTTGTATGACGAAGGTGGAGGTTTGATCAATTCGGTCAGTTAAAATTTGTGTAAGAAAGACAAGTCTCACAAAAAGGTGTTAATCTAATGAATAAAAAGTGCGAGTCAGTTTGTAAAATACACAGTAAAAATTATTACAATCTGAGTAACGATCACGAATGGAACAAAGATTACTATGGAGTCGTAGATCTTTAATTATGCAGACACCGTGTTCGTCGTGGTATTGTTTGGAGGATAGCCTATCCATGGAAAAAAGTGAAGGCGACCTCCATTGCGCGTCAGCGCCTCCACCGAAATGAAAAAAAAATGGTTGCACTGTAAAGCTCCCTTTGCATCGTACAACTTTCGTCCGAAACATTTTTTTGCGACGTCGATAATTACCGAGTTATTTCGGCTCGCGGAGATAAATGGGACACCCTGTATATAATTATGTCACGCGTGTGAGTTTATAATGATTATAATAATGGTTACGATAATTATTCTCCGAAACGTGTGATTTGCGGTGGCGAATTAATTGCTACCCATTCGCGAGAGGGAATAACAAGCGAATTGAGAATCGCGTAACGTCGAGTTGCGGCCGAATTGAATCTGTTCACGTGAGGAGTCACATGTGACGACGCTAACGAGCATCACTTGATCGACGACAAATGTCAACTGGTTAAAAATCGTTGCCCCGTTAGTTCTTCGTGTTTGAGCGATGACGAGAGGCTCAAAGACATCCACGTGACTCTGCTGCTGCTGCTGCTGCTGCATCGCTGCTCTCTGTCATCGGTCCGCCCTACATCTTCGCGAGGCTCTTCACCCGGCAGTCGGCATCGTTCTTACCATTTTCGTACTCCTTCTCGTCAGCTTCTCAGCTAGGCTAGAAAATGCCGATCCTAACAATAATGATCAACGATGCAATACCCATAACTCACAGGACCACGAATCTAATGAAACAAGCCACACGGACCAGATTTGGTATGCCCTATGCTTCAGCGGACGCTGAACGCAAATCCTGCGTCCGTTTGACCTCATCAGGTCAACGTGAAGGGCATCCCAAGGTCAAATCGACAGAATGCTACGGAAATACACAAAAGTACGCTGACTACATGTCTTTGAGGTCGTTGAACGCGAATCTGACGCCCGTTTGACCTCATCAGGTCAACATGAAGGGCATCCCAAGGTCAAATCGACAGAATGCTACGGAAATACACAAAAGTACGCTGACTACATGTCTATGAGGTCGTTGAACGCGAATCCTGTGTCCGTTTGATCCCATTGGGTCACAGTCAAGGGCATTCCAAGGTCAGCGTATTTTCATGTCATCCTCACAATTTGACCTTGAAATCCGCTTGCCCGTGACCTGATGGGGTCAAACGGACACCGGTTTCGAATTCAGGTGCCTCCGAAACACAAGGTATACCAAGCCTGGTCTACTCGATCCTCGAGTCATTCGTACGCGAAGGTAGCTCATTGTACGAATTTATCCAGTGAAATCTTGACGTTTTTTCAATTGTTTCGATCCTTCTGACGAACCTCCTTAAAAAAAAGCTCCAACCCCAGAAACAGATTTGTATAAAAAAAATGGATCCGATATAATTATGCATAATGTACATAAAATTGTATAGAATTCTATACAAAATTGCAACAAAAAAAAGCGTGCAATTATATAGAAGTATGCACAATTCTGTCGTCTATAGGTAAATTTTTCTATGTAGAATCGCATGCGAACTTTTCTTCGTGGATGTTAAACAACTCGTCCGATGATGACCTCTTTTCGTGTCGCTGCAAATTGTCATGTACGAGAGTCACGGATGGTCATTGAAATGGAAATACACGAGCCACGTTCGCCTGCCGTATCGTTAGAATGCCACAGATGCTCACCTGTTCTACATAAGCTGTTTGTTGCCATGTTTATCAACGACGGACAGATAAAATGAATTATTAATCAAGAAATACATTTATTCAAACACTCGCGAAGATATTATCAATTGCAATTCTGACATGACGACTATTTTCAGTAGTACATTTTGTTTTTTTTTTTAATAAGAAATATTATTTACTATATTTTTATATTTTATATTTAGATTCGTATATTTGTATTTATATTTTTCTAATTTGAACGCTCTTGACCACACAAAAAATTATGTTGCTTAAAATTCACAGATATGTGAATGTGCATAATGTGCACAGATATTTCATACGGTGTTTTTTTTTTACTTTAAGAGGTTGATTTATTTTTATGGAAGAAAAGGAAAATTATCGTCAGATTGATTTCGTTGAAAACTATTTTTGCCAAATTGGTGAAAAAAAGTTGACGATGTTTTAGACAACGAAAATGTGAGGATGGGATTTGTAGACGGATCAAAAAATGTTTGGAGGAAAAACGCGAACGTCGACGACGTATAAAAAATGATGAGTAATTTTGAATTGTGACAAAATTGTAAACAAGTATCACGTGCGATCGAGCAGGTATTATATCTCGAGGTATTACCCAACAGCGAGAGATCCGCCCAAGTTTTCGTGGAGATTCGCGACGAACGTATATATACGTATGTAAATTTATACGAGAAACGATTGTATAACAACACAGAATCGATATTACAGCACCGAAGGGAATTTCAAGCCCCGACAGACAAGAATAAAACAGTGGAGAATTCCGAAACTCGTTACCTCATTCGTTATTCTTCCGTCGTTTTTTTGTCGATCGGCCTTTTATGGCAAGTTATTTCCTTTGAAATTCAAATTACCGGATTTTGATTGTGATGCGACGATAACAGATGAGCTCGCCGCGTGACTCGAAAATTCTCGACACAAATGTGGACGAAAATCGGGGAACGAAATTTCAAATGGAATTACATCGTTACCATCGTTTCCAAATATTTCACAAAGTTCAAAAGACATCAAATTTCGGGTTTTGTCCATAAAATAATCGTTTTCTCCCGTACTTTTCGAAATAAAATTGAAACTACATTTTTTAAAAATATTTCTGTGCGCGATTTTCAAATTTTTAATCATCAATTTTTTTTTTTTTAACGAGTGCCTATTTTGTTTTTTTAACATTTTTTATTCCAAATAATTCTATCGAATCGGCTGAAATGGCACGCGACAGGGTTGTTCTTCGGGGTCAAAATCGTCGGAGCAGATCGCTGCGCGAGGATCAGCTCGCGACGCCGAGAAAATTGGTCGCGAAGCGAATTTGCGTCGAGACGCAGCAGCGAGTCATCGCTAATACGGACCATTTTTTACCGCTGCGATGGACCATTCCGTTCGCCGAGACGAATCTCTCTCCGTGCAGAGATATTTCCTTCGAGTTTGTTGATTCCGTAAAAAAATACTGCGACGAGGAGGAAAGATAATTTTTGTCGTTTACGAAAAATCGAGGACACCGAGTCCGACGAAACATCGTTCCGTTCGCTGACGGAGGGCAGCGCCTCGCAAGTTTCTTCGATATCGTCAATTTCCTTTCCATTCCTCGACCAGCCACCGATTTCGACGATTTTCCCCGCGCTTCGTCGCCGCGACCTCGCGGGGCTCGTCTTGCCAGCGGATTTTTCAGGGATGACCTTGAACTGCTGGTGAACGGGATCACCGCCTAATCTATCTCAAACGAATTTTTCCGCGACGAGTCACTGAGATGATATCAAAGGAAACCTCTCCTCTACAAATCGCCCCTCTTACTCGTACGATTAATCTTGGATCATTTCTGTTGGCGTCTTTGATCTGCCGGAGAATGGGAACCACAGTCATTTCTCTCGAGCCTTCCACAAACACTCCCTGCATCCGTTTAAACAAAGATTCGAGGAATTATCTCGATGTGCTGCGACGCTGGAAAATATTTGTTCAATGAAGATCGAAATCTTCCTGGATTTGCGTGGATCACGGCGATTCCCAAATGGCTCCGTCACGTGAGAGTCGTGTGCGTCAAAGATCGAGTGGATACGAACCGTCGCTGCTAAGCCCCGGCAAAAACTGGGCTAGATAGTATCGAGCTAACTATGCCATTCCTCGACAAATAGAAGAAAAAAAAATACCCGTGTTTTTCCATCAGAATTTGCAATTGTGTATAAAAAATTGTTTAAACAAATTACGATAAAATTTCCTTTTTCGAAAACCCGATCGCGCCGATCGCTTCTACGGGGAAAATGGCGACGGAAACGTAATTCTCAATAATTTTATTCATAACATCAATAATTTACGCGCCACTCGAATCGGATTGTTTATAACAATTTTACACCAACAAATTGAACTTTGCCAAAAAAGTGTTAACCAGCTTTTCGACGTGATTTTTTCTGTAGAATCGATCAGCGCGGTCACCTCGGCAAAATCACAACTTCCCTCGCAATTTGTTTAAACTATTTTTTATAAACAATTGCAATTGGCGGAGGAAAAAATATGGGTATTTTGTAGGTGTCCAGTCTAGTTTTTTGGTGGAACCACCGTCGTCCCCGCGCGATGGGCGCATCTCCTCGATTCCTGGAGAACCACGCCGCGTTCTCCAGTTCTCCAGAGCCGAGTCGCGTGTTCGCCACATAACGGCTGAATTCTCGTCGATTCGTCGGGACAAAGACTGGCCTTCGATAGAATTGCCGCAGGCAAATTTCACGCCAGACGTTCTACCGCGTGACAGGAAGACTTCGAAACAATGAAACGTTATCTTTGCGATAAGAAGAATCTGCTACCATCCGACAATCAAACAGATTCGAAAGCACGTGCTCGTCGAATTTCGCTACCTGCTCATCGCGATGAGATTTCCATTTGTGCCACATTTGTCAAACCGCCCTTTTTGCTCAGTCATGCGCTAAGTTATTAAATTTATTTTTGAATGGTAGAACCTTTAATTAACTATCAAAAAAAAAATTTTATGAAAAAATTGTTCATCAAAAAATTTAATTTACCGAGGCAATGTATCAGTTTTTCATCCAAAATCTTACACAACTTTTTCGAACGAGTTTTCCAACCGTTTCGATCAATTTTTCATACTTGTTGTTCGGCTAACGACTGGTAAATATCGACGCATCTGATCCATATGCATTGATAATCGAATCCAATATGCGCGCATCGCCGTTATCTTATCTAACAACGAGAAGCGTCGATCAATTTTTTCGTGTAGTAAACAAGACGTTCGATTGTCGTCGCTCTATCACTCCTCACGTCTGCATCTTTGTCGCAAAATTGTTCTCCCAATTTTCCTCCCCGCCCCGCGAAGGCGCGTGAGCCATGCATATTGGCAACAAGATTACCGAGCTTACGAGCGTGAAATTCCATTTTTTTTCACCCGTGGAAAGCGCTTTCTCGATAATAACAACGCATTGGAAAAAAAAGAATTACCGATTTTCTTCATCTTGCACCCCCGTTGAAAAAAAAATGGCGGAAATTTCGGTGTCTCGAATTTTGGTGCGGTGAGAAACTAGCTGGGTCGCGCGCGGAACTCCAGAAGCATCCGAATCCCTCTCCGCCGTATCTATCAATTGTTATCTTCCTCGTACGTAGAATACCAAGGCTAAAGGAACCAGTTGGTTATTAGCATTGTCACGCCGGCAACGCTTGATCGTCGTAAAATAAGTCACGAGATATACTCGCGCGATTTAGGGGCAAGAAAATTGTCGGCGCAAATAAACGCCAGAAATCAGTCTTGCGAGATCTATCGGCCGTTCAAGATCATAGAAACTGAGCGGCGGACTGCTGCCACCGTGCATTTCGAAACCTAAGTTTTATTATCGGTCGTTTGCTGTTTATTGTCTCGCCGACAGTACTCGGTGTTGTTCCCATTCATCTCGCGCGGCTCACGTGAAACATCGACTGATCGCTCCGAATCAATCTCACCGGTGAGTTTCCATCCGACGAATATAATTCAAGATAGTAACAAAAAAACAAAAATAATCCAATCTAGTATTCTCAACTCGTAGAATAGCCCACAATTTTTTTTTTGCTTCCGGAACCAAGTTCCATATATTCTGCCAATTCTCTACAGTGTGACACGAACGTACGTATATACACATACACATGTGGTTTGACATTTTTCGAACGAGTTAAATTTTATTCCGGATTTTTTTTCCTCACTGCATTTTCGCCTCGTTTCTCAATAGTCAACGTCGAAGGACGGATTTTCAAATCGTTATTGCTTCAGAATTGTGCGACTGACAGAAATCTGACAGACTGGTTTTTTATCGGCATCCTCAAAACTCGTAAAAAAAATATTAAATTGCAATGTGAAAATTGAATCGGCGAACACGCAAAATTTGTGGGGGATTGAATTTGTAATCACGACACGGATGGGATGAAGTGATGGGAAAATTAGTTTGCGCGTGGCGAAGTGATAATCTCTGCGGCCACGTGGTCGCTTGACAGTTCTTTATCTCGACAGAATTTTTGATGAATGGAGATCGCGCGTAGTTATGCAACATCAGAGGCGACGTTAGTCATCGGAAATAGTGTGTACATTTTGTGGTCCGAAATTTCTGCATTTCTGCAACACGAGTCGACTTCCGCGAGTGTCGAGGAAAAAAATGGAATATTTTCCAGCTTGTGGATTTTTTTACGAGAATAATTTCACCGCAGCTGAACTTATCCAAACTTTATGCACACTCCATTGACATTTTGAATCGAGCCTCGCCACGGAAACTGATTTTTTGCTCCATCGAAAAAATAATTTACTACAAAAATTGTTACAGCAAAAGCGATAATTTTAAGGAAAATATAGGAAATTATTATAATAATTGGTGTGATAAATCTAATTATTATACAGCAATTCGAGTAGATGTTGGGATAATTATTGCGGTGAAATTATCGAGATAACTATTTTTTTTTGTCGTTTCTGGTTTTGTCGCGCGACGACCTTGCCCTGACTACGCAACGATCAATGATCTAACGAGCATGGAAATCGGCGAGTAAAATCGCTCGTAAAATCGTTCTTAACCTCGACGTTCCTCCGCTTCGTCGATCAGCGAAATTTCGCAACGAGTCGTCAGATTCGAAGAAAGCTGCGCGGTCGCGAATTATTACTGATCGATGTGACGCGTTGATACGATTATTACAGCGCAACTAAATGGACATCGGCAGCCCGCAGCTCACGGTCCGTCGACCGGTCTATCAACAAGACGAGCTCCATCAAGTTTGCGACTATACGAGGCCGAAAAAAAAGAGTAAGAGAAATTTTTGACCGATATTCGAAAATTGTTGCTCGGATTCGCGAGGCTGCAGGGCGCGAACGAAAAATCTCAGGTCCATTGTCTTTACGCCATTTTGAGCGTCGATCTTTTCCCTTTAAAATAAGCCTACGATGGTCGCTGTGCGATTTTTTTTCGCCGAGTTATCAACGTTTCGATGACGCAAGACAATCTTTACTGTGTAAGAATTTCGACGAGTGTTTCGAAAAGCTCTGCTCTCGGATCCTGGAATGAAGACAGCGATGCGATTTCGGCGGGTGCGGAAAACTCGAAGTTTTCCAACTTCTTTGTTGTTGCTGTTGTTGCGAGAATCGACGCGTTTTTCGAACACGAAAGTCAAAAAACTGGAAATTCGGCTGACTAAAACGAATAAAAGGTTAAATACGATAGAGAATGGAGAAAAGAAGCAACAGCCAGTATATCAGCAGTTGGCCACTTGATTTTTGTGCAGATTTTCATTGTTTCTGGAAAATATATTTTTTCAAAAAAATTAATAGTCGAAAAAAAATGTCTTTTTCGAAATTCGCGGATAGGCGGTCAGTTTTCTCGAAGAAAGCCTGTTTTCGGGGAGGCTTTGCTTCCATCGGAGAGCAGGCTTTCGGTACCTCACACCCAGTCGAATGATTTTTCAGTCAGAGAAAAAGTGTCGAAACGATGCGAGAGATTCGACCTGAAGGATTTTACGAAGCGGTCGATTCCTCTGTTGAATTGGCTGCTGAAGTACCAGTGGAAGAAGGATATCAGCGGAGACATAGTCGCGGGAGTCACCGTCGCCGTGATGCACATACCTCAGGGTGAGTTCAGCCTCGGATCGGTAATGACTGTAAAATCGAAATTAACTCGTTACAATCACGATTCCATTGCTTCAGGAATGGGTTACGCGATGCTGGGAAACGTGCCGCCCGTTATCGGCATCTACATGGCCGTCTTTCCAGTCCTCATCTATACCCTCCTCGGCACCTCGCGACACAACTCCATGGGTACGCCTCGCACGCTTTGCTAACTACGCGGAGAGAAAAAAATAGCAATATCCGGCATGAAACACACGAATCATTACTGTGTCACGTGGTCACCAAGATTTCTGAGCCAGAAAAGTCTTTTGACAGAGCAATTTCCCCCATCCCAAATGACAACGTAGCCATGATTATCACGCTACATTGAAGAGAGTCCCACGAGAATGAGAGTTATTCCTATTTTATATATTTCACTTTATTACGTTTCATTTATTTATTTGCCAGTAAGTAGAGTTATGTTCAGTTTATTTGAGGGCGGATAATACTGAGATTTTTGACCAAAGGTACCGAAAATTCGATTTTTCGGTTTTCACCTCAGAATAGTCTTGAAACCTTCCCTCACCTGTGAAACATATAATTGCGGTAGAACTATTTTTATAAGGTGATTCCGAGCCAATAAACTGAATCAAGAAACGTTGCCCGGTGGGTGCAGCTTTGATGCACTGTAGAGCTTCCATTCGATGCAAATACTGTGGATAACTCGTGTAACACGACGATGTTTGTTTCACGAGAAATAACATTCGTCAACCAATTTTTCGCAACAAATACAGCTGCCGTATGTGGGCCAGCTGAAAGTCAAGATTTGATAGGAGTTATATGTCCTGCCTCTAGCCTTTCTGTATTTACCCCCTTGGCTGCGTGGATGATCAGCGCGCGCATTTTTTATAATGAGAAACATGAGTAACATGGGACTGAGTACCATACTACATGGCTTGGATTCCTGTACGCTATAGTAGTGTATACCATTCGATGCCGACCATGTAACATAGTAACCGTTAGCAGAAGAATGGTAGTGCGCTCTATTCAACATAGTACTATTTACCATTTTGTATAAAGTGAGTCTGGTTACTATGTTAACAGGGTAATCATTACCATTTTGTTCTCTCCGCGCAGGATCAACGAGCTCGGTCCGATCTATTCATGCATTTCTATTCTCTACCCCCTCAGGATCCTTCGCAGTAGTGTCTCTCATGATCGGGAAAGTAGTGTTGGCCAAGAGCAACGCTGCGAACAGCGTTTCACTACTCAATACTACAAACGTGACCTCCACACTTTTAGAAACTGACCTTGAAACAGGTACACCAACTTACACTCCCACGGAAGTGGCAACGATCATCACCTTCGTAGTGGGCATGATTCAGGTAGGATACCCCAACGTCAAGAAACCACGTGGCACGTTGACTCATCGCAATTTTCGTTTTTCAGCTAGCCATGTATCTTCTGCGACTAGGAGTCGTGTCCACTTTACTTTCCGAAACTCTGGTCAGCGGTTTCACGACTGGTTCCGCGATGCACGTCATGACGTCCCAAGTGAAGGATCTCTTAGGTCTAAAAATGGGCAAACGCGTTGGCATCTTCAAGATAGTTCTGGTAAGACGTTCCTTCCGAGTTTCAGAGCTTTGGTTCTTCATCTTCTTCTTCTCCTTGCAGACCTACTACGACGTCTTCGCGAACTTCGATAACATCAACGTGACCGCTGTGATCTTGTCGGCGTGTACCATCGTGATATTGACGCTGAACAACCAGCTGCTGAAGGTCAGTCCAGCTTTGTACCCCTCTTTACAGTCCAAGCCTCGATGCTCGTGGCCCCCACGTGTCATTTTTCTGTTCTATCGCAGCCCCTGCTCGCTAGTAAGTGTATCGTGCCGGTTCCCATCGAAGCCATCGTCGTCGTTCTCGGTACAATTCTCTCCATATACATGGATCTGGCCGCGACGCATGGCGTCCTAATCGTCGGCGAGATACCAGTCGGGTAATCATCTCCACAACTCTTGGCCCGATTCGCCAACTCGTATCGAGAACCGATCGAATTTCCCCGTGATTTCAGGTTGCCCAGCCCAACTGTACCGAAGTTCGAACTCGTTCCGGAGCTTTGGTTCGACTGCCTCATCATCACGGTAGTTTCCTACGCCATTTCCATGTCTATGGCTTTGATATTTGCTCAGAGGAACAACTACGAGGTAGACTCTAACCAAGAACTCGTAGCGCAGGTACGAGGCGCCCGCGCGGTGAGAACCACTGCGACGGCGCACGTGGTGGGGGACTGGCGCGTGCGCGAGGCACCGTAACGCGGTCACGCGTCACCCCCACTCCGCTACGATCGCAGTGGTTCTCATTGCTGTTCCAACTTCTTCGCTCGCCCGGCCGACGATTCCATCGCTCTATCCACGCGTAATGACCTTTTCAGGGCGCCGGAAACGTGTTCGGTTCGTTCTTCTCCTGCATGCCGTTCTCAGCCTCCCTATCGAGATCCTCGATCCAAGAGATGGTCGGCGGACGCACTCAGCTAGCTAGCCTGATATCGTGCAGCTTGTTGGTCTGCATTCTGCTCTGGGTCGGACCGTTCTTCGAGCCTCTTCCGAAGGTAAGCGTCGATGACTCCACGAGCAGCGACGCCGAATTTCACGACGACGCTCCTCCCTTTCAGTGCATCTTATCCAGCATTATCGTAGTCGCTCTGAAGGGGATGTTACTCCAAGTGACGGAATTCATCAGATTCTGGCGATTGTCACGAGTGGACGCCGCCGTATGGATGGTCACGTTTCTCACGGTCGTCTTTCTAGACGTCGAGTGGGGCCTCCTCGTCGGACTATTCATCTCCGTCGCGTCATTGATCGGATTCTCTATGTCCCCCTACTCTTGCCGAGTAGGATTAGTACCCGGCACAGAGATTTACTTGGACGTGAAACGATACAAAGGAGTGAGTAGCGAAATTCATCACGTTCCGTCTAGCCTCCGGTGTATCTTCTTCGTCGGCAGTTTCGCTCGTTACGACACGTGGGATCGCTCATGGGCGAGCTGAATCCGTCATTTTCAGCCACAGCCTCGCACCAGTATCCCACCTACAGACTGTCGACTTGCTAACGCTAACCAGCAGTTTGTCATCGATTTCGCTTTCCCGAGAATTCAACAAGTGCTGAAAAAAATGACAACAATATTGCATAACTATGTAGAATAATTACTGCTGTTAACAAATTGATACTACAAAAGAGACTTTTCTGAAATGGTGGTTCAAATGTTCACAGACGATACAGATTCCTGGAATCGATGTACTGCATTATTGCGGGTGTCTCAACTTCGCGTCGCGACAACATTTCAGGGGCGAGGTTTACAAGATCGCTGGATGCGAGCCACAAAAAATCCTGAGTCGACGACGGAAAATCGCGGAACGTGCTACGACGCAGCCTCAGGCTAAAGAATCATTCGAGGTGGGTGGCTGCCCGTGGAGAACGACGCTCCAGCAAACGTTTCGTCCCAACCATCCGCCGATCACGATCGAAAGACTGATTTCCTCTACGCGGCGGTCCCATTCCGACGAGAATAATCCTCCTCGATCACACTTTCACCCGACATTTTTTGCTCCCACTTTCAGTCGCCTCATCATATCCCAAGAGCTCTCCTGCAATTCTCGACCACTGTGCCTCGCGCGATCCACATTCCACAAACAACCTCCTAAAAATATTCGAAAATCAAATTTCCAATTCAAAAAAAAAAGAGAGCAATTTATTCGCTACTATTTTTAAAACATAATATTTAAAAAATAACTCAGAAGGCAATTTGCTGATGTTTTTGGGAATTTCGACCTGCGAAGAGAGTTTTAACTTCAACCCGCTTATCGAATGAGTTTTATCGACGTTTATGGCGGTTGATAATTTTATTCGCAATTTCTCTGCTCATGAAATTCTCTCGTCGTTATGGAAATGTTTTTTTTATCTTATGACATCAACTCGATTTATGCTTTCAGAAAGGATACATCAACGAAGGATACGACCGCGAGTTGGGAGATGAAAGTCCAAGTTCAAATTCGCCCACAGTAAGAATAAAAACCAGCAACAAATTAACTAATTTCGCTGAGTTAGAAAAACGTGCAAACAAAAAACGTGATTTTGAGAAAAAAAAACGTCAAAAAACGTTATAAACACGGATACTTTTTGGTTTACTAGATTTTTTGTTTTTTTTTTCAACATCTACCCTTTTTTTGTGCTTCTCAATTTGAAAAAAATCTTTTTCAGACTTTTTCCAGCTTTTTCTGATTTTCTCAAAAATTTTATTGTTTTTTCGGTCTCGACCAATTTTCTTCGTTTCATATCGAATCAATATTCTCGATTGTGCAGCTCAAAGCGATAGTGATCGACTTTTCGGCCCTCGTTTACATCGATCCCGCGGGTGTCGCCACGCTGCGATCTCTCGTCGACGAATTCAAGAAGATCGACGTAGTCGTTTATATCGCCGGATGTTCAGGTGAGCCAATCTCGTCGAGTCAAAAACTTTCTTCCATTTTCCCAAAACAAAAAACGTCCACCGAAGAGATCGCTCAAGTAAAAAAAAAAAAAAAAAAAAAACTGGGATACACGTGCAATTTTGTGCGGCATTATTCATTTTCTACAGGTAAAAAAATGGTTCGTGGCGTAGAAAATTGGGTGAACATTTGAAAGAAATTGTTTTTTCGAAAATAGCGCCGCGAATGAAATTCGGGTTGAGAATTTACGCGTCGCGTTGGTTTGGATGTAACGCGGATGAGAGCGTGTGAAACGCGGTCGTAAATTATAAATTTTCAGACCTTTCATAACAGCATGATGCCGGATGACTCTCACGATTCAACGGAGAGCAGAGCCCCTAATCTGTAAATTAGACACTAGCGGAGAAATTTGCTGAACTAGGCAGGATGCAAATAGAAAGCAATTAGTACGATGCTACGGCATAAATTCACGAGTCGGTTAATCGCGAGGAGAGAGAGAGAGAGAAGATGAAAAAACATCTCCCACATTTTTTTTCCTCCTAAAATGAAAACGTTATGTAGTCAACATCGATTAGGCATTCGTCCGTCTTATAAAATTCGAATTACGTAAGGATCGTTTATCACCTATTTTATTCTCTTCCACTAATATTTACCATCGAGCGACTACGCGGCTCAGCTGTTCCGTAAGCTCGACGAATCAACGTGACTTGCGCTCAAAACTAGTCAATCAAACGTACAGAGTGAGTTATTCTCGCCAAAGTTTCGCCATTTTGTCTCCCTTCCTTCCTTCCTTCCCTCCCTATTCCCATACTCCACCCCGAAATCAACCTGATTTGAAGCTGACAATAAAAAAAAAATTACACGCCATTTGCATTTACCCCACCGACAAGAATCACCCTGTAGAAAATTGAATTTTCACGAAAAAACCACGAATTCTCAACGAAAATCGTAGTGCCTGTATCGGGGTTTGCGAAAGAAGGGTACAGGGTGAATTTTGGCAGCTGCAGGCTGAGGCAATATGGACGTCGACGATACAGTCCGCCATTTTGAATCGATGAAACCTTCACTGACATCGGGGGATACCAAGTTGGCACCGGAAAAAACAAATTTCAGTGCCAAAAAACAATGACCAGGCCGTGCGCGGTACTGGATCGCCATCTTGGAAATTCACAAATCTGACGAAAGCTTCGTTGTCAGCGGCCCCAAAAACTTGGAGCGTAGTACCGGTGTTGGGAAAATAGTGGTTGGCAAAACGTGCTGCCGAAAGGGTTGAATATAGTCGCGTGTCGCCATCTGGCGGGAACGCCCACCGGCGCGCGCCTGAGACAACTCACCCTGTAGATTCAGTATATCTCGCGTGTTTACCTGTGTCACGTACTCGTTTCTTCGCGTTGCAGGACCAGTTTTCGAGACAATGAGAAAGTGCAACGTGGCCGACGGAAAAGAAGGTCACTTCACGATGTTTCCGACGATCAGCGACGCGGTGAATTTTGCACTCCACGAGCCGTGCCTCTCGCTGATACCAATGGCCTCGGCAACCTGTGGGATATTTCCGAGCCCCGTGCTTCCGGTAAATCCGACGCATCAGCGAATTCTCCCGGACGAAGACGAGTGCACGAGCAGATTATAATCAAAGACGTTTCTCGTCCGTACTTTTTCCACGATCGTCTCGCCATTTTTTAATAAACAATCGAGCATTTTTTTTTATCGATGCGAACATCTCCGATTATTCTCACCACAATTTCCCTACCTTTTTTCCCCTCTTCTCGAATCGCGTTGCTTTCGACTCCGAAGGATCATTTCCACGACCGCCATTTTTTTAAAAAATATACTTTCGTCATTTTTTTTTTAAATATACTTTCGTCATTTTTCTTGTCGTAAATTATCACATCGCAACCAGCGGACTTTCGTAATCCGACGCCTCGGCGATGAACGCACCTGAAAAAACGACGCCCACTGGTATCGAGCGATTCCGAATTCCGGGCGAAGACAGTTTTTAGAGAGCTCTCCGCGATGAATAACTAATTTCCAATTTAAAACGACTTCATTCTTATCGCATAACCAGTTTACCCACCACTTTCGAAATCCGTGGATCATCGGTCGCGAATAAAAAGCAACAAAGAAGAAGACCAAGAATGTTGAAGGTATCGGAGTCACATCCAATTGTCAGCTAACCGATACCCCAATTTTTCATTTTTTATTTATTCCACTTACGAAATTATTTAAGAATTAGCCAATTATTTGACAACCATTAACAATTTCTTATAATTATTATTCCATGAAATGACCGTGAGACTTGATTTCTCATGGTCCAAACAAAATTTACGTAGATGAATGAATTTTTGAAATTGATTTTTTTTTCCAAACAAAACCCAGTCGAATTTTCAATTTTCGAGTCCTTTGTGAGCCAAATTTTGAAAAGTTTCGATCAAACACTCGGAGATTTGCACTTTCGTCCAGAGAAATGTACGCAGCTTCGAGGTTTGGCGACACACTATACACAGATAAAGAAGCTTTAGCACTCGTATCCGACAACTTCGATTAATTTGCAGTCGACTTATCAGCTCGAAGCATAATCAGATTTTCAACAAAAAAAAAAAACATAAAAAATAAATCGATTGACCTTGAGAAAATTTGGAAATTTGAATTGCAACACTTCAAACAGCAAGAATCACGTTTTTGGTCTGCTGTATTATGGAATACGATAACAAACTGAGAAGATAGCTCCCATCAGACGAAATTAGATGCGAACTCGTCTCGACAAGAGCAGCCAACGTTTACTTTCACCGCGAACGGTATACAATGTATTCCCATCGCAAGACAATTAAGAGTTTCGTCGGTGATTCTCGATAGAATGGCAATATCCTCGAATTCCTCCCAAAAATATACGATTTTTCTCTCTCGTTTCATCGCGCGGGGACTCCGCCTCGATCGCGTTACGATGGCAGCCGTGTCTACCGCTTTCCCGTGACGTCACGCGCCGACATCTTGTCGTGCTTGCAATACGGCTGGCACTGGCGGCACGTCCGCAGAAATTCTGTAACGTTTCCTTCTGGTATTTCATTCGATGCTTGTAAATCGTCTTGGCAAACGCGTGCATCGTCTCACGTGCGCGGTTTAATTCGCTGACCGGCGGCGATCAACCTAACCTGCAATCATTCGCGACGCGAAGTTTTTCCGGTGTGTCGTATCTGCCCACTGCTACTTTCCACTCCACAGATTTTCTGGTTTCATTTAATAAGACAATTTTTGCGATCGTTTCCGGTCTACCCGAGGCTTTTGCTCGCGCGAGGCGATAAACTCAGGGAAAACGATCGACCATGCCAATGAACAATTTCTTATCTCGATTCTCAATCCAACAGGCATTTTAGTATCCTGCTTACCGGAACACATGAATCAGAAGCGCTTCGATAAAATTGAAAATGCAACCTATCCAGTCTTTATTATTATACCAGCTAACCCGGTAAACGTTGTTCTGCCTTTGTCTAATTATTTGGATATTGTTCTCCATCTATCTATCTATCTATCTTTCTATCTATCTATCTATCTATCTATCTATCTATCTATCTATCTATCTTTCTATCTATCTATCTATCTATCTATCTATCTATCTATCTATCTATCTATCTATCTATCTATCTATCTATCTATCTATCTATCTATCTATCTTGATGCCTAGCCATCTAAATATCTATTTATCTATACTTCTAGCAATCTATCTATCTATCTCTGTATCTATCTAAATATCTATTCCAAACTAGAGAAAATAGCACAGCTTCGATGAAACGATCAACGAGTGATTCAAAGTCAAGCCGAGGCTGGACGAAACGACGCTGTTACGTATTCTTGTAATATATAGGACGATCGGGACGCAAGGATATTTATAAGAGCTTGTCGAGGATTATGAAAGACTTTCTCCGACTTTTTTTCCACTCGCAAAACCAGTATTTTCGCAGCTGCATTTAACCACGAATTCACACGTACAAGCTGATCGGACAACTGCTACCAAAATGGCTGCCAAGGTCACGTGATCGACCGCGTCCTTCCGCGTCCAATTTCATTGTAACGAAGGACGCCCTCCGACTCCTTTACTGCCTAACGTATATCCGTTTTTTGGACCCAACGTCCAGTCGCCATTTTTTCTTTATTTGTAACAATTTTTTATTGGATATGTATATAAATAAGTAGAAACATTTTGGAGAAAATGGGAAGTCGAATTCGAATTTTTCTGTGGAGTCGATCAGCATTTGTTTTTTTTCCCTCGCATCGTATATTCGCGAAACGGTTTCCATCCGCATCGGCGGATGCGTGTTTCTCGTTTCCGGCAGAATGTCAACGAGTATCGAGAGCGTCGTTTCGTATTGCTAAAAAGTCCACGCGAGGAATGATACCGAGTTTTCTAGTAGCGCCGATGTTCAATGAATGGTAATTCCCCGCGGCTTCGCCACAACCGCCGACCCACGTGACTAGACAAGAGAGCATCGCGGTACGCGGCGCGCGCGCGCGCTCTTTGAATTCCTGATTTCTGAATTCGGTGAAATTGTTCCGAGACGAAGCGCTTTTCAAGGCCGCGGAATCTCTCTTTTCGAGGAGATTTATTCTCGACGATCCCAGGGTGATCGTTTTCATCGATCGCCATGGAAATTCGGATATCGAAACTTCGGTCGCGCAACGCATTCACGAGCCTGGCGAGGGAATATGTTACGCGATCGCACGCGCAACGCTCGGACGATATATAATACGCAGCCGTACGCGTTTCCTCGTTTTACGTAAGACTTTGCCATCACGACTCCCTCCCTCGAAACTCTTGGTTCCATCGTCGTCCGGGTCGTCCTTTATAAACACACTCGCCTCGGCGATAAGTCAGAATTGTATCAGCATTCGCAACCGAATCACAAACCTCCAAAATGTCTGCCTTCACCGTATCTGTAAGTTCACACGACGCGAAATCATCAAC
Source organism: Arge pagana (assembly GCA_963969455.1). NCBI lineage: Eukaryota > Metazoa > Arthropoda > Insecta > Hymenoptera > Argidae > Arge > Arge pagana. Next base: position 1,281,731 of record OZ018310.1, read on the forward strand.
GCCAAAAAAACGCGCCACCTTACCAAATTCGAGGATAATTTTCACGATTTTTTTTTTCATAAATCATAGTTGCTCGTTATTTAAAAAAAAAAAAAAAAGAAAAAAAAACAGTACGAAATTCGAGGATAATTATCACGTATCGAAGAGAGACAAAAAACAATATCGGTTACGGGTAAATTCATACGTGCTGGTTAGCTAAAAAATAAAAAAATTCAAAAACTTGAAGAAAAAAAACCCGAAAAATTTAGTTTCGTGGCGGAAGAAAAATATATGTGATCGTGTCGAGAACACAACTGAAAATAGGCTCGTAGATCGGTTTTAAAAAATAGTAAAAAATTTCTGGGAACGAAGTTTATCGCGTCGTTTGTCCGCTGCTGGGAATAAAAATGGCGGCGAAGTCGAAAGAGAAGAGTGATTTATGAATTGGTGACCAGAAAAAAAAAATTGTCATCCTTCTAATAGCAAGGATCACATTTTCCCTGGCGAACACAGCGATTTTGATTTCGCTTGGGTGAAATTTTTTGACCTAACGGAAAGTAGACTTTGGCGAGGATGATAATGAAAGCGTGAAGCAAAAATGCGAGGAGTGAAATTTCATGCTGAAAATTCGACTCCGATGTTATAACCACTCGAAGGTCACAGAGGGAATTCGATCGGATTTCAGTGGAGCATTTTTTTTTTTTTCTGTTGGTTTTTTATCGGGGAACCAGATCGAATAACAATGTAATTTTCACTTACCTTTCAGCTCCTCGTCTTCGTCGCGATGACCGTGGCTAGTGGCGCACCGACGCCCGGAGGTTGGGGTGGCAGCCAGTGAGTACACTTGCAACCCTTCCTGACCGCGAAATTCGGCAAACACCGTCGAAATGAGTTCGTCAGATTTTTTCACGCAGAGCAAACCGATCGAAATAAAAACCAGCTCGTTATTCGTTGCAGCGAACACCACGTCGTCCACGTGCCGTACCACGTGCACACGGTACATCATCATCACGTGAAGAAGATCGCGTACCCTGTGCACCACGTCGAAAAAGTCGCGGTGCCAGTCCCGTACCACGTGCACCACGTCGAGAAGGTCCCCGTTCACGTACCGATCCATTACCATCACGTCGAAAAGATTCACGTGCCCGTTCACCACGAGGAACACGTGGAGAAATGGTGGTAGAGAGGAAGGAGGTCGTCGAAATTTCGATGCTGACAGAAAATTCGTGTACAAAACATCGGTAAGAGCGAGGAGGAGACCTGCTTCATCTTTATCATTTCCCCGTTTCAATTTCGATCCCGAGGAAAAAATATTCCATACCATCATACAAATTTATGAACAATTAATGCATAATTGTACAGAATACTTCACAAAATAGCACAAAATTGTGTACATTGATTATACATATATTTTTTTTTTACCTACAGGGTGAATAGCCTAAGGTGTCCAGAATGGGCGGGGCTTGTCGACGCGAAGCCGACTTAACGAGCACATTAAAAACGTTGTCGACGCTTCTTTCTTGTCGTATCTGCTATTCTCGTGCGAATTTCGGTCTACGAGAATCTTACGCTCGTTGATTGGCTATATAGGCGTGGCTTCTCGTCGACTAAGCCCCTCCCATTCTGGACACCTTAGGCTATTCACCCTGTATAATTTTTTTTTTTTTTAGTTGATTCTGGAATAACGTGACAAAATGTGGTATCTCATCGAGATTTGCAACATTATGTGCGTCGAGACATATTCGAGGAGGCTTCTGGCCTTGTAGTAGGAAAAAAAAATTCTGTGCAAAAAAATTGTTGGCAAAAAAAAAATGTATAGGGGCTGGCGTGTTCACGGTGTATTGTCTTCTGTTTCAGATCGTAGTTCTCCGATCAGCTGTACATTTCCATACTAATCGTAATTCGCAACATCACTCGTAGCAATAATGAGCCAGAATCATAGGATTAACATGGGCGAGAAGAGCTCGTCGCCGAGTATTTCATCGCCGACGTGTCGCAACGACAATAGAACACGGGCAGTCTCGTCTGTTTTTGCATTCGACCAACGTCGTGGGAAAAACGGAGACGGACTGTTGAAACTTTGAACCTGATACTAATTTTAGACAATTATACTTTAAGATTGTACGTTACGTTGTTGTAAAGATACAAAAATAAAACTATTTTGTTACGACTAATACGATTTCTGCGTCGATAAAGAACCGTTCTATTTTATCACATCTCATCTCAAAGTTTTTTTTCAGTTTTTCAAAATTTTCAAAATTTGAAGAAAAAAAATAGTGAGTGTGCGAGTATTGAAAATTGCTAGAAAGGTAGAGGTTCGCGAAAAAGGAAAGTCGTAAACGAGGGAAAAGTAATTACGATCGTTAGGGATGACGGAAGAGAAATTCGTGGGTCTGTCGAGTATAATTGGACCGTTTGGTAACACGTACCGCAATTGGCCATCCGTTTCCGCTCGTCATTAAAACGATATTTTCAAACGAACGCGACCCCCATAGATTTCCGATTAATCGCCGTCGCGGTGAAAGTCTTCGGAACGAGTATAGATAAATAAACATATTTATTGCTCCGCTACTCGCAGCGTAAGTGTATATATATTTTGTTTTCGCTTCGCCAAATTTCTTTGGTTTTTTTCCGATACGGGAAATGAACTTTGGGCGAAATGCTCCGCGATTCGATGAGTGAAAGGCGCGTGTTCGTGAACCGAGGTAGCGTGGGGATCATGGTCTCTTCAGTGTCACGAGTCGTACGTGACAGGTTTCATTTGCTACCGGACTGCTGTTGCCTCTGAGCGAAAATTTATCTCCGCGCTCAACTTTAGGATTATCACAGTAAACGACACACCTCGCATCACACACATCGGCATACCTCGTTTCCCCTAGTTCGTACCGCCAGCTGCAACGAGGCTTCGCGAAGGCTGAAGTAAACTGCAAGGACATTCAGAGAGTCCCACAACGATCTTTGTGTCCTTACGTAACGACGCGATCTAGGCCACGTTAAGTGTCTCCTGTGTCCTTGCCCGTTCTGAAACTGTCTCAAGATTCTAGTCGCAGATTTCCCACGATTTTCCCACATGCTTACAGGAAGATAGGTCTGTTGTGGAAATTGTGGAATCGAACGACATTCGCTGGGTAACTTGTTCCCAATATTTAAATATAGGTGAAACAAAATTAAAGGAAATCAGCTTTCTACACTCTGGGAGCATAGTTCACTTTGATCGATGCTCGATGAACTCGACTCGACGCGAAGAACAACATGATCGGGCAGTGAATCGAGGATTTTTGTGAGGAGACGAACATTTGGTCTGTGGATTCGAATAGATAGGTCGAAAATAAATAGACGAATTGGAAAACTAAAAAATATGTTACACCTCGATAACAAGCGTGTAAGTATTTACAATGATAACGAGTCGAGAAGTTTCGGTCAGTCGGTTTTCTTGACTTCGTTCGATGGTGCTCTGAAAAATAGCAAGGGATGTTACGATACGTCAGTTGCCATGCGAGCTCGTACAGAACGTTTAGATTTAGTCGATGGAGAAGAACAAATCTTACCGATCGGGTGATTTTCTGGACGATCTTCTGGGCAGCATCTGTTTTTCGATCTTGCGCAAGGGGACCTCGACGATGGTGGAAAATAGGAGTGAGATTCCAAAGGTATAGATTATGTCCGGCACCAGGTCCCAAAGCTGAGAATTAATTCGGTATGAACACCAGGCTTTCGTACTTCCATTCGCTCTCATGCTTCGACTCACCAAGTTGTGCGCGGAGAAGGTACGAGGGCCTCTCGTCACCCCGATCTCGTAGCTTTGATTCACATTGTGCAGCAGAAAAGCTCCGTACGTGAGCCTCGCGAACGGCGGTGCCCATTGTGGCGTGAAGAAGCTGTGGTAGTACTCTGCGAAGGAAGAACGAATCTTGTTAATCGAGGATGCCGATAGCAGACAGGATTGAAATTCTCACCTAAGCCGTCACCGATTGTTATGAGAACGATGATGGCGCAGACTCCGAGGGCGTAAGCTGCTCTGTGCAAAGAGGCGTACAGCGCAGTTTCGATCGGATGCAGTTGATAGTTGTAGTTGGGGTCGTAATACTTGGCAGCGAGGGGCGACGACATCGTGACACCGATGGTGAACAAGATGAGGAATCGGGACCACGTCTGAGGATCGAGACTGCATTATTAACTCAGTTCAAATCTGAGCTGAAATTCTATCATAGACACCTTCTAACACATATTTGGATACTGATCTTGGTTCATTCCGGAGAAACTCTATCGGTTCTGTAGCGAACAGAGGCTTGAAATGCTTGTTTGCTCAGAAAATTACCGCTTCCCAGTGCTGAAGACACCAACTTTCATCTGCCTGGTGTTCTGTTCACTCGCTTAATGCTAATTTGAGGTTAAATTATGCAGATTCAATATGGAGAATCGAACATGTCGGCGAGATTTTGATTGGTCGGTGAAGCTTTGGCGTTATTTAGGCACCAGAATTAAGTATCGGCGTTGCGGACACTACCGAGCAAAGTTATTTTCATATCTCAGAAGCACACTTAAGTCGTACGTCGGATAGCAGATATTTGAGCTCGGGCCATATGGTCGATAAAACATGAACATTTACATCTAATAAACTTGAGTCACTTTCTTCGATACCAGCACATATTTCCCATGCTACGAGGCAACGACAAATTCTGGCTCTTGCAGATTTGTACTTTGCTCGATACATAAATTGGTAGACTGTACCTTTGGCAGCTTCCAGGTAGCACCTTTGTAATCGTACACTACTGCTCCTGACAAAATGCCAACCATGTATGGAGCGATCCTCATGTGTGATGCGATGTAATGCTTCTGAAAGTAGGGATCCCTCCTGGGATCCTGCATGCTGAAATGAGAATACATATTGAGAACGGTCTTTCCATTTCGTAGTGTATTTTACCTCCCGGATCTCGATGCTTCGAAACGAAGATTCCGAGACTTTGCGACGAATCGATCTGACAATCATGTGGCATACTCACAACGGTAGGCCTCTGAAGATAGGTTGAAGATTTCCGACGTACGTGACGAAAAAATTGATTGCCAGGCCTGCGATGAGTAATAGAGTCAAAAATGGATATCCCAGTCTCCTCGGCATTTTCCAGAAAGCCCATAGTACCAGAGCTCCCATGGCGTAGAGTTGAAAATCCGCCGACAAATACCAAGTTTGGAACATGCACTGAAACGACAAGGAAGTTGAAAAGGAATGCACCATCGACGGGGAGTGATGCGACGACTCCGCTCACCATTTCTGTCGTTTTCACGTAATTGTTGATGTACAAGAAATTAGTCCACCAGTTAGTGCTGCAGTGTTTCTGATCCCTACCAATTTTGACGTTCCAGAACGGACCCGAGCCGAGCTGTGGTAGAAGAGTCGCGTGGAAAGTTACGACCAAAATGTACAACGGCGTCAGTCTGTAAGACGAACAAGAATGTACGTCGAAGACGGGGCGGACAACGAAGAAACAGGCTTGGTTAGTACCTACCTGAAGAATCTGATCAGCACGATGGCAGTGAAATTCAAACGTTTGCTCCGATCCAGTTCCTCCAACAAACCGTAGGCCAGAAGCAATCCTCCGAGGCCAAAGAAAGCATCGATGATGATCGTGCCGTTAAAGATGATCATGGATATCGGATGAAGATACATCTGACGAAAACGAATCAAAGCTCAGCAACCATGTTAATATCGATAACCGTGTCGGGCAAGAAAAATGCTACCCACCTTTTCCAGGGTCACCGAGTTCTCTACGGGAAATCCGTAGTATTGCATCATTCTGTGCCCAAAAATGACTAAGACCATCATGAAGGAACGAATCACGTGTATGCAGTCGAGTCCAGGCTGAGATGTAGATTTGCCAAAGATCGACCTCATATTTCGGCGCATGGAGAAGCACAGGATAAAATCTTCGGAGCCTACGTCGTTAGCTGCCTCTTCCACGGAGTACAAGCTGCTGTCGTACCACGAGCTAAACGTGGTGAGCGCGAGGAGTGCGCAAAGGACGACGCTGCAAGTAAAGAACCAGATTGCTCGTACAAATTCCAGCTGGACTCCGCATCACGTCGATAAGCAAATATCACGAAGGCTCAACCATACCAAAAATCGAGTCATACCCTTATCGTTAAAGAACCGCTAAATCTTACTTAGAACTCACAAGTCTGTAGTCTCCACGTTCGAAATGATTGCATCTCGCGTCGTGCTATCGACAAAGAAGCTTCGGCTCATTCTCGTCAAGCATGTTCGTCGCCCACGTATCTTAAGAATGCTCAAAAAGTGCCATTTTCCAGAAATGGGAATATTTCTAAGAAATCCTTGTATAAAACGAGTCTCAACAAAACTTGTCCCTAATCGTTGGAATTTGTCTTGCTATTATTTCTACACCCTCTAACTTTGTTCTCTCAGCAAACGATCAGCCGTTAATCAGCTGATAATCTGCAGCGAACCTACCAGAAGATTTTGGCACCGACGGTCAAGTTGGCCGGGGAGTCCCCGCGCGCCTGGCAGTAGGCTGGCGCCACTGTCGTCTCCACGCTGAGTCCACGCGCGTCCCCCATCTTGGCCAGTGGCGCTGCGATCGCCGCTGCGACATCCGTGGCGCTGCACGCAGCGGGGACGCAAAGGGCCATGTAAATCGAGTGACGCTTGACCCGACGGAAATCCCCGTTGTCCTGCATGACAATTGTTCACATTTTAATGAAAATAACACCTCGCCTTTCCCATTTCTCAAAAAACACCGCTTCTAGCTTCACACAAATAAATTCCCCCAAAAAATTAAATCTCCCAAGAGCATCGATGTCGACTAAAAATCAATCGGGCATCTGCCGTTGTACCGTAATGCGTCCATGAATATTCCATCGGTTCGCGAGTGTAGAGGATATAATATGTTATGTACACAGTGTTAATTTTCAGTTTGTTCGGCGCGGATGTGAGCCAGGATACAACAATCTTTCGTTTGTTACACGGCTCTAGAATCGTAATTCATTGCAACGAGCGCGAAACATCCGGAAGTCGTCGGACGATGATGTAAGCTCACGAACCTGTACGAGTAAACGGATATCGCGAGTATGAAAAGTTGTCTGTTCGTCGTATTTGCTCTCTACGAATAGTCACTAGAATAATGATTTCCCAAGAATCTCCGATTCTCAAACACTCCGCGACACGTATTACTTCGCACTCTGCGACCACGCGTGGCGCTACCATCGCAACAAGTTTACGAGGCCCTCCCCAATTTTTTTTTCTCATTGTCACAAAGAAACTACTCGTCCGCGGATCACGAGGAATTTGTGATTGGGGTAGATTCTTACGTTGATGGCCTCCCAAGCCTCGGCGTTTGGGTCGAACGACAAGTGTCGAGGTTTGTTGCCGTTCGCGGAGAGACGTTGGTGCTGATACCGAAGGCGGACCAAACAGTAACGTCCTTCGACCTCTTCGTCCTCTGCATCCGATTCTCCCGATGGAAGCGGAGCTCGAAGATCGTAGCACTGATCGAAATTTCCCAGGTGTCTCGTGTGGCCATAGATGATGCCGTCCGGATATTTCGACGAGGCATCAAACACTGAAAAAAAAAATTACAGAAATGAAATTTCCAGCATTGTTATTGCTTCAACGTGCGAAAAAATCTTCCTCTTTCTCCTCTCCTCCATAAAATCGCGCGCTACTAAAATTTCGCAGCAGCACAACTACGCGAAACTCGAGTCAATTTTTCGATCCATTTGCAATTTCGCTGAAAACAATATTGTTATTCAAATTCTTCATCTCGCCAAATTTCTTTTTCATTCATTCGCACTGGAACATATTAATAAGCGACGTATTTCAAAAATATTTGCCTCACTTCCCGTCATTTTTTTCTACGTTTATGCTTTCGCACGTCTTCGTATCCGAAGGATTGATGACGCTGAAGAAGATTTAGCCGACGTGTTTTCCGCGTAAATTCGTCAAGCGAAGCGAACCATTGTGGTCAGCATTCCATTCGGCGATGGGCGACCATTCATCGGGCAGAGAAGAAAAAAGGGACCAAAAAAATGGGGAACAAAAATTTGCGAAATAAGTTCGCTCGTTAATCACGAGACGACGATCATTCACCTTGTATTCTGAATAGGCGCTGCCGCGTTCAATTGACTCGCGACTACTTTTCATTTCGTGCCTACGGCGTAGTAATTGGGTGTTGAATACGATGACATCAGCTCCGATACTCCAACCAATAATTTTGAAGCAATCCTAATTTCGTCCCACCGCGTCAAAAATGAGTTTCTGACCGACGATTACGCGCGTACAGGCTCAAATTTTCCACCGAAGTGCGCTAAAAGGGCGTGATCGCCCTATTCGAATATCGACGAATCATCACGTTTGAAATAGTACATTGCGTATCTAGGGCGGGAAATAGGCGATTACAGCGAGAGGCAGTTGCGCTGTAATGGCTTTGCGCCCCTGGTGCACACGACACTTTTTATAGAGTACAACAGAGCACGAAAAAAGCTCGCGTCACCAACGTCGTTGATTTGACGAAAAAGTTAGAAATTACGATTATATATTAATTCGACATAAATAGCATTTTTCCGCCCTAGGGCTTTACTTTCCGCCCAAGGGCATTACTTTCCGCCCTAGAACGTACAAGAGCCACTTTCCGCCCGGAAAACATGCACGAAAAAGCGTATTTTCGGTGCAGGTAGGACAAAAACTAAATTGTCGATTGCCAACTTATTTTTTACACGAATGTCTAGGTGTTTTACGCCCGATTTCGAAAAAACCTATCGATAAAGGGGATTCAACAAGAATCCCGTTTTCTCACATAAGAAAGTCAATTCCTTCGTAAACAATACGGTTTTCATTTGAAAAAACAAAGTTGACCTTGAAGATATTGGACCAAGGTCAACCAAAACTGTGGAATACTGTTTGCCCCTCTAGATAAGCCATTTTGGGCGCTTCTCGCGAGATGTCAGATCGATGGAAAATCTATGCCGGAGGTGGCGATACGCGTGCACCAGAATCGGGGATGCCCCGGGAATCCGAAGCAACCCTCGGCGCGCTACGATTGTATAATCGAAAAGCTCACATATCGCGGTGACTGTGCCGCGCTCACCGCGAATGTAGAATCCTAAACTCATCGGGATCAAGCTCGTAACCGGTTAGTCTTACAAAACGAGCCCCTGACCGTTGCTTTTTACACGGTAGCCGATAGCCAACGCGATTCTTAGGATGCTAACAAAAATATTACAAAAAAAAAAAAATTAGAGTTGTCGTTGACATATTACGTGGGTCGTAGACATTACACGCATGTTTTCCGAGACAATTGACGAGCGATCGAGAAATACGACGACAACGCGTCTTTCCAGTTGACGTGCATGCACGAGCGAGCCGAGTAACTACATAGCATGGTGGCCCGATATTCCTACTCGTTTTTTATTTACACCCAATACATTCCACGTAAAAAATAAAAACCCAATTTTTTCGGCAGTTTTTCCTCATTCCACACAAATATAAAGTCCAACAAATTTGCTTTAAAAAAAAGAAAAAAAACCAAGTCGCGTAAATTCGAAGGTCTCGAAATGCAAGAGGATTAATACAAGCCGATCGCGTAGGAGTTTAGTCCAGCGAAGAGGAATGTGTTCGCGGGCTGAAAACACGAAAAGGAAAAATTGAAAACTCGCCGCGTATCTCCATAAGCGATACGCGGAATGAAGAAATTACAATATACATATACATATACATGTGTGCGTGTACGTGCACATGTGTGTGTGTGTAATATTGTAATTTTCGGTTTTTCCCATCCAAACTGGTTCCTCTCTTTTATGTACTTTTCCCCGACGATCTTATCGCCAACCTCACGTCAGAACTCATCTCGACCGACATCTATCTCCGACGCGATAGTGCTTTCACCCCGCGAATCGCTTCTTCCTTAATACTTGGTTTTCCTTTTATTTCTTCATTTTTCTCGATTCGTCGTTCCTCGATTCTCGCGCTCGTCCGTTTCTTATGATCACTCTCGACTGCGCAATATATTTCGCATGCTTACAACGTCACTCGTTACATCATCGCCATCGCGAGTAAATATTGGATCTGTGACGCCTCGCGCCAAAGCTCTCGAAATTCACGTGTGATGTCGAGAGCCATTTTTTGTCTCTCGCCATTTCAAACCAAAATTCCGCACTCGTCACCGAAAACGGCTCCTTCACTACCGGAGTAGGTACCAAAAATTAGGCGAACCAAAAATCTTGTAACGATTAATAAAAAAATATTAGGATTAGCTTCTTGTTCACCTCTAGGCTGTAGATACTTACTACAATTATACCCGCGTCAGAAGTCGAAATATTCGTCGCGCCAATGGATTCAGAATGGTTAGACGAATTTTTGAAGCCAATAAAACAAAAAATTCTACCTTAATATTTGCGATAATTTTGTTGGTTTGATTTTAAGGAGGATTTCGTTGCAGAGAAGCGTGATGGCTCATCTTCTACGAGATGCAATAGGGATATGTTAATGTTATCTCGCGTGTTATATTCACAACCACAAAGGTCGGCTGGCGTGACGCAAACGGTCCTCGTCAAAGGTGGATGCAAATTTTGTGGATTCGTCCGCGGCAGAATATTTAAGCGCGAACTACATAATTTAAAAGACTAGTCGATTCTCTTCGTTTCGTCGAATTGAAAGAAAAGAAAAAAAGGACAACTTTTCTCGATGATGAATGCGTGAAAAATTGCCGCGCGCCGAACGAGCAAGAAATAATAGACGAGGCCACGTCACGCGCAAGCCACATTAGTCACCTGTCACCGTAATTTTTCCTCGCGATTCCGCGCCTCTACGAAAAAAAAATGGAGAAATGAGAAAAAAAGCTTTTTTTTTCTTAACCACGACGATTTCAATTTTTTTGGTTTTCGAGCGTCGTGGAATTCGAAGTTGAGCAAAATGCACCACCTTCGAGAAATGCATTCGTAAGTTTTCGCTACCTTGCGAAGCATCTAATTATGCAAATCGTCAGCGCAACGTCGAATCTCGACTGGATACGTGGAAATTATGCATTTGTTGACGGATGAATAAACGCGAAGTCTTTACCTGATTGATATTCTCCTGCGGACGGTGTAACATTTTTTTTTCGCCGACCCGAAGATGTTGGACGATAATGGAAATTGATTTGTGCATTAGCAATTTTTCCTCGCGGCGGAAAAGATTTTTACAATTTGGGGAAAAATTGCACAATTGTGTCCGAGCATAATTATCTTTGAGCATACGATATTTAGGTTGAAATTGATGAGGACCTTTTTGGTAGAGGATCAAATTTCGCGAGGAACAGTGCAGAGAAGATAATTATTTTCTTACTTTCAATTTTCCTGGCGCGCACAGTAAAATTTTTGCTGCTACCACGCGAATTTCAAAATTAGTGGATACCGAATTCTGGCATTTTTGAGTGCACAGAAACGCAACTGTAGTCGTGCTTTTTGTAGCACTCGTAGTGTTGCTTTTTGGGATACCGAGCAGGTGGAGAGCGGAGGGTGTGTAAAACTCGGATGGTGATATCGAATACTCACTTTGAACAGCCCAGAGGGTAGAGTTTGCCAAATCGTTGAGATACCTCTGCACTTGTTTTCTGCACCGGCCTTCAGGAATAGTCGGCGAAGTGGCGAAGACGATCGGTAAATTCGGTATACGAGTGGTCCAAGAAATTTCCCTAGGAACGTGGAAATTCTCCGGTGGGACGTCGAGGAAGGTACCACCGTTGTGATCCATCGTTGGTCCGACTTCCATGATTTTCGAGTACGTTTTTGACAACCATCTTTTGCCAGCGTCGCTCGCGTTGCACAGCTCGTCTGCCCTTCGCTCGATTTCACTGCGCGTCGACTCGATACCGAAGTGAAGCAGCAATAGGCAAATTTGTAAAAACCTCATTTCGTTTTGTTCTGTTTTAGTTTTGGTCGTTGTTCTGTTTTTTTTTCTCTGGTCCCGGTACCAAAACGCGGCAAGATCGCGGGTTAGGAAAGAAACAGGTTCAATAGTCTTCGTTACCCGCGCCCATTTCCAGATATACTCGACATTCGCGTGATCTTACTCATCTATTTAAATGCTCTGCACGTGACGTCGATACCGATTCCGCACGACGGCGCAAGCTGCCCGATTCCCGTTTAGCTTCTCTCAATTACCGAACAATTGCCAGACTCCGTTCCTCCTCGAGGGTAAACGAAATCTCGACGATTTCGCACTGGATGCAGAGTCTCGAAGGTCGAAATTCCATGACCAATCGGAGACACGCGTACGGCTTCTTCGCTCTGTGAAAATACCACCACCACCCACCTGCGCGAACGACGAGATTGTTTGCGACGTGGGAGCCTTACCTGTCCTCCGGTGTCATCCTGCTGCTCTTGTATAATCTTGTTAAGTAAACCTCAGGTCTGAAATCAGCTCGAGTCTTTTGTGATCGTGACTGTTGACAAACGAGGAAAGGCGAGTTGGCAACGTGAAACGAAATTGTGTGGCGTGAACCTTTCGTTTTCGTTTATCTTCGACGGACGCGCACAAAATACTGCGTTTGTGCACGTACGTTTGGAATAATACGTTAGAGTTGGTCAAAGAGCCGATGGTTGTCGAGTAGTTCGTATTAGGCGGGGTCAACGATGGTGGAGAACCGTTTTTATGGAATATCTCGAAAACGGTACGATTCTTGAGGATACAACTAAGAACTAAAAATGTAGCTGAGTTGATTCTCTTCATAAATAATATCAAACATTTTTTCCGTAGAATCGACCGTTTGCGAGCTATGGCGTTGAATATATAATGAAGCGTCGTGGAGAACCGTTTTTCTGAGATATCTTGAGAACGGCACGATTCTCGACGATACCACTGAGAACCAAAAATGTAACTGAGTCGATTTTGTTTATAAATGATATCTAACATTTTTTCCGTAGAATCGATCGTTTGCGAGCTATGGCCTTGAATATATAATTTAACGCGGTGGAGAACCGTTTTCCTGAGATATCTTGAGAACGGTACGATTCTCGACGATACAACTAGGAACCAAAAATGTAGGTGAGACTATTTTCTTTCAAAATGATGTGAATATTTTTTTTGTAGAATTGACCGTTTACGAGTTATGGCGTTGAGTGTATAATTTAGCGTGGTGCGCCTTTCCACCGATACGATTCTCGACTAAAACGGTTTTATAAATCTTTTCCCCACGGTCGTCGTTGTTTTTAGCAAAGTTCCGAAATCTCGTATTCTCCCATTACATAATCGATAGAAAAAAATCTGAGTAGGCTAAATTTCAGCAAAAACGCATAATTTTAATAATCTCCATCGTTTCAATAATTCTACAATAATGTTGTTGGCCCAAACCTCGAGCCCTTGGAATAAATATAAGACACCTGAGAAGTGAGATAATTTGTGTTCCCCAATTTATTTATCTATCTCGCGAAGTAAGAAATATCTGTCGTGTTATTGAAACGCTATAAACACAACGAAAAAAAAATCTCGTTTCATCCATTCGTTTCGCCAAAGCCGTAAACAAATTGACGATGGAAATGTACCAAAATTAGTCCCAGTTCCCGATTTGCGAGCGCTTTGCTAACGAATAACCAGCACTCTGTTATTTGAAAGCATAATAGTTGTTTTGCTCGTTCGCGCGCCACAAATTTACGTAATATTTTCTCGATCCTGCGAGAATTTCGTAGACGCTCGAAGACTATCCGGAGTGGGTTTCCAACGTTCGGAGAGCATACATTAGGCATACTCGTCGCGGATAACCATTATCTCGAGGAGTTTGAAGCACGCATCGCGCATCACGCGTACAAACAAACATTTTTACCACCGACACGTGACCGATAACAACAACAAAATCCTACACTCAACCGACGAAGAACATTTGATTTACCATCAAATTATTATTCATCATAAACGAGATTTATCAACTATCATTATTATTTATACTATTAATAATAATAACCATACTGCTACTCCTACTGATTTTGGTTGGATAAATAAATTAGCCCAAATAAGACATTCAAACGTTTTTTCCTACCCGATGTAGGAAAATATCACTAAAAGTCAATCAACTATGATTCAAAGAAGTATTTTTACGAAATTTTCATCGCCCATTTATGCGTATCGCATTGGGTTCAAGGTCAAATCAAAAAAAAAATGTATCAGTGTCTTGTTACCTTACAAGTCCGGTTTTGGGATAGCTGAATCCGTATTTGAATAACAACAACAACAACAACAATAATAACAAAGATATGTTAGCACTTCGGTCTCCGCTCTTTTGTTTATATGACCTTGACAGTTTGTAAAAATTACAACAGTGCGACTGACAAACTGACAGAGGACGGAGTTCAGGTTCGACTGAGCAACTTGCACGTGCTGAACTCTGGGTGATGCCAATGCGAGCGACGGAAACGTAAGAATCGAGGTTTCAGAAGAGATACCTTTTAATAAAACCCAATACCTTCGGTGATAGGTGTTTGGATTACTGAATCAGAACTTACGGTTTATATGTATGCAAAACAAATCACGTCAAAATTACTCTGATTCTGACCTTAGGAAGACAAGTGTGCCTCGAATTTGCATTCAGCGATCAGAAAAACATTGCAGTAGCGTAGCTTTTTAGATTTGACTTTGTAATGCCCGTGATTTTCATCAAATAGAATACCTTGAAGTGACCTTGATTCTGGAGCCAAATGGAAATCAAATACGGATTCAGCTGTCCCAAAACTTTACCTGTGGCTAGCAAGACACTAGAACTCTATTTACAAAATATATATAGATATTCTATTTTTTTTTAGATTTGACCTTGAACGCAATGTGATACACAGAAATCGACTTTGGATTAGGATTCAGCGATGAGGAATACATACACAAAGAATATTGTAGATTCAGGCTTCGTGATTGTGATTGCATGATTATTTTCGGTTTGCTAGTAGGGCAGCGAAAACCTTCGAGTGGCAATAAGAATAAGCGTGTATGTCGAAATCCGGAAGGTTTTGGACGTCGCGGCGATGGAGGCTCGTGACCACTAGGTAAAAATACGTAACATATACATCAAAACCGCCAATTAAACGGAAACCGGATTTCCATAACTCTGTGCGGGGTCCCTTGCCCAATGGTGTTTCTGAACTCTAGTCGATAATCGAAGGACAGAATTTTAATAAAGTTTCGATCGCACGATTTATAAACAACGCGCCTTTGGTATTGGAACGTAAAAAAATTGTCGATTTTTCGTCAAGCGTTTGTTTTTCTCCGTTCTCCATCGGATTTTCGATCGACTGAGAATTCCACGCCTGAAAACAGCATCGACAAGTCGAGGAACGATTTGCAGAAGTACACTAATGTACAGAGACACATTTTTTCAAAAACGTTCGTTCGTTTGCCTCCAAGTCAAAAACAAATGGGTAACGAACATTCAGAAAATTGCATTTTCCATCTTTTTCGAGGCAAAAACGAATAATTACGGATACCCCCATCGACTCAATTCAAGAAAAATTGTACTTAACACTTAAATAATGTGAGGAAGTCGTAAAAAAATTGCCAAAAATTCTGAGACTCGTATAAATTTGCAACTTGCAAAAAAACTATTCTAAAAAAAAGGTGTTTTTCTCAGCTCTCCGACTGCTTCCAAACCCCTCATCAGTTTTACTACCGTTTTCGAACCGCAAGGCCGAGAGGTGCCCGGTATTTCGATTTTTCGGCATCACGAGCATCGATATATAATTGCAAATGAGACGAGTCTCGTCCGTGAAAACACGTGTCGCGATGATACCATCGATATTTACGCGATGACCGATCGTGGATGCACGACTCTCGCAAGTCTCGTTTCTCACGTCACCAAGCTGATAGATTGATGGTGCGTGAATTTCCTTCGTTTTTTTGGCGTTTTTTCCTCAAAACCAGCTGCCGTTCGATCATTTCTTCGGAATGATGCGTACGAACAGCATCGGCATCGATTATGCATCAACACGTTTTTCACAGATTAACCTGTAACTCGTGGCTGATTGCGAGTGAAAAAATCTCGTCAGTCAATTTCAACCAAGTCGCGTTCAACCAGCATTTTGCACACTGACGCAAACCGGATGACAATGAGATGTGATTATTAAAAAAAAAACTATTCTTCAGTTTCTCTCTCCAGCAATAATAATTATTGCTTAAAACACGTTTTAACAAATCCCAACCGATTTACATCTTCCGTATCTCAAATGAAAGGTCATTAAATTATCTAACGAAGTGCACACAATTTCTCAGATATGTTAACAATTTTTTGTTTTATAGAACTTCAAAGATCGATTTTTGCAGAATTTTTTCCCCTGTATTTTCTGTATCCCACATAGTAAAGCTAGTAAAACGTGGACATATACAAGGAGAAACACTGGAGCTTTTAGATAAGTTAAATGAATCAAAACTCTTTATATAGCTTTGGTTAAATCAGTATTAATGTATACGTCTGTAGTGGAGAGACCTTTAGCGAAGGGTAGAGTTCAAATGTTCGACAAAGTGCAACATAGAGTTGTTAGACAATTCAGAAAAATGCAGAATAAACTGATGAATCATGACTACAAAGTGATGGGTAGGGAATTTGAACTCCCTACATTCAGAGTTGCTGATTCGATATTCCTCTACAAAATAATCTACAGGAATATCAATTGTCCTGAACTATATGGAATGCTACCACATAACAGAACATTAAACAGGGTCATGAGGGTTGGGCTAGCCTTTCATCCTCCTTTAATTAGAGTACCGAAATGGTCACCCGACTACAGCCTTGCTAGAGAAGGCCATGACATGATTGTAAAATTCCCAGTGTAAGACAATTTTTTTATTAGAGTTGATCCAGCCATAAGAGAAATTAGAAAAAGTTTTGAAGTATAGATTGAGCACACCATAGAGTATACCCAATCAGTTTGCATAGGACGGTAGCACATTTTTGTGTGTATTCAGTTGGTTAAACGTTGATGAGTATGTCGTTATAACTGTGAACTATTATTAGATTGCCAATGAGGAGATGATATAACTGGCATTAATAATTTAAGTATAAGGTAAATCTTTGTTAGTTTGAGGTTCTAATCTCTGCCTTGTGCGGCGGCATAGCATATCGCTGTCTGCCACAGTGTATCACCAAGTGAACGATAAAGTCACGTTTAATTTAGATGTAATACTTTTGTAATAAGGACTCCAAGTCAGTAAATAAATAGTTTTTTTATTACATATTTTTCGACTACTTGTGTCCATTCAATATCAGTAAAATATATTCAAATGAAGTGACGTTGTGCATTTGTAATAATCATACGTGAGTAATAGAAAGATTGAAAATGGTAGTACGCTGCTTATCTTAGGCATCCTCATTAACAATGAAGTATATATTATGACTCCTCGAATTTTTAGTATAAAAAAAGTTTCATCATTAATGTAGCTTAAAAATGTTCCAATTTCAGATTGCAGTTTTCTCTGATTGCACTTTTTGCACTTTACTGACTTTTAACTAAGCATCGCAGTATGACAAGCTGCGTTTTTTTTTCATCGCCTGCCGTTAATCATTGTTGGACGTTTGCAATAACATCTGAGAGATGAGTGAGATCTGAAAGCCACATGTTATTATCGCCTGTTTACGAGCAAACGGAATTCCTGGGATTATCGGTCCAACTACCGACAAAAACAGAAAGAAATCGAGCCTTAGACGGTGCGTTCGCAGTCAACAACTCGAACCATCGCTGCACAAACGTCTCTACATTTTGGTACCCAAAGAATTTTCGTTTCCTGGAAATTTCTGTAACGCATGACAGGAACAAAATGTTTCACCGTATCGAGACAGCCAAAAAATATTTAGCCCGACGTGTAGATTTTGCTGAGAATAATTTGTCCTGCGGCACGCGAGCAGAATTTTTGCTTGACGTTTGTTATTTCAAGAAGTTCCACTTTTTATAGCTCGAGCAAACTTGATCGCTCTACGCGTGACGCCAAAGAAATTCGATTGACCTTTCACGCTGGATTATTGTAGGCGCATATTTCCTTGATTGGAATTGAC
The DNA here is from genome assembly GCA_963969455.1 of Arge pagana. Lineage (NCBI taxonomy): Eukaryota > Metazoa > Arthropoda > Insecta > Hymenoptera > Argidae > Arge > Arge pagana. The sequence continues at coordinate 1,299,721 of OZ018310.1, forward strand.
GTCACTTGTCATTGAAGAACGTTGACGTTTTTGAGCGAATATTTTTTATTTCTCGGTGAGTCACTGGTTTTTGTAGAACGCGGATGGTAAATATTTTTTAGCTCGCGGAATAGGAATTTAGGATCATAATTCAAACGTGCAAAATAAACGATGCGATGTGTCGGATAATGTCAGTGAAAAGTGGACGATTCATCGTAGGCGAGGTGAGCAAGTTTTTCTAATACCGATTCTAAATCTAGTTTAGAGAGAGAAGATATTAAATAACATCGCCAATCACGTCTGGAATTTTTTGCCAATTCGATCTGGTATTTAGTGATTGCGTCGCACGACCGCAAAGTTCGTGGTAACCCAAAACGACTGGACGGTGTTGAAGCTGGGAGGGATACTTGGAGTTTGCTCGGTGCTCAGTTGCAAACTTCTTTTAGCTTCTGCCAGAATTTTCCCTCGCGAAGTAAATATTCCTCGAGGGCTCAGCGTTGTTATTTCAGTTTCTTCGCGACGTTCGATGGTCTATAATAGGAAAGGACGAAATTGTTTCGACTACGCATTCGCCACAACGCAGCAACACACCGATACTCTCACCTGATTCTGGAACTTGTTTTGCCGATGAAAATCATTTTTCCAAGTTTTTGCAGAGGCTGCTCGACACCGATGGAAGCCAGGAAAGAAAGAGCGAAAGCACAGATTATATCTGTTGAAGACTGTAGAAACTGAGGGAAAATGGGGAGAAATGTATGGAATACTTTATAACCCATCGGTAGACAGAAATTCAAACTAGAAGAACCAATTCATGTACTCACATAGTTGCGAAACGAGAAGCTGTGCGAGCCTCTGAATACTCCAACGTCGTAAACTTGATAGATACCGTGAAACAAAAAGGCGCCGTAACACAGCCTCGAGAGAGGAGGCACCCATCGTGGAGTCAAGAAGTTGTAATAGGATCCTGAAAGAAAAATATTGAACTCGGTTTTTTCAGCGGTTTGCTAGTTTCTCGATGAGCAAAATAAGCTTATCGGTTCGGCAACGATTGCTGTAAGCTTTCTAATTCTCAAAACAATGAGGAGAGGACGTGATATTTTTTTGGTACCACAGGTGGAAAACTGGTCCTAAGATGACGTGATTATAGGCTATCGATTAGGAAACAACCAAGGACTGACCCATGCGATCGCCGATGGTGATCAAAACAATGATGCTGCAGGTCCCAAGTGCGTAAGCTGCTTTGTGTAAGCTCGAGTAAGCTGCAGACTCGATGGGATGTGATTTATAATCGTAGTTTGGATCGTAGTATTTAGCACCGAGTAACTGATTGCCGATCGTGCAGCTGGGAACCACCAGGATGAACAACAGTCGAGACCATTTCTTAGTGAAACGAGAATCGTATTCATAATCATGAGAAATTGATTTCAAGCTGGTTGAGTATATTTCCAACTCACCTTCGACAGTCTCCATTTGGAATCCTTGTAATCGCGCAGAAATACTCCAGCTAGGATGCCGATCATGTAAGGTGCGAGTCGCATGTACGACTTTATGTAGTAGTTCACGAAGTACCAGTCGTTTCTGGGTTCTTTGACGCTGGAATAATTTGATGAAGCTAAGTTTTGTCGATGAAAATGACAGCTCTTTTCGATGATTTATATGTTTTAGAGATATGACAAACTAGCATGGTTCGTGCCACTTGCATGTGTAAATTAATTTTTCGAGTGACAGGTGGAAAATAAATTATTCTGGAGTTGACGAGTCTCTGTCATTCCTTCGAGGCTTCCAACTTGGGACATGAGCTATGAAGTACCTGGCAACAGTGCGTTATCGAATGTCTACTTACTATGGTAAGACTCTAACGTAGGGTATCAACTTTTCAGTATAGGTAACAGCGAACGGAATTGCCAGACCGATCATTGTCGACAGAATCAGGAACGAATATCCGAAGTGCCGTGGTAATTTCCAGAATATCCATATGCAAATCGATCCAACGACATAGAGTTGCATATCCACGGAAAGATACCAAGACTGTAACATACACTGGAAAACACAAATTTCATAGAGATTATTGGTACGTGTATGCATACAGCTGAGATTGAACGAAGAGGTATTGCCCGCATCGTTGCTTCGATGTGCACTATGCATTGTGACAAAGATGGAGTTTGTAATCACGGAGCCGGGGCGCTTATCAGTGGGAATAGAACGAGCTGCTCACCGCTTCGTCGGGCTTCACGTAGTTATTTAAGAAGAGAAGATTAGTCCACCAGTTCTCGGCACAGCGGTCGGCATCTCGGCGAGGATACAGTTCCCACAAAGGTCCAGATCCGAGATGCGGCACGAGGTAAGCGTATGAGAATACTGCCAGCGCGTACATGGGTATGATTCTGCGAAAGCATCGAGCTGCAATTGAGAAACCATACTACCTCGATCGAATGAGCCGCGTACCGAAACAGTCGGACGAGAATCACAGATGCAGGGTTGAATCTCCCACGGCGATCGAGTTCTTCGAGTAAATAAAAGGCCAGGAACAATCCACTGATCGCGAAGAATCCATTGATAGCAGCTTGGGCATTGAATATCAGCATAAGCGACCGGATCGTATAAAACTGATCGAATGACGAAAATAATTATGACAACACGCCTTATTTGATCGCGGTGTACAATAAGTATACAGACATGTTCGAAGTGTTTTGGGTTCGTCACCGGAGTCTGGGAGTACCGAATGGCTCCGTGGCCCATAATGACCGGCAACGTCAAGTAGAAACGTATCAAGTGAACACAGTCGAGTCCTGTCCCGGAGAGATCGCTTCTCACAAGCGAGTTGATATTTCTTCGGACCGAAAAGCAGACCAACATATCGTCCGAGCCGGAGCCACGGGCGACTTCCTCGACCGTGTAGCATCGATCGTCGTACCACGAGCATCCGATGACAAGTAAGATCAGAACCAAGAGAATCCCACTGTCGAAAACAACGCACCATCACCAAGTTTCTTATTCTAAAAGACAATCATTCACAGTGGTCATTTTTTTCCTCTAAAAATTCCTATGCGCCCTGCAAACCAAGTTATTTTTTGCTCACGTGGCAAGAAAAAGTAGCTAGTTAACCGTTAATATTCGGCACAACCGCGAGGATAATTCGGGAGTCGAGTGTACTCACCAAAATATCTTTGTGGCGGTGGGCAGATATTTCGGGGAATCCCCGCGCGTCTGGCACCAAGATGTCGCCACGGTCGCGTCGATCGTCAAGCCGCGCGCGGTCCCCAACTCTGCTACCGGTTGAGCGATAGTAGCCGCAACGTCCGCGGCGCTGCAATCGGCTGGTACACATAGCGCGACGTAAATGGAGTTGCGTTTGACTTTTCGAATGTCTCCACGATCCTGCATTACGAGTAAACGATTCTACACGAAATTAGATATCTTTTGCTACTGCTCCGTTCATTTCAGATTGGAAAAAGTCACGGACATCGCGTTCTCGTTTCGTACAATCGTATTTCCCGCTCATTTGTAAACAGCGCGCGCTTTTCAGATATCGTGGATGAGTAGCAGGTAGGTTTTCTATAAACGACGAAACGTCTGCGGGAAGTGTCATAGACTCTTTCCGTTTCTGCACATCTCATATACTTTGTTCTCACTTCAACTGCTTCCCAGGCCGAAGAGTTGGGGTCATCGAACATGCGGTAGTTCCTTCTACCACTGGAAGGAGCATCCTGGCGCCGATAGCCTAGGCGAATCATGCAGTAGCGTCCTTCCACTTTCTCTTCGATATCAGAAGATCCTGCGTTTCGTGGGAGCTCTACTTGCAGATCGTAGCACTGATCGAAATTTCCCAAATGAATTTTGTGGCCGTAAATAATCCCATCTGGATACTTCGTAGAGGCATCGTACACTAGAATCATAATTCACAGCTGCGGTATTTGACAACAGAGCACCTTAAGTTGATTGTACTTGGGTAATTACCTTGTTATTATTACTACTTACTAATTATTATATGTTATTTTATTTCTTTTCTATTTTTTTTTTAATTTTACGTTTTATTTTGCAAGCAAGTGCTACGTACAGGAACACCTCTGTCACAAAAATGTGTGTTTACTCACAATGAGTGTTATTTCATACACACTCAGTGTGTAGTGATTCAGTAACGCAGCTCTGTGCTAAGAGTAATACAAACCAATGTTAGAGTAACATTCAAAGAGTGTTACTTTAGTATCAAATAACATTTGTGTGTGTTGAAAAATGGAGTGTGAGAACAACACTAACGATTGTGCTCAATCGACGCACTAAAATGTTGAAGATTCTATGCAACGAATTTTACGAGTATGAAAAGATGAAAATTTCAAGAATCTATCGCTCACTTTGAACAGCCCAGAGAGTAGCGTTGTCGAGCTCGCGTAGGTACCTCTGAGTTTGGTCCTTGCATCGACCATCCGGTAGCTTCGGCGAAGTGGCAAAGAGCAGCGGTAGATTGGGAAACTTGGTAACCCACGAAGCAGCAACCGCTACGTTATAAGCCGAGTACACTTGGTTACGCGAACCAGAATTATTTTGTTGCACCTCAGCGCCAACCAGCCCTAAGAGGGCGCATAGAAGTGAAAATATGGTAAAAATCATAGCAACAGTCCTGAATCGTTGATCACAGTTCAGGTGACTTTAGAGAGTTCCAATGGATTTAGACAGAGCGAAAGGTTACTCTTAACTTCTTCCCCGGCGACCCGACAATAAACTCGATGGCACGATTTTATATAAGCTATGGAAATGAATAGTGGGGTGTGTGACCTTGAGCTGCTAATTTGGTTGATTTTGTAATTTAATGATAAACGATATCTCATTGTCAGGCTAATCTCGTCGACAAAGAAGCTAAAAAATAAAAAACCACGATCAGCTATTAGCTGCTTCGAACACCAATACATTTCAATAAATCACCAATTGGTATAATTCGACGATGCTGTATGATTTCTGGTCGCTATCAACCTGACACCTGTCTCGTAGCTCCGTTATCACGAAGTATTAAAGAAAATGCATGCAGCAAAATGTATATGTAAATCGAAGATAAGAACGAGGAACTGAACGTTGTTAGAATTTTAACTCTAAAGATGTCCATGAAGAAAATGTTCTTGGAAAAGGGCACCATTTTTTAATATTTACACATTGGCGGAGCCCTCTTATCCTGTAGATCCAATTGGCCCGAAGATAAATAAATGAATCTTTGATTCAAAATTGTGAACTCAAGGTCACGAAATTTAATGGGCTTTCTATAATAATTACCAGCCAGTGGAATTTTTCAGACCTCCTAACGTGAATATAATGTTGGGATTGGAGAATTCAATGCGACGGACCGGATGTGGTTTTACTAAAATGGGAAAATGAGTGTAGTTTTGCAAAAAATTGATCTTGCGTTTTAATGAGAATCAGCACCAGACACGAGTCCCAATTGGTGAATGGAAAATCAATAAATAGTAATTCCAAATTATCTCTAAAAAGTGTACTAAGTATTTCGCAAGAATCACTCGAGTCACTGGCGTTTCGTTAACATTTCACTGCGGCTATTTCAGTGTTCGAGCGAGCAACTGCGGTGTCATTGACTACAATATCTGATCTGAAATAGATAATGCGATCACCAGCTATTACAAATTTCATATATTTCTTACTAGAACTCGTTAACAATCCAAAAATAACTTGCTTCTTTTCTCTATCACTTCTCATCGAGTGGTTTTTCCACAATTAGCCTATCTCAGCAACCGATCAGTCATAGACCCTGGCAGTTCTTCGCTCGATCGAAGCATCGCTGAGTCCTAGCATTCAGTTGATTCGCACTCAAAATTTGAATCCTTGAAAGGTCGAGCCGATGTCCTTTCATCGAGCTTCTCATCCTTTTCCTCTGTTTGTCGTGAGCCAAAGTCGCAGGCGCTGCGGTAGCACTGCCAAAACCAGAAGCCCACCACCGGTCTACGTATACAGTTCAATCACCTTTCCTCCTGATATTCTTCGGCGTCCTGTGATAAAATGAAAACCGGATTTCCTATAAGTCACAAATTCAGGAACCTGGTATACGAATTGTGTACAAATCATTGCGAATCTGACCTGTTTAGCAAGATATCTGCAATTCTTCGCAAAGGTTGTTCGATCATGATGTAAGTGATCGCGGAGAGCCCATATGCAAGTACCAGATCAACGATCAGATCCAAACTCTACGACAGGATACTTTTTTTATAGACTTGTAACGAGTTCAGCAATGCATTTTTTGAAGTATTTTAGTATCGTTCTTGGCTTACCGAGTTGCGCAGAGAAAAGTATCGCGATCCTCTGACAACGCCGACATCCCAGATCTGATTGATGTTGTGTAGCAAGTAGGCACCGTAGCTCAGCTTGGCAAGAGTTGGTGCCCAATGAGGTGTCAGCACCCCGTAGAGAGATTCTGTAACGACAAAAATTTTTGATGGCTCGCTCATCAAGCTGAATGTTGTCCGTGTCGCATCGCCCTGCTCGGACCACACCTGCCGACGAGTAAAGACTTACGAAGTCCATCGCCGATAGCGATCAGCAGAACGATAGCACACGTCACAAGGGCGAAAGCTGATCGGTAGAAAGCTGCGTAAGCTGCGGTCTCAATCGGATGAAGTTTGTGGTCGTAATTCGGATCGTAGTATTTAGCACCGAGAAGTTGACAGGTGACGATAGAGCCCGGAACCACTAGGACAAAGAGTAGTCGCGACCACGACTGAATGGAAAAAGATAAGCGCTCGTCTCATGTGAATGAAGAAAAACCAGAATTAAATATGAACCATGAGCGTTTCATGGGCTCCAAGTACCTTGGAAAGCTTCAGCGCGGAACTCTTGTTGTCGTGTAAAATTGCTCCGGTTAAGACTCCGATCATGTAAGGTGCGATTCGCATGTGCGATTTGACGTAATAGTTCACAAAATGCGCATCATTCCTCAGATCGGCGACGCTGCGATGTGAAAATTATCACGGTGCGAATGATATGCTCCGCGAGTTTCAAATATGTCAACAAAACTGCGCTTAATTCTTCAGACTTAAAGTATCTCGAGGTACTCACAACGGCATCGCTATGATGAACGGCTGTAGATTAGCTCGGTAGGTAACCACGAAGCAAATAAGCATGCCAACTGCCACCGCTCCGATCAAAATCGTGTATCCCAGACGTCTGGGCACTTTCCAAAACACCAAAATCACCATCGATGCCATGACGTAAAGCTGGAAGTCCGCCGAGAGGTACCACGATTGAAACAGGCACTGAAATTCACGATGCACTCGTCTCACAGGACACTAAAGCTCGCCAAGAGAAAGTCGGAGCTCGTCTTACTATTTTCTCAGTGTTCACATAGTTGTTAACGTTCAACAGATTCGTCCACCAGTTTTTCACGCAGTGTTCGCTGTTTTCTTCAACGTAAGCCTTCCACAGTGGTCCGAAGTCGAGTTGAGGCAGGAGTGTTGCGTAGAAGAAGACGACCAGCATGTGCAGAGGCGCTGTCCTATGGCACGTGATTACGTTGGTAGTGTAATTTGATGGAAGCAAATGCCGAGCTCGCATTTACCTGAAGAATCTGGTGAGAATGGTGGTTGCCACGGAGCATCGTTTCCTTCCATCAAGTTTGTCCAACAAGCCTCGAGCGAGAAGGATACCACCGAGACTCAGGAAGCCGTCGATGGTGTTTTGACAATTGAACATCGTGAGGCCGGAGGGCAAGTAATACAACTGATCGACGAGATGCAACATTACGTAATTAGCGACGTCATCGTTCGCGGGCTGAAGTACTAACCTTTTCGAAGTGCGTCGGGTTGGTCACGGGAAAGCTGGCGTACAGAATCAATCTATGACCGATGATGACGAGAGTCGTGAGAAAGAAACGAATGGAGTGTATCACGTCGAGACCAGGCTGAACGAAGTTGGTTGTCAGTAGCATTCGGATATTTCTATGAGCCGAGAAGCACAGCAGCAGCTGCTCCGAACCAAATTCCTTTGCTATTTGCTTCGTCGAGCAGAATCGCCTATCGTACCAAGAACTGCCAGCGACTAGGAAACCCAAGCTGACGAGGAGGCCCCTGAAGAAAAAACATAGACTATCGACCAGCGAAGAAGTTTCACTCTGAACAACATTAAACTTAACCTATAAAAATATCACACCCAAAACTTCCCAGCTGCAAAACCGACCCAAGCTGAAAATTTACGCTGATTTTATTTCACAGCTGACAAACAGCGATAGGCTCCAAAAGAGCAGTAGACCCAACGCACCAGAAAGTCTTGGCGCCAACGGTCAAATAGTCCGGGGAATCCCGGCGAACCTGGCAGAGAGATGGCGCCACGGTCGTTTCTATACTCAAACCACGCGTCGCTCCCATTTTGGCGACAGGTTCTACGAGCGCCGCTTGGACATCCGCGGCGCTGCACGTAGCCGGTACACAAAGTGCCATGTAGAGCGAGCTGCGTTTGACCCGGCGATAATCTCCGTTATCCTACACGACAACAGCAATAATAACGATAACAACCATCATAATTACCAACTATTAATAACCAATTTATCATTAATTATCGTTGTTATGATTAATGTACGAATTAATAATTACGATAATTAGTATGCATTCTACAGCTCATCAGTATGTATGTCCCAAGGATCTACGCTGTTTCAATGACCTTGGAGTGGAATTATGCAACGCGCCAATTTCGAATTCATTTTTTTTCAAGGACGCGTCGACCATTGGTGTTATCGCGTGTACTCACATCGATGACTTCCCAAACCGAAAGGTTTGGATCGAAGTCCAAAGTACGGATCTTCCGCGCCGAAACTGTCGCGTTCTCGCGTCGATATTGTATCCGGATTAAACAGTAGCGCCCTTCAACTACGTCTTCGTCTGCGCGCGTCTCCTCGCCCGACAGCGACAGCTGAGCCCTCAGCTCGAGACATTGGTCAAAATTCCCCAAATGTAGCCTGTGACCGTAAATTACGCCCTCGGGATACTTCGTAGACGCATCGAACACTACAATTCGAGACAATCACTTTCATATCGGAGACTTTCTCCCAAAATTCATATCTTTCGCGCAAAATACTAACGCTCTACCCGGAAAAAAAAGATCATGTACACAGGGTGTTCCGAAACTCGGAAATTTGCCATTGCCCGCTAGTGCCATAATAGCTGGTTTTTTTTAGAGCGGAATTAAGATTAGCGATGCTGCGTTCGTGTATTTTAAGACTGAGGCTCCACATTGTTTTTGACGAGTCCCCGCAAAAAAAAGTACACCGAGGCGTAGTCTGGAGGCCATTGTGACCACGAAATGCGTACTCTCTTCTTGGCCATTACTGTCGTGATAAATTCCCAGTTTCGAATAGCCATACCACGCGATCCGTGAACGTTGTGCACTTTTATAAAATACGGCTAAACTGGGCTCACCATGAGCTACAACGTTCCTTCCGTGAAAAAAATTGGTCGCCGTTCAAAAAACTTGCGTTCAGGCCAGTTTCTCACACGAGTAGTTTCTTACTCCCCATGTTCCCATGTTCCCAACTCGCATCCGAACCAGTTTTCGACAGCAGACCCCATTTCCAAGATATTCTAATGCCCTGTTAACGGTTCGACACCCCGTATATATCTATTTATTCACGCCTAATTATATAAATAATACATCCATAATCACATTTACATGAATATAATTTCATTTATAATTATGTATATTTGTATATTGTATTTTATATTCATAATTGAAAATAATGTGTTTGGATTGGCAAACACAGAGAAACGGGAAGCAAAAGACAAAAATTGAAAAACGCACCTACATACGAATATTGATGTATGCGAGCCATTTTGTTATTAAAAGATACTACTATTATTATTATTGTTCTTGTCGTAGTTGTTGTTATTATGGAATATTTTTTTCTCGACTACCCTGTGCTGCTCCACGAAACAGATGATGGCGATACTTACTTTGAACGGCCCAAAGCGAAGCCTCGTCCAGCTTCTGCAAGAACTTCTTCGCCTGGCTCTTGCACGGACCATCGGGTATCGCACTCGAGGTAGCGAAGAGGATCGGCAGACTTGGAATCCCGTTCGCCCAAGAATTTCTTCCCGTCGCAGACAATTGGAATCCCACATCGTCAGTCTCGTTCTCGTGCGACGACTCAACTTCCGAGGCGCTTGTTCGCCATGTATTTCTCGTGTATTCTTCGGCGGGTCGAACGTGTTGGGTATCGCGAGCCTCGGCGTTGGCTGACCGTAACGCGACACAGACGACTAGTAAAACTGCCACAACCATCGTCCGTTTCCGTTTCCGTCTAAATTTCCGTTTACGTGTGAGAATGTATCTACAGTCGAGCGACTGTCTACCATCGAGATAACTATGCCAGCTGGAAATGGATTCACGCGCGAAGTTCTCTCGCCTCTACTGTGGAGACACTCCATGGAGAACTATAAATCGATCGAGCTATCAATAATTTCGGCGAAGTTATCGATACGTTGAGGTCATTGAGATAACGAAATGCTCACTCTCGCTCGTGAGCGTGCATTATCCGCGGGCGCACTGCTCTTTGACACGCTCGCGGGACGAGGGATAAGATAATGAATGCCCTGGCCGTTTGGCGCCATCTAATCACGACATTAGCGTCTATTGTCACCTGAAATTATCTTGTCATTGAAATTTCGTCAACGAAATCTTTATTTAACTTATTTAATTAAATAAGTTAATTTTCAGTTCTCAATGTTTACTCGCCCCAGCAATTTCATTTTGCCCAACAGTTTTAATGCTTTCATGGATAACGCGAGAGTAATGCTTAAATTAAAAATCGTGGAGTAAACTCTTCTCATTATAAAATACACGTGAACGAATCTTGTGATTGTGCAAAACTGACGGCGAGGAGGCTGCTCGTAGTGATTCAAAGTACGCGTTAGAAGAATGCTGGGAATAAATCGGAGGCTTGTGGTAGGAAAAATAATTGTTTTATTATCGGTGGCATCGATTTGATCGCGTGATTCGAGTATGTACAGTTAATTCGCAGCCCTCGGAGCTCTTCTCGCTCTTCTCATTCCGCTTCGTAGCTCGAGTGACCGTGGTGTCCGCCGCCGTGGGACTTCACGGGGATGTAGATCTTCTTCGTGTGCGTGTGTTTGTGCTCGTGGTAGAAGTGAGGTACCTTGATGATGAAGTGCGTGCTGAGGGAAAAATGACAAAAACGTGGGCACACGGTTTACAGAACGTAGATCAGCCATGGGCAGTTCTAAAGAGCAAAGCTTCCTCTACAATTTCCAGCAACACGAAATACCGCGCGGTCACAGACAATTTAATAGATACAAAAACTCGACTGAAGTTAGCGAGTACTCAGAATTTGCATTAGGATGTCTAGTAAGAACTATTTTTTATATGTTTACAGTAATATAATTTCAGTAATATGTTTACAGTAATATGAAACGAAACATCCTGGTAATTGTACAGGGTGTATCGCCACAGCGGGGGAGTGGGAGGGACTTGTCGACGCGAGCCCGCGCCTCTATAGCCAATCAACGTGTTTTTTTCCTCCACCAAGAAATTGTATCTTCTATTCTCGTGAGAATTTCGGTGTATGGAAATACTATGCTGGTTAATCGGCTACAGGAGCGTGGCTCGCGTCGACTAAGTCCCTCCCATTCTGGACACACGAGGCGATACACCCTGTATATATTTTTTTTTTTCGAAAACTAACTAGAAGCCACTTACTGTTTTCCTCCATGACCGCCGGGCATCGGCACCGAATACGTCAATCCCACGAACAAAATTGCGAGAAAGACGATCTGGAATAAAAATATTTTTTTTAAAAAAATCGGATCTGCTCGCCATTGTTGATTATTTCGGGGACTTTTCTTTTTTTCGAGTCGAGGAAGGCGAACGAAATTTGCGTGGCCCAAAGCAATGTTGATCCTCGGTGCGTTATTGTTGTATCAAAAAATTCGGCGGGTGCGGGGGAGGGGGCGATGATTTGATTTACACTCACTTGCAGTTTCGCGTTCGCCATTGTAAATATCGGGAAACGGCGAGCACGTCGATGAATCGGTGACTAACTAAACTTCTTTCGAGATGCAGGCCTTATAAGCTGCTTGTTCACGATCAGAGAGAGCAACGACCGACCGTAAAAATTACACGGCGTACGGTCACGTTCCTCCCTACCTAGGAAATTGCAGTTGTCGATAAAAAGACACGCATTCCAGGGCTGAACCAAGGATTTCGCGTTCGTTCAGCCTGATCATTTAATTTGGCGTGACGAGAAATGCAGATCTCGAAAAAAAATTTCAACATCTTCGAACTGCTCCTCGAATCCATCGCTGAAAATCATTTACGCGGCAACGACTCGATTTTTTTATGGCACAATTGTTCGCAAGTATTTTTGAAATTCGAGTCAATTGTTTTCTTCGCGAGTTCAATTTTTTTTTCGTATCGAATTGATGATTTGGATTTTTGACCGATATTTTGATAATTTTTTTGCATTGACACCTCAAAAACTGTCTGATAATAGTATTATTTGGAGAAAAAAGGCCAATTCTCGAGAAAAAAAAATTATACAGGGTGAGTCGCCGCATGTGTCGGGAATGGGCGGGACTTAGTCGAGGTTAAACCGACTTAACAAGCACATTAAATCGAACGTCTTATGCTTGGTGATTGGCTATAGGGGCGTGACTTGGCGTCGACTAGGTCCCGCCCACTCTGGACACATGCGGTGATACACCCTGTATATAATTATATAAAATCCAATTGGCCCGATATAATAATATATAGTTTATACATAATTGTATAGAATTATATACACTTCCATATAATTACATAGATTTTCTTTGCAACTTTACATATAATTATATATAATCTGTTTTCCTCGGGTAGAACCATCGTCGATTGGAATCAACCGGTAATTTCGTCGCTTGTGGCAATAAATATAATAATGTTTCCAATTCTACACTCGAGAAAACAAAACAGTTTTTTTATAATTCTATACAGTTTACGTACAATTATATATAATTGTACGTAAAATTGAAGAAAAAAATGCTTATAAATAGTCTGTAACTAAATATAACCATAATTCTGTATAAAAATATAATTCTATGAAAAAAATATATAATTGTATAAAAATTATACGTAAATTGTGTATAATTATGTAGAAACAATTTCTTATAGATAATTTTTTTGTCCCGATTAAAAATAAACATCGGTCAGAAAAAATGGACGATTTATTATGATAAAATGCTCGATCGATTTGTCCGCGCGATAAACTAATTGATAGCGCGATTCGATCCATAGATACGCTCCTGTTCGCCTTCATGCCAGTCGACCCAGATTCCCGTACAGTGAATAATCCTGTTCACTCTCACCGCCTCTAATTACCTACCTACAGCTCGTTTCCTTCTTGCCGTTTTCTTTGCATCGCGTCCGCGCGAAGTCCCGAGTCATTGTCGTAAGCGCGAGCCAATATTAAAAAGTTAGACGCTTGCCAAACGCGCCGCATCGTTTTTTACGGACGCGCGGTCGTCGACACGAGTGTTACCAGAGAAACGTCGAAAACGACCAAAACAAGCCTCCGACATGTAATAGCGTCAACAAAACGCTCCACCGAAATTTCGCGACACCGCGCGAAAAAGTGACGAAGAACTGGACCAGAAAGTACACGTTACACGATACTGTTGCGCCGCGATCGCGCAACTCGCCCGTTCCAGATTTTTCTACCCATTTTTACCCAACTCCTTTCCCCGATACGCGCGGAATTTCGCAGTCGTCGTGAAATTTCGTTGTTTTTTACACGCACAGCCGTCTTACGCCAGTGGAATAGCAGAAACCTGTTCGGAACCGCCTTGTCGTGTTTGCGTTCCGTTTCCGCCCAAGTTCCGTTGCGGATGGTCAATTAAATCCGTTTTATAGCCCCCTTTTTTCATCCCTTTTCCATCCACGGATTGCGCGAAAATGAAAGTTCCGCTGAAAACTATTACGTTTGCGTTGTTATCTGTTCTTTTATCCCATTGTCTCGCGAGACAATCGAATCGACCTACTTAGAATGATTAATGTTTTTTCCAAAACCGAAAACCGCTTTTCGAATACGCGATTTCATTTTCTAAACATAATTATCACTTAATAATTGGGTAATTATAATTTAGCCGATCATTGGATTTGAATTGTAATTATGGTTTCAAGGTTTTACGTATTTAGCAATTTTTCAAGGTCATTGTATATTTCTTTATATATTTTGGATAAAATAATTCGCGGTCAGAGGTCCGATCGCTGGCAGACAGATGGATCGAAAGTTCGCGGAACGTGATCCACGCGAGGATCGAAAAAAAATAATAACGAAATAAGAAATCGCGTTGATGGTAGAAAGCGGCGAAATGCTCACGTGCGAATAAAGTTGCAATAATTTACAGCAATTACGTGGTTTATTATTTTGATTTGTACTCCTCGAGAACGGAAGTTTGGCGCTCTCGGTGTATCGAAACAGCGAGGGGATAGGTATGCAAGTCAAGGTGCGGTAGAAATGAATTTCGGAGGGAAATCATAGAAAAACAGTTTTATTGAGAAACGTATACGTAAAGGAGAGGAGAGGAGGAAAGATATTTACAAAAGAGCGATACAAGCTGGACAACTCGTACGGCGAAGGATAACTCCAACGACGTCAACGACGAGGATTAAGGATTAAGCATTAAAATTAGAAAACAGATCAATAACAACAACGAGATAATGGCGATGTTCGTCGGTAATTGCGCCGCGGCGACCTGGTTATTGTCGCCTGCGCGTCGTAATACTTGGAACAAACGTGGGTTTCGAGGGTCCGGGTGACCCGTGAAATGGTCCTTCGCGAGCACTCGCGAAGTACCTGACTTAGTTGTGCCGGAAATGACTTCGGTTATGATAACAAAGTGGCATCGATCGTAACAGCCTGGTTAGCGTTGTTTACGTCCGCTTCTACGTCCTCGGCGCTTTTTAATCCTAGTCTCGGAAGCCCTCGGCCATCGCCAGACTCACGCCGGTCTGTCCCCGCAGGTCTTGTCAACGCTTCAAACGGACTCGTAGTAAAATCAGACTCTCCAGCCGCTTACTTTTTGTAGTGATAACCAGAGAAGCCACCGTGACCGCCGCCCGAGCTGTAAGAGTCCTGACCACCGCTGTAGCTGTCGTGACCGGAGGACCCGCCATGACCGCTGAAAAAAAAATGGGGATAACGACCCATTGCCAAACTCCGAAACTCTAACCGAGGGTAGAGAGCCTAACCTGAGGCCAAATCCGTCAGAGATGGAATTTCCATGGCCACCACCACCGAAAGAGTGGCTGTCGCCGCCACCGCCGAAGGAGTGGCTGTCGCCGCCACCACCGAAGGAGTGACTGTCGCCGCCACCACCGAAGTCGCCGTGGCTGCTGTAGCTGTCTCCACCGTGGCTGCTGTAGCTGTCTCCACCGTGGCTACTGTAGCTGTCTCCACCGTGGCTGCTGAAGCTACCTCCACCGCTGCCGTGGCTACCTCCACCGATGCCGTGGCCACCTCCACCGCTGCTCCAACCGCCACCGCTGCTCCAGCCTCCGCCAGAGCTACCGCCGTGGCCACCACCGTAGTCACCGCCGAAGCTACTGCCGTGACTACCGCCGAAGCTACTGCCATGACTGCCGCCAAAGTCACCCCCAAAGCTGTGGCCACCTCCGAAATCTCCTCCGAAACTGCTTCCGTGGCCGCCGCCAAAGCTGCCACCGCCAAGGTCACCGTGACCGTGACCACCTCCGCCGTATCCTCCGAAATCCCCGCCGTGTCCGCTTCCTGTGAACATTGTAGACACGTTAACGAGTTACGGCTAGTTGTAGTTTGTGAAAAAGACTTTCTTTTGTATTCTTGGGATTCCCACGATAAAACCGTTCCCAAATATGCTCTGAAAGATTCGAGTGGTAAGACTTTAAACGCTCTTTTCTCAGGACGCGTAACCTCTTAGTAAGAAGGTCAGCACTCCCCGCGTGGGAGTCTCGGTATTTATCGCCGGTGAAAACGAAAGCGGGAGTGCGTTTCTATGTCCGCATCTGTATCGACCCAGACCTCGAGGAAATCCGGTTGCGCGGAAGACTGAACGAGCGAGTTGCATGTAGCAGCGGCAGCAGGAGCAGCTCGTAAGAGAAAGGTTAAGGCTGGCTTACACGCTGGTGAAATCTAAATAAATATTACGTCTCCTCGATAAGAGTGAAAGACTCTTGTTCCGCTGAGGAAACTACCGCGAGGCTGGAAGCGAGAGTACCGACTCGTGTCCGGTCACGAAGATCTTTGATAATCATGCTCGCGCGATGAGGCTGACCGCCACCGCCATATACGTATTCCCCATCGATTTCTCTTTTATTGCTCGCGAACGAGGCCGATTCTACCGGGTATTTGACCGATCCGTGCAACAACCGTCGCTTTCAATTACCTCCGTGACCGCCGCCGCCGTGACCACCGCCGCCGCCGTGACCGCCGCCGCCGTGACCGCTACCTCCCGCGTAGCTGTTGGTATACTCCACTATGTGAATACCGTCGCTACCATGACCACCTCCGTGACCACCGCCGAATCCACCGCCTCCGAATCCACCGCCTCCGTGTCCTCCGCCGCCACCTCCGTAGCCTCCGTGACCCCCAAAGTCACCGATGCCGATGCCGGGACTCGTGATCTCCACGTGTTCCACGCCTCCATCTCCGTGACCGTGCCCGCCACCACCACCACCACCTCCGTGGCCATGACCGTGATCTTCGATGATCTTCACGACTTTCTTCTCATGATGGATTTCCTGTTCCGGCAGATGGATCTTGATGTGCACGCTGCAACCAAATCGCGAGCAACATTACAATTTATTAAACACACACACACACACACATGCAGTACGATTTATGAAGAAAAAGAAATCGCAAGACCTCTAGATCAAATTAAAAAAATGCGTTATCTATCATCGAACGAAGCATCCCTTGGGTTGCTCGTTGCCGCTGCAACGGAGTGCAATTCCCTATTAATGGAAAATTCCGAAATGGATTGATCTGTCGAAACTACCCAAAAAATCGTTATTTATCTAAATCCTTCGATTAGAGATTAGATAATAGGGTACAAAGACTACACTCGTATGGTTCTTCCATTTCAAACGATTTCTTCCCGAGCAGAACCTTGTTCGCGCAATTTACTGTATCTCCGTTATTTATCGATGTTTCCCAGTAAAAAAAATTGTAAAACAGACTTGAAATGATAACCGCTACTGTGGCTAAAAAAACAGTTAGGAACCTGCACTCGTTTGGGACAAAAAAAATCAGGAAAATACCTGTAACCCCTTAAGGTGGTTCTTACGCTAAGCAGCCTATTGCGCGGGTGCCCAAAATGGGCCCAACGCAAAATTGCGAAGATAGGCGAGTAGTCATCATTAAACCGACACGAATAGAACTGAAAACGCGTCAAGAATAATATTGCACTCGGTAATCAGGAATTAGACAAACGCGTTCGGTGTACGTTTTCATTACTTTGTCTAGGAATGTTTTGTCCACATTTCCAATAACCCCAGTTTTGACAACGACGAATCAGCAGTAACCCCTCTGTTAAAACGTTCCTTTTGATCGGATTTCAACATCATTCTAGTTCTCTTATTTGCTCCGTAACTGACCCTGAAATTTCGTACAGATAAACTACATGATGAAAATTGAGGAATCTACTTAAGCGGGAACGGTATCAACCAACAATCGGCTTTACCCCATAGAAATGCTCTACACTGTCCCACGAACGCGTTTGGATAAGTATTCGTTGAAATTGTTCACATCTTCTGCCCGAGGCAAGTAATAACGGTACCCCGTCCGATCCGCTCCCGCAACTACACCCATCGCGTATGGGTCTTCGGGAAGGTGCCAGGCTATTTGCTACAAGCGTGGGTCGTAGTCGCAAAGTTCTACTCACTGTTCGTGTCCAAATGTAGCTGCAGCCGTTGATACCAGCGCCAATAATACTCCGGCCCCGAGGAACGCGCAACGAATCTGCAAGGAAGGAAACAAGAAAGATTGGTACGGCAAATCGGTCGCCACTTGCGTCGGATAAGGGAATCGAACGAGCACTACCTTAAATTGTTGCGCCATATCGTTTGGTGCGAGGAAACCTACTCGCGTGTCCCTCGACTAGTTGGTTCTGTTTCGTACCGCGGTTTGGTACGAACTGTGATATATATGTGGAAACCATCGTGCGTATATATAGGGACACGAGGAAATACCGGAAGGCAAAAGTGGGGGAGTTGGAAGAGGATACGAACTCCTCTGTTCTCTGTGGCTGCTCTCCAACCGAGGATCAGTCTCTTGGGCCGTAGCTAACGGAGGGGCTACCACTCGGCTCGACCAGTTCTCACCTGCTGCTCCCAAGCCTCCTCGTGTCCCTGACACGCGACACTGGTCCGCCGCTACCACCACAACCGTTTACGTTAGAGAAATTCGCGCTTCGGGCGGTCCTCGACCCGATCCTACGGAATTACTTCGATATCGAGTATCGCTCCGACGAAATCGAATCTTTCCAAATCACCTCCGTTCCTCTACACCCGACGCCGCCTCTCGCTCTTATCCTCTCGTTTATCCTCTCGCTCTCCATTTCCGTCTCACTTTTTCACAAATCTCTCGGCAAAATTACACCTTCTCACAAATCTCTGGCCAACGCTTGAAAATCTCCTCCTCCTCCCACCACTCCGAAGACTCTTCTCGACTCGTATGCCCGGCATTCTCGAATCGTTGATCCAACGCCGAGCATTTCTCCGCAATCGAGAAAGCAGATGGAATTTTTATACGAATTTCCATGAGGCAGAGCTTTTTTTTTCTCGTCGCAGACGAATGTAATAATTCATCCGCAAATTCGCGGTTGTTATAGAAAGTTAGGTGTCACGCGTAATTGGGCAAAAATCATTCTGGGGCTCAGTTTTCCAGCTTTTTAAATGAATTTTTTCTCATTACAAAAAAAATTCTACCTTCTAATTAAAATTCTAATAACAAAAAAAAATAATTTACATTTACGTTGCAATGGCGAGAGAAAGCTCTAAATTTGATTTTATCCCTTTTTTTCTACGTGCAACTTGCGTTTTAAGAATGGATCATTAGTTTTTATTATGTTATCACCTCATTATTATTTTATCTCGCGGATTTTTGAATAGAATTATTCGAATAATTGGAACCGTTTGAATAATTTAGAAACATCATTTAAAAAGCTTAAAAAATAAAGTGGAGAACGTTTGCGTGTGTTTTTATGCGCGATATGATTTCCGAATGGTGGGAATATTTTTAAATAATACATGCATTTCTCACGAGAAAGCAGATCTCGTACGTTGCATTGTGCCTACTCTCAACTTTCCTGATCGTTTTCATAAACCTAATTAAGGCACACGCCTTCGTCCTCTCCGTCCCTTCCAACGACGAATGAACATCACCATTCCGAAAAAGAAAGTCCGACGAAGCTTCGGTACATAAGAGGACGGAGCATTAAATTATGCATTCGAAGCTTTACGTAACGGTCGTTGATGCTCGCATAGATCTGGACGCTCGCAATTACCACAAACTCTACAAACATTCCACGCGCAAACGGATCGCGGAGCGCGACGATTTCGCACGCAGCGAAATTCCTGCTGCACCTTTCTACCATCGCACCTCCAACGCTAGTTTTATCACCAATGACCTTGATTCGCGCGCCGCGGAGTCGTTATGTCACGTTTATCAGGACAAATTTCGCGAACATCACAGCAATTCCTCCCAATTCTCATTTTTCAATTCTCCGTAATCACATCGCTGCGCTTAGTTTCTCGCCGAACAATTTGTTGCTCGACTATCGTTGGATTTCCTTTTTTTTTTTTTTGAAAACGAAGAAAATTTGGAAAATTGACTCTTTTTTATCGGGAAAATAATTGGTTCGGCAAAGTCAAGGTCAAACAACCCGAAGATCGGGGTCAAGTTTGAAAATATCGCTACTGTGTAACCGCAAACCTCGGTCATGGTCATCTTCGGTTGATTGTTACGAGTAAGCATGTCGTGAACAGTGCTGTGTCTTTAAGCTTTTCAGTCACAGCGTGACACCAGTGTCCCACCCAGAAACAATCGATTTCCCAACGTTTATGAGCAATTTTGTAGCGATTTTTCGATCCCTGTCGCCACAGGAATCCAATAAGTGTTGAACAAAAATAATAATACTGCATAACTATTTGAGATAATTTTTGTTATAAACAAATTAGTATGAAAAAAAGTAGATTTTTCAGTACAAACTCATGCCAAGACGAAATTATAGCTAGTATTATCGGAAATTTGTATATGGAGGTATTCGAGGCCACTGGTTGCGAATCCACCGTCGTATTTGTGAAATACAAAATGGCGGATTCAATATGGCCGACCAAAATTTTGAAATATGATAATTCTTCTGAAATTTGGTGTATACGGGTTTCCGAGGTCACTGATTACGAATCCACCGTCACATTTTTGAAATACAAAATGGCGGATCCAATATGGGCGACAAAATTTTTGAAATTTGGTATATGCGGGTTTTTGAGATCGTTGATTTTGCAATTTCGACAACGTGATCTTAATTAAAGTTTTATAGACCGTTATCCACAAAATTTCGTCGAAAAAAATGCGTTTTTTGAGAATTTTTTCTTTCGCCGAACTAAATAAAGATACAACCGCGAAATTTTTGACACATATTCGTTCCCGTTTTTAGCACACTTTACAACCTTCTCAGCCCGAAATCAGGGCTCGCTGCTGAAGTATGCACCCATCATTTTCAAAAAAAGTTTTTTTGGATACCACGATTGCGGTCTGCGTATTCGAATGACCTTGAATAGCGGAAAATCACTTCGTCCACGCATTCTACGCCATATTTGGAAGCAATTTATAAAAAAAAATATTTTTATTAAAATAAAACATATCCCGAAAAATAATGATGGCGAGGGAAGTAAAAAAAGACTGCAGTTCTCGTCTCATTGTCACGAGCTCAGACCTCGATGGCTTCCGACGCGGGTGAGCAGCGATATAATTTTTCAGTAATCGAGGTTTGACATTCGCCATCTGGGTCGAGTCACTCGCCTTATATTCTCGACGGACTCGGCTTATTGGAGCGAGATGTTGGAGAGATTACCGGAAAAAGGAAGTGGGGCAGGATGGTTCTCTCGGAAAATTCGCGTTACCATTTTTACCTCACCGCTCAATTTTTCAACAGCCTTCGAATCACGAGAAATCTTCGCCTAAAATTTATCCGAGTAGCTGCAAAATTTGCTCCGAGGTGTAAAAAAATTTGAGTCGGATCCAAATGTTGTTTAGATACCTACGATGAAAATCAATTGAAAAACGGCGGTGATAAAATTGCGAGAAAAGTGGGACAAATTTTCACAATTTTCCTTGGATTAAAAAAACCGTGAATTCTGAGGCTACGTAAAATATAAATATTTTTACCACGTGAAAAAAATTGGCATTTGGCTCGAATTTGGTCCGATTTTTTCTCCCAAAATTAATTCGATTTTCCACTAATTAGCACATTTTTTGGTCGAATCAGGCGCGAAAATGATCGTTTTGGAAGGATGACACAAATATTTCGTGCCGTGGGCGTTGTCGCACGAATTTCGATGATATTCCCATGCAAAGCAGCTGTTTCTTTCGAGAACGAAACTGTTACCGTGATATACCCACGATTTCTAAAAACTGGCAACGATCGAAGAACCTGATTTCCCATCGCTTCAACGTCTCCGTAACTCCGATCGGTTGACAGAGACTTGATTCTGATGCTGGTCGTAAAATTGATCGACGGTTACGGCGAAAATAACGAGACATTTCGGTAAAACTCGAAAGTTAAGATAAAATAACTATCAAGAAATCCATTACACGAGCAATAAATCCGAAATTAATGGAAAAACCTAACCTTCACCAAAAAATGAACACTTCGAGTTTAAACCTATTCTCCCAAGATCGAGTCTATTTGACGAGGTAAAAAACTGTTTGAAAATAATTTCATGTACTACATTTTTTTTGTCTCTTATTTTTCATATTTGTCTAATTTTTTTCGACGTTTTTAGTCCATTTTGACATTTTTTCCAATTTTTTATTTATTTTTTTCAACTTATTGTCTTTTTTGAGCCTGTTTGCCACTTTTTCGAATTTTTTCGACCCACGTGTGATTTTTTGTGAGCCTGTTTTTCAGTTTCGTCATTATCTCTTTGATGATTGGTTCGACCTGGTTAAAGAATTCCGACGAAATTGCAGCGACGCGTAATTGTTAGTCGAAAAAAATAAAAAGCACCTCGAAAGCGTAAAAAATTGTTGGTTTTATTCGTAAAAAAGTGTATTCTCTCTCCTCGAGTGAAGGTAACATGAATATTCAACAAACGTGCTTCCCTCGGGTATAAAATCAATTAAATACGTTAGTAAAAATAAAATAAGTATGGGCAAATATACTTAGCTTATGGCCTTAAACATAAAATCTGCCGCTCCTCAGTTTGGGACGGATCGTTTAAATAAAATTAAGCTAGCCTATCGTTTATACATCACGCGATTATTGTATTGTTTATAATAAAAAAACACGCGTAATAATTGGAGCATCCGATGCGCGCATTTCTACGCCTTTTTTTGTCTTCCTCGTGAAAGTTTCGAATTTTCGGGAAATTTCTCGTCGGAGCTTTTTTTATGTGGGAAAAAGCTACTTCAGGCATCAGGAAATCGTATTTTTTTTTTAATATATATATATGCATGTATATATATAGTTTCTCTGGCTCCGAAAACTGAGCCGAGGAGGCTGAGCCATCATCTCGCTGTGCGACGAGTCCTCGGTGAATGGAAGCTCGGTGGAGCCTCTCACTCCGGAGAGTCTGAGACCCCGTCGTCGAAGATCCGTTACAACTTACTTTCTAGACTTTCAAAGACTCGAATGGTCGGCGGCTTTCAGTGAAAGTAATATGAAAGGGACGTGATTCAGATGACCGTGACATTCGGCATCGCGCTGATTTATCCGTGGAAGCTAATTGCCGGCAAAAAATGAAACGATTTCCCGCGACTATCAGTCGCGTTTGGCACCTCGGAACATTTGTATTACCGTCTAAGAGCCATTAGATTCGATTTCCCGTCCATAATTCACGAGAACGCGCGCGGAGTGGCCGCGTCTAACTAATAGTTAGACAGAAATAGTTAGACGACAATAGTTAGTCTCAGGTCTCTCTAGAACCAGGGTCGATGATTGCGACTGCTGCGCTCCTCGGCGACGTCTTCCTGAACCGCGTAGCCGTTGCTCTGCCGCGGAAATTGCACGGACCAAGGCGAGAAACTCTGGTAGTTGGAGGTAGGCGCGAAGGCGGCCGGTCGCCCGATTTGATTCGGCCAGCCGAAACCGTTGCGGATCGACGACCAATTTTTCGTAAACGCCTCCATTTTTTGAACGTAGTCGCGCATATCAACGACGTCGCGGAGCACGATGGGCGCGAGAGTCGTCTCGGCGGGGGCAACCAGCGCCGCCGGTTGGGGGAGCATGGAACTTTCGGGAGGCAAGATGGCGCGGGTGTCCTCGACGAGCGCGCTCTGCGGGTAGGTTGTTTGCGTTTGGGTAGCCTCCGCGATTTCCGTAGGGTAGTTTTCCTTGTACTTTTCGCTATCGTCATACGCCGTGTTGGTCTGCTGCGAAGGACGATGCGACTCGGGCATCGGGTAGAAAGATGCGGGCGTTTGAAAAGCCCAGTCGGGCTGGTTGAACTGCTCCGGGTTCTGGTATCCGCCATGTTGGCGCGAACTTTCAAACTTGAACTCGTTCAAATCGTTGCTATGGTCGAAATCCATGTGAGGATTGCCGCCAGAGAAGGTATAGGTGTCGGCAGATTGCTTCGTATCATCGTACGTAGGGATGTAGGGTTTCCGAACGAAATTTA
Organism: Arge pagana; assembly: GCA_963969455.1. NCBI lineage: Eukaryota > Metazoa > Arthropoda > Insecta > Hymenoptera > Argidae > Arge > Arge pagana. The sequence continues at coordinate 1,323,550 of OZ018310.1, forward strand.
CACCCTTGCCGTGAGATCCGACCACGTGGTTTGGACGGCGGATGGTGTACCTTTGATCGAAGTCGTGACTCGACACTGGGAAGCGCGGTTTCTCGTCGGGGAAAAATTGACCCTCGAAGTTTCGCGTTCCGCCGTGAGCAGCGCTGGCGTCTGGTCGTTTCTCTGGCTGGCGCGAATTGTGGTCGTGATCCTCATGGCCAAAAAACGATTTCGCGGGACCCGGGAAGCTCCTTCTGATGTAACGTGGTACCACGAAAATGACCTTCTCTCTGAAACGAGAAGAGAACTTGAAAATCGGCCTCCACTTGGCTGCCACGCGTTTTTTTTCTCAAAACTATGGAAATTAAATACTCCTAATCAGTTTTTCTAAATCGCCAAATCTTAACGATCAAACAACCGATGGCCTCTTAACTTTCTATAAGTTTCTTTCCATAATTAAATCCCAGCAACATCTGCCGGTGAGGTCTCATTTTTTGAATTATAAATTTCTCGCATCATCATCACGCGCGTCACGACCAACTGTGATGAAACATGCTAGTAAATCCACTTCGAGTTCTACCTTTTGCGCAAACTGGAAATCAAAATTATCATATTTTTTTCGAGCTTTCGACAAATCAATTCTCACGCTCCATTTTTTTAAACATAAAGCGTTTATATTTGACTCCGCATCAAATGTTAAAATAGTTCGTTGACCGCCATTATTAAAAATAGGATCATTGTAAAATTAAGCTCGTCAACAGAAATTTCAGATTTCAGCTTGTAAACAGATTTCAAATGCAAAGTCCAAATATTTCTTAGACAAAAGTTCGAATGATATCGATACGAAGAGGATCGAGCCAGCGAAACGCGCGTAGTGAAAGGCAGAGTGTTGGGATAGTATTTGAAACAAGAAATGGACTAGATTCGGCCAGCGCAAAGATATCGTCACGCTTCATTGCCAACCAAGTTATTTCACTCTAATTACGTTTTTATATTCAGCTGGAAAGACTTAAGAAAGGTGAGTTCCGGATAACTTTCACGCTACTAGAGTCGCGGCGCAGCAGCGCCATCGGGCGGGAGACAGCGCAACTACGAACGTCGAGCGCCCTCGTCGGTAAAAAAAACGCCGACGATCGCATTTCTTTCGAATTCGAGCGGACATTTTTTGTAATTAGTACTCGAATCCTTCGATACTCACGCATCAATGAGCAGCGGCCCGAGGACTCCGAGGCTCAAGACGAAAATTCCCTGAAACCAAACAAACCCAAAAATCGCATTAAAGCCAAAAAACAGTGTCGCATCGACAACCAAAAAAATCACTCCCCCTCTCCTCCCAATTTGACCATCAAAAATTTTTTACTTGCAATCCGACATCCATGTAACAATAACAAAATGTTTATTCGCGTAGTTTATTTTTATGTTCATTGCCAAAGGAGAGAATTTTGAAGAAAAAAATCTACAGCATTTCACAGAAAAATAGACAATTTCTAATTCTTAATAAGGATGCCAGAAATCTTGTACAAAGTCGAACACCGGGTTTAAAAAATATGCTACTTGATGTGAGCGCAGTTTGATGAGGATTTACGAAAAATGCTGGAAATTATTGGCCAAAAAATGTTACGTTGTTGAGAGGTGGATAAAAAAGACTTGACCTTACGTAAAATTGATTGATAATGTTGTTTGTGCGAAACTAATGAATTTTTGGTGAACAACAGACTCGACAGTCTTTGGTCGAGAGATGACCTTGAAAACTCACGGTTAATCTCATGATGCGCTGATTGTAATGTCGTCGCGTGTATCCTTCGGCCCAGGCGTCGTCGAGGGTGCGAATAGAGAAGAGCGAAGAGCGAGGAGCGAAGAGCCGATGAGCCACGAAGGTAAATCGGATATTCAATTGTACGGAATGAGAGAAGTTGTTATTGTGCGTGGTGTAGGTTGACGACTGAAAAGCGAGTGTCGCGGTTCGCTCCGCGGGATCCAGATATATCGGGGGTCTTTATACTAACCTCTTTTCTTTTACAACGTTTTGTAGTCTAAAAAGAGCACACCGAACACGGATCGTTGCGTTGTGGTGAGTGAGTTTAGTGTCGGTCCTCCCTTTTCCCTCGCTCCCACTGCAATGCCCACACCCAATCCCATCGTCGCTAGTTGCCGACGTTACCTCCAAACGTCAATTCCATCCACTTCTAACGATATTGATTGCAAACAATTTGTATTTACTCGAATTAACGATGCGAGAGTCGTTGGGACGCGCGAGGCAAACGTTGCGGTAATTGATGAGAGAAAATCCACGGAGGTAGAACAAACAACCCGAAGGCTCGCCGCTATCGCGCCATTTTGGACCACGCGTAAGTTCATTTGCAGCTAAGACGAGCAATTTTCAGAGGAGAGGCTTTCCATTGATATCATCTCAGTGACTCGTCGCGGAAAAATTCGTTTGAGATAGATTAGGTGGTGATCCCGTTCACCAGCAGTTCAAGGTCATCCCTGAAAAATCCGCTGGCAAGACGAAGCGCGGGGAAAATCGTCGAAATCGGTGGCTGGTCGAGGAATGGAAAGGAAATTGACGATATCGAAGAAACTTGCGAGGCGCTGCCCTCCGTCAGCGAACGGAACGATGTTTCGTCGTACTCGGTGTCCTCGATTTTTCGTAAACGACAAAAATTATCTTTCCTCCTCGTCGCAGTATTTTTTTACGGAATCAACAAACTCGAAGGAAATATCTCCGCACGGAGAGAGATTCGTCTCGGCGAACGGAACGGTCCATCGCAGCGGTAAAAAATGGTCCGTATTAGCGATGACTCGCTGCTGCGTCTCGCCGCAAATTCGCTTCGCGACCAATTTTCTCGGCGTCGCGAGCTGATCCTCGCGCAGCGATCTGCTCCGACGATTTTGACCCCGAAGAACAACCCTGTCGCGTGCCATTCCGCGAAACCGTTTTAATACACGCAGTGAGTTGTACAATTTATTCACCTGGTATTGTGGCTGGTATCATTATTATTCGCTCTAAGAATTAGCCCACCGGTGGTCCGGGTCGTTGCCTAAACAGCTAAGACTACTTCTCAATTAGCGTGATAATTACGTATTATTTCTTGATTTTCAGACTCAAGGTCATCGGCAAATTCACCATTATTTGACAATTTTCGTGCGAAAAATTTGTTGATACGTTGCATAACTTTGAAGATATTGCACTCAGTAAAGTTAACACTTAGCGCCCTCTAGCAAGAGAACAAAGCGTTATCGAGAATTTTTTTTTAAAAAAAAATAGGGATTTCTATTTAAAAAATTAAAGTTGACCCCGATTTGACCTTGAAGCTTATAGGCGAGGACAAATTCAAGGTCAGCGTTGGATAGCCAGGGAAAACCCCTCGAACTTTTGCACTCATCATTTTTCGAACAAACTAATTCCTCAAAGTGATTCAGGGGGTTCCATACTTTTGGAACACCCTGTATTATAGTCCAACCTAAGAAACGAGTGGGTCGCATTTTATTCCGAGAAATCTCGCAAACGAGCCGGCATTATCTGCGAGAGAGAAATTTTATCGTGGTACACATTTTTACCGTAGACGAGTTTCGGTCGCCAACATTTTCGGGTTTCCTAGGCACATTTGTAACGAGTCGAATTACAGTTCGACCGGAGGATCGAGCTGGTCGCCGCGGGGAATAATTGCGGGAAAAAAAATGCAAGGACTTAATGATCGGAAATCGTCGTTGAAATATTGCCACGTGTCGCTTTTGTTGAAATCGTGGGAAGAAAATATTCGAGTGGACCGAAATTCGAAGCAGACTCTAGCAGCACTCCTCGACTGCTGCTCTTACGTTATGACAGAGCTTCTGGACGAACGTTTTCCTCGTGTGGATCCAACCTCTGGATCCAAGCATCGCTCGCGATGATGGATTTGAAGGTGTCGCCCATTCTCCTTTTATCTCCATTCGTGTCTCTCGACGTTCGAAATTGCGAAATTTCAATTCCATCCTTCGTTTCGCCTCCTTCGTACCCAAATTCCCGTCTTATTCGTCGAATTTTTAATAAACAATCAACTGAATTATACTAAAAATTAACTGATATACGTGAAAAAGTCGTATTCGCTTTGATACATTGAAGATTGGAAAATTCATTGAATGTTAACTGGTGCTGTATTATTTCTCAAAATCATAAACTTGAATATATCTCGTGAACCACGCACCTTAGCAAAATATGTAATCAGACATTTTCTGTAGCAAATTTGATTTTCTACAAATTGTTTTAAAACTTTTTTATTGTAACTTCAGCCGGTGCGCTGATAACAAAGAAAATATGACATTTTTCCAGGAAAATGGGCTTTCAAGGTCAACACCGACGAGACGGTTCAAGTTACAGAAAAATGTTAAGGAACACTTTTAAACAGTCCCTCATATACTACAAATTGCAATTAATCGAAATCAAAAATCATGAAATCGAACTGAGCTATAACAATTTAAAAAAAAAAGACCATGATTTACATGTTATGTAGATGGGAAAAAATTCAACGATCGAAAATTGAAATTCGGGGCCAACGCGCCATTGAAATCGTAATTTGGAATTAACTTCACGTAGGCATTTATGAGTCGGACGAAAGAGAAACGAGGCCCGAATGCGCGCGGTTCCCTTCGTCATTAATGTCACCGCAACGAGGCGACTCGCGGTAGCGAACCGATTTTTAATGAAAACGCTGCTAAAACGTTCACATTAAGGTTAATGCATTCCATTAAGATGATAAAAAAAGACGCAGGTAGATGAGTCGGCCTTTAAATTTTTTTTGCGGTCAGAAGGTGAAACGAAACGCAATTTTGATCATTGTTTTCGCGTAGCCGCGTCCCACTTCTGCCAGACGCAAAATATCGACTGGAAAGAATTTTCCCGTTTTCTGCGACGAGCGGAGTGCGAGAAAAAAGGATAGCCGATGAAATGGCAGAAAAAGTCGTCGACTCGAGGAACCGGAAATCGCTTCTTTCGCCTGACTTTCCATTCTTCCGTATCCACGACAGTGTTTTGTCCGCGATCCGGCCGATTCGTTCCAATCTCGAAAGTCACGAAAGAGAAGAGACCAAAAGTTTCTCCTCGGCTCGCCATTTTCCTCTTCCCCTGGTCTCACGCACGCGAACGAGCGATCCGAAAATCATTGTCACGACACTCGTCCAGCCGGAGACTCGGACGTCCATCGAATACCGGTCGAGATCGATCGTTACGTGGAAAAACGTAACGAATCCTGTTTGCTCGCGCGACCTCCGCCAGTCGTTGCAGCATCACCGGTACCAGATTTGGCAGTAAAAGAAAAGATTCGACCTCCAAAAGTGTGCAAGTTTGGACATTTCCAACCGGATTTTCAGTCGGGACCGGAAATACAAAAATAGCCTTCAACATAAAAGCACCGTAATACACACGTATTACCAAGCTCTTCGCTCCTTGGGAAACTGCAATGAAAAATTATTTTTTTTTGTACAAATAAAACGTTTGACCTTCGAGTGACCTTGAACCTGACACCTACGAGTCAAACAGACCAGAAACTCGCGACCGCTCCACCAAAAAATTTACGTAGCAGGTGGTTTCGTTGTAAGTCTTACTTTGGGCTGCCTTTTTCCAGCAATAAAGGGTGTTGAAATATTTTGAAAAATAGGATTGACAGTCTCTCTCGCAGTAAGTTGGGTATATTCCGTCGAATAATGTACTGCCCTAACCTAACGTAGTTAAAAAAATGGAGATACCGGATTTTACTGGAAATTTGATACTTTCGCTATTTTTTTCTGGCTCAGACGATCATCCGTGGTTAACCAGACTATTTTTTCTCCACGTCCCATCCGATTCACTGTAAAAGCTGAGCATGTCGTAGAATTGAAATAGATAATTTTTTTATACCTTAGAAAAACTTCTGAATGAGAGGATTTGAAAAAAATGTTTTTTTTGGTCCACTCTATTAATTATATGGAATAATACAGGAATTATATATAATTAATTATATGGGGGCATTTTTTTATACATTGCATATAATCTTTATTTTCCTCGGGTTCTTTAGATTTTTTCTTTACAGCATCTCGCGCGCTGCTTGTGACTGGATTTGATAAAACTAAACAAGACTCAATTACATCTTCATTACTCCCCGAGAGAAGAATATTGCATATAATTATGCATAACTTACGTGAAATTTATTTATAATTATACATAAATTAGTTTATTTTATGTATAATTATATATAATCCATTTTTCTCGGGTTTAGGAAGCTTTCTTACAATTAGATTTGATGGCCTGTGCGTCAAAAAAATCCTTGATTTTCTCACCTCCAGCTCAAAATGTACGACTTTTTAAAGAGATAAAAAAAAAACTACGGTTTTATGATCTAGGCTGGGGATTTACTCGAATTGTTTCCATTTTACCAGCTCGGCGGCTTCTCGTTTTAACGGCGTTGCAGAAAGTGCGTTGTTCTACATAGTGCAGCTCCGCTTCGTGCTTCAAGTTCGTCCGGAAGTTGATCGAAAAAATCGCATCCTTTTTTTGCCTTCGTTCAGTAATTTCTGTCGCCCATCGCCGCAACTTCCGGCTACCTCGCCCAATATGTCGTTGCCTGCCCGAGAACCGATATTCAAGAACGATGGTAAAAATAAATACGGAATTCGATCTGCAAACAGCTCTATTTTCCGTCATGCAACGCGGACTCGCTCACGGGGACGCCGAATAGCTCCCAAACAGGAGGACGAACTTATCACACCTACAACGAGTGCAAGTAACATAGATGTTGCTGAATTGAAGAGAAAAAAATGCCAAATAGATTATTTATAGGGACATAAAAAAATTATCTATATATTGTATTATATAATTATGTGGAATTCTGTATAAAATGTATTTGTGTTCTGTATTTACCAATGTTTCAAGGCTGCTCGGTAAACGACGCCAGAGTCATCGATACGACTGCGGAGACGAATAGTATTTTCAAAACATGCTTTCCAACGCGAGTATCAAATTGTGTCGCGTCGAAGGCAGTCGCAAGAGAGAAAACGGAAGTCCGGAGAAGAAAAAGACGAGGTTTGTGGTATCAGAAAGTTGACAATCAGAGCGTCCGCTTCGCCGTCCACCATTGTCGCTGAAAATAATGGAACGTTTGATACGATTTTAATTGTGGTAGGTAGCGACGTGGCGTGGAGAGTATTCGATAACGAGCGTCGTTTATGGTAGGAAAATGGGTAAAAGAAAATGGAGCTTGGGTATTATTGGCAGTCAAGTTGCTCGCAATTGCGGTTTGGTATCGCTAGAGAAACGTCTTCGATATAAATCTGAAAACGTATCGGATACACGCTTTCCATCTCGAATCCCGTATCTGCAGGTGATCAGGAAAGAGGGTGAAGAAAACGACAAGAAAAGAAAATAATCACGATGCGTGCGAATTATCGCGAGGCGATGGAACACGTCGGCGCACATCGCTGAGCGTAAAATTGCCACACGCGTTTCCTCGTTTCCAGAAGTTTCTACTTGTTAAATAATAATCGTCCGGTCGATGCTGCCATCGTTCGTGGAATCCAGCGATAGGGAGCTCAGGAAACCGGGTTTATTCCGTTTTGCAGCTGGAGAATCGAACAGTTTGAATTTACGAGCTTGTTTACCCCTCGCCATCGTAGTATGGTCTTCTCAACGACGAAGGTTTTTACAAACTACCTGCGAACGTCACTTTCGACCATGATCGACAATGAAAGTTGGCAAAAAATGCCGAGCGATTCGTTCCGCGAGACGCCGGAGGAGCCAGTGACAGAGCCAACATCGAAAATCGAGCAAACGACTTCTACGTCGTCGAACGAGCAGCGTTTTTACGGCGATAAGGTAAAAAGTGGGAAAACAATGCGTTTCCCCCGGCTACGAAGTCGCGTAGCGTGATTTTCCGCATCTAGTTACCTACCTTACCGACCGAGTCGACGCTTACAATTAGCCTGGCCAATCTCGCCGCTCGTGATCTTGATCTTGGACGTTCACCGTTCGCCATTCACCGGCTTTCATAGCGCGAAATCATATCCTTTCATCGTGGACGTGGAATGTGAAAAGCAACAAAACACCCGGCAAGGTGATTTGGGTAGGGGAGAGAAAGGGAAAAAAGAGGAGTGAAAAATGTTGTTGTCGAGGTGGCGATAAGTCTCGTCCGTGCGCCTCTGCACCTAGGTGATGCCGGCGCAACTAGGAACCAGAAAAAGAAAACAATCAATCACACTCGAAGCTACCGATCCCCGCCACCCCGCGATCTTATTTCGCTTCTTCCTTTTTTCACTCTACTCTTACTCTCCTCTCCTTACCTCCGTACCTTTCACGCTTGTAAGCCTTTCATCTACACCTACATACACATATGCGCGTGTCTCGACGGTCCATTCATTTTTCACCGGAACCGACCTATAAAAGGAGTGCACTCGACATTCCCTGGCAAATCGAATCTAAACCAACAACCGAAGACTTCGTCGGAAGTCTCAGTACCGATCGGGTCGCAGCGTCCGTTTAACAAGATCATGATTCGGCTATCCGTGAGTAACTCCCTCGATCACATCGCCTCCGCCGCGAATTTCACGAAAGTAACGGAAACCCGGAAACATTTTTCATTTTCACAGCTGACAGTACTCGCCGCGACAGCGTTCGTCGCCATGGTTTCCGCCGGTGGAGGCGGCCACGGTGGACAGTGAGTAGTAGAGTCCTCGTAGTCCACTAGTAAGCCCCAGCTCTCGTTACACTCGTTCTACTCATCTGTTTAGCGATCACGTCGTTATCCACGTACCCTACAAGGTGAAGACCATCAAGCACACTCATACGATCACCAAGCATATTCATCACGGGGGTGGCGGCGGCGGCGGCGACAAGTACGAGGTCCTCGGCTACACCGTCGGACATCCCATCGACCTTGGCGGCGGAGGCCACGGCGGTGGTTTTGGAGGTGGTGGCCACGGCGGTGGTTTTGGAGGAGGTGGCCACGATTTCGGAGGCAGCTTGAGCTACGGTGGTGGAGGCCACGATTTCGGTGGTGGCTACGGAGCTAGCAGCTTTGGTAGCAGCGGTGGCGGAGGAGACGGCCATGACGCGGGAGGCTCCGACTACGGCGGTGGCTGGGGCCACGACTAGACGAGCGCGAACCGCTCTATTTTCCACGGCATTTACCAAATCTCACCCGTTACTATTAAGAACCCCTCCACCCACCAGACTACACCCCGAACTGTAGCTTTAGAAGACCTCCTAGAATAACGACAAGACCGAGACTCGTGCGTCTTCGGGCAGCACCTTACTAATTTCTATCGTTACCTGTAAATACTGTTAAGCGTTATTATTGTTCCGCGTTTTCTTTTTTTTATACAAAAGTTCAATAAAAATTGTTACAATTTATTTTCACTCCTTAATATTCTCCCTCGCTTGGGATACAGTCAATTGGCTTCCAGCTAGGGTCGAATGAACATCTATTTACAAACTACCGGTACAAAAAAACTTATTAATTAAGAATTTGGCAAACCGCGGGGACCGCTTAAAACTAGTTTGTCAAGCCGAGTTCAGTCATTTTTTAGCTTGCACAATGTGGAAGATGTCGCGAATTCACCGTCAACGTTCGGTGGGGAGCGGGCAGCAGTATCGGGGGGAAATGACAAGGCGGTTTAAATAATTATAAAAATAGGTATTTAAAAAGTATGAAAAAATAGGATCAGGTCGCGAATGGTTGCGGAAAGTCTCGAGTGATTTTATCGTTCTTCGTACGTTGCCCCGATACTTTCACTGGCTACGATAAGGACGTCTCCTCCTCTTGAGGACGGAGCCTAGGTAATTGCTGTCCGCGTGATGTGCGTAGTTTTCCCTATCGCCGTTCTCATCGAGGCTATGGTCACCTTCATCCTCGAGTTTGCCGTAAAGGTTATCCTTGTAGCGAGAGTCCTCGTCGTATCCCTGCGCCGCGTGGCCGTCCTCCTCGAACTGATCGTCGAAGAACTTGTTGGAGTCCTGCAAGATCTTGTGGCCCGTCTGCCGATGAAGACCTCGAGCGTAGCCCTCCTCGAAGTGATCCTTGAAGGATTCGTCCTCGTGGACCGGAATCTCGCGCTGGTCCCCGAAAGTCTTCGCCGGCTCGCGAGGACCGTACTGTGGAGGATACGAGTAGCCTATGGCTCCTCCCTGACCCTCGTCGAAGTAGTGACCTTGAGCTTGCGGATACTGCGGCGAGCTCGGTTCACCGTAGTCGGCGTGGCTCGGTTGGCGATAAAACTGCGAATCATCGTCGTGACCCCCGTGACCTTGAGCCCCGACGTGAGGGCCGTACGCGTATGGAGCGTGGTCCTCGCCGTGACCTTGACCATTTTCTGCTTCCCCGCCGTGAGCTTGCGCCGAATACTTGCCGAAATCGGCGCTGTTCTTGTGGCCGTGATCTTCGTTGCTGCCAGATTCGTACGAACTCCACGAACTCCAATTCTCGTGGTGACTCTCGACGTGGGGCGGTTTCTTCTTCTTTGGCGTCATTTTCTTCGGATACGTGTGTATCACGATTGTTTTCGTGTGATGCTGACGCTTTATCAACTCTGGCACGTGGATTCTCAGATGTACGCTGAAACGGTCGAGCAAATCCATTCTGAAGGCCCGAAGACGCACAAAAATGTTGGCATCTCTACAAACCGTCTTGCATATTTCCACTCTCAGGCGAGTAATTAATACGAAAATTCTAGAAACTTTCTCGCAAGTAGAGGAATTAGCAAGAATTTCATCAATTTCACGGAACCTCGTGGGAAAAAATGCACCCAGGGTAACTAAAATAATGCAAAGCAGGGCAATTCATCTGTTTCTGGCCAGAATTTTTTCACATTTTCCGATTCTACGATTCGAGATTTGAAAATATTTATTTCTCTACTCGGCCAAAAAATTGGAAACAGATTCTTGTTTTTTTTGTGCTCAAATCTGTTTTACATTTTTTTTGGCTTGGGCTCAAAAAATATGAATTACTGTGAGAACTTTCGAGATTCGATATTTTCAAAATGGCGGTGAAAGACCATAAGTCCAAGATCAATTCGAAATCGTTATATTCTTCGAGGTCAAATATGCACAATCGTGATGAAAAAAACCGTTTCGTGATGAAGAAAACTAGAATCATAGTTTTATAACTCCTCGAATCAAAGTTTTCAACGATTAGGAAAAACATCTAATAACAAAACACCGATTTTTGCCAAAAATGCACAGTGACGTCAGTCGAAAATCGGAGCACAAATTTCTTAATTGTAATAACGAGAACAAAATATTAGAAAAATATTAGTAACAATTAGTAAATGTGAACGCTGGTAGAAAGTCGGTGATTGTGATTCGTTGGATGTTTTTTTTTGGCGCGATTTTTGTAACTGACGAACTGATCTGAGGTGGATTTTGAAAAGTAGTAAAAATCAAGTACGTACTGGTGTTTCCCGCCGCCTCCGCCGGCCAACACTCTCGCTGTCATCATGAGAACGAAGAAGTCAACGATCCGCTGAGAATCGAAGCAGAAATTGAATTTCGGTTGCAAGCGAATGCGATCGCCGAACGGACTTACCATGACGAAGAGATCGACGATGGATCGGTGAAACGAAAACTCGGCGCGGAGTTTTCAACTACCAAATACGGACGACGCGACGGCTCGCAGACGTTTGAGACAGATCTTATAACCCATCGTTTATAAGCCTCTCTTTTTGCCCGCGTCTTTTCTCGTCCGCAACGTTCCGCTGGATTCAACTTCTTTTCACAAATACGCGAGAGATTATCGAGACCGAGTCGGTCGTGCCGAACGTCGTGCTTTCGCTGCCATTCAGGCATTCCCAAGCTCGTTCTTCCGCGTCGACATTGTCGCTTCAACCTCGACTCCTCGACCGTGAAAATCGACAAGAACTACCAACACCGAACGCTTCGTCGCTCGTACTCCAGCGAAATTACAACCGTTCAACCATTTTTTATTACATATTTTTCTCCAACATTTCTCAGCCGTGATCGAGCTTTTTAACCACTGAAGCCGAATTCATCAAGAGCAAATAAAAATAACGCCGTTTATTCCTCCATCGTCGCCAGTTATTCCTCGTCACTTTCTTCCGCGCTAAACCATTTTTTTCCCAATGGTTCGATTCGATTGCTCTTTCGTAGGTTCATTTTGCTGTGAAAATTGAACGGTAGATTATAATCTAATTGATAATAATTTTTAATAATTACTCAAAATATTTTATTATCATTATTATTATTTATATTACTATTGCTATTATTATTGTTGTTGTTGCTGCTGTTATTATTATTACAGAGGAGAACCTGGCAAAATGGACCACTGGGCTAAAATGGCCAGATTCGAGTTAGATGCCATATTTTTTCAACATTCAATTAAAACTAACAATCCAAAACAATAGCCAAAATCCGACATTGGGAAAACTAAATTTTAGACTATCTTCACAAATTTTCGGGGAAAAAAATTTGATGGAAACGAGTTGAGAATGCTTTTACGCGAGTGGCCCAATTTACCCGGTGACCCGATTTGCCCGGTGGCCCAATTTACCCGGTGGCCCAATTTGCCCAGTGGCCCAATTTGCCCGACGGCCCAACTTGCCCGATGATCCAATTTCGCCGGTGGCCCAATTTGCTCGGTGGCCCAATTTGACTAGTGGCCCAATTTGCCTAGTGGCCCAATTTGCTTGGTGGCCCGATTTGTCCGGTGGCCCAATTTGCCCGGTTTCAATAATTATTGATGATAAAAAAAATCAGAGTGAAGGAGAATCTTACCCGTCCAATCGCGCCACGAAAAAATCGCAGGAAACTAAACAACGAATATTGCAAATATAAGTTACTTCAGAAATGGAAATTCTGAGGATTTTGTGATTTTCGGCGAACGGCGTGTGATAAGGTGTTAGAAATGTATTGTTAAGCGATGCTATGCTGAAAGAAAATTGGCCGATCCGTCTTGGTATTGAGGAGGGACGGACGATTGCGTTTCGTATTATAATTATCGAAGTCAAAGCTGCTACCGCGCGAGGGAAATAAAAAATGTAGAGAGCGACTACCATCCAGGAGCATAACTGAGCTAACACGCCTGAGTTGTCTCGCCGTAAATACGATAACTAGAAAGCTATAATACTATAATCCGACCGCGTGAGTTTACGCACCGTGAAAACTCTACAGCGGCGAAGATGATGCATATTGATGAGGGGAAAAAATCTTGGAAATGCATTGCAAACACCGCTGGTCTGGTGTCTCGACGATGCAAATAAGTTTGGCGGAGAACGCGATTTTTGTCGTTCGATAAAATTAGAGTATCTCGGACACGTGCCCCAAAGACCATTAGACCAACGATGTCGTTTCGTTTTACGACCAGCCATTTTCCTTCCACCGCGACGGAATGCAGATGTACCTCGCTGACATTTACAACTAGCTGGATCAATATTTCGAAGCCTCGCGGTCATCGGCGACGAACCATTTTTCCACTCCTCGAAAGTAAACGAGGAAAAAAACGGTGCAGCGTCATCGAAAAATTCGAATATTTCACTCGGAATTCATATACATTTTTACAACACCGCGAGTAGATTCTTTAAACAATAACCAACAAACGAAAATGAAGCTCATGGATGGGAAAAAAAAATTCAGCAGACTCATTGAACAACCAGAGCAGAGATTTGATTTTCTTATCCAAATCCGAGGGAAATTGGTCCAACTGTTTGTATTTTTTGGAAGAATGTGCAGTTTGGATATGGAAAGGAAATTGGAATTTGGAAATATCTCGTTATCTGTCGAGGAATCTGATCGAAGAGGACGCTCAATCGAGAGGACAGTGTTTTCCTCAAATAAGTTTAATGCTCACATCCAAATGTTGCCAAAAAAATGACCAGCAACGAAGAAAAAATACACACACGCCCGAAGCGAGATAACAAATCGCAAGTGTGTTTCGTGGAACGAGAATCGCACATTCTCTCGTAAATAATCCAGCGTCGTGAGGCAGAGTTGTCAGTAGCCGTCGTATTCTTCGTCCTGGTACGAATGTCCGTGACCGTAGCGATGTCGCTTCTTCTCCTTCTGTTGCGGAATCAATTTGTAAACGGTGTGAGTGTGCTTGAAATTTTTCACGGGATACGGAAGATTGATGATGACTTTTTTCCTGCAAATAACGGAGAGAAAGCTGACAGTTTTACAGGGATCGGGAATCGAGGTTGACCCAACGGTTCACGGGTCGCCGTTTACGTACGCTTCGATCGTCGCGCAGCCCAACGTCAACAGGATACCAACGAAGAGCGCCGAGAAACCCTGGCAAAAACAACAGAAAAAAAACAGAGGAACGACCGTTGATTCGGCAAGCAGATCGTTTTTCAACTTCGCTTCGTCTCACCAAAATTTTGTAATCCATCTCGCGGTTGTGCAGCGATCGTCTCTGAATCCCTGAGGCGTGTCAAATTATCTATGAAAACTGCACTCTCGACTGATGCACAAATTGCAGCGAATTCCTTTATATACGATCATTTGACCAGCGATGCATGCTCGTTCAAATTCCACCTCCATCTTTAGCATTGACCGTGACTAGAACATCTAGATCGCTACGTTTGTTCGACTTCTCGCCTCGCACTGTTATCGCATCCTCTTCCATTTCTTCGCCCCCTCCCAATTTATTTACACGCGATGGCAACCAAAAGTTTAACGATTTAATCGAATTTTCGCTTGGAAATAATCTACAAACGTTAATTCATATTTATTTACTTATCCTGCATGATTTCGTCCGATTCGATTAATTGTAAATTAATTAACAACGCCGACGCTACTTGACTCTGCGGGTCATCAGCGACGTGGTCAGGCGTGCCGCGGCGACCCGCGCGTAACGTGAAGATCGAAAGTGAAACTCTCCAGTGATGGTCAGCCGCCAGCCGTCAGGCACGACTGACTCGCGGACGCCGACGAACCGTGTTCTCGTATTTCGATCGCGCGAGCTTGCAGCTGCATTTTAATTTTCTCAGCAGTGAAAGTCCTTTCAACGCTGTATTTACCTCCAATCTAACGATCTTATCGATAACGTAGAATAAATAAAAAACGACACGCCGCGACTAGTCTTATCTACATAAAACAAGGTGGCAATCTTTTGGATGAAAAAATAATACACGATTAATTATTGTAGTATTTGTGCATTGAATTTTAATTCCTAATGGACTTATTTTTTATAAATAAAATAAATTTAATGGTTATTTAACCCTAAACCAGCAATTTTTTAGTCGAAAATCGAAGTTTTTCTTTCGGAAGCCGCCATTTTGTGCATTTTTGAAGAAGAAAAATCGAAGGCTCGATGAAAAACTAGATTTATTATTAAAGGGATGATTTTTGGTGTTTTTTGATTGTAGATGATACACTAAAATTTGGTGCTGGTCACCGCGAACCACTACACGCCAACGGCCTCCAACAAAGATGGCGATATCTTTATAAATAAAGAATATTTTTCTCTGAAAATTGGTGAAGTGGAGTTGAAATATGACACACAAATTGTGTGTAGCCACTTTTGGGAAATAAAATTAATTACTATGAAACAGCAAATAATTGCCTTTGACTGCACGTTGTTCGTAAATGAAAATTTATTTCATTCAAAAAATTGATTGATGCTCGATGGAAGTTTATTCCATTAAAAAAATAAGTTCAGTGGTTACTGGAAATGCTACGGTATTAAAAAACGTAATGTATTATTTACAATCCTGTATAGAATAAATAACGTCGCGGGCGAGGAAATTATTCTGTTCGTTGATTTCTCGCGCTTCGAGCTTTTTCGTGCTTCGCAAATTTCGACTGATGGACTTTAGCGGTCAGTTTTTTAGCCTCGAATTCGCTGGTCTCCTTCGAGAAGATATTCGGCGTCGTGGAGAAGTGATCCGTTTGGCCTTCTGCCTTCTTCGGCCTCGTCGTCCTCGTCCGCGTGGTCGTCGCGTAGCTTTGAGTCGTCGGCGTCGCGGTGGCATCCCCGGAGCTTTTCGTAGTCGCGCCCAAAATGTCCCGCGAGGTTTTCGCTTTCGCCGATTTTCCCCCAACTCTCGTCCAGCTCTCCGTAGAAATGTCCTGCACGTCTCGAGATCTGGATCCGAGATCCGGCGGGGCGACTTCGCGCATGAAATCCGGATAGTCGTCGACGTTTTTTTGCGCGAAGGGAGCTTCCAGCCGTCTCTTGTCCCTGGGTGACGGTCTGGATTGCCAAGCAGCGACGGGAGTGCCCAGAAATTCGGGGACCCCGAACGACGCTGCCTGATGAACGTCTCGAGCATCGCGCACATCGCGAACAGCCTCGAGGGTCCGTGACCTTGAGTCTTCGTTGGCTCTCGCGAGCTCCCCTCGAGCTTGCAGCACCGTTTGCGTCGTGGTGTTCGACAAGGGCGGGAAGATGGGAAGGTCCCGCGAATTCTCGAAGGAATTTAGCGCAACCGGAAGTTGATGGATTCCATGCTGAGCGGGAACCAAATTCTGGAGGTTTTGCTGCTCCATCGTTAGCGATGCCTCCGGCCAATGATGGAGAACAGTCGGATGACCTTGAAGCCCTCGCTGCTCGCCCACCAAGCGAGCATCTATCTCCTGCCATTTTTCGGCGGGGGAAACCGCCTCGTTGGTGAAAACTGGGCTCTGCTGGTGAAAATGATTCAGAGCTGCGAACCCCAACGACGACTCCTGCTCGCCGGGGAGGGTGAACGGCGGAGGGGGCTCGGGAGAAAATTTGGAATGAAACACTTTCGGTGGGGGTTTTGGACCTCGTTCGATGAGGTGCACAACGACGTGATGGTCGTCGCCCTCGGGAGGCTCCATCAGTCTGATGTAGAGCTTTTTCCTCAGGCTGGGGATCTCCAGAGGACCGATCATTGGACCAACGCTTTTCCCGCGCGACGAAGAACCGGAGAACAAGCTCTTCAAGGTCACTCCGAGGTCCAGGAAATCTTCCTCGGAATCCTTTCGCTTCATTGGCTCCAAAAAAAGAACGTCGCCGTCGGAAGCAGCCGGAGAGGGCGAGAGACGGCCAGGATGGAAGACGTCCTCGAAGGACCTGCGACGGATGTACTGTCGCGCATTTCTACCGCGTATTCGACGCCGACTCGCCGAATTCTCTTGACTCGGAAAAACTCCGCCGAACGTCGGGCTACTGATTCTTGCTTCCGGTCTACCGATTGCCCGACGATTCTTCGCCTTTGGGTCGGCTATGCGCTTACTTCCCATGCGTTGCTGACTCCGCCGCGAATTTTCTCCCAGTCTAGGCGAAACCCAGGCAATTATTTTCTCAATACGCGACAGTAGTAGGACAAATAAAAATCTATCGATACTCACTTGAATCGATCGCTTTCTGCCAACGCGGTTGACAACGTAAATCCGCAGGCCTGAAGCATTTCACAATTCTCCTAATGTATTTAGTCGAGTAGCCAATTTTCAAAAATAAAATTCCCAAACCAAAAAATTTTCTTAATCGGATTTACAAAAACTTTAAAAAAATACCGAAAACGTTATTCAGTCTTTCGAGAAATCAACAGAGAAATTTCAACAAAAAAATGTGTCAATCTGATTTTCAGAAGGTGAAAACGAAAATTCTGACAGGAAAATATTTTCAGGTGCTCGAAAATTGGACAGAAATTTGCGAAAAAAACTTGCTGTCGGAATTTTCAAAGATTTCAAAGAAACAGAGGCTCAAAAAAGTCTGTTCTGATTTTCAAAAATGCAGAAATGTCCAGAATAAAAATAAAAAAATTGTTGACCGAATTTTCAGAAGGGGAGAAAAAAAATGTGGCAAAAAAGTGTCTACTCACCATTGCCACGAGGAGAAATCTCATGACACCCGTCATCGTCGCGCTGCACGTCTGTCGACAACCTCTCTTCAAACAGAACTACTAACTGATTTGATTTTCCAAGCTTTTAAAGGTCTCGCGAGTTGCGAGGACTCGTCGAGTAATAAAACCTGATTTCCTTAACTAGTCGTCTGCGATTGCAGATTCACTTTTGATCTGGTTTCTAGCCTCGACAAAAAAGCATATGCAACAAGCTACGTTAAATTGGTTTAGCGTTCCACGAGGAACGCGCGTTCCAACGTCGTGCCCCGTTTCTACAGGGTGACCACCCGATGTAGCCCTTCGTTACGCGCTGCAAAGCTCGCGAGTATTAATTTTTTACCCCTTTCTTTCACATTCCACAGCCACGCGTCGTTCGGGAAACAATACGCAAATCACGCCGTTCGCCAAATTTACCGGTGCGAGGTACGATTTTCGTCCATTTTCCACACTTTCACCCAGATCAACGGAATAGACGTGTAAGATAGCGACTCGGCGGGTTTAACTCAACTAATAAGTACGCGAAGACTGCCACTGTGCAGTAATTATCGTGGAATGAAGAACAAATTACACTGTTTGCTCCCAACGATCACTACAATTATAACTGTATCACCATTACAATTATTTACGAACGGCGATCGGCCGTCTCGAAAGGGTTGGCAGTTTCAGTTTCTAACCGCGTGGAAAGAAATCGACGTTCACCAGCGAGTCGAAAAAAAGTTTGGAATATGGTTTTCCAGTCTTTTGGATTATTGTCTTTACGATACTTGTTTGCACCAAGTCAAAAAACGTACTCTATTACGATCAACGTTTGCACCACTCTGCTTCATAGCTGATTGAGAGCTGTACGGGAATTTACTTTCTATAATTCCTACTTCACTTTTGTGTGGGCATCTTCCTGTTGATAATAAATAAGTAAATAAATAAGTAAATAAATAAGTAAATAAATAAGTAAATAAATAAGTAAATAAATAAATGAATAAGTAAATAAATAAATAAAGAAATAAAGAAATATTACGATCCAGAAATGTTTTGCCATAAATGATTAGAAATTAAACAAAAAATGTACCATTTGTATATCGTGTTCTCTGTGACACTACAGATATTATAAATTTCGACTTGTAATTAGATAACCTCCCAGAGCGCTTTCAATTTTTTGCGGAAATTTTTTAAAGTAATTGATTTATGGGAATAAATGTGTAGAAAGTGGTTTTTATATTTGACCTTGCGTAAAACCAGGATCTTCATGGTCACGGTGTCGATTTTAATTGTAACGATGACTTCTATCGACAAAGAGAATCCATGTTTTGCTTCAGTATCTTTCATTAGCGTAAATCTTGTTCGTACAATAGCTATCAGAATATCAACAATGCGGTAGATACTTTTTGTTCCAGTTAATAGAAAGTCGACGTTTGTGAGACGCGATCGGAGCATTCATTTTTCAGTAATTGCTCGAAAGCAACGGGATAAAAATGAGAGGATCGAAATTACTCGAGCACGTGGTTTTTATTTATTTTATTTTTTGTTGTCCGCGCCTAGAGCGTACATATAATAGGGTGCTTCGAAAAAAACAAATTTTTTTGCTCCACCCTCTCAAACGTTTCTATGTCATGTTTTTAAAAAAGTAAAAGTGTTTTTTTAAAGCACCCCAATGTGTATGTGTGTGAAGAAATTCAGGTCACGTTTTTTTACCGAGTAGAATGTTAGAAAAAAAAGTGAAATGATTTTGAGCAGGTTGGGGTTGACGTGGAATGCCCCGTAGAAGTGTATCATGCGTGTAGAATATACGTAGGTGATGTATTGCGATTGGATCAGGGATCTGGATTGGGATCTTCATCGAACGACTGACGTGTTTTGCACGGAATTTATTCATATGGTCGGACGAAACTGTCGTAGGTTGACACAAATTGTACATAGGACGCGTTTAATCGTAGTTAAAACGTCGTTTGCCGTCGAATCTGAATCCGTAAGCTGCGCTGTTGGGAGCATCGACGAGTGCCGGATTTCTGTACTGATGAAAAGAACCGTGAAGATGCGGTGGTCGCGCGGCGCCTTCCTCCTCCTCTTGAGGCTTCTTCAAGTAAAACGCCTCGAATTCTCCCTGCGGCAATAGGATGTCCTTCAGCGTATCGTCGGCGGGATCGTAGGCCACCGCGACTGTTATCCATAGCAGCAGAATAATCTGGCGGCAGAAAAATCAGCGTCGCGAATGTGATATCTAACGTAGCAATGACATTGAATGTGATCCGGTTTCGTTTCGAATGTACGAGACGGTGAAACGTGCGCGCGAGCGAGCTTGCGATCGCGTATCATCGAGTAGGTAAACAGAAAGTGCGGTACCTACTTTGAAAAACCCACCGATCATCGCTGGAAACGTAGTTGTGGACGTGATGTGTCTGGAAAAATGTATAAGGATCGGTGTAAACTGAACTCGTACGCGGCGATAAACTGCGGCAACGACGAGTAAAAGTGAAAGTTGATCCCACCCATGTCTCTCCGTGTGTCGACGGCACACTGCTCCTGACCATGCGCTCAGCCTCTAACGGAGGCTCCGCACCTTTTTGCAGTCACGCTCTCTTTTCTAGACGCCTGTGTCGTTGCGTACCCAAACACCGTCGATTTCAACCGCAGTAAAAAACCAGGGACTCCTGTAACGCGGCGCTACAGAGCGCCTGTTGATCCGTTGCTAGGCAACCCGTTGTACGCGGTATCTACACCACTGTCGCTCATGACCGCCGCCGCATCGATCGCGTTCACCGTTCAGCGCGCACACGAAGCTTTCACCTTTCCCGTTACCATTTAATTCATTAGAATGAAAAGTGATCAATGATATTGAATACGGTATTTCACACGTTTCTTGCTCCACGAAATTTATTTCTCATGTAAGCATATTCGCTGTGACGAATGGATTACCAAGAGTCAAATTTTTGTAATGGGTGCAAAAACATGATGAAAAACTGGGGTTTTTTCGCTTTGTCTGGGATCACGAATCATATGGAAAATAATACATAGAAACGTTCAACTGATCGGTGGAAAGTGTATTATTTTTATTCCTTGATTCTTGTTCGCAGCGTTGAAAGGATCGTTGAGAACTGAATCTGTATTCTGTACTCGAGCACCGGGTAATTCGTTTCTCCATCGATTGCGCAGTAAAATGGAAGGAATTCGAATTTTCCATCGCATCTGGAATCTCAAGAAGTGTAATTAAATACTATTCTTCCTCATTTACTCCCTTGTCCCATTTGGAATGGGTAATGTGCGGTGGATAGATCGAGTGAATCCGGTCGTTACGTACATGGTTCTGTATATTTGATAAAAATTTGGTAGGAATTACACGGATGATGAATAATTTAAACGGAATATAAATAAGAGTCGAGCTTTGTCTTGGCGTTCGGGGGCGACGTGAACGGTGAGAACCAGGCGATGGAAAATCTGCCAAAAACAGCTTGTATCGACTTCCATCTGCTGTTACGTACCCAGCGAGCTTCCTCCTTCTTAAGTTGCTCGATACCCTGTAAAATCATCGGTGAACAAATACTTTCCTCCAACTGCGAATACGTCACGCGGTGATCTTTACCGTTTCGTCGTTCCAAATTGCCTGAAGTTGCGTGCCTAGCATCACGGCTGTAAAAATAGCGAATAAAAGCGCTTCAAAGGTTAAGAATAGTAGCAGAACAACCGTAGCCGGAGGACTAAACGTAGAGCATTCTCTCCATTCTTGTCTGACACACGTCGTAAACTGTTGAAAGCACAAGAATAATGACTGCAATGAAATGCCGGCGATATAAAACTGAAATGGAAAATTGATCAGCGTTAGAATAATTTCGCACGAATGAATTGGCGAGACCTTTGCGATAACTTACGGTAAAAAGTACAAAATATTTCTGATTGTTCTCTCCTACGCAATTGTTCACCCAAGGACAGTGATGATCCATTTTCCTAATGCATCTGACAAATATAAAAAAAATCGATCTTTCGTCATCTTTCGCCAAGCAGGACAGATTCGCGATTGATGCGTTTACCTTTGGCAAACAGAGCAATGATGAGCTCTGTCCGGTTTAATGGAACAACACTTGGGACACTTAAAAATAACTTGGCCTTCCCTGAAACCCATTTGTTGTATCATCTCCTTGGTAGCGTTTCCTTTTGGAACAGCACCCTGTAGAAGACAAAGAATATTGTAAAGAAATAACGATTCAACGGTTCAATTTCGACCGAAAATTGATAACGCGGCGAAGAGTTCTGTGAACTCACCGGATCGGTAAACATTGTTCGAAGATGAGAAGTGAAAGCTAAAATGGCTAAAGTCTGGAAAATAGCCATATTGAAGCTTGAATAAATGGTATTTATACTAGGAATAAGGATCACAGCGGTGACGACAAATTCCGCGTAGATAATCAACAGCCACGTCAACACGGCGCAGATAATACCGCATATATCCTAGAAACATGAAGGAAAGAAACGAATTAAAACTACGCCGAATCCGGGTGGGGATTGTTGGATCGAGAAAGCGGAATGATATACCTTGATGCACCAAAATTTTCCACCGCAACATTTATTGTGGATATCTTTTTCCCTGTGAAAGGGAAGATATTCATAGTCCATGACAAGGTGCGATTTTCGACTTAATGATTATTGATTTCTTGGCCAATTCGTATAGATAACGTAAGTACTGCGTTGCTTTTACGTTTAACCATGACTATATCTGAAATCAAATCGTTTCGATAGGAAAATCAATCGAGCAAGGGTCTCGATGCCGGGAGTCGACGAGTATCAGCGATCGTATCTACAGATCTCCGTCGCAGGTAGCTCGAACTTAGGTGATAGCGAAAACATGCAATTCGATGCAAGTTAAAAGTGCGAAGAATTTTAACCGAAGTAACGTCAAAGTGAACCGACTTCGTGGAGTCGGTGGCAGAAACTTGACTGTTATAAAATGTTACCAAGATTCAATTCTACTGAGATCTGAAGACCGGACGCGCGAAACAAGTTCGCGGTAAATCGCGATAATCAACGAAACCTAACCGCACATTATTTAACAGAGTACCATGGAAGTACCTTTAGAGAGCGTAAAGATCGCATCGCACGTGTAAACATCGTACTGTTGCTTTTGTTGCTCATGCTAGAGAAAATTAATAAAAGTACAACGATTCGATGTCATTGTTTCGTAGTATAATCGGGTATCAACGGGCGTTCCAACACCGTCACCTGTCACAACCACACGGTTTTGCTCGGTCACAATTGTTGAACGGTCATGAAGCGTTCGTGCATGAGATAGCCAAACGCGTTGAGAAAAACTCGCGGTGCCAAAATCCAACAGGTGATGAATTGTAATATTGCGTGCTATCGTTGAAATATTACAAATCTCTATTTTTTTTTTTTCACTCATACTAAGTGTACGTACCCGTTACTCGGCGTACTTTTATTTGCATACAAACATTGATAGGTACTGAATACATTATTGTGGTATATGGAACATGTGAAAGAAGGGTTAGGATATGGCGCGCATACACTGCTATTGCTGCTCTGTTGCGAATGACCCGCCCGGATTGCAGCGAACCTGGCGGCCTTAAGCTGAACTACGGAATGCTGCTTCTTCACCACCAGCGTTGAGAGCTGTATGCAATACCGTGATCTCCTGTCTCTAAACTTCCTGGTCGATACACCGTGGCCTTGGATACGTGTAAGTTTGTGTAAATGCAGTGTGATGTGGTTATCATAACCTCAAATAACTGGTAACATGTGAATATCACCGGGAGCGGTGCTACGATCACACCAAATCGGTGCAATATGGATGTATAAGTTACCGATTAATAAATCGTGTTATTACTAATGGCCATAACGCCGGACATAAATTAACGAAAACGAAGTAAACGTGAAAAACAATGGCGGTAAGCGTTTCGCATCGAGAATTGCACAGTGTTTGCTTATTTAGGTTATGCATTTGTTTCTTGCGACATGACTTGCCAGAAAAAATAACTGAGTGAATTAATGAATGGTAAAGCCATTCGTAGAGTTCGATAATAACCATATCTGAGGTAGTGAAAAGTTACTCAAAGTTTTATATCTTCGCTGTTAATATTACGAGTCGTTAATGATTTGCCTCGATTCAATCGTTTCGCCTCTTTCAGCCACCTACGAAGAGTACAAAAGTTGCTACCAAAGGTGGCAAACAAATCGTCGAAGAAAATGTATCGACGCTCAGTTTCTACAGAAATATGGTTTTCGGAGCAGTTGGGACTTACCTTACTGCAATGATGGTGTTTTTTGCATTTGACACGTCTTCCATAGTGAGTTGACGTTTTTATTATACGTTTGGTTCAGGTACGCCGAATGATGGTACATTCTTCAATCTCATTGTTACAGACATTGACTATTTTAACTGGAATTGTATACGTAGCTTGTTATCAATTTATGGTATACATGGCTCGATCGAAGTACACCGAAACTGGACAACTCCTAGACTCTGGAGTTGATCTGAACATGGAGGGAGGGATCGCGGAGTAAGTACGGTACATTATTGAGAAATGTAAACATTAAAGTGGTTGCGATGTGTTATAAGTGTCGAGCCTGTGTGCTTCGTACGTATTCGTGAGCACGACCATTTCTTTAACATGCAATGGACTATGAGGCTTTTAGAGATCTGAAGAAGTTTACATAATAGGAAAGCAATTATCGATAGTTTTTTTGAATATATATTGAAAAATTCTAATCTGCAACTAATCGTTTCTTTGCCTGTGTTCACAGACACGTCAAAGACCTCATCATATTGACGTCTGGAGTACAAGTTCTTTCACTCTTTTCAAATTATTTCTGGTTTTTGTGGCTCTTGGTAAGTTAGTGAAGAGAATGCGATAACTTTGTGGAATTCGTTTTACGAACTAAAATATATTTCATCACTTGTTAAATAGATATGATACGTCGTTGATGATGCGACGTGATTCCTTCGCTCGTACAGTAAGCAATTGAATGATTACAGGCTCCTCTGCGTGGTGCATGGATGCTGTGGACAAAACTATTATCTCCCTGGTTTTTCGAAACACCGCAACAACAACCAGAAATCGATGAGAAAAAACAACGTAAAATGGAAAGAAAAATGGCACGGAGGCACTGACGATGTACTTCGTTAATGCTTTACCTTGAAAATAAAGTTGTTTTTATCCTCACTCTGGCTATACTTGTTGGGAAGCTAAGTACTTCCTTGAATCTTCAAACGAAGAACTTACGAAAACGAGATTTTTTCTCACCAACATAAATTAGCGAAAAACTACGCGATTTCTTCATTGTATATAGATTTTACAATTTTTCCACGTATTTCCGATTTCAATTCAGTGATATACGATTTTTTAACAACTTTTCAAAATGTTACATATTGTTGCAGTCGACGATTGAAAGACATTGGGACGATACGTGACACAAGAAATTGGAGAATTTTTTTCAAACGTTGACTTTGGCTCGCTGCAATTTTACTCGACGTGAAGAAAGTTTCTTGATGCAGCCTCAGTAGTTGCAATCACAAGAATCATACCCTTGACCTTGACTCGTTTCTCCTTGCATTGCCCCCGGCGTTTCGCCTTGACCTTGGGAACCACCAAATATATTACTGTACGAATTCCTTAGGTAATTTACGTGACCCTGAAGAGATCTGATGCGACCCTGTGCCTGTTCGAATGCTTCGTTCAGATTGTTTATCTGTCCCTGCATCTTTTGACGAATCTGTAAAAATGTTTGAAAAATTCATTCCCCTCGAATCGCTACTGCAGTGTTTAGAATTGGAAAATCGCATGTTACCGACTGGTATTTGAAATTGTAGAACTCACCTCATCGCGATCTTTCTGAGCTGCTCTAGCTGTCGCCCTACATTGCGCCAACTGTTTTTCCATCTCTGCGATTTGTCCTTGCATCGATCGTCTCACAGTTTCGCAGCGTTCTTTCGTTCGAGCGACTTGGCGTGCCGAATCTTCTCGCACCTATCAAAAATAAAAGTTAATAATGAAGTATTATAAAACTGTATCGACAAGTACAGAGTAATCAAAATTCATTTTATTTTCCATACTTGATCAAGCATTGCAGTTAACTGCGTCACTTCGTGCATTTTTTCATCTATTCTTTTCTGCATTTGTGCCACATGCTCTTCGTATCGCGTCGTCGTGTTTTTCATCCTCTCATTCTCGTTCCTCAACTCGCTGTTACGTTTCTCTAGTTCATCAAACCTCGATGCTACTTGACTCTTCTCATCCTGCGAGATGATGATTATTGTTATTATTATCATAGCTACATCTCCATCATCATACTTTCTCGTAACACAGTCTATATCCTCAGACAAGAAATGAAAGTTGTACTTTTCAAAAAACGAGAGCATGCTACTAACCTGTAAGGTTTGATTTTCAACGCGCAAAATGTCCATCTGATTTTGCAAAGTTCCCACTTTATCTTTGTATCCTACGAGCTCTCGTGATATATCCTCGCAGCTTCGTTCGGCAAGTAGACGTAGCTGTTGGGCTTCTTGCAACTTGACCTGCGTTTGTTTCAATATATCTGGTAAGGGGGCAAGTTCTGCTAACTTTTCTTGGAACTGGTTCTGAAATCCCATTATGAACATATTTAATAATGTAGAATTTGAAACGTCAGTTTATAATTCAGCTAGTTACATGCATATACATCCATCCATATTGTAAATCGTGTGTATCGTAATGAAATTCGAACCTTGACACGACCAATCTCCAGAGTAACGTTTTCGTTCATTCGTGCATTGTCCATCTCCATGAGATCCAATTGTCGACGCTGTTCTTCGACTTGTTGCTGTGCCTATCCGAGAACCATAATAATCTGAATATCGCAACGATCAATCGTACAGATCAGTACCTGCAAATATTTGTTACGATAGTCTTCGAGTTGGCTGGCTTGGTCTTGAATGAGAGATCGGAGCTCTTCCAACTCATCTTGAGCTTCTCGAAACCGTTGCTTCGCTACTAAAAGTGCTTGTTCCTGTTCGACGAGCTGCTCTTTACTTCCTGTACGATGAACGTAATCGTTACGTAGTAATTTTCTGTCTGAATTTTTACCATCGAAGAGATTTCAATACCTGACAGCTTGTTTTTCTCAGCTTCGCAAAGTTTCATGCGTTCTTCGAGGTCGATAAGCCTGTTCTCCGCTTTCTCCCTGTCTTCCCTGGCATCTCTGGTTTCTTGTTTCATTTTTTCAGCCTCAGCTCTGAGACAGGAAACCTCGCACAATTTACTTTTGTAATCATCCTGAAGCCTCGCGTACTGTTCTCGAAGGTCACGAAGTTGTTGTTGCGGACAATTACTGGCCCCCTTACAAAATCAATTCACACGACTAAAATTCTCTTTCAGTGCTCAGGGAATGGAACGTAAAAACAAGGATCTAATCTCACCATCGATGCATTCAAAGCGCAAGGACCGCTACACGCCGACGATGCTTGTTGGGTATTTATCTGCGTACGGAGAAAGTTGGTTTACGATTCAAAAATGCTTACACTAAACTGTACATAATTCACGAGAAAACAACCAAACAATCTATATTTTAAGCGTCGGTGAGATACATTCACATGAAATAATCATATTTTTGAACGAATTTTTTCACATATCGCGTTACGTACAGCGTAATGTTGCATTTTGCAAAATGATGGAGACAAATAGTAGCCAAATATAGAAAACTACGGTCTGTTGTTAAAAAATATGTTTATTTCATACAAAATTAATGGTTCTTCACATGGTTTTGCGATTTTTTTCCCCATTTCATTTTTCCACTACCCAACAATTCAATCCGGTATTAACTTAGGTAGATATTATGATCACCGACATCAGGAATAGTGCAGAAAATTATTACACTCGAGACACGCGTAAGGCCTGTCTATCGAATCATTGTAACTATTTGCTTCGGTGATATATTGCCTGACAGACTCAGGCTCGAAAAATTGTACAGGTACCTTGGCTAGAGGCATTGACATAGATGGCGAAAGACCGGACTGTGCCAACGGTGCGCATGGAGCCATTTGTTGCTGTTGTTGTGTCGCTGACTGCGGACAACAGGTACAAGGAGCGCAGGGACCGGTACATTTTAACAGTTTTCGTTGCTGCTCCAACTGTTGTCTCTCTCGCTGAACATTGGCAAGTTCCATTTGCATGCTTCGGACTTCTGATTCCATGCTGCCAAGTTGCTGCTCCTGCGATACACGTATTTCCACATTTAAAGAAATTATACATCGCTGTTACTTTATCATAAACAGTTACGAGGAGTTAGTCGATGCAAATGATCGTACGGTATCGCTCGACAGAGTGATTATCATTTTGTGTGAGCATTGCTTACCAACTGTTTTGTATTATTTCCGTAGATCGTTAATTTATTCTCGAGTTCAGCTGGACAAGCACCTCGGGCTGAGGAGGGCGATGATTTGTTCGTTGCTGGTCCTCGACAACACATTTCACCTCCCGCTTCGGCAAAGTCTTTGCCGATACCACCGCCAAATAACCGTGGGGAACCTGCAATTTTCACGGCAAACCTGCGTGCAGAATTATATGCATACACGAGTAACGATGTGGATATAAAATTTATGGCTTAGAAACATATATTCATTTGGCGTGACGCGACATTTCCCCGGTTTGTTTTATTCTGTAGGGCAATTTTGCTCACCGCTCGTGTTACTTCCTGGCAGAAAGTTGTCGCCACCTTCTCTGTACGGGTTTCGAGTACAGCAACAAGATTTAAATTCGTCTCGCGAAGGGTGCGATATGAAATTGTAGGTCGACGGTGGTAACGGGGGAGTACGTGGCGAAGGTGAAATTGTTGATCGAGGTGAAGCGGGGTAGCAATTCGGAGGGAGCGGCGAATTGACTCTCTGATTGAGGCAAGCTATCTGTCGACTCAATTCTGAATTTTCTTTTACCACAATTCGCATTTCAGCCTGCAGGCCGCACACCTTTCGTTGCAAGCTGTCGACAGCGTTGTCTTTTTCTAGAAGAGCTTCCTCCAACTTGTACCTTTTCAATGTTTTAATTTCATCAAATAAGATTTCATGGGTTATCGCCAAGATCTAATTTCACATTTGTCCAAAATTCAAATTCATCGATAACCGAGTGCCAATTCTCAATTATTCATCGTGACATCGCGCTGATAAAAAATCTTAAATCACTATGACAAATAACCATTTTCTGTTTTTACCAACTCTCAAATGTTTCATTGCCTGTGTTTTCTTTAACAATTATCACAACCTACCGAGCCTTCGTTCGCTATTCACCAAAAACCTCCCGAGAATCATCGCAATCAATATATTTATCTATGTTCAAATACCTGCCACCTTCGAGGTGTGCATTTTCCTTTGCAAGTTTCTCTTGCATGATCAGCGACTCGTTGAGTTTCCCAGTCAAGCTCTGCAAACATTTTTTCTTCCCTTTCCGCTCGCTGTCTCCCACAACGATTTTAGGAATGTTTTCATCGGTGTAACCACACACGATTACTCTAGGCAATCTAGAATACACGAATTGGAAGCGTATCCAGTTTTGAGGTGCCAGTTATCGAGAGTACATACTTATCCTCAGGATACTCCATCTGAGGTATATCGAAGAGCTGAGATTTATCTCTTATTCCAGTGAGCGTGCTGGCTTCGGTATTCTTTAACAAAGCATCGAACAGTACTATTGTATAATCATATCTCTTGTTTCGATAGGAACAAAATTGTATCATATTTCACGTGAACTTGGAATTCCCGATTATATGTTCCAAAATACGTAGTATCAAAATCCATGTACCGTAGCCTGCTTCCCATGAGGGTACGGCATCATTTCAAACATCCTTGCAAACGTCTGACTGGATGGATCGGCCAATCCCAATAATCTTTGCAACTTTCTTGTGATTTTTTCAAACTCTCCCAGCTTTGCCATAACAATTTCTTGCTTCTCCTTAATGTTCAACGTATCTTCCTGCGTCAGATCCTTTTTCTATAGGACAACAATAACAAAACATGATTTTTTTCCATGGATTGTTAACAATCTCAGTGTTTGTCTATTGTACGTTACGTTTGTCAGCTCTGCCAGCTCTTTTTTTAATAATTCTATTTCCTTAGCTATCGCCGTGCATCGTTCATCAGCCTCTTTCATTTCTTCCATGACTGCCGAATCGGCTAGTGGGATAGAACTCATGGCAGATTCTCGATGTCCACCAGGTTTGACCGGTACACCTTGAAAATTGGTAAGTTGAAAAATTGGCTTTATCATCACGGAGTACATCTGCGTGTTGCAACGTAGCGTCGACAAACTATTGCGAAACATCTATTTATGTTTTCCCCATATTTCTTGCCTTGGCCAATTCCCTCGGGCATTGGATACGACGGTGGTTTAGGAGCATCTTTCCTTCGCTCTCCACCATCCGATGTGTCATCTCTGTCGTCAGATTCTTGGTCCGTAGTTTCACCGGCATCATCTTCGTCGGCCATGCTATTAAGAATAACGAATGCGATGAAACGAGCTAGGATACAAATATAATTGTATAACAGAAATGAACTGAGATAATACAACTCCTAGATTACCCTAAACCTTCCGGTGTATCAGACATCGTTTCACTCCTGACTTCGTACGATTCGTAAGGCAACGATTCTTCGGCGATTCCTTCGAGATGTTGAAATTGTAGCAGATCGTTGTTCCATTCGAATCTATCGAGACCGTCGTTCTGTACTTTGAAATATAGAAGATGAGTCCCAACTGCGCGTTGAAGTAACGAGTAGTTCCATACAGTTGTACCTGTCCGACGATATCCGAGTCCGAGTCAACTTCGCACAAGTTCTGCGCACCCAAGGAATTTTTGGATCTGGGTGATGAATCAGGACTGTAACCTTGATCACCACGATTCAGGGAATTTAACGGTGATTCTTGCAAGCGTAGTGGTTTCTTCACGTCGAACAATGATTCCAGCGAGCCAAAGGCATCCCCATTTAGTATCGAGTCATCGTTGCATTCGTTACTTCTTGTCTGCTGTACCTTGAAGACATGTCGTTGCAAACGTCTCTTTTTGAGATCATGAAAACTTTTGCTTTTTCCTGTTGGGGAATCTCCACCTTTCGGGTTGGAAGGGCCTTGAAAGTTTTTGGGAGATCTCGTTTGGTTCGACCTACGTTTCTGGAACCAATACACAAGCCCGATGACGCAACAAGTCTTATCGACTAGAAAACATTCACATGGGTCTAAAAGTTTGACGAAGGAGATTTACCTTCATGTTTTTACCTTCGAAACAACACTGTTCTTAACTCGTCGTGGTTACTCGACGATGTAACGAGACACCGCGAACGAATCGCTGTCAAACTATGTCAGGCAATTTTGTATGGTAGAAATTATATATTTTTTTGTTGTTGCAATCTTTTGGTTCCGAAGTCTGTAACAGAAGAATGTTACTCGCATCGCTTCGTCGGATCGATCGAATACATCCTAATATCTCACCAAGAAAAAAAAATCTCCAATTTCTCAAAGGTACAAACATAAAATGAGGTTCTAGATGTCACAACAATATCAATAGATACAAATGAAATTGCAGTATCTATGGTGGCTCGATGAAAAAAAGGAACGTTGATGTTACACCGAAAGCTCGTTCCAGAGAAATATACTATAATATGCCTGCGAAAAATTGGATGAGAATAAGATAAACGTGATTTCTAAATTGCAACATTATCAAACTCGAAAAAAGATGTTCACTCGGAATCACCGATAAACAAGTTTCTATCACCTATTTCACCTGCTTTCCTTGGCTTTCATCGAAAAATCGTATAATATTTTATTGAGATTCTGTAATTTTATTCGCTCAAAGTTTTCCAATTCACTTCGTAATGGTGAAGCATAAAAATACAATGTTCATGATTATTCATTGGAAATTAATGAAATGTAAGGCGATGGTATTGACGTGTTCATAAAATATACTTTATTTCTTATAGGTTGAAGTATTTACATTCACGCTTCTAAATTAACGTATTTTTACTAGAAACGAAAATTGTAAAAATAAAACAAATCCTGCTATAATCCTACAGGTGGTCGACAAGTAATTCTCCTTTCGTACTGATACGGTTTTTTCCTATGAATCATACTTGACGGTAGAAAGGTATCCATCATATATTATCACATTAACTGTTGAATATACACTACAATTTTAACTAGTAGCAAGTGAATATGATCAGTACACAGAAATCATAAATCACGATTTCAACTTGAAATGGGGAATTCCAAAATACGTATTAATATGGATTATCCTTGGTCGACTGATTCTTATGGTACTATTGATTCATAATTGATTCATTTTGGTCAATGATCCTACAAACGAAACGAGGATCATGAAACGAAACAACCGACAACTTTGCAGTATTGAACGACTGTAACGTGGGAAAAACAACGCGTATATACCCCTTGTATCGTTCAGACAATTGGAAACAAAACAAAAGCACATGGGTTTAAATCCGCATGCCTCGACTCGATATCTTGAAACTTTGTAAAAATAAATCAATGTTTCATTGGTCATAAAAACATTAGCTCCTTCCCAGATAGTCAAGCTATCAGTAACAACAATGCTCTCAATTGATGTACATTCTTCATGCAGTTCAAGAAGAAAAACGTTTCCAAAACTAACGTCTCCTTTACGAACTATTGCTGTGTTCGCGAAATTCTAGTGTCCAGGGACCACGTTTGTCGTTCATTCTGGAAATCCTGAAACAGCATTCAATACAAAACCTCTGGAGCATCCTTGTAATCTTACAATCGTCCGTACTATTTTTTAGCTATTTTGCACTATCACGACTAGTACAAATATTTCTGGTATATGTCCCGTTCAATCGGGATGCATGCACGTACAAAAGCAAAATGATGAATAAGATAGATTCCTACCTGTGTCAACAAAATTATCGTGGAAATGTTTCGACGGATATGATGTTTCCTGAGCGCTTTGCCGTTGAGAAGTTCTGGTAACTACATTTTGCCTGATAAGCTTAGACCTTAATCGAGTATACTGATTGTATAGTTTTCCTCTCGGTAAAATTTTCTTCGACGTAGCTCTATTAACTTGAAACGGTATGTAATAAGTTTCGGCAATTTCTCTGGGAAATTCTTCCAGAATCAGCGCGGTCAGCTCGGCAAGCCTTTGCGAAGAGATTCTAAAATTGTAATAGTTAAGAAGAAAACAGCGCGGGAACAACTCGATCGAAATAAGGAGTTTCGTTCAAAAACTTTACTTGAAATTTGGTGGCCTCAGTTCTTTGTTGATTATCAGTGTAGCCAACTTCGTGCGATCGCTATTGGACCAAATCTGTTTGTCGTCGTATTTTTTCAGTATCGCTATGCCTTCTACAGTCTCGTTCAGATATCCTCGAATGCTGTCTCCATTAGTGGATTCGTGTCGATGCATCGGGCTCGGTATGAATTTATTAATCGGACTTAACTTGGTCTCGGCTGTACTCAGGTATTCTTTGGGACTAGTGAATTGGAAAACCTGAATAATTCAGCAAAACTCATCGACTGTGTTGGAAAATTAAAACTATAACAACTACCTGGCATTCCGGCATTGATCTCCTCGTATCTTCGATGCTCGAGAGCGGATCTTCCGCAGACATGGTTCTTTCTCGCAACTCTTGAAATCTTTTCAGAAATATTTTTCTTGGTCCTAATTTTGGCAATAAGATTTTTAGATCGTTCTCGTCGAGAAACATAAAGGACTCTTCGCTGATTTCCTCCTCTGCAATTAAAACAATAATGGTCATCGTTGT
This sequence comes from Arge pagana, assembly GCA_963969455.1. Taxonomy (NCBI): domain Eukaryota; kingdom Metazoa; phylum Arthropoda; class Insecta; order Hymenoptera; family Argidae; genus Arge; species Arge pagana. The sequence goes on from OZ018310.1 coordinate 1,357,049, forward strand.
TCTTTCGTTTATTTTTTTATTTCATGATTGTTTCATATGTAACATGTTTAATGTCTTTTTTTTATGCCACATAACCTCAAAACTTTACTTATATTACTAATACGCCTACAACTAGCTTCGCATCTCGTTCAATTTGTACTGTAATTACCGTGATCTTACCGATGAAAATTTGAATATACTTTTCGAGGCCCCATTCTTCAAGCTTTCTTTTCACGAATTCACACATCGCAAATGTCAACACGCGCGAAACATAAAATATTCCGAAGCGTGCGGAAACTTGTTTTTTTTTCAATGTTCTCTCCGAAACAGCAGTCTTCTGTCAGATGGAGTATGCGTCTTTTGTCTAACACATCCGCTTACCACAGATATACATTCTTGCTACTGCAGTGATCTTCGTTATGGCGGACCGTTGTGTCGTAATGTCTCGCAGCCATACGGAATACCTGTCACAGTTATATTTATATTAACTTATGCTAGATTAATATGTATTGCTCCGGGTAACATTCGCCGATGAAACTGTTGGGTGCCTATAGCCAAGGTCCATGCATTGACGAAGCGAGCTAGGTAGGGTCTTCGCGTTCGCTATGCGCCACCGAGCCCAAATATGGCGTCGACCACAAGTCAGCTGATTAACCAAGTGTGACAACTGGCAATCAGGTTAAGCCTCTTCTGCGTCTAAACTGTATTTATTAACATATTACAGAAGTTCTTCTCAATAATTAGAGTTAATAAGTGATACTGCCAATTTGTAACAAGTGACATTACGTGGAAGATAGAAAAGTAAGATTCTACACGTGTCCATCTGTCTTATTTGTTAACATTTGGAACAGTAACGATGTAAACTATTAGATGATGAATAAAAACAAATGTATTTTATGCAATAAATGTACTTACTTCCATCACGTCAAGTAACTTTCAGTATCCTTCGAATCAACACTTTTTTTTGATCTCTCAATCTAATTTCTTTTTCGGTCGTCAGCATGAATATTTTGCTGGCTATGGATATAGCCTTGTAAGACATCGATAAAAAAATTACAAAGCTTCGTAGTTTCGGCGCGAATCATAGAAACGGTTAAATTGTCCTATGGTGCTGGTTTTTCTATCATTTTCAAGGAATGTTGAAAAAGTTAGTATACTTCATGATCGGCTGATTCGTTCATTATTATTGGGTTGGTGCATGTTTCTGTATAAACTGAGATTGAAATATGAGAATCGTTCCCTTTGGATTTCGTACGCTGTTGATAAGATTATAGTCGGTTTCATTCATTTTATCGTGAAATTATCTACGAGAGATTTTCTATAGCTTTTCAAATGTTCGTCGATCGTACGTTCAATACACGACGCATTGCACATGCACCGATCGCAGCGCCGCGTCGTACGACGGCGAGAATATAAACTAAAGTTCACACGGACACTCGACGCGCGCCGACACAGAGATGCAGCCGCCATAGTCCCAAAAGAGTTGATAAAACTCGGGTGAGTTTTTAAATCGCCGTTTACGGTTTTTTGGAAATAAGATTTACGAAGATATTACATTCCTATGAATAGCCGATTATCCATAGGTTGTAAATGTTCCGGCGATGGGGATCTGGTCGCGAGTAAATCACTTTTTCGTAGACGTTACTCTGGTTTTGTGACAGATACATTGTATTTTCGTTAGGAATGGAATATTTATGTTGTTACTCGTTCGAACATTATATCAGGGTAGTTGACACGAACAATTTCCACCATGGTCTATATTCTGTGAAAATTTGTTCGCGACACTTAATTTCATATTTATATGATATCGAGCCTCTTATATTTTACGCTTTTCACCACAGTTTCGCAGAGGATTATTTTTGAACGGCAACATTTTCACATACATCGTCTACATTTTTACTGTCCAACTTTTGTCCGCGCAGGCTCCGCTCTATGATGGCTGACAGATGGCTGTGGGAGAAGGTCAAGTGCGAACCAGAAGACTGATTTTCATTCTTCCTTTCCAATCAACAACGGGACGCCGATCTGTGGAATCGGCGATACCGATACGCGACATCCTCCCTTAGAATATGGCCTCCAGCGGAAAGGGAGCCACCGAGCTCTTGGACTATCTTGAGTCGAACAATCTCGATGCCGTGGAAGAAATGAAAAAAGTATTTCACGAGTATTTTTTGACTAGTGAGTACAGACCATTCGGAATATTCGGCGAATAATCTTTTTTGGTGGCTCAATATTTGTACTTTATTTGCTTGTTCCAGTAAAAGACCCTTGGTTGGTCAATGGATTGTTCGACTACTACGTATCCATAAACTCCCTCCGCGCCGTCGAGCTCTTGGTTGGCGTACGGGAACCCCACGATAAATATTTACTCGATCGTTTGGCTGAGGCTTTAACGAAACCTGCCAGCAGTGGACAAAGTCAACGTGTACAAGCATTGACTCTGCTGGGTCACGTGGTTAGACGTCATCCCACCTGGCTTTACAAATTGGCCAATCATGCTCTATTCGATAAATTGTTGAAGTTACTCAAGGTACGAATCTGTTATCTCTGTTCGTCGTTGTGTTTCTTTTTTCCCGCATTTCATAGCAACCATAATCTGATCCTTGTCTCCACATTCATGTTATTCAGGTTTCATTCACGATTTACAAATTGACAATTCTAGGTCGACTGTGAAATTTTAGCATTAATGAGCGCGTTGTTATTGCTGATAACACTGCTGCCGATGTTACGCGTATCAAATCCCTCCATCCTCAATGAAATTTTTGAAGTATTCGCACGACTCGCTCAGTATCATGACCAGCAATCCTTGGCCTTGGCTTCGGCATCTAGCTCTGGCTCTTTCGTTCCAGATAGGAAAAAAGAAAAATTATATCTCCTTCATCTACAGGTAAAAGAAATACCATTTACAATAATCCACCGTGAAATTTAATTTTCAAACGCCCAAACTTGATAATTTCCCGATATTCAGACAAGAAATGAGTCGTAATGTCACTAAAAAGATTATTCTATTCCCAGCATTATTGCGAACATTCTCAAAATTGTTATATTTGATTTATTTCATCTCCATTTTCTCCAAATTACCAAAATCTGACGCTGAACGCAGAGCCCTCCATCTGTTTTCACGAATATTCTTTATTGATACCTGATGAATACTTGATGGGAAACACGTATGACAATTGCATGGGACTTTCATTATAGGTCGGGTTGGAGAGTTTATTCCACAGACTGTACGCCATGTACCCATGCAACTTCGTGTATTTTTTACGAACGCAATACGCATCTCGTGATCAGTTTCCAACTTTTACACGCGTCATCAGACCTATGCTCGATTCGGTACGCATGCATCCGCTACTTGTTACTGCTTCAAAGGACACGGAGATCTCACCGAGCAGGTATTTTGAGATTACTTTTTTCACGGTACGCCTTTTGTACAGCAACATTTTTTTATTTGAATCTTGATAAGTAGAAGAGGTGGTCGAGTATCCTACGCAGTTCGTACCACGGAGTCATTTTTACACTGTACTTCACGCTTTCACTGGATACAGTGCTTTCAAAAAACGGTATATAGCTCGGTACATTCAGTTATCACATTCAAATAGCTGCGGAGGTATCCAGGAAAAACATAAAGGACCTTCCGTACAAATGAACTTTAGTTTTTTCAGAATTGCCACATAACGAATTTCACGTTTAGTTAAACGGTTTTTCAAACGATTCTTTCATTCACCTTCCATTGAAACATCATGTGATACTTGGATTCATGGTTCAATTTTTTCCATAAGATTGTTTGGTATTCTGATAAAACAATTCTGATTATCCAGGTGGAAGCAGATGGAACATCACGACGTCGTCGCGGAATGTGAACGTTTCACACTCGAGAGATCTTGGAGTGAATTGCCGGGTCAAGTTGTTTTACATCCACCACAGAAATACCCTTCCATCGGTAATCTTACTATTAAATACTGACCAACTATCTCTTTTGCACATTTCCTATCATTGAATTTTTAGAAAACAATGCAGACTTTATGTCTTGCTTGGTTTTTTAATTTCAGAATCCTCATCTCGTTCTCGAGGAATCATATCTAGTGCCAGTAGTCTGATAACAACAATGGCGGACGATGATACTTTCTGGTCACCAAGTATGGTGATGGATCCAAATAGTCCACCGCCCCACGAGACGCGATCTACACCGTCAACGCCTAATAATATGCGAATTGCTGCTTCGCCACCAGAAGCAGCGGTCGAAGCGACACCAGAAACGACTCCGGTCAAGGTATCTACCGTCAGATGAACGGTATCGATCGATTTACAGCGCCTACGGTTGATTGCTTGCATTCCAAATGTTCGTTGATCTCCAACGAACCGAGAGTTTTCAGCTACGATTTACGTGACGAACTTGTGGGATAATACTACCCATGTTTGGTGTTGAAAATCATTCGAGTACCAAATATAAACACGTTACAAAACATTTCTAGGTGAAGCGCGAAATATTTGAGCGTGAAGAATCCGTCGAAGAATTTAGAACTATGGCGTAGGATGTGCAACGTGTAAGATATCAGTCGAAGAGCAATACATGCATATCAGAACATGGAACAGAAAAATGTCGGTAAAATATTATATACCTAATTTTTTTCAGGGCTGGATATTTTTCATTTCATGTCAAATCTTTTACGCATTTTTGCGTCAACTTCATTCCTTCATTCCAGCAATGCTAATAAATAGTCGCGTTGACGTATAAAAAATCTCACGCGATGGTCAGTTTCCAAATTGGTTATCGCGAAAACCCTTATGCGGGTAATCAGTTTACATTTTACGTTGCAATATCGTGTTTCATTTCGATCGTTACATCGGCAACCGTTTGCTTATTTCCTGTCTTTCCATCGGTTCGTCTCCCTTTCTCGTGGTTGATTGTAAAATACAGTGATTCTTTGTATTATACAACGAAAGAAGGATCGAAAAAATCACGTCCTGCTGGTATTTTCAAAATTTGACATCGAGCATCGATGTTCTTGATTATGTTGAAATTCAAATTGCTATTTTTCACAGCATAACGAGTAATGTTTCCTGTTTTTTTCTCTTTTGGTAGAAAAATAACTGTAGCCAGCCCTGTTTTAATTTTCGATGGAGATTCGCGTATTTACCGTAAACAAAACACACCGCTACTGTTGTATATCCGACGCTAAGAAGTATTCGAACACGATTGCTGATACACGTGGGAGTGCAAGTTTCTGCGCGGGACGATAAATTTACCATATTTCTCGATATTTTTCAGGATCTTCGACAGCTTTCCACTCGGCAAGCACTGCCTACCTCGGCCGCAGTTCGAGCTCTGAGTTCCTTTGGCAACGGTTTGTCAGGTGATTCGAGGCCGTCGACACCCAATGCAGGACATTCTTCTTCGGTCACAGCAGCGAGCAATGTAAGCGATCCTAAGACCTCGATTCGGTCCGTATAAATGACACGCTATCCTCTCGATACAGAAAATCAACAAGCTTTTTGCCGAGCGGCAATCCAGCCTGATGGCACCTTCGCATATTACATTACCCATGGATATGGAATCAACATCCGACCATATCCGTGGCCTACGAGACCTCGACGCTTATTTAAGCCAAAATGGAAACGACTCTTGGCAAGAAGATCAAGAGGTATGCTTACAGCAGCAATGATTCGTATATTCCTCTCTGTCATTTCACACTTGCTCATATTTTATGTATTTTTTTCCCCCAAGGTTTTAGAGATAGTCAATTCTCAAAACAACAGTGCCGTACCGACTGTCCGAAGGAGCTTACATCTAGAAGAAAAAGAACAGGACGACGTTATTTCAAAAAACGCACGGACTGATTTGTCGCGGAAGGTTCACCGCATCAGATTTTATTCGCAGTGCCAAGCATCGTTGACCTATCGAAACTCGTGTCAGTCGAACGAGGTAATTATACATCGGAACGCAGACATACGATTTCAACAATTCCAACAAAATCTAATTCAGCCATCTAACTAAGCCATCCCTTGAATGCAATTATTTGACATGATTTCTCCTGAAAACACTGTACGCCGGTGGTATATAATTTGATGGTCATGCAGATGCGTAGAATCAACTCCTGGCCCGAAATCACTACGAGAGGTAACGATAGTATGGAAAGCACGTGTCTCGTCCGCGTTAAAAGAAACAAAGTGAAAATAGCAACGGAAGAAGCCAGCACTCAGACTCACGACGTAGTCCCTTATGAATATCTTTTGCTCGGCATCGTGTCTACCGGAGTGCACGAACAGGACCAATCGAACGAATCCATCTCAGAGTTTCGTCTCTCGCCTGACTTCATGTTGCAGCGCTATATGCAAACTTGTGCTCGCGGCCAGCATCTCACCGACCACATAAAACCAAGTGAGTACCGGAGACCGTAGAAAATGTATTCATTTACATTGCTAGAACGATTTGTATGTGTTCTTTCAATGCTTCGGTAGCGAAAACCAAAACTACTAAAACGCGCATTGTGTTTTTCTACTGTAGAAAGCGGATTCGTCAAACACAAACAGAATCCGAAGCGAAAGGGTAACGACGACGACGTGTTGCATGAAGGAGCCGAAGACGATGGCGGAGATTACTTGGACGCAGAGGGTGGAAACCAGGCATTGCAACTCTTACAGATGCAGCTGCAGTTCGAACGGCAGCGTAGGGAAGTTCACGCGGAACGTAATCGCAGACTGCTCGGTAAACTGCGCGATTCTCAAGCTCTGGAAGAACACAACGATGCATTGGTGGGTATTTCTATGCTCAGATACAGTGCTAACGAACGAATAGATGCGTCCATTCAGTAAATATTTCCTAACGACACGCAGAGAATGATCGTGGCGTATCGGGATTAAACATTAATGAAAATTCGTTATTTAATTTTAAGGCTATAGATAGTTGATCGCGACAGCCGTGAATTCAATCCGCGTAAATAACATTATTGATAAAATGAATTTATCAATAGAAAAATCGACTGAGGATTCTTGAGAAGGAAGCCGACGCTCTCAGAACCGAATTGGAGCGTACTAAACGAGAAGCTCGTCAAACAGAGAAGCGCCACATGGAAACTAACGGAGTTCTTCAATTACAGGTCTGATTATAGAAAATATTCCATTTCACAGTTCCCAATGAGTTGCGATCCGTGGCAAACATTAAATTATGTAAAATATTGTTCGAGAAACCCAAAAATAACAGGTTGTCAGTCGATGCATTTCATTCTTCGTCGTAAATACAATAAACCGAGTAATCCATATCCTGCACTTATAGCGATAAACTTCTAGCAATTTTGTCGATATTCATTGTTCGCAGCTATTTGATACGGATGATAATTTGTGTGATTTTTTTTCATACAGTGTGCAGAGGAGCAGCAGCGATCCCGTGAGCTCGCTAAGGGCAACGAAGTTCTGAAATTAGAGCTCGAGGAGGAACGCGAAAATGTAGCTCGAGGATTACGAGAACTTCGTGGTGCGGAGGCTGCTCTCTTCGAAGCGGGGCACCAGTTGAATGCGGCACGGATAGCAGCTAACCAAGGCAAAATGTTGAAGTGTGCCTTTGATACGTTGCAAAAACGATATTTACTACTTGGCGAGGTACAATTTTCGTCGAGGTTTTTTTTGTGTGTGGAAAATAATGAAATACGGGGTGTTATTCGAATCGAAGGAGAACTTACGGTTCACATTAATTTTGATAGGTACAGTTGAAGCTGCAAGAAAAAACAGTTGGACCAACACCTATCGCAAGCCAAGAAGCAGCTCAGATCCAAAGATCATACGCCGAAGAATTATCAAGTAAGTATGCTCGCACCGCTATGTCGCGTATGGAATTTTGTATAATCGTTCGTAACAATCGTGATTGAATTTTAGGCTTACGTCGTCAAGTTGAATCGCGAAACTCGCTCGTAGAAGCCCTACGAGCACGACTGATAGAATTAGAAGGTGGCGAAGCGCAACGAGAGGCACTGCTTACCAAACAGCACCAGCTTCTTCAGGAAGTGAAAGAACGACACGCAGCAGAGCTGGAAGCATTGGAATCGAAATATAAAACGCAACGGGCCATACATTTGCATCTGGAAGGACGTATTTTAGAATTACTGGGTACCCTGGAGGAGAAATCAGCGTTGGTTAGTTCTGGAACGGCGAGTACGTTGACGTCGATATCGCCGAAGGAAAGATCTCCTCCGTTGTCCGTGAGCTTGGCTTCGTCTAGCGAAGGAAGTATCGCTTTTCTTCACTCGGGAATCATGATGTCGGACTGTTGCGATCAAGCAGGCGAAATAACGAATCTTCAAGCCATCGTAGATACCAGCCCGAGTCCATCGCGCAACAATCAACCTCATTCATCCACCTAAGGATACAGAGTAATCCCTTCCGTTTTCATTGTCCGACGACAGATTGAAATAAATGAATATCTTTCATAGCTTCTAACAATGAATCATGAACAGTCAGTGTTGTATAATAATTAGGAAAAATGATATAATAATATTAATAATGATAATAATTATAATAATCACGTAGAGACGGAGGTTTCTCATAGGGCATAAAAAAGAACAACGATCAGACAAAACTGATAAATCTAGAGAGCTGTTGCGCGGCTCTGGTGATGAATTACGACGGGCAGTTTCTACACTTTGATCGAAACATTCGACCTCGGTCAAAGTTTTTCTCAAATTCAGGCTGAATAAAAAAATTGAAATATTTTGTGAGCAACCTTGGTCTAATTCTTTTCCAATACCTGTCAACTCCCAATCCGAAACGATACAATAAATCGCTAAAAATTCATAAATCTTCGCAAGCGTACTGAATTACAAGTTGTATCCGTGGTTAATGAATTTTCCGTCTTTCAAAATTCTCAAACTATTGTAAAAACAAGCTCTCGTCGACCAGTCAATCATTTTAAAATCGTACCTCCATCGAGAACCAATGAGTGGTCACCAGTTCCCTCCATGCGTTCCGCGAGCGTCGGTGATTGGTCGAAAGTCGGACAACTCCGCCGCGATTGGCTGATTCTGGACATTTTCCACGTACGTCGAGAAAAAAATGAAGGTGTCGGAGAATCGAGTTATCGATAGTTCGTACGATTCGCCGTCCGTGTTTTCAACACAAAACTGCTTTGCACGGTGAACGAGTGAAGCGTAGATTAAAATAGTATGATAATTGATTTATAAATATTGGTAATTGTAAAGATTGTCGTATTTGATGATAAACGCTGGTGAGCAGCGTGATAATTTTGCCAAATAACCTCGTGTGTCCTGTAATTTCAGAGATTTATAAATAACTGTGATCACATGGGAAAGTGTCAACGATCAATAACATAACCAAAATGAAGTGACCGTCGAGTTATTTCGCATTCTTTGCCGGACCCTTTAAACATCGCAAGAGCTATGGTGTCTGGAAATGTCGAGAAATTTCTCCCGAATTCGGAAAATTACGCGAAGTGGTTCCACGATCTGTTCAAGAATCTTGGCGATGTGCAAAGGTATAACCTCACACTAACATTTGTTTACCAAACATTTTTGGCAGTGATATCATCTGTCACTGAGATGCGATGAAAACAAACGATAACGATTTCTTATCTCGATTCTGTATTTTCAGGTCAAAAGGCGATTGGAAAATATCAAAAAAGTCGAAATCAGCTAAGAAGAGGGACAAAAAGAACAAGGTTTCACCTTTCTACCTTCTATGTTCCACGTTCGATTTCATGAACAATGACAACAAATTTGCAAAACACCCGTTGCGTGAACTCCGATCTGAAATATAAATAATCTTGCGCTCTCTGATTATAACAACAAATGAATTTGGCTACGCGAACATAATTTCTATAATATGCCATCACTTGACTTTTACTCTTCAACTTTTCTTCAAATGATACAACTCTAAATTTTTACAATCTGTCCACGTTTCTAATTTCTTACGACAAATGGAAGGACAATCTTATATAAATACATTGCGTCCGAGTTTCTACCTTCTGATGGTAATATTTTGAAAACAAGCGTACAAAAATAGGGATGAGACTACCAAATTGTTTCCTGGATTCTTGAAAAAATTGTTAGCATCCGTTAAGCACGTTAAAACTGGAGGCCTGGTTGTATTTCAGCTTGAGGTCAGTGGAGAAGTGAGCTATAACAACCCTCCCGAAGTGGAACTACCTACAAACGCATCGTCGTTTGCAGTTTATGCTAGCGTCAGATCAACCGTCTTGGACAAATATGCCAGAGCTACAACAGAAGTTTTTATGGTGTCCAATTGCAGTTCCCCGCAATTTTCTGAACTCAATGATACTGCCGAGAGCGATAGCGACGAGGAGAATGAAATTACAGGCCCCAGTAACTTACCAAAGGTAAATCCATTCGGTCAAAGCGATCAAGGTTCACCAGGAAAGTGACGAATGTCTTTCTTTCTGCTCTGTGTTTATCGTATTGGCAATAATATTGATTCCGTAACCGAAATTTGCCCGCCTATATTTGAATATCACAGTCATAAGATTCACAGTCGCTCGAATCTTGCATTGTTTTAAAACGTGATAGATTAGCTTACGATGCAGATCGTGTTACCTCGTATATTAAATATTGGTGTCGTAATTAGCCAGAGGCAATATGATGTCATACGACGGTGAAGGTTGTATAATTTGTGTACTAGATTCAAAATAACAAGCTAATAACCACTAAGATTTACGAAACCGGATCCGGTCGTCTGTATGTTTTTTTTTCATCAACGATTATCTCGAACTTTTGTTATTCGTGTATATATATATATATATATATATATATATATATATATATATATATATATATATATGGATCGTATGCTATGCAGAGTGAAGCAGCATATCTATGTCGTTTCAGATCGTCGGCATTGGATTGAGAAGTGTTTTTACTTTGATGCGAGAGAGCAGGAATGTCGAGCCACAATTATGCACGAAAGCTCTTAGCGCTTTACTAGATGTATTGCAAGGGCAATTGCCGGAGGGTCTCGGCTGCGAGCCAGACGAAGTTGTAGGCAAGTACTTTCCCGGAGACTTCATAAAAATTAATCTATTGTCTTTCGTTTTAATAAGCTGAATTCATCTTCGAATTACTGCTATTAGAAAAAAAAATGACGCCATCAAATTGATATGGTAAATAGATTGAGTTGAAAAATTGAATGGTGATTTGGGAACGTTTGGAAAAATAAACTGTGTTCTACAAATAGTGACTTCCACTCCCCAGATCCACTTTTTGATCTCTTGTTGGATTTGGCGACGTCGCACGGGCCAGAATCTGCAGCGGCTAACGATGGAAGTCACTTGACGGCTGTTGCTTGCGCTTGTCTATTAAGTCTGGTCGTAGTCAGAGGAGACACAGGGCAAATACTTGCAGCAACAGCGGCACTACTAATGTGTCCCCGGGCTTTGGCTGCCCAGAATATCCAAGTATAATATTTATCCGGGGATTCTTCTTGACAGTGTTCGTCGAATAAGTTTGAATAGCAACTTTCTTCGCTGTTCTAGATGCCGTGTGTTCTGACCGCGTTGCAACGAAGCGTCCAATGCGTTTTGCTCGGTAAATTATCTAGGCCTGATTGGATAACGCACGGAGTTCCTAAAAGTTCGAAGATTAACACATCTACGCTTAAACTACCAAATGAGATAAGTAATATAGTCCTGAACGGAAGAAGTTTTGTCAGCGATGGAAAGTACCTGTACCTACACACGAGTCGTGGATTATTGAAAATTGGTAGCGGACATGGAGGGACCATCTGGGGCCATTTGTATGCTCACAAAGCTGATTTTTATCCTAGTGAAACTGGATGGCTTGGGTTTGCAAACGTCGGTTCATTTGATAGAACACTGTTATAAAACTTTGCGAGCTGGTAAAACTCGTACAATATTTTCATTGGCAACGTGTTTCTTCCAGGGCTCGTTATATTTTAAGTGCACGCCTAAAAAACAATGCGAATTATTGATATTAGATGCTGAGACATTGACTATTAGAGGGGTTGCAGTATTGGAAGGTCGCGATTGGCCATCCTCGGTTATGTTTTCCGATGGCGAAAATTTGGGCATGATAACAGCTGCGAAAGACGTGAGCATAGATATTCAGCATTGACATTATTTACTTCGAGATCTATCCCAAAAATCCAAACGGCGACCCGTATAAATTATGTTTTGTCAATATGTCTGTAATTTTACTCTCGCACTGTATACCGAATACTTATATTTTTCAATTCCTACTCCTCAAAAAAAGTTCAATTGAAATATTTTATTCAAAAAGTACTTGATACCTGCAACAGCATTCGTTTATTTTTTATCTTATTCTATATATGATCACATTTTCAGGGTGGCTTCGTCGTCCGCACAATAAATACATTGAGCAATCCCGTTACGGTAACTTCAGAATTACCATTGAAGTTAGCAAGAAAATGTGTGGATATAATAGGCTCGTCGTCGTTCGACGAAGAACAGAACGTTCACGTCTTGAATATCGGATGTGACGAGGAAGTATCGTGTGTGACGAGTGGCAAGGAATTCGCTCTGCTGAAAACTATCAGCGGAAAGGTAAGCTGAGATGGAGCAATTTGAACAGGAATCTCGTTGAAATTATATCTTTGTAAAAGTATGTCGAGCGATTGAACAAAATGCTTGGAAATGTGTACGAAGGAGCCTGAAACTCACGTTGTTTCGTTTTGTTAATCCAAAGGCGTTGTACAGCGGAAAGGGTACTGCCCTTGGTATAAAAGGGAACGGAAGACCCGATCGATGGTCGGAGTTGGCTTTAGGAAAAGGACCCAGAGTGACACACGTAGCCGCTGGTCACGATGGACAACATGCGATTATAGTGTTGGAGGATGGATCAGTTCTGTTCACAGGGACAGCGACGCGAGGAGAGGACGGTGATAGCAGTATGTATTTTTCAAGGTTCATATTATTCGCGAGTTGGAACAATTTCTCATCGCACTTTAATGCTCAGATAAGGTACGCCGTCAGCCAAAAGCAGTAAAACCAAAGAAAATGCTCAAAGTCGAAGGACAGTTTATCGTGGATGCTGCGTGCAACAACGGTTCGACGGCTCTTGTAACTAAAGACGGGACGTTGTTGATGTTTGGAAAAGATACGACGCATTGCGATCCGGTATCTGGTGTTGTTAGTGATCTCAGTGATACTCACGTTGTTCACGTATCGCTCGGCAAAGCTCATGCTGCAGTCCTAACAAATAACGGACACGTTTATACGTTTGGAATTAATAACAAAGGGCAGTGTGGTAGGGATTTCACGTCTCACGTCGCGAACAAAGAGGTAACGGTGATAGCAATGGAAACTGGAACTGAAGAAGATGAATTGATTGTGGCAGAAGAAGGTGAGTATCGTTAAGCCGCCAGGGATCTTGTTAGTCCATGTACAAATTTAGTTGTATAAATCTCTTCTGAAACTTCTCGAACAGGCCACTTTCGTCGCAAAGAAAGGCATTTGATTTTTTGTTGTAATACTTGCAGATGGGTCGGTGGCTGGTGACGAGTGGGAAGAGGCTGTTGGAATGTGTCCGCCTGGACAACATCAATGGAAACGTACAGTTTGTATGGTCTGCAGCGTCTGTCGAGAATGTACAGGCTATAGTATAAGTTGTCTGAGTAGCATTCGCCCGGATCGAAATCCTGGCCAGTAAGTAAAATGTTGCCTTTGATCAGTAGTTGTATTTTTAACATACTTTTATTAGCTTCGTTTGTATGCTTGTATGTAGCAAAACGAACGCTTATCCATTTTTCTATCTATCTAACTATCTATCCGTCTATCTATTCATCTATCTATCTATCTATTTATTTAGCCACACACTTTCGTAGTTAGCCGAACTGAAAAAAAAATAATGCTTTGAAAAAACTAAAAAACACGATTTTATCATACTACATTCTTACACTAACTCTGCATATCGAAATAAAAATAGTAAGATATTATACCAATCGATAAAAATATAATTTAATTAATTTGGAAAAAAGGGACGTAGATGAAAAATTGTTTGAGAGTAAAATTAAATTTTTCAATTACAGAGAATGTGGATGTGGCGAAGGTGACAGTGGATGTGCCGAATGTGGCTGTTGTCGAATATGCGCTAGAGGAAGTGTAGACAACGGAGGAGAATTAGGTGTACTGGGACCATCGGGAGTTGGCGATGGAAATGATATGATGAGGCTCGATATGATCCTTGCAGGTAACGTTCGCCCTGAATTTGAAAAATCTCATTTCGACGTTGCAAAATTGAATGCTCATCGACCATTCGAACTACCTTGCAGCCCGGCAAGGTGCTAAATTACAAGACTTGCAAAAACGATTGGAGGAGAGGCGACAGCGTAGTAAATCTTCTCCCCTGGTAACCAAATCATCGATCAAGTTGAAAGCAAGTCATCATCCAAGATCCGGTAAGTGTTTCGATTTATCGAATGGTCATTCGCTAGAAAATTTCTGTCGTATCGAAAGTCTGACCTCCATTATCTACAGCAGGTCCTAGCATCATCCCTCAAAAATCTGGAAGAAAAGTAAGTTTTGCTTTGCCTGGAAATCTTCTACCGGAAGATGGAGTTGGTGGCAGCGATCTAGAAAGAGGCGACGCCGCCAGAGTGTCGAGTCTACCTCCAGCCAGAGTTTTGATTCCATCGGACAGTCCCGGCGTTCAGATTTCATGCGGTCTTCATCACACCGGTCAGTGCCAAAACAGAGAGCAGAAAACCTATTTACAATCTGGTGATTCAGGAAAAAATATTTTCTTTACATCTCGTGTTTTCTTTTCATCCTTCGCAGTTGTTTTGTTACAAAATGGCCAAGTTTACACGTTTGGTAGTAATATTTACGGACAATTAGGCGTTGGCGACTTAATAGCTCACGCCGGTCCGGTACAAGTGAAACTTCCTGGCGTCGCTTCGCAAATCGCTGCGGGTAGCAATCATACTGTTGTGTTAACATCGAAGGGCGAAGTCTACACTTTTGGCGCCTATCAGGTAAATGTTTCTAGAAAACTCGTGGTTGTTTGCTGGAATAGAGTCTAATTTGTCCTTTTCTTGAAATGTAGAAAGGGCAGTTAGGTATGAACTGGTGGAGTGGACAGAACGATGACACGAACGTCAGTTCTCAGCCGAATCGTAGATCGGAGCGTTCTCAACCATGGCACAGTTTTCCTAACATCGTTCCCAACGTCGGACCTCGATGGGGGCGTCGGGCGACTTGGGTCGGTTCTTCCGGCGATCAAAGCTTCGTGAAGATCGACGAGATAAATTCCATCAGTCTGACACGAAGTACCGTAATGGCAAATAAGAGC
Source organism: Arge pagana (assembly GCA_963969455.1). Classification (NCBI taxonomy): domain Eukaryota; kingdom Metazoa; phylum Arthropoda; class Insecta; order Hymenoptera; family Argidae; genus Arge; species Arge pagana. Next base: position 1,372,312 of record OZ018310.1, read on the forward strand.
AGTATCAGTGAGTTGAAATTTCGATTTAACGACCCATCGACGTTGGAATTCATCGATAATAACCGTGATAATAATAATTTTAGTTCTGCTACCGAACCAAAATGATCACGCGAACTCGTTCAAGTGTCTGGTAATAAACAAGCGAGATGGAAACTGCAGCAGTTTCAGTGGTACCGACCAAGCAGATTTCAGTCACGCTGCCACTTGTCTCGATCCGCTTTACAACGTCATATGGAGCTTGAATCCTGCGAACAACGAAATAAACTGCTACAACGTTATATCGACCGAAGCAAGGAAGATCTGTGGCATGGAGACGTCGATTCTCAGTTCAGAATTGACTTTACCGGTAGTTCCCAATTGCTTCGTGACGAGATCTCAAGCTGCGATGCATTTATTAGGATGCTTGGACACTCTGACGCAAGCGCAGGACGAGAGGTTTTCTGTGGTCGAAGAAAACGAATGTAATCAGTTGTCGCAGGGTAAAGTTTACAGTCGAGAAGACTTCGGCGCTGTGAATAGATTCGAAAGTGAGTTTTAGGTTTCCTCGAGATAGTTTCTGCTTTCATTTTATATTCGTACAAGCTAGTTAGTTTCTTCGGCATGCTCAACACATTTCTCAATTGAGTCTTACGTGTTCCGCAGGCTACGGAGGAGGCTGGGGTTATTCTGGACATTCGATCGAGGCTATCCGATTCATGGCCGACACAGATATTTTGTTGGGTGGCTTTGGCTTGTTCGGAGGACGAGGTGAATACACCGGAAAAATCAAAGTGTGTACCATTTTATTCGGATAATATTGCACAAGAAAAAAAAATGGTCAACGTTAATTCTAACGCGTTGATTTCCAGTTGTTTGATATTGGCATGGATGGAGGTGGAGATCAGGAAATTGATGGTGAGCTTATCGCTGAGACAGAAGAGATCCCCTACGAGTGCGAATCACGTCAGAAATATCCAATGCTCTTCGACGAAGTTGTGCCGATCCAAGCGAACAGATGGTACGTTGCGTGGGCTCGTGTCAGTGGTCCGTCGAGCGATTGTGGTTCCAGTGGACAAGCCATGGTGACTACGGAGGATCAGTAAGTCGAACGAACGAACATCATGCAAACTAATTCTGTATCGAGTCGAACGTTTTTCTACAAATGTTCGATTCGAATCAGTAATAAATCATTCTACGCTCCAATTTATCAGCGCGCTCCAGATATAAATCAGTTGTCCAAAACTAAGTGCGCGCAATGACATCGATAGTATAAAATTGACCGCGACGTTTTGAATACAAACAATTGAGATCTTACTATTTGCATGCAATCTTTAGGGTATTGTTCTACTTCAAACGGTCGAAAAAGTCGAACAATGGAACCGACGTCAATGCTGGTCAAATTCCTCAGTTGTTGTACTGTGTAATAACACCGGAGAACCAAACGCCCAACAGAAAAAGCGACCAAACTGAACCGGTCTACGTACTCAGTCGAGAATTCAGCCGTACCGTAACTAAGGTACTTGAAACTTCTTCGCTACTCTGCAATTATCACTCGAGTTAACGTTGAAATCAAGTTTAGTTGGCAGAATGCTGGTAAAACTTACAGCGATCCTGCTGAATTTGATAACGCGAAGGAATATTGACCGTCAACCTTTCTTGTTTCTGTTAGGAATGTTTTCAATCGTTGATATCTCTGCTGCAATGGAGTTGGAATACCTTAAAAGCAGGCCTCGTCGACACGATTGGCCACGTTACCTCGTATTCTCACGCCATGGTGGAATTGGAAAGGCTAGTTTTTATTAGCAATGCTAGCTTGAGATTGCTTCGGACGTATACCAACGAAATTTACCCAAACCAAGGTACGACGCACACTTTTTCCAAGTAATTCAAGATATCTGAACGTTAAAACTTTTTACTTGCCTCGAATCATGTTTATCAATTCGTTCATTTATTCGCTTGATTATCTGTTCGATAAATTTCAATCATCTACACAGCTGCGAAGAAAAATCCACCGGAGTCTGTCCGACTGGCAGAATGTATCGGAGAAGTAAGAGCATTATTACGTCAAATCTTATCAGACGTGGTTCCAATTTCCATGAAGACCAAGGGCAAAGCACGTTCTAACAAAAGTAAGTTAATCCAGGTTCCTAAAATTCGTCGATACTCAACGTCGTCCCTCGATTTTCCAGATTCGTTGATCATTTGCAATAGAATGACCGGAAGTATTCTCGACGAGTGTCACAAAACTTTCGTCGCTTGCTATCATGCATTTTATCCAACGGCATACTTGAAGTGGACCTCACTTTGCGAATTGCTATCCGAAATCGACAAGGTAGATACTTGGCTTCGCCCCAATACCAAATCTCTCTCGAACCTACAACGATGCCTGAGTATCGCACGATTTGTTTTTCAGGACCAAGATAATTCTTCGAAAGACAGACTTTTGTCGGCGGTGTTGGCTGCGCTGTGTCATCCGTCGGTACGATTGCGTTGCACGTTTCCCATACTGAACAACGTTATGGACAGCACGGACAGCGTAATGCGACATTTGAGACCATCGGATAATGCTGGACTACCGATGATGAATTCGACGGAAGCTCATCACTATCCAATTTTAGTTGAACAGATCAGCTACAAGTCGCAAGTCGAGAGCTCCAGCAGGTTAACATCTAATTGGTCGTTTCGCGAGGTTCTGGATAGACTCTTAGATTTGGTCCTGGTACCGGTCAAAAAAAGTCTGTGTCGTGAGAAGTGTCGTTCGCTACCGGATCTCGTCTCCCATTGTTGTCATCTCCTGGCACGAGTCATAGCTGAGCTCGCTTCGCAATTCTGCGGCAACGACAACGAAGTCCAAGGGACTTGCGGCCGCGTTATGTATACAACACCGTCGCGGTTCACGAGATCGAATCAGAATAGATCCTGGAATACCGGTAACGGTTCTCCGGATGCCATTTGTTTCTCCGTCGACCGACCAGGCATCGTAGTAGCTGGCGTCGGGGTCTACGGAGGCGTTGGAATCCACGAGTACGAACTCGAGCTCCTGGACGACGTGAGTAGAGAGCTTTACGTACATCTCTGTCCATGGTCGTATTTATTCATTCATGAATCGTTCGCTGTTCGTAGCGCAACAATACTGGCAACGATCCATCTCACACGCAGCGTTGGAGCAGCTTGGATTTTTCCAGAGGATCGTTCTCCTCCGAGGACTGCGTCAACGACATCGTCGAGTTGAAATTCGACAAGCCAGTTTCGATAAAGGAAAATGTCAAGTACGCTATACGACTTCGTAATCACGGTGGAAGAACTAGCAATGGCGACGGAGGCCTCAGTGTCGTGAAAGGACCGGACGGTACTACGTTCACCTTCACTGCTTGCTCGTTGAGCTTCAATGGTATGCATTACTGCGATAAACTTTGACTCGATGAACAAATCTTATATGCTCATGCGACATCAGGGATTCAAATAGGGTTGATGAGAAAAACTGATTTTTCTTCTCTGTTCATAGGAACCACTCAAACTCGAGGTCAGATTCCACACATTCTTTACTACTCGAATCCTCAAGATTCTGAAAGCCAACAAACGAGCAGAGCTATGGCTGAAGTGCAAGCAACAAAGTGTACGCTGGCGATGACTGCTACCATCATGCAGCGCGCGAATGAAGTTCTGGCTCTGGCACGAGAAAAGGCTGAAGATTTCGGCTCGAATGACATTCTGGGGAACGCAGCGTTCGTAACGACGCTTCTACCGCTAGTCATGGCACACATAAGTTCCCTAGCGACGTCGGATCCTAGGGTAAATTGTTCGATATTATTATTATTATATATTATTATTAATTTCACTACATATTGGGATCATTCTTTGGTTTTGATCCCATCGGACTTGGAATGATCTGAAGTTAGTCGAATTTTTTTATCGGCATCAGTGACCTCACATGGATATCATGTTGATTTCAGAGCGGTGTGCAAGTATTGACGCTCATACAAGAAATGCTCCCCCATGTATCTGCCCTGAATCAATTGTCAGCAATGGGGTCCTCGCAAGTATCGCAAGATAGTGAAACTCAGTCGCATTACTCGCCACCCGTAACCACGAGTCAACATTATACGTGGCTCGAAAGCGATCACCCCTACAAACCAGCCACCGTATCTCATTACAAAGTAACATTTGCCGAATCTGTGAAGTGGCTCAGCGTCGAATTTACTCCAGATTGCGGGACAGCGCAGCCCGAAGATTACTTGCAGCTCTATATTCCTAGCCGCATCGCTCACCGACCGATTAAACCTGGGTAAGTTTGTTACGCGAGGAACGCAGAGGAAATTTGGAAGACGTAGGAAAAAGAACTTCTGTCTAATCTAATCTATCATCTAACCGATGATAATTTTTAGGACCTCGACTATCCCTTTGGAGGAAAATTTGCCACACTGGCCTGTACTGCGCAGATTGAGCTGCATTCCCAGTCAGTGGCCGCAAAACGCCGTCATATTGCCAGGTATGCTGCTAGATTTCGATCGGCGACTACAGATCACAGATTTAGAAATATCAAGAAAATAATGGTTGTCCAAACCGATGATCACGAGCTGTGGGAGTGGGAGATTTGCCATTTAGTTTGCGTCTCTGCAATCAATTTCAAATTTGTTTTAGGCAACGAGGTCGTATTCTCGTTGGAAACTGCTTCGGACTACGTGAAGGACGATCGGTCGAATAGCTATGGCTTCAAGTGTTTAGTGATCGGATACGAATGGGTTAATAACGGTGGCTTGAAGCATCTGGAAACTGAGTTAGCCTTTCTCGGTGGAGCTTGCGCCGCTAGTTTGATGAAGAAACAGTTGAGTTTACCACCGGTATCAGGTAGGTAACTCCCACTTTACTACTAATAATCAAACATATCTATTTGATCTCCTCGTACTCACTAAGCTTGTAGTGGTAACATTTGAATGACGAGGAGCAAATCTGAATTCTTCTTCTCCCGAAGCTCAGCGTGTCTGTTCTGTTTCACGAGTCATAAATAGATAAACTTGATGTTCCAAATACCAGAGTCTAGATCGAATGCGAACTACTGACGAATGATTTAAACATTTATCTCTAGCTCGATGCTCTCGATGCTGTCGAATAAAATCTTGAAATAACTTTTGTCGGTACAGTTTGAAAAATTAATTTCCTAATTAATGAATCAATTACTTAACTAAACTCGTTTCAATTTGCAGTTGAAGAAATAGAAGAGGATCTCGAATTGGCACAGGATACTGCCAAGCGGTTGTTTTCTGCATATTCCGAATTACTGGGAAGAGGATTCATATTGGCATCACCGCCTACGGTATCTCAGGCTCTCGACGGTCTACTCCCATTCAGGTAAGTGAGATTAGTAATTCTCTATTAAAATTTGCTGCGACGCGAAGAATCGCCCACGCATAACTCAGCAGCTCGACGATGTCAGGCTGTAACCGAACTACCGAAAGCTTTGTACGACAATTCGTACATCGCTGAACAACACTAATCAGCGGTTCGGCCTAGTCGATCCGAATCATCGATCATCCTCGTGTCGATAAGAAGTTTCCAACGGTTCGTAACATCTCTAGACTTTCCAATTCCATTCGTACGGTTGAGAAGTACCAGTTTTACGTTCCAAGTTTGTTTATCCGTAGAGTTTGTAGGTGGGAAATAAACGAGAGAGATTTTTTCTTCGACGCGTTATATTTATTTTCATGGAATTTTGGTGTAAAACAAATTGTACAGTTGGCTGTCGTTGTATCACAGTCACGATAACTACAACTAAATAATTATAAAGTTTACCGTCGTTTAAACGATTTCATTATGTATTCGCCAACTTTATATACGGGGATCAAGCTAACAATTCATTCTCGACACCTCGACTCGGTTCAAGGTAGCAGATACAATCGTCTAGTTCCAACTTTATTTCATTTTTATACACAACTTCCGATGACCGAGTAAAGTCGATCAAATCCTTTGGCGACGTCGACCTAGTTAATTGTACAACGGAACGTTCTTAGTTCGTTTTCTATTCCACTGGGGGGGAGGGGGGGGGGGGGGGGGAGGTGGACAGGTACACTAATCGTAACGTTATAATCAATGATTTTCTTCGTTTCTTACCCACTTTTCTCAAACACGATGAGAACGGGAAAAACAATTGTTATATCCAGCTTACAGAAATTCGCGAGTTCTGAAGCAGATATTGGATGTTTCGTTGGGAAAAACGATCGCGATGAGTGAATCGTTTCTACCCAGTGAGCACGTTTAATTGCGGCAATATAACATGGAAGTTACAGGTAATGTTACAATGTAATTTTTGTGATACATAGCTGGTATATAACGTGGGAGGAACACGTTACGGAGCGTGTGTTATATACTGGTTACATAACTGGTACGTAACGTATTTGCTTGCAATATAAGTGTTATATACCGGCTACATAACACGTTATATAACTGTTACATACCGGATACATAACACGTTATATAACATGTTATATAACTGTTACATACCGGCTACATAACATGTTATATAACTGTTACATACCGGCTACATAACATGTTATATAACTGTTACATACCGGCTACATAACACCTTATATTACTGTTATATTAACATGTTATATTGCCGAGTAGGAAATTTCAACTTACATGTAACTTGCATGTAACGTCGAGGTAATATTACCGGATACAATCGGTAAACATTGTTGCAATGTTACCGTGTTCGCTGGGCAGTTAGGCTGTCGTTTGTTCAACACGTATTATTTAAACTTTGAACTATGATCGGAAAATAATGGCGGCTGGGCCAATAAATATATCGGGAGGGAGGCGGGGAATGATGATGACACATTAACACTTAAAAATAGACAAAACGATAAAAGTATGTACAGCAGATATGCGAGGGGGCGATGAATTATCGTCGTCGATTTCGAAAGTTCTATGAAATCCGCGACGAACAATGAATTTTCATTATCAAATAGTACGAAAAAATAGAAATTATATGGTTTCAGCGAGTTCCTTCTTAGCTTTACATATCATTACCTCTTACAACTAAATCATATCAACACTGGCCTTTCTAGCTGCACGTTTTTCCACAATTTTCACACGCGTATGAATCCTCGACTATACACACGCTATATATACTCGTACGTATCCCACGTGGATCGGTTTCCTTTTCATCATATTTTCTAAATCCTACGCTACTCGAAGGATCCGACACAGTTTCGACAAAATTATTCCTTCTCTCATATTGGACACGGGAATTTTTTTTTTTATTCGAGTTTCACTTCACCAATTCTCTGAACAGCTAACAACAATTTATCGTTGGAGGACAAAAAAATTACATCTCGGCTAATGATATGTGGATGGAGGTTTTTATTAATCGTTATAAGCTGAGCTCGCGAAATTAGAACGTTTCGGATGATAGAGTGCGTAAAATAAGGGGCAACTCGTCGAATCATTACATATATACAGGGTGAGTCGCCGCAGGTGTCGAGAATGGGAGGGACTTGGGCGACGCGAAGCGGATTTTGGCATCGTCGTTGGCATTTTTTTTTTGTTGTATCTTCTTTTCTAGTGAGATTTTTTGTCGACAAAAATTCTGCTAGTTGCTGATTGGCCGAAGGGGCGCGGCCTCGTGGCAACGAGGCCCGCCCATTCTCGACACTCCACGCGACTCACCCTGTACATACACGTGCATATATACACATAGCTACGTTTTTCTCTTTACAATTACAATTCTGTCGTTAATGGTTCAGCCTTTTCAACAATCACATGAAACTCGGTTTCTCTGTACACTCGCCCGTCCGGTACGACCATCGTGATCCTACTGTCGACCGGACCGTCTCTACTTATAACGCCGTTCTTTTTGGAAACTACGTCGGGCGCGTTGGTCGGCACGCTTATCCAGTGTTTCTGGTTGTTCTCTCTGCGTTTGCGACAGAACCAGAAAACTAGAAAGGCGCAGATCAGTAAAACCACCGACAATCCGACTACCAACAGTATTACGATAAGAGTCGAGCCACCGGTGGCACAATAACCGGCCTCGTAATTCGTGAACGTGATCGGTAGAGAATCCACCGGATCGGTGCAAGAGAATGTGTCCGGACCTTCGTCTAGAGGCTCGTCAGGCGCGTTCGCCGAGAAAAACCTGGCGTTAACATCGCTGTAATTCAAAATATTCCCCTTCCATGTCGGAATCAACGCGCAATCGCACGTCTGCTGTATCGAAACGTTTTCTAATTCGGGCCTGAAGCTGTTTCTGTCGAACATCAGCGATCCCGCCGCGAATACGACGAGAGTATTGTCCTTGAATATTATGTCGTGCGGCACGTAGCTCTTCGTCTCAGGGTCCGACTTTATGCCGAGGAAAGCTCCGTAGTTGAGATTATTGAAAATATTGTTCTTTATTATCACTGCCCCGCGCGTCGTGACGCTGAAAGCTTCGCCCTCGACTTGTTGAAACAGGCAATTCTGAATCGCTACGGTTTTCGGACGACGAATTATAAAGGCTGAACTCTGTACCGTTCCCATTGCTACGCCGTCCAGCAAAAATTTGTGCTGAACTTCGATGTCGTTCATCGTTCGGCTGGGTATCACGTCGCCGAAACTTCCCCCGATCACGTGAAGGTAACCGACGTCGAATTTCTTAAACGCGTGGGCTTCCATGTCCTCGATCACGCAGTGCTCTATAGTCATCGTGTCGGTTCCTACGAGGTTGGCAAACGCGAACGCGTTGATCTTCCCGATCCTTACTCGCTGCAACGTTATCACCTCGACGTCACCTTTGAACGTGAAACTTGGAAGTACATCTATCGTGCTGTTGATTATCGTTATACGAGCTCGCACTTGACCGGTAGACATCTCGAAGCTCTGACGATAAAGGGTCAAATTTCCAATGTTTATGAACGTTATCGCTCGCAGACTTCCCATCGACGTCAAACTCGAATTCGATAAAATTACCGCCGGGCAGTTTGTTATCAGGATACGACTCGTGTGCGGACTCAATCTCCTATCACCTTCCATCGTCAGAAGCAGTTCCTGCAATAGAAAAATAATAACGCGTCACTCCATTTCCAATCATTCGCCAAAAATATCCTCGATGTTCCAACGCCAATCGAATTTTCCATCAAATATTTCTCATCATTTTTTACCGCGATCTTTTCCCAAAACCAATACGCCTCGGAAAATACGAAGACACGTGTAAGGTGACTCCACATGTTCATCGATACGAATTTTCAAATTTTCCTCTACAACTGCCGAGATTATTCTCTCCGTGTAGGAACTCGCAGTTGAGATACCAGGGTTACTAGAAAAACCCTTGTTCATAATAATAACAATAGCAATGATAGTGATAACAACAACAACAACAAGAACAATAATAATAGTAACAATACAGACAATAATAATGATAACAACAACAATAACGGTACAAATAATACTGATAGAAACAACGTTCACGACTGGATCGTATATCGCGATGATAAACTATATTCGCGAAGGTTTCGCCTACGAGTCGAAATTTATGATGTTGGTGTTCGATGTTACGATGAGATCGTGACTGTTGCGTTGTAGTTTTCGAACTCGTCTGAATTCGGCGAGGTATTGAAACTGAGACGCGCGATAAGGGTCTGGGAGTATCGATGAATCGGAGTTTCAGAATGCAACGCAATATCCGATCTCGTCATCGGATGTAGCGGTACACGTAAACTAGTTGAAATTGGTGCAACGCGTTGCGCGTACGACGATAGACAGCGAACGAATTAGCATTGATACAGGTCTAATAACCATGATTAGTCGTCCAACTTTGCTAATTGTTCTTGACGCCCATCTCCATTCCTCTCCGTCCAATTAACGATAATAATTAGGTTACAACGCAACAAGTTCGGTGTTGAATTCGGTCACCCATCAATCCACCGGCTGATCCTCCCCTCAGACAAATGACGCGCGTCGCCGAGGAACCAGCTGCGCGCGAAGCGTCTTCCATTTCGCTAACCTCACAAATCGCGGTCGCGTGACGTATCGTGCGTTGGAAGAGAGAAAGAGGGAAAGCAGTAAAAAAAAAAATGAGAGAAAAAACGCGTATAATATCGCGGAAGTACGTAACCCGCGATCACGCGGCGTAGAGACGATTGGTTCGCGTTTTCATGCATTTTTCCGAACGTCCGGAAAACGTCGAAGGTTTAATCCGTTCGTTTCGTTACGATCGTTGCTGCCGGTTCGCGTACCACTACCGTCGTGTTGCGGTAACAGCCAAAACGGATTATCGTAAAACGTGACTGGTTTCAGATGAAACAACAAAAGTGAGAGTCGGAAATAGCCTTTTGTTTCGTTCGTTGTTGGCGAACTAGTCGATTCTAGGTTAGGTTCGCGCTCCGCGTTATCGCGACGATAAAAAGCGTAAGGCGAAAGAAATGTGGAAACTGTATACGTTGACGCATGTGGCGATCATTCGTCGCCTGACGCGAGAGGTTCGAGGAATTCGTTGTTATCAGACTCGTCATTCGCGACGAGGTGAGTCCGCGACAAAAGATTATCGAGAGCACCGCGCCGCGCGTCGAGTTGTAATACACAAGCGGAGACCAATTTATCCGTCGAATACCGTTCGTCGTTCGATGCGAACTTTGATGCACGTTATTCCACGTGAATTGGCGTCGCGACGCGAAACGTTCGTAGTAACAGAGGCAACGGTGCCACCAAACACTCCGCGAGTCGTTGACCGATAATAAGTTTCCGAACGTAAAACTCGCGAACATTTGACGATCGTACCTCGCCTGCACTCGTATCAACCACACGCGTGTGTATATATAGTTGAACGAGGGCTTGATGATCCGGGTGAATTTTAACCGTTACACTTTAATAACTCGAGCGAAGGAATTGCGAGCTGAATGCTAATGCAGTTCTTCCTACGTAGCAGGATACGTGCGATGTCCTCGTAAATTTGACAGCGTCTGCTCGAGCCGTAGGTATACTACGCGGTTCTCTACATCGGGATGTCGGACAAATACCGGTGGTGGAAACAAATGCCCATCGGCGAAATAACCCCAGGGGAAGGTGATTGGTCGAGTTGGTACCGGTGTAAAAAAAATGACGAACGCGAGCGCAATACATTTCATAAAAAATTTGGAAACAATCGAGAAACGCGATCAAAGTCTACACGCGTGTATCGGCGCTACGCGTCTCGGCGAAATCTTGTTTGGTAAAACTACGTCCCAACGGAAGTGAAATACGGACGAGAGCGAATATTTTACGATTCATAAAATGAAAAGTTTATCAAACAGAATTTCCGGGAGTTTTACGAGCCCCTTGAAAATCGAGGTGCCATCTTCGGCACGAGCTACGCTCCATATTTTCGTTACGGAATTGCTTCATTTGTTTTTTCCTTTCCCTCTCTTTTCAACGCTTCGTTCCGACAGATTGTTTTCGGATTAAAAAAATAAAATAAAACGAGCCTCGGGCGTTTTCTTACGTCTCGTGTAATTTACTCGGTAATTTACGTGATATTTTCCCAGAAAGCGTCACGCGATGCGTGAAATATTTCGCGTTGGAAACGACTAGCGTCGAATTCGTGACAATAAGGCTAGGAGGCAAAAGTTAATCGTGAAAGTTGCTCGTTTATTTTATTTTCTCCTACTCATCTATCCATCTCGTTAGCGAGTCTCGACCTCTGTCCAAGATACGTTGTAGTGTTCTTTCGGTATGGAATTTGTCATCGTTATCTCTCACGCTCGCGCGTTTAACAACTTAAATATGGTTTAAACGAGGTTAAGGTTGGGGTTGAGGTTATGTCGTCAAGCCTCGTAGAAAACGAGTCACGTGACGACCGAACTTTACTCCGGATGAACCAGCATCGTTCACGATTATTACGTCATATCTGAAGAAGACTCTTCTCGTCTGACTCCGAAGCTCGTGCGTCGTGCGGGACACTGATTCCGAATAGTCAATTGAATCGAAACGACTCGTGCTCCGTCGCGAGCACCGACACCAATGAAAATCTCAACTAATTGCTTTCCTCTCTGTGACCTACTCGCTCAACACGTTTCATTCACCCCGCCCAACGGATTTTCTTTGTCGAAATATCTCGAAGATTGCGAATTTCGCGTGTTCACTGAGCGACCTTGACACGAATCATGCGATCTCAAGCAAGCCTCGTTGTTCTTTTTTCATTCGTCAAATCAATACGAATTTCGCTCTAGGTTCCTAGTCAGGCGAAAACAGGCAACGTTATAGAATTTCAAGATGGCGTCGGTTTTTCCCCGTGCAATTTTTCCCCTAGCTATTCGCAACGCGTATCGATTTCGCGAAAAGTCGAGGACAGGTTGAAAAAACGAAAGACCGACCGGAGAAATCTGATCTCGGTTTATCTAACCCGTGACCGACTACTTCCTTCGTGAAAACACGCAACGTCCAGCCACGTGTTTCGTTCCCCTGGGGAATCCCCACCGAACCTCGTCTCGCCATCGCAGGAAGAAAACGGAAACGCGAAAAAAAACAACAACCAACCCAGCAACTCTGACTACAGACTCTGGTCAGATTCCGGAAGAAAAACTAGGGAATCCGATGAGAACTGTGGGGAAAAGCGAACAACAAGAGACGTGGAAAAAACACGCCAGCGAGAGAATAGACTTGATATGGAGTCACATATTTGTATATCCGTACCCGTAGAAAATTGAAGGCAAATAGTGCTCTGATTCTCATTTGTTTAATCGTTGGATTTAACCGCCCTCTATCTGTTATTTGCCCACGACGACGAAGCTGAGGCAGGTTACTCACTTCGCATCTATCACGTTAAACACGAGCGTTGATTCAAGAGATAGTCGATTAGGGTTACACGTGGCTATTTTCGTACTACGCGTCATTTCGTGTGTTTTTAACGATAAGAAAGATCCCCATCGTATTATAACATCGTGGCGAAACGGTCGTCGCGTCCCACCGAGCGAGCTCGCGCGTGCAATATCGTGTCGTGGCGTGTTTGTACAGGCGAGTTCTCGCGTGTTACGTTACCCCGCCGCACGTAGGTAAAAATCTCGTTCCTTAACCCGACGAGTTAACGGAAGGCTTATTATCAGGTATCAAACAGCCGCGATAAGGTAAGCAAAAAAAAGAAAAAAGAAAAAAAAAAAGAAAAACCACTGGCACGCGCGAAAGTTGGTAATTAAAAAGATATCGAAACAAGGAACGAGAAAATATCGCGCGCTCGATGCGTAGGCAGTTATGGAAAAACGAGGGGAGAGAAAAAGGTGGAAAAAAATCTTCTCCAAAGGGAAGGATTTTCTACCACGCCTTTTCGTATTCGTCGATCGTGTTTTATTTTCTTTGAAATTTACGATATTGAATTCGTGACGGAATGACGGAGGCTCGTTGATGGGTACAGAGGGAATGCCCCGTCGTGCATATATTTATACACGCATGCCCTGCGAGCCGCGCGTATAGGTTCGAATAAATTTCAATCGAACATCCCCTTTTCTGCGATTTTGGCCCATTTGTACAGCATCGTTTTCGACGTTTCCTCCTTGTTTTCTCCTCACCGTTTCTTCTTCCTCTTCTCGCTTCTGTATAGTTCGTTTTTTCGTCGTTTCGCGTAACTGTATACCGCGATTCCGTGATTCCGTGTGTAATATCGTAATTTTTGGCCGGACAAAAAGCATCCAATAAATTACTATGCCCTATCACCTCACCGCTAGCCATACAATTTGCATAAATATAGTCTAATTTATAGCCCTCGGAATCTCTCTTTCGAGGGTCAGAAGCGGCGTGGCTTCGGCTCGCGATGCTTTGATAATTTATGTGCCGCTTCAAGTAGCGAAAGACAGAGAGAGAACCCGGGGTCGAAATAAACCCCGTATTCGGAACGATCGACTCAACCTCTCGGACGTATTCCACGTCTCGGCGGAAACGAGGAGAAACGGAAAATTGGATAAACTCGCTCTATTCCCACGTGATCAACTCATCCCCAACTTTCGCAACCTCCCCCTCTCCTAGTCTTATTCTCCAGCACAGATTTCGAAACCAACATCAGTATTTATCCCATTTCGCACGCATTCTCTGTCCTACCTAAAAACAGCAAAAAAAAGGATATCCAATAGCCCAAATTGTAGCTATCAGGCTCGTTTTTCCGCATTTTTTTCTACGGAGAGGGGAAAAATTCGATGCTGGTGGTGATTTTTCAGGGCTTCCGGGTTTTTTGTTGTTTATTTCGTGTCTGGTGAAACCTACCTCCGGTTCGTTCTCGCAGTCGCAAGTGAGTCTTCCAAAAGAGTCGCAATTGCACGGTGGCGCGTCGCATCTGTTGATCGAATTAGTTAACATCCCTCCGGCATCGTTCGTCCAACACAGAGTAAGAATGGTAGAAGACAGCAGGAGGAGTCTAACTGGTCCCATCTTGACTTCCTCCGATCCTCCTTCGACCAATTTATTTACACTCTCCCTTTATTGTCGCGACATCTAGCGTCAAGGCTTCTCCTCCGTTGTTCTCGACAAACACACATATTCTCCCACCTTCCGCTTGACATTTGTCTTTTTTTTCTTCAATTTTTTTATTTTTTATTTTTTATCCATTTATCTCCTTCCTCGCCGCGCTCGATCTTCTCATTCCTATGCTCACCGTTCGCCCGTACGACTCTCTCGTTCCCGATCGGAAAACGAATTGGAAAAACGTCGTTGTCGTCGAAGAGCGCAAAGAAATGGAGTTTCGTGGCCTCGTAGAAAAATTCACTTCTCGATCAGCTGTAAGGTAATGGTGAAACTTTAGCATCATTTCCGTTCGCAAAACTTTTTAACAAGATTTTCAAATTCCGATAAACTTCACGACGCGGACGGACAGCCGATATCAACAACTTTTCAACGCGACGTCAGAATTTCCTTCCTACTCCCAACTTTTTTCCCTCCCACCCCAAACTACCAACCACGTCGCGATCTTCGATACAGATTCATTTCACCTCTCGCAAACTTCCCTCTTCCGCGTGTACGATTTCATTTTTTTAAAATCCACCACTCCTCTCTACTTCCGAATCGAAATCATTTTCATTCCCCGACCACGAACTCAAAAATTGAAGAAGAAACTATTCTTTTTTTGTTGCAAAGCTCAAAAATCTGCCAGCAAATTTGTGCCGCGCGGAAGAAGAATAAAATAAAGTTACGACCGTCGAATTGTAGCAGAGTTCAGCGAGTGCTTTAAGACGAGACGAGATAAGGGGTGCTTTTTCCGTTTCTCTGTTAATTTTCTCTCTCTCTACTTCCTTTTTTATTTGCACGTTTTCTCCCCCCGCGGAACTTTTCATTTATCCGGCATTTTCAAATTAGAAAATAACGAGAGCTGAGAGAGAGAGATTCCACCTTCGTACTCTGCCACCCCGGTACCTTTTTTTACCCGCGCGTCGACGCCGCGTCGTAACTAACTTCACGCCGTGCGTCGCGTCGCATCGCGATACTATCAGCCGTATAGGAGAGGCGAACATTTTTGCGGTTTCGCGTCAGATTACGAAGCAATTAAAACTTCGAAATCGAGAGAAGAAGTTATCTCGCGAATTCCACTCGTCTTAACCACAAATCGAACGAAATTTCGCCTTTTACCAGAATTTTACCAAAAATTCGGATTAATGCGCGTTTCTAGAAACATTCGCCCTCTCTCGTCTCGCTAAACTGCGATTTGCTGAGCAATGACGAGCTTCTTCGCTGTATTTTTTCGTTTCAATTTTTTTTTGTGATATTTTTTCATCGGTGTAATTCGCGAAAAAAGATTCTGACGGTTTAAAAGTGTTGGAAGTTATTTCTGGCGATAAATCAGCCTCCCCGATGCGTGTAAAATTGATACATCGAGTCAATTTTTCTCCTCGAGCGTCTGGTGTGATTCCTTTTACACTTTATCATCCTATCGCGCCGATATCTAGTGCGATAGTTCGACGATAAGATAAATATTCGGGTCGGTCTGTTCATCGAGGTCGGATTTACGACCAGCCAACAACAATTTTCCCCGCGAGGGGGGGGAGAAATGTAAATGGAGAAATAAAGAAGCGAGAAAATGCCGGCACCTGATCGGGGAAAAAAAACGAAGGCGATAAAAAATCGGTATTTTCGTCGAACGGGAAGGAGAGATGCGGTAATATAAAAATAAAAGACGCGAGGCGTTTAAAATTTGGCCGTTAAAACGATTCAACGGTGTCCGTGTGGCGGTACGGCAATGAAACGTGAAAACGTCGGTGGCGTGGCGTGTTGTTGCACGGCGCGCGATCGTGTTTTGTTTCGATGCCGCGCGTTACGCGAAAGATTAAGAGGTTATTTTTTCACTCTTTCTCACTCTCGACGATCATAATTATAATCCCTGACGCAACGTAGCTGTAAGGAAACATAACACAAGTCGCGTCGGTCACCTTGAGATTCGTTAGTTTTAGCCGATGCCGTCCAATCCGATACGAATCATCGTAGCGAGGAACGTAACGCAAGAACAATGTTCACGATTGCGATTAGGTACTGCGAGTCAAACGAACTACACCGCGTCAGCAATCACCGCGTAACGACGTCATTCACACGTTTGATTCCCGGTCGCTCGACCAATGAAACACTCGATGAGACAGAGAAACAACCGATCCAATCCAATTCCGCCGAATATTCTCTGCCATCAATTCATTATATCATCCTTCGGCTCCCCGACGCTCGTACGTACGTACGTATGTATGTAAGAACACGCGCGCGCGATCCGGTTTTCGGACCACTGCGAGACCAGTCGCCGCCGCTGCTGACACGGTCAACGTCGCGGACCAACTGGCAGCGTTATTCGCGGACTAGTTTTGTCTCGCGGCGCTGCGTCGCGTTTATCGCGGCGGCACACGATCCCCACCATCGCGACGCACACGACTCCTCCGTGCGACTGCTGGTAGTATAGTCTGTGCCGCCTGTACACAGAGTGCAGGCCGCGCGCGATGAGTAGAGCGAGCGCGAGGGGCACGGATAGAGAGAGAGAGAGAGAGACAGAGAGAACCGACGAATCAACCACTCCGGCTATTCGAGCGGCTGATATTTTTTCGCTTCTTTTTTCACCCTTCGTTTTCCGATTTCTCTATATTTACCCCTCATTTTTCTCCCGCTTATATCTCGTTGTTTGCCCGTTTCTTCCACCTTTGCCTTATTTATCTCTATTTCCCTCATCCCTGCGCTCCTCCCACTACTACTACGCTCGCTTCTTTCTTTTCGCCGTAACTGGAAGCTATTTAGAAAGGGTCTACGGCAGGGTTTTCTAAGGGGGCAGGTATGTACTCTTGGAAGCCCAAAAAAAAAGTTTTTTTTCGACGTATTTTGTACCAAGACGGGTTTATTTATCTATTAATAAACGTTCCGGCACCGTTCTGAAGAAGTCATGATCATTTTTTCATGTTATTATAGTAGGCCTGTGCGAATAGTGTTCAAATCGAATCTTCGAATAAGAACTTTTCGAATACTTTGATACTTGACAAAAAAACAACCAAACACAGAAACACTTTCCCACTCGATTTTTTTACATAAAAATTTAGAATAAACTAGACTCAATAGAAATAATATTTCAAACACAAAGCTGTACTCAAAAATGTTACCTGTAGCAAAAATGGTGAAATGTTGAGGAAAATGTGTAGAAGTATGAACTGGTAAAAATTTCAAAGCAGTTGTTGAGATTCTTTACTGACCGACCTCAAAAACGTAGTTTCGAGAAGAATGCGTTTAAAGTGAGCATCGAGCGCGAAGCTACCGCTTCTACCTGCTTTAAATCCGCTCGATGCCGTTTCCCCTGAAATGGTATACCTCCGTGAATAATGCTCGGATCTTTGCTATATTGGGACAGAATACGTTGAAAACGGATATATTATTGGAAATTGAAAAAAAAAATCGATTTTGTCAACGTTCTAAGTGTACGTGCTCCTTTAGCCTGTCTCCGTCGCGGAACACACGCTCTCAAAATTCGCACAATCCCGCGGACTAGAAAAAAAAGAACAACGTTAAAAATTAACTGTCTTTCAAATCACTTTTCCACATTCACTTTGTCTCTTCCTATTCAATTCTCATCACTCCGTCGCTACTTAATGTTTGTTTTTCTCTCGATTTCGCGGGACCGGAAGTGCTATTTACCGCCCCCGAATTCTAACACTTCTTCGTATCAGTCGTAATGTCGCCGCAAAGGACGGTTGAGCGAGATAAGAGTGGGAGAGATAAAAGCGAGAGAGGAAAGATAAAGAAGGGGATAAATCTACTGAATTACAACTTTCACGATCCCATCTCTCGTTTTAGCTAATCGCCTTTGATCCAATCGTCGCTCCCTGAATTTCAAGTTATAAGACACGTTTCTCGATAAAGACAACAAAAAACAAGAACAAAAACGCCGTTCTCACGAAGATCGTCACCGAAGTTGTAATCCTCAGCATTCTAGCTGCCCGAATTCCGTCGTCGTGTAACAAAATTTCTTCGATTATTCATCACCGAATTTTTCGTACTACGAACGCGTTTTTTCCCCCCCGCAAACTTCTTTATTATTGGAAATACAAATTTGCATTTTCCGTCAAATTTAGCACAAAAATTCCTGTCAACGACTTTTTTGACACAAAGTTAGTACGATTTTTTTAAAAATACTTTGAATAATTTTTTTGTATTACAATTAAAAATTACTCAAAAATTTCATCTCAAATGTCAAATATTCTACACAAAACGGACTACTTTTTAGCGCGTACGCTTCGCCCTTGTCCATGAAACCGGAACGATCAACGTCTGCTGCATTTAGATACGCAAACACGTTAACGTCGCCTCGCCGGCATTACGTAATCGCTGATTACGTAATATTTGCAAGATTGTCGAAAAACACTCGTGCCAAGTATCGCGCTGCTATGCGTCACCGAGTCTCTGCCGGGCGATGAATATTTCAAATTTGGGGCGTGAAATACGGGCGAAAAATGGCGAAGTAAACTGGATGTCGATTCGGCGACGCGAAACGAAGGATTGTTTTTTTTTCTACCTACGAGTCTCGAAATTCGACCTCGAGAAATCGACGGGAAAATTCGCGAGTCGCATTAATTGAGTCAATAATTATAATTCGAGGCCGGATTAATAAAGTTGAGACCAATCAACGCCTCGTAGAAGTTTAATTAAATTCTCCCAACTTCCGCGCGAGTATTCTGCTCGTTTTAACATTTTTAATGTCGCTTCTTTCGAAATCAACCTCCGCGTCGATCTTTTGCATTTTCTGCTTCGTTAGGATTTCAAGGAATTAAAAAACTCTTCTCGCTCTCGCTCTCGCACCCTATTTCACACGCGCCCTGTTTTTTCCTCAGTTTTCTCGCTACCAACGACGCGGGAATGCCAGACCAAGGACAGAGAGAGAGAGAGAGAGAGGAGGGTGGCAAAGCTCTCGCTGCTACCGCGATATCCTTTTACGAGCTTCTCGTTAATTATTAATAATGATTAATTATAGGCAATATACGGTGCGGTGTTGTTGGCGGAAGTCACCTCCTGCTCGCTTCGTTTTTTCACGTCAGCCATCACGAATCTTCGATTCGCTCTCGTTTGCAACAAAAAATATGCGCTAGATACAATGGAATATGGATTCTGCGGCTTATGGAAAACATAAGTCCGAGATTCCAAAACTCAGATCCGACGCAGTAATCTAACGGAACAAGTTCGTCTTGCAAAACGATCGAAATTTGAAAACTGCCTGAATTTTTCGCAACGCTGGTGATAAATTGCGCCTTCTTGGGGAAAAAATAAATGGTAAAACTCCTCAAAAATAACGAACGTTAATTTTGTCATTTTTGTAATCGTATGAGAAGTGAAGAAAAATCGAATTGAATTTTGAAAAAAATGGAAAACTTGGAATAATGTGAGTTTTGATTTTTGAAGTGAAAATTGAATTTTTAATCGATGAGAGGAAAAACGTTGGAAATTTAATCTCTAAAAATAATAAGGGAATAACGTGATTTTTGAGTCGCGATGCTCAGAGTTTTTTTTTGTTGGGAAATATACGGGGAGATCCACCCGAAATGGATTTTTAAAAGGCGGTAAATTTGATTTGAACGAGCCTCTCCATTTTTTTTTTCTTTGGGTCGATGTTTTTCCGCTTTTTCACACCCGACTGACGAGAAAGTCTGCCCGAGGAAGATTGAGAAATACAGTCGAGCTCGTTAGCTTTCCTCGCTGAGAAAATTGGGGTAACCGAGTGTCCTCAACGATGCTTAGTCCGTGCCGACGAATCGAGCGTCTCGGCAGCTTCGTAGGGTAACAAAAAGTATATACAAAGATCAAAAAAAAAAAAAATCAAAAAAATGGTGATTAAATAAAAAATTACGAATTTTTATAATTTATAGAGGAAACTACAAAAATCATTTTATAAAAATTTGTACATGGACGGAAATAAATAATTGTTTGTCAGTGCAGTCGCGAGTTCTTTGCGTTTCACCTTTCATTTTTCTCGTCGCCCTCCGATTTTCAGTTTACCTCACGGTTTCCCAGTCGATCACGGCGGCGCTCTAGCCTCGGGAAAAACTCGAGGCTGTCGCTGGAACGAACAAGCGAATCTTTTCCCAGGTCGCTCCAGTATCAAACACTGACTCGAGGTTTTCCGCCAATAACTCCGATTTTTCATTCGCGCGTTCCTCTTTTCTCGGCTCTTTGACAATTCCACGAACTCCGAATCAACCATTCGACTCCGATGGAACAAGGTTCGTTAGGTTCACTCGGAATTCACCGAAACCCTCAAAAGTTTGAGCAATATCCGAAAGCTTCCTAAACTTCGATCTTGTACAAATTTTCAGCGAGTCTGCATAACATAATCAGAGCAAACAATAATCCTAATCAATGATAACAGCAGCAACGACAATGCAACGACAGCGACAGCACAACGACAACAACAACGACAGCGGAACGACAGCGCAACGATAGCGACGACGGCAACGAGAGCGACAGCACAACAACACCGACAGCGCAGCGACAGAGATAGCGCAACGATAGCGACAACGCAACGACAGCGACAGTAATAGTGCAATGCAAGAACAGTGACAGCGACAGCGACAGCGCAAGGCCAGCCACAGCGACAGCGCAAGGCCAGCCACAGCGCAACGGCCCCCACAACCCAACGACAGTGACAGCGCAACAACAGTGACCGCGACAGCGCAACGACAGTGACCGCGGCCGCGACAGCGCAACGACAGTGACCGCGGCCGCGACAGCGCAACGACAGTGACAACGGCCGCGACAGCGCAACGACAGCGACAGCGCAAGGACAGCGACAGCGCAAGGACAGCGACAGCGACAGTGCAACGACAGTGACAGCGGCCTCGACAACGTAACAACAGCGACAACGCAACGACAGTGATAGCGACAGCGCGAGGACAACGACAGCGACAGCGACAACGCAGCGACATTAACAATAATAATTGCGATAAAAACGATAATAATAAAAAGAAAAAATCTGGACCGACTCCATCTCCTTTGCTCCTAGAAAAAAATCGAGTGACTCGTCTACCCGGCATTCGTAGTCACGCCGTAATTTCATCCGCCTACTGTAAATATTTATCCTACGTTGCGTCCGTCGCTCCGTGTTTTCTCGCGGTCTTTATACACTGTCAATAACTTCCTCGTGTCGTAGGTGACGACGAACTTGAACAGGTTGAAAAAATGTCCAAACATAGAACTCGAAACGGGGGATCGTTCGTCGATCTTCGCTGCCTCCATCGCGACACCGTTTTCTCCTCCTTGTTTTCCTTCCTCGTCGACGAATCTCACGTGTGAAAACTAATTTCGAGTCTCCCCGTATCATCCCTGGATAAATATTGCATCTTATTTCGGTCGACGCAGTTTGAAATTCCCGCCAAGTGGCCGGGGACCCGCGACGATGCTCGTTTGTCTCGCCGTCCTCGGCCGGCAATTGTTTTTTTTTCCCGCCAATTTACTAGGAGATGCGCGGAAAATTGGGGGTTTTTTCGCTCGTCTTTGTCGGACGGCGATAGAGAAAATCAAAGAATGAAAGAAAAAAGTTTTTAAAATTTTAAAAATTAAAAAAAAAAAATTAGACAAAATCGAATTACGCGCGACGCGGTGCTGCGATCGGCTCCCGCGGGAGCGAAGTATCACAACGCGATAATAAAAGCTGAATCGCTTGATTCTTCGCCTCGCTGCAAATTTATTTCCCATTTGTTTCTCACCCCCTCGTCTCGTCGCGTATGCCGATCCGGTTTGGAAATCTCATGTAAATTCATTCGTTGCGGTGTACGACATCGTTGGCGCGGCGCCCGACAGAATCCATCATGTTTCCAATTAATAAATTCGACCCGTGTGCGTGCGCGTCGCGTTGCCCTCGAGTGAAAAATCGTCTGGAATAAAATTTGCAAGAAAGTCTGCAAGTGGGAAAAGAAGGCGGAATTATTTATTCGTTTTTCCATCCGAAATCCCAGCGTCATAATAATCGAAGATGCGCCACGTATCGCGCGTGTATATTTCGACAAATGGGTTTTCAAATTCCCGAATAATACGGATGCCAGAAAAGAGGACATCCCGTCGCGCGTCCGACGGTGAAATTACTTTTTCATTTTTATACGCAGAGACGGCATGATTTTGCGAGGAAAGTAATTTCACGCTGGGAATAATCCGGGAAATTCTTTGATTCTCGCCACACGCGTACCGATTTTTTCGTTACATTTTCCTTCCCGTTTTTCCTTCCTATTTTTCCTTCCCATTTTTTCTTCCCGTTTTTTCTTCCCGTTTTTTCTTCCCGTTTTTTCTTCCCGTTTTTTTCTTCCCGTTTTTTCTTCCTATTTTTTCTTCCTATTTTTTCTTCCCGTTTTTCCTTCCTATTTTTTCTTCCTGTTTTTTCTTCCCGTTTTTTCTTCCTGATTTTTCTTCTCGTTCTTTCTTCCCTTTTTTTTACGGACTGTGAGAGATATTCGCAATTATCGATGACTTCTGCTCGTTGCGGTTGACCAGCTGATGACCTGGTCCCGGAATCGATGATACACTTGTCGGTGGTCCCCGACGAATGGACTTCTCGTATGTAACGTTTTCCCCCCAAATTTGAATACTTTCAGCCCTCAGTCTCGTTGCTGGTGAAACGTGGACACGTTTCCCCCCCTTCGTTTGGGCATATGTAGATGTAAAATGATTTGGCCATTTTTGGTAAACGGCTCGATATTCTGGCCAAAGTTTTCTACCGTGCGGATCCGCTGAACCTTGACTTTGGTCAACTTTCGAAAGCTTTTCACTCGATCATTCCACCTTTCACGTCCCCGTTACTCTGGCGATAGAGGCGCGGACGCTATGTCCCGCCAGATTAGCCGAAGAGCCGAAAGTTCTCGAAGCTATCCACGGCTGGCTGTATTTTAACGACGGAACGTTACCATTGGCGCTTTGACTAGCTGAAACTAACGCGAAATCTTCGCTTCTATGGGCCACTAGTTTCGCAGTCTGCCGTTTTCCAAAAGTTTTGCACACCGCCCACAGAATTGGACGCCGAGTAGAACGCGATTTCCAACTAGTACCATCGCGATAGAGAGAGCCCGCCTCCACGCTTGTGTTTTACACGTTTCTTACAACTTCTCGATTCTTCTTTCCCACACTTCGCCTCGATCGCTTCTAATTCTCGCGATTTTTCACGCGCACCACAAACGAGCGCGAGATCTTCTCCGTCTTATTCTTATCATCCTCCGCTCCTCGACGCCTCTTCAGCCCTTCTTCGTACATCCCCGTTGAAAGCGTCGTACTCGACTACTTTATTTTCCAACGGCATGAAAACGACGCCTCGAATCTTCCATTGAAGTTGCCGTTCGCCTCGACGATCACAAAACGATATCAGATTTATCGCCCACTTGATTCTTCTCCCCTCGCCGGCAAGGCGAACGTCTGGAAGTCGCGTCATTTTCATCGAAGGGAGAACATTTCGCATTTATCGCATTTCCAATACCGTTTCCAAAAACGTCCCCTTTCCCTTTTCCCCCCCCCCGCAGTTTTGAATCTCTTGAAAATAGTAAAAAAAAAAACAACTTTTGAAATTAGTCTCGTAGGGACAGTAGAGAGTTGTACAGGGTGGCTCGCCTCAAGCGGGGAGAATGGGAGGGACTTGGTCGGCCTGAAACTGATTTAACATCCTTGTTGACATTTATTCTCCTTATATCTCGTGTTCTCGCGAGAACTTCGGTGCTTTTAGTTGCTAATTGGCTAACGAGGCGGAGTCTCGTGGCGATTGGTCCCGCCCATTTTCGACACTCGCGCCGAGTCACCCTGTACAGAGAAGGTTCGCGGCAAATTTCAAGTACATCAGGTCCTTAGAACTTGAGCTGCCCTGTCAACCGCGTTGATAAAAGTAGTTTCGAGATAAACGCTCTTAACCCTTACTGGTCACTCGGGGTTGATTCAACCCCAGCGGTTTTTCGAACTGCGCTACCTCCTAGAGTATTTGTGAAAATGGGACATGTGTCGTCATCTGTGGGTAGTTTGAACCATTTTTCATCATAAACTATCGTTCGTTATAACAAATCTGGCGTATCATTTTTCCGCACTTCAGATGTTCAAATAAATATAGTTTTTGGAACGGCCACTAATTTATTCTCACCCACCTGAAAGTATGCTATCTCAGATTTATGAAACGATTTTTTTTGATTTTTTTTTGGTTGAAAATTGAAGTCTCTGCATGGCTTTTCATGAAAGAAGTCATATTTTACGAATTTTTTTTCGACTTTTCTTTTTTGGTATTAAAAATAACACGACTTGAAAATAACTGACATGGCCTTACACATAAAGGTTGACATTACATTGTAGTATTTTGATATAATTTTTTTTTCAATTTTTTAGTTATTTATCACTTTCCAAAGTGAGTGGGGTTGATGACACTCCATGTGACCATCACGTCAGAATCCGGAGGTGTGACCATTAAGGGTTAAAAATTCGAGCAAAGTTTCAACTGGTTCAGCTACCGCGTCACTAGAACACCCGTAACTTCGCGAATAAGTAACATTTTTCAAAATCCTTCGGAGGACACGTTCTTCGAGGTCTGAACTCTGGAAATGTTTAACAAAAAAAATCGATCTTCTCACAATTCTACGCTAGAATACATCAGCTGGTCGGTTATAAAATTCTGCCTCGCGACCAAACATTTCGTAACGAATGTACGTTATGAAAGAACAATAGCGGACGAATATTGTTGATAAACAAGGAGCTAAATTACCTTTTCAACGAGCATTCATGGACGAGTTTGCGTTGCGTACGCCGGAGGCGCGATAGGTTCGCGCGGAACATTTATATTCGGTTGAATCGCGACCATCGTCGGCAAATGAAAGATTGGCCGGCTGGAAAAAGTCGGAATTGCGATCCGTATCAGAAGCGTGGTCGGAGCATTTCAATTTCCGTTTGATCAGCGGGATTTCGGCGATCTTTGACAAAATTCGCGGCGATTATTCGATTGTTGCCGTTCGTGGCCGAGTGAAAAATTGGAGGAAGGTCGTCATCGTTGTTCCGGCACGGTTTACGAGCGGCGAAAATGTGGATAGTCGGTGAGCTCTCGGCGACAACTTCCGTTCGCCGTGCTGCTCGGTCGAACGACTATAAAGTTCGTCGTTTCGGTGCGAGAAGGTGACGTTACCGCGAGCAATGAATAGCAGCACGTGTGCCGTTACAGATAACGCGCTATTCCATATTAGTATAATATTCCGTTTTACATTTGTATCCTTTGCCTTGTCGTCGTTGTACGACGGAGCGACGTACTGATATGAAATACCAAGTTATATCTGTGTTCGCATTCAAACTACAGATCCTGTACAATTTCAGACGCGAGGAGACGGACAAACGCTTCGCGAATCAACGCACCGCCGTTGAATATTATATTTATTCAACGAACGTGTTTGCATGACTGGGAGGGGCGTGGAGGAGGGGAAATTTGCCCCTTACTTGTTTTTACTCCCTCGCTACGCATTTGGTATTAAGAGTTTCAAAGCTCCTACAAAATCTTGAAATGAAGGACCAGATGGCCCCCAAAATTTCGGGGACCCATTTTGCTGCCACATACTTGGAGATACCAACAATTTTAGATGGCCCATTTTGACCCCTTAGCATTTGGAGGTACCTACAATTTTACAGGGCCCATTTTACCCCCAAATATTTAGAGCTACCAACAATTTTAGGCGAACCATTTGCCCCGTCAGCATTTGGAGGTACCAACAATCTTCGGGCGACGCGTGTTGTCCTCAAATATTTAGAGGTACCTACAATTTTAGAGGCCCCATTTCGTCCCCAAATATTTAGAGGCACCAACAATTTTAGGGCGCGCATTTTGCTCTCCGCCCTCCGGTACCACCGACGATCATGTTACATCGAATCTAACATAAATAAAAATCGCTACTAAATTTTGTTTCACGAAAAAGTTGCCTGGCTAGCTTTGACGTGGACAACACGACCTCCAAATTCTGTTCTTTGGCGAGAGAATGTCTTGTAAATTTGTCCTCGCGAAACACTTTCACGTTTCCATGTTTCGCGATCCTCTCCGTGTGTCTGTGCGCGTTTGAGCGCGTATTCAATAATAAGGACGCGCAGCGTAGCGACGAAATCGATTTGACTAAAACTGTACCCAAACATCGAATTGTCAACTTCTCAGAAATTTACTCACGTTTCAAGGCGAATCCACCCAATGGATACAAAATCCAATGGACGAGCGGTGATAAAATACGTGTTTTCAACTTTCACGCTGATTCAGATTCGCACGCGGCGCCTAGCGTAGGAGTAAGTTGCTCTAGTCTCAAACGAACTTGGCGTCGTGTCTCCATATTCATTCGTTCGATACGTTTTTTCCGTCTCCGAACAGCAATCGTAATGATTTATCGCGTTACCTCATCGTTGAGCTTTTCGCATCCGACGAAAATTGCGTGCCAAGTCACTTCCATTCGAAGATAAAAAAAACCTCTTTCGCTTCACGCGCGAATAACTCTGCGGCAAAAAATCGCACGGAAAAGTAATTGTAGTGGTTTTGAAGAGCATGAAATTCCCAAGAGAACGTATATTTCGAAATCGTCGAAAAAAAATGTCTCGCCTTGGCAGGAGACGACGAAGGTGAGGCGTCTTTTTGGAAATCCGTCGCGCGTCGATTGGAGGTCGCCTCACGTCGAGAAAAGAAAAGGCAACCGAAAATCGTTTTCACCGTCAGAAAGCGGACTCTTTTGGCTTTGAAACAGTTTTTGTTTCGTCCTCCTGCGATTTTTTTTGCCGAAGCTGCGTCGTTTTTTCGAATTTGCAATGATTCGAGAAATTCGAGATGGAGGCGAACTTCCGCAATTTTTTGGCAATTTCCCAAAGTTCTTCGCTTTTCGTCGTCCGTCGAAGCTTAACGCCTTACAGCTTAACCGAAGCTCCGCTTCTCCTCGGCAAACTGCTTCGCTGTAATATGGTTTTCCCTTTGTATCGTCGACTGTTCGCGCTCTTACTTCGCGCGATACATTCTCGTAACGTCGACACACCGCTGCGCTACGACTACCACTATATTACGTTTTCCTTTCACGCGAAATCCCAGACTTCCTTCCGCGATATTGCATCATGATCCTCTGTACCTACTACCCGCCATGAAACGTGAATTTCGAAGCTTGAAATCCTGATAAACGACGAGAACAAACGATCGCGAGTTCGACAAAAAAAACAAAACACAACCAATAAAAGTTTCCCCGTCGAATAACAGCCGAAATACGGCACTGGCGTGAAAAACGAATGGAATCTTTTTTCGAGTACTCACCGAGAGCTTTAATTTTTGTCCGAAACTTTTTCCCCTCGCGGCGATATTTCTCGAGATATTTCCAAAATGCGATTCATCCGAGGTGTTCCATGCTCCTGAATGTTTCACCGCTATTGCGACATGAAAGTTTCGGCATGTTTGCTCTTTCCCGAGCGTTATTCCGTATTATTCGTCGCGTCCGACGACCAAGGCTTGGCGCTTGCTTTTCTTCAGAAAATGAGGGAAAAGCATTTACGCCGGGCTCTGTATGCATATCGCGAGGGAAAGTGGTACAGCGCTACGGAATGCGAGCTGTTTTTTTCCCTCTCTCGTAAACTCACCCTCCGAGGTGGCCGTAAATGGTGAGAAGGTGAATGAAAAAAAATATAAGAAATTCCAGCGGAAGCCACTGCCTCGTCAAGAAACGTTCAAAGGTACCTCGCGTGTTTTTCGACCTGAATAAACGACGAGCAAATATCGCGTATTTAATTCATTTCTGCCCCCGCTCTCTCCCGCCCCGAATATTACACCCATCGCAACGTTCTTCGCTACTCTAACGACCAAACACCCCGAGAAAAAAATTCCCCTCGCGACGAAAATAGCAATTCTACCCTCCAAAAAATCGCCCGATGTACCGAAATTCGAGTCGCAAGAGAAAAAAAACTGTAAAAAGACTCGAAGATCAGCGAGCCCCGCTCTCGCCCCTTTCAATCACCCTAATTGCCCCGTTAAGACTTGGGAATAATATAAACTTCGAAGGATCTCGCTTCAAATGAAACGACTGATTATGAGCCGCGTTCGTGATCCGCGGCGCGAGGCAGACCTCGATAGAAATCTCTGCGAAGAAAGACTTTCCACGCCAATTCAATTTTGCATTTCCCTTCCTCTCGATCTCCCCTCTTCTCCCCCTCGAAAGAACAAAATGAAAACTCTACCGCGAAGCAAACGAGTAAAAGCTCAAAAAAAGCTGCTCCTCCGTAAAGAATGGTATATTTATATTCACATTCGTTCGAAATCGTCTCCACGTCTCCGTATAACGCAGTATCTCGCTCGCGAGAAAAGAAAACGAGTCGCGAAACAGGCACAGGTGCGCCCCGTAAAGTATTCGCGCGCCCGCTGAGTAATAACGGCGCTAATTCCAAGGATTTCTCATTTCAAGGTCACAACAAATAAAAATCATAATTCATTATTATCATCATCATTATGATTGTTAATAAATATCAATAAATCGCTGGTTGTAGTCGTAGTTTCTCGGATACCAATTCTCGCCTTTTTTACGCTAAATTTTTAACGAAATCATCGCTATTCGTCCGCCTTTTTTAACTATAGCGTCCGCCATTTTTTTTTCGGCGAGATCGCGCAGCGTCGTTGTCAAAGCTCGGTTCGAGAGGAGTGTTTAGACCTGTCGTTCGTCGAGATCGGTTCGTTCGTTTTGGAGCGACCGCGCGCACCGTAATGCCATCTTCTTAGCGTTGTGACGCCACAGAGAGACCGCCGGAAGCGCCACGTCGCGTCTTCCAGTTCGTTGGTAGCGAGTGACGCCGTCGGAGAACCTAAGTTAACAACGTCGAGTTCCGGGTACCGCCGGGCACGGAGTCATTTTAAAAGCGAACGAACACCCCAGTCAGCCGCTACCAGTCGCCATAGCTTTTGCTACTTCTTCCTCTTCTCCCCTACCCTTCGCCGCTACGCTTTTTCCGCCCTTATTTCCACTCGCACCCCATTCCCACGCCATGCGAGCTTTCCTCAGCTCTCATTGATTATTATTTCATTACGACTTCCCGCACTCCGCCGCTCAAAGCTCCAGATTTTGCTTTCACCTCGATTACATTTTCAACCCCCGTTAATTTTTCGCCCTGCGGATTCGGCCCGCACTTTGCGTCGCCCTCCAGCATATTTTCGATACCCAAGTCCCGCGATTATTTCCCACGTCCTCTTCCACCCCCAACGATGGAAAACAGTTTTTTACCCTCCCCTCCGTTGATCTGATTTTCCCAAACGCGCTGCGTCCTTCTTTATCGCTTCGACGCGTTTAAAAAAAAATATTTTTCACATTTTTTCTCCTCCGCGTGCTTTCTCAAACTTCCGTCGCCATTTCTTTCACACCTTCGCCAACATTCCCCGTCACTATTTTTTTCGCTTCCGCATCCTTTTCTCCGATCTTTCCCAGCTCCTCCACCTTCTTGACAACCGACACTTCGACCCATCATAAAAATGCGATTCCGCAAGCTTTTAAAAATATTTTCCCCGCTCAGCAACATTCCTCGTTCCCGGCGCCGCGACCGTTCGCAACACTCGACATTTTCCACCGCGTTTTTATGTACCAGTGCCAATTCTTCGAATTCCCTGCTACCATGCAAACTCGCCTATTTTTTAAAAAATCTATTTTTTCAAACGTTTTTCTACTATTTTGGATTTAGTCGCTTCTAACCGCAATTCTCAACCGAATTGAACCATTCTAGTCTTAAAATACTTGCAGAAGATCCTACTTCTCAAAAACCCAAAATTGTTTCAACGATTTAACCAAAAATTACAAAATTAAAAAAAAATATACAGAGGAAAAAAATCGCCACAAAAGCCTTACTAACATTTTTTTGTCAGAAGTCATTTTGCCAGGGTAAAATGGACGTGAATAATAGCAAGTTAGGAAGTGAAATACGTACATCCAGTTTAGGCCGTTCAAGTTCAAACGAACTTTTCAATTCGCGGGGAGTCTAAAAAAAAATTTTTAATACCTCTATTTTTCCTACCGTAATTATGAATTATGCGAACAAAATTATCTCTTGACAAGTAGAAGTACTCGCGAGTATTTCAAGACCAGAATGGTCCGATTCGGTTGAGAATTGCATTAAAACCGGCTGAATCCAAAATCTGCCCCTGCGCGACGTGTTGATGCGGGGAAGTAATAAAAAACAGGACGTACATCAGGCGATACGAGGGGGACGTCGTAAAAAGCAGGTGATACACATTCTTTCTCGTAAAAACGGACAACTTTACTTCATATTTCTTCGTACATTGGAACGCTAGATGCGGAGTATACTTGAATTTTTGAAAACTCCGAACACGATTTGTCGAGAATGACGCATTAAAAAAAAAAAAAAATTCTCTTTCAATTTGTAGAGCGCCGATTGTGTCTCGCAAATTTTCTCTGCACGTGAGAAAATTGTAGATATTTTGGACAACGAAAAAAAAAAAAAAAAAAAAAAAAAAATAAAAAATGTAGGTTTTTTGATGCAATGTAACATTTTGCTCGGGCTCACTTTATTTTTCCCGTGATTTTTAACGCACTAGTTGTAGATGAGATTTTTTTTTTCTCACACCTCGCGCGGAGAGCTGCAGGATTTTCGGCGTCCAGAATTCCCGTCGCGCTGTGAAAATCATCGTCGGGTGTCTTTCGGCGAGAAGACGTGAAACGGAGTGAATCGAAGCGTTTGATCTCGAGCGAGAGGCGCGAGGGGATGACAAACGATCCTTTATTGTCCGCGATACAAGTTGTCGCTGGAAGCCATCAAAGCCCTAAGCATTTGCCGATAACGGACTTATTTTTCACGAGCGAATTACACGCTTATGTCACCGTCGGTCGTCGTTATCCGTCGCCGTGGCACGGCAGATGTTATTCCCTCGTAAGTATATATTGACTGTGGAGTCAGCTAGAAATTGCCGGACGAGTAACGCGATCCCCGACCGTTACTGGCGATTAGATATTACGTCCGGACTCCTTTACTCCGACTTCTCAGACCTCCGCGTACCGGGTGTTGCAGCCAAAATGGCGCCCACATATTTCCCAATCGGCGAGAACCGAGTTCATTCCGACGCGTACGAATCTCCGATCAGCTTATTTATAAACACTTTTCAGCCAAGAACTATATCAGTCGTTTTTCATTTACCAATGAAATTTGGTATACGTCAAAATTTTGGTCGGCCATATTGTGCCCGCCATTTTGTTTTTCGACAATTTCACAGCGGATTCGTAATCAGTGACCTCGAAAACCCTCGTATACCAAATTTCATAAAAATCATCACATTTCGCCAGTTTGTCGGCCATATTGAATCCGCCATTTTGGTTTTCTGAATCTTTACAGCGGATTCGTAATCAGTGCCCTTGGAAAACCTTGTATACCTACCAAATTTCACAAAAATTAACCCATTTCGACGTTTTGGTCGGCCATATTGTGTCCGCCATTTTGTTTTTCGACAATTTCACAGCGGATTCGTAATCAGCGAGCTTGAAACACCTTGTATACCAAATTTCACAAAAATCAGCTCATTTCGACACTTTGGTCGGCCATATTGAGTCCGCCATTTTGTTTTTCGACAATTTCACCGCGGATTCGTAATCAGTGAGATTGAAAAACCTTGTATACCAAATTTCACAAAAATCAGCTCATTTCGACACTTTGGTCGGCCATATTGAGTCCGCCATTTTGTTTTTCGACGATTTCACAGCGGATTCGTAATTAGTGAGCTTGAAACACCTTGTATACCAAATTTCACAAAAATCAGTACACTTCGACGTTTGGTCGGCCATATTGAATCCGCCATTTTGTTTTTCAAAAATTTTACAGGGCTGCTAAAAATTGCCAAGTATGCGCAAAATGCGTAGAAACATGTGGTAACAATTTCGCACGTGTATCTCTGTTTAGTTCGGCGAAAGACAAGAATTCACAAAAAACGTTCTTTGTCAGAGAAAGAAACTTCACACGGGGTGAAGCCCTTAATCGAGCGAACGCTCCTATCCTTCTTCGCGAAAATTACCAGTCGCAAATGAACGAACGCGACTCGCTTCATTGAAATAAACGTCGACTTTGACGATGAAATTTTCCACCGAAACTCCGCGCAGCAAATATGACGGGAAGTTCTGACTTTGTCGAGGAAAGTAGACTCTCTGCTCGCCGACGTGTTTGCCGACGACAACTTCCAGTAGGTAGGAAGGCAGATAGGTACGTACGTATGTTATATCTCGAGTAGGATTTGCGCCCGAACCACGACGACTCGTCGCTTCGGTATCGTCGAGGAATGAAAGCTCGGAGCTTTCTCGCCCATCGCCGATGCGAGAAACGTCGGATGAATCTTGATTTCTCTTCTACCTCCATCGCGTTGCCTTCCTGCAGCCTTGGGCGAACGAACCTTTCTAATCATTTTCCCATCACACGCCTTTTTTTCGCAAGCTCGATCGCGGAAGCGTTTTCCGCGAGATTTTTTAAAAAATCGAAGTCAATTTTTTTTTGAAAAACTAAAAAAAAATAAGAAAATAAGTTATCCTTCTAAAAAGCTTAAAAAAAGCGCTTTAACGGGAAATCTAGCCGAAAACTCATGTGGAAAATGGAACTGTTCGAATAACGACCCTGATTTCCAGTTTTTCGTGCCGTGTCCGGATAAACTTGTCAGAAACGTGCTGAAATTTGTCTCGATGTCGCGTGGCGAGTCGGTTTAATTTCGACGTCGAATATCGAGAAAACGCGGCGAGCTTTCATCATTATTCACCGCGCTGCGTTGTATTATCGGAGCTTTCGCTGCGCGGTGATATCTCGATAGTGGAAACGTTCGTTGCCATCGATATCTTTGTTACGTATCGCCTCGGGGTAGCCGGAGCGCAAAACGACCCGTGATGAGAAAAATCCGCGCTTCCGCTTCCGTATCCGGAAGTAAATCAATCCGAAAGCACGCTTCGTCGAAATTCCAACGGCGAGTCTATTAAACGACATCGGAAAAGTACAATCGGCGAGTAAACATGAAAGAGGAAATTGGAATCAGATATTTTCGAGCATCTTGGTGAACGAAAAAAAAGACAAGAAAAAAAAACAAACGATCATCGTCAACTCAAGGATCAGACGTCGCTCGACTCCTGTGTCATCGCGAGACGCGAGACGTTTCAATATCACGAAAACTATGGTCTCTATGAAAAAAAGTTACGGGGAAAAAAGATTGCTCTTGAAGAGCACTACAAAACATGTCCTATGCCGCGACGACGTCGGACCGACGGTTTGGCTGTTATCTTCGCGAGACGCGAACATTCGGTCGGAGGCGAACAGTGGGAACAAAGGAGCGCGGAGCTGAGTGTTTTCGGGAATAACAGCCGAAATACTGATCTCACGCGATTCGCGCACAGGACCTTTCCCAGAGAAGATTTCAGTGCGCACATTTTTTTCCCGTAACACTTTGCTCTGAGATCAATATTTTTCCAGATATTCGCACCAGTAGCCGGAAATCGTGCTCGTCGCGGGCAGCAATCGTTATCAATAATCCCGGTAAATTTGCTCGAACGCAGCGTTAACGACGATAAAATGTAAAATATCGGGAAACTGCCGTGGAAAGTACTCCATATTGGTTGCGCCAGCCAGTTGGCAATTTCCAACGGCGAGACTTTGACGCGTAGTAAAACTGCTTTTCACCCGAGCAAAATAGTGAAACAGATGGGCGAGCAAAACAAAGCTCGTTCGAGCTCCGTGGAAAGTCAAGGTCGCGGCGGGTTCTCGTCTTGTTGAATCCATCGGCGACCGAATCTGGCGGCAAAGGAGTCGCGAAAGCTCGCAGGAAATCGCACGAAAATCGAGTTACAAGATAATTTGAAAAGTTTCTCGGTAAGCGAGTAGAGAAGTGAAATTTGCATTCGGTCGACGCACTTGCTAATGTAATTAAAAGTAGGTACAACGGCGTTGCGAATGTTGGGGAGCCGAAGAGCATTCGCTTTTAGCAATTAGCTCACGGTATATCGTTGCCGCTACTACCGTCGCCGCGTCCCGCGGAATTGCGGAATTGCGGAATTGCAGAATTCCCGGGACACGCCCGTTGTTACGATCTCTCCGCACGCGATCCGGACGGCGATCCCCGCGTGGTCTCCGTGCACGCGTGCTGCGGCGACCCATTTGGACGCTACATTTAAAATTCGCGGTTCTCGCCCCAAAATTCACAACTTTATCGCGCGCAAAAAAAAACCGACGAATTTAGATGTGGCGCAGAATTTTCCAACCACCGAAAAACCCCAGAAAACCCAAATGCTCACCCCCTGAGAATTTCGCTCATTGAACTCCGGGCGAATTTCCGTTAAAACACTTTTCCAGGAAATCTCTATTTAAACTCCAATATTTTTTGACACAAATTTGCACGCACTCGAGCTGAAGCCTCTAAGAATAAGCCTGCCAGAGGAGTTTTCGACGTTAACATTATTTGCGGAGATATAGCTCGTCTAGCGGACACGCTACTCTCTTTGCTGAAATGTTTAACCCTTAATGGTCACACCTCCGGATTCTGACGTGATGGTCACATGGGGTGTCATCAACCCCACTCACTTTGGAAAGTGATAAATAACTAAAAAATTGAAAAAAAAAATTATATCAAAATACTACAATGTAATGTCAACCTTTATGCGTAAGGCCATGTCAGTTATTTTCAAGCCGTGTAATTTTTAATACCAAAAAAGAAAAGTCGAAAAAAAAATCGTAAAATATGACTTCTTTCATGAACAGCCATGCAGAGACTTCAATTTTCAACCAAAAAAAATCAAAAAAAATCGTTTAATAAATCTGAAATAGCATACTTTCAGGTGGGTGAGAATAAATTAGTGGCCGTTCCAAAAACTATATTTATTTGAACATCTGAAGTGCGGAAAAATGATACGCCAGATTTGTTATAACGAACGATAGTTTATGATGAAAAATGGTTCAAACTACCCACAGATGACGACACATGTCCCATTTTCACAAATACTCTAGGAGGTAGCGCAGTTTGAAAAACCGCTGGGGTTGAATCAACCCCGAGTGACCAGTAAGGGTTAAATGCGTTTTTCTGCAAACTACTTTTTTTCACCTGCTCCACGTGATATCTCAAGTTCTACCGAGCCAATTTACCCTGAATTTGGTGCCAACCTTCTCTACACATCACTCTCTCGGGCCAAGTAGAACCGTGAGAAAATTTCAATTTTTACTATTTAAAAAAAAATCGTCAAATCAACCGAAATTCGCGAAAAACGTCTTTTTATTTCAGACAGGCGCCATTTTGTGGGGAAAAATAATTCAATTCATGGAGAAATAAAAAATGGCAATTTTTTTTTTTTTTTTAAATGACCAAAAAGGATAAAAAAATAGTTTAAAAAATTCAAAAAAAATGAAAAATAAATGGAAAGCAGCGGAAAAATTGGAAAAATTAGTGGATCGAGGAGATTTTGACGGGGAATCGAGGAAGGGGGAGCAATTATTAATTGTTGTTATCGCGAGGATAAGAAGCGGGAGGTCGAGCCGCGAGGAATAATAGAGGAATAATTCCGGTATGCTTTCGCGATGGAGATTCGCGTTGTCGGTGTTGAAAGTTGCGGGTGAGGTGCGAAGTGGATGCTTCGCGTTACAGAAATGACCTTTGCGTCTCGACTAATGAACCGGCAACGAGTTACGACAGCTCGCGTTTTATCTCCCTTCGTCGTGTACATCTCCGGCGTCGAGGAGCAACGAAGAGGGTCGGGATGCTGGAGAATCGAGGAGGAATTATAACGACGTCGGCGGCATTGTTTTTCGTTTGGAAACACCGAGGAGCGACGATGACGTACGCGAGGCTCTTTCCTCCGACTTCTCGATCATCCCTGCGCAAAAAACCGCGACTTTCTCCCCTTTCTTTCCAAACGACACTTTTTCCAGTTTTTTTTCTGCTCCAACATTTTTTCCCTATTTTTTTTCACGGCGATATTTAAAAAAAAAAATTTTATCTTCCCAAATTTGAGGAGTAACTTATTTTTACTGATTCGGAAATATCCAAAAATCGAGACCACGTCTAAGAATTCTTGAATTCGATTTTCCGTTGAAATTTAATTCCAATTCCACATTTTTGATTTTTTCCCTGGAAGTGTTGACGCATTTTACCGGAAAATTTGACCAAATGGTATTTATTCTCCTTCGAAATCGACAAATTTTTGGAAATAAATGAAACGATTTTTGCGGGAATATTTTCGAGTTGGGGGAAAAAAGTGTTTTTTATTTTTCATTTTTGGGGAATTTGCTCGGTGGATTCACGGGGGAAACAATTTTCTAGCTTGGAACGAGAAAAAGCGAGTTTGGGGAATAAACGAAACGGTAAGCGAGAAATAAGAGTAGGAGCGCCGCGAAGGAACGTCGTGGCGCGAGCTCGTTATCGCTGCGCTGTGCGTACGAACAACTCTGATTGCGTGATAAATCGGGTCGAAATTCGGCGCAACACCTTTCTCGAGATAGCGATCCGTCTATCGGTGGACGGATATTGAGCTAAGTAGAATGTAGGTGTAGAGGTTACGGAGCGATAGGCAGCCCGAGGGATATTAATGTATCAT
Source organism: Arge pagana (assembly GCA_963969455.1). NCBI lineage: Eukaryota > Metazoa > Arthropoda > Insecta > Hymenoptera > Argidae > Arge > Arge pagana. Next base: position 1,409,256 of record OZ018310.1, read on the forward strand.
TACGAGGTTACCTCCGCGCCGAGGGTTCCGGATTACGGTAGCCAAGGGTGCCCGGAGTCTCGCGGTACACGGGGTAGAGGATTTCATTCCGGACGTAACTTCAAGACAAAGCATACTAATACCGTCGTTAGCCCAGACGTTCGCGGGACCTCGGTATACCCGATTACCTCGAGTATCGAGCTTTTTTTTCCTCGTCGTTCCTACGAGGAAAAGTGTCGTTTGTACCACTTTCCGAAAAATATTTTTTTTCTTCCTTGATATTTTCCATTTGCAAATCAGTGTTGTTGCAACTCGTTGGTCGATCTTCGCTCTTGCTGATTTGATTTTTCCAGCTCCAAATCAGATTCCAGTTCCAAGCAGATTTCAAATCAGCTTGGGTGTCGATTGTAACGCAGAGGCGATCCGGCGTAATGATTATCTATTTCTCGAATCCGGTTTCAAAGGTCGCGGACGAAGCATGCACCGGCAGTGGTGCGACCGATGTGCGCTCATGTTTTGCATTCAGTGCAGTAAAGCCATTTTTCGTTGATCAAGCAGAACGTGTCGTCCTCGGATGAGGCTGGACCAATTAATGTGCTTGCAATCTTAATTATCTTCTTCTTGGGTGTGGCAACTTTGGGTGGTAAGATGGAGTAATTCGGAGGATTTCGATAGTGCTATGATCGACGCCCGAGACATTTTTCAGTACGTCAACTAAATATTATCCTACGCGTCGTGACATGCAAATCCTAATTGATATCATTTAGTAGGTCAAACGGCTGGACCGATACGATTCAAATTTGGCTCAAAAACTGCTCTTGGGTTGTAGACGACTCGGTAAAAATTTGGGCAAGATCGATTCACGGGTTTCAAAATAATCGGTAAAAATCGGTAAGAAAATGCTATTTTCGAGGGGGAAAAGGAGTTTAGACGGTGTAGCCATCGAACGGCTGGACCGATCTGTTTCAAATTTGGCCCAAAAACTGCTCTTGGCTTGTAGACGACTCGGTAAAAATTTGGGCGAGATCGATTGACGGGTTTCAAAATGGCCGCTGAAGATCGGTATGAAAATGCTATTTTCGAGGGGGAAAAGGAGTTTAGACGGTGTAGCGATCGAACGGCTGGACCGATCTGTTTCAAATTTGGCCCAAAAACTGCTCTTGGGTTGTAGACGACTCGGTAAAAATTTGGGCGAGATCGATTCATAGGTTTCAAAATAATCGGTAAAAATCGGTAAGAAAATGCTATTTTCGAGGTGGGAAAGGAGTTTAGACGGTGTAGCGATCGAACGGCTGGACCGATTCGCTTCCAATTCGGCTCAGAAAATACGTTCGATCTGTAGACAATGAAAAAATCTCCTCAAAAACATCGCGTTACAAAAATTCTCTGTCCGATATCTCGTTCTATTGGTCTTCGCTCGAAACTTCCACGAATCCCTTGCCATTTTCTCCCTCTCCTCGCTGCTACGCCTCGGAAAAGTGTGGCGACCGGCGAACAAATCTGTCGACACATCGTACACGTGTAGGCTCTACGTGGACGTGTAACAACAACGAAGTGTACGATGCGGCGTATAGCATGATTTCCAGAAATACATTTTTATGGAAATCGTGTCTCGCGACGAGTCCGGTTGCTCAACATTCCCGCGGCGTAACGTTGCATAATCCGTTTTATCTCCAGTCTCTTTGTACTCTTCATACGTCGTGCTCGTCAAGTTCGTTGCTTATTTTTTTTTCTTCTTCCAAATTTCTTTCGAAAAATGCACTTTTCCCTCGTGAAAGTGAACCAAAAAACTCGACTATTTTTTTTCTCGGTGCCATAAGAAAGCTAGGTTGTCTGTGGCAAGAAAAAAAAATTGGTACCAATTTGAGCCTCGTAATTTAATTAGACAGATGAGGTTTTCCCATTTAAATAACGTGGTAAAAACAGTTTCTTCTGTTCAGAATTTTATATCTCGATAATGGCGTATTGTAAAAATCAGTCCAAGACATATTTTTGTAGAAAATTGAACGCTCTACAAAAAATGTCTCTTCGACTGTTTTGGTAAACTTACCCGTTCAAACGATATTCGACTTCAAAACTCGAAATGGGTGAAAAATCGTCGATTTTTTAATATTACAGGGAAATTATTGATTCTATCCAGAAATATCAGTTGACTTTTTCGTAGACTATTAAATTCACTGTATAAATTTTGCCATTCATAATGAATAAATATTGATTCATAGCTGCTGAGGCATTAACAATTTACGTTTATCTAAAAACTGGTCGTAATAGTGTATTACAGTTCAAACTTTGAGCTCGAATATCATTCGAACGGCGATGCTTATCAAAAAATTGTAAGAGACCTTTTTTGTAGAGCGTTCGATTACCTACAAAACTGTTCCTTGGCCCAATCTCTGCGATCTGCCATTGCTGAGATATAAAATGCCAAGCATAAAAAAGTCTTCTACCACGTTCCCCAAATGCAAAGTATCGATTCCCAGTTCAAATTGGTACCAAACTTGTTTTTCTTTTTGCACCCAGGAAACGTGATTTTCGCGTGGGAGCTACAAAAAAAAATCGATTTTCGGCACAGTCTCGTATATGCATATGCATGGGCACGAATGTAACGTGTATTTGGAGGTACATGCATATGCAGAGGATTCGGTAGGCAACGTACACGTAATTTGCGTATCGTATAATAAGAAGTGAAACTACGAGTCCGTCGCGTTGGTCGAAGTAGACGTTGGAGACATTGTCCTCCGTTACCTACCCGACTCGTGGTCAGGTAATTTCCTGGCTTCCGCGTCGCGACGCCTCATATCGAGCCCGCCTCCAGGTGTACGCGTCTCCGCGGGCGCCTCTATTAACCTCGCGCTTAATTAGTTGCTCTACTAAATCGACGTATTCTACGACGCAATTCGCCTCGATCGCCAATTTTTTCCAAATAACACCAAATTCGACGTTTTTGTCATCCATACAGCGCGACGCAATATCACCGATGCTGCAAGCTCTTCGCCTCGGAAAATTCCGCCGACAAGCCAAATACGGAGCGAAGCTTTTTAACGTCTTTTTAAACCTCCATTTTAATTATTCATCCTCATCGAGCATTCATCCGCAATTTATTCGTCGACTCGCGTTAAAAAATCGGAATAATTTGTTTGTTAAAAAAAAAAAAATGTGGTAGGAAAAACGATGGAAGTGGAAAAAAACAACGGAGGATCGGTAAACGATCGGAGGTGTGCATTTGTATAAAATAATATACGACGCGTGGGTGGAGATTTATGGCAGGAATGGGCCACGGCGGTGCGGTCGGCGCGTTATTGAATAGGATTCTATTGGATTTGATGGGTTCGCAACCGCGAGGCGTAACAGCGCGGCCAGCGGCGGGTTCATTTTGCGAACGGCAATATTTTGAGCGGAGAAACAGGAGGAAATGACGTATTGTCAATCGTTTCGCGGCCGCGGATATACCGGGTAGGTGGACGGAGCGAGAGAGAGCGAGCGCGAGAGATTTGTGTCGCTGAGTCGGTCCAGGGGACGGAAAACAATCGAGATGATCGACTACCGCGACGTTCGATCTCCCCGATTTTTTTTTTCTTGCTCGCCAAAAAATTAAACCGAATTTCTAGAAGAGCGAATAACCTTGGTTCTTCTATTTTTATTTATTCGCGTATTCGTGTAGTCATCTGTTTATCTGTCTATCTGTCTATCTGTCTATCTGTTTATGTCTTTATTTATTTATCTGTTTATCTGTTTATCTGTTTATCTGTTTGTCTGTTTATCTGGTTATCTGTTTATCTGGTTATCTGTTTATCTGGTTATCTGTTTATCTGTTTATCTGTTTATCTGTTTATCTGTTTATCTGGTTATCTGTTTATCTGGTTATCTGTTTATCTGGTTATCTGGTTATCTGTTGATCTGTTGATCTGTTTATCTGTTTGTTTTTTAAGTTGGTGCTAATTTTTTTTTTTTTTTTCATCACGATCGGTCGATGGCGAGCAGGAAAAGTGTGTACTGCGTTTGCTGATGATGTTCGATGATCGAGTGTTTGGCGGTGTCTGCGCGTTTGGCGCGGGAGAGGAAGAGATTGCTGACATCGAGGCAAAAGATGCTGACGTCTTTGGGAAATTCAAATTTCCCGCCCTTTTCTAAATCGAGATATCTCCCCATCGCCGCGTGTCACTTGCATCGGCGAAGTAATTGCTTCTCCCTCGACCACCCTTTCGCGGAGAATTGCCCCTTTCCCGGGAAATACGTCGCGGGGAGGACGGAAAATCTGCTCGCCCGTGGCAAAGCGGACGTCTTGTAAAGTGGCACGTTTGGGTAGAAATGTTTTGGGGGAGAATCGCGATCGGTGAGGCCGATCGAGTGATTATCATTGGCCTGGTGCGAGGATAACAGGGGCAATTGTCGGCGGCGTTTGCGAGCTTATCGAGGCTGCGGCCCAATTAAATCGCATTCTCGACCATCCGTGAAATCGAACGGTTCGATTTGATTTCAGTCGGATTCATAGAGCTCGATTGACAAGCCTGTTTTTCATTTGCATAATTCATACCGCGAGCAAGCGCGAGACGTGACCATCGCGAGTGCCACTCCGCTGACTCGGGGGCCTCGAGCGAGAAACAGACGCGGACGGACAGGTGAATCGTGGTCCTGATTCACCGTTGCAGCTTCCCTAGGGCATCTCCGTGCTTCCCGATCCGTTCGAATAACGGATAAAAGCTCAACGCTGACGAACCTCGTAAATAATGTTGGCGGTTCGCGCCAATGAAACAAGAGGAAGCCGAACATTTTACCGGAAAAACGTTTCGGTTGATATCTCGGAAACGGTCGATGTTACGACATTTTTCATTATAACCGAATATGAAGCTTACGAAATTCTCCTCATAAAAGGTCTCTTGCGTACTTTTCGTATCTCCCTTCGTTTGGCGGTAAATCGAGTTCGAACAGAAGCAGAATTTTAAGACTTCATTCGTGCCAAGAAGAAATAACAGATACTCCGAGTGGCAAAGTTGTGGACGGATGTTTTTGAGTTTTTTGAGGTTTTTGAGTACTCTTGACGAAGAGCAAAAATGGAAGGGCGAAGTAGGCGAAGAGGCGCGAAGTTTAACGTTCGTCCCCGAAGAATTGGGAGATCTCGTATCCCCAACAACGAGCCAAAGCAATGCAGAAATAAATCTCCGTCCAATCGAAAAGTTCCGAACTTGCAAAGGGATTCCAATATCACGACGCGCCTGCAGATCTGTTAACGACATCCTCTCCTATTTCCTATTTCTCGCTCCTTTCTCGTTATCCAATTCACATCCCTGTACGCTTGCGGCGGCTCGCATTCGTCCACAAATTATCCACGCCGCGATTTAAGGGGCGCATCCGTTTCGGAGCGCTGAGAGCGGAACCTTTTTTCTCCTATCTTGCCTCTTTTATTTATTTACTTTTTCACCTATTCATTTATTCGTTTACTCGTTTACTCGCTTACTCGTTTACTCGTTTACTCGTTTACTCGTTTACTCCTTTACTCGATTACTCCTTTACTCGTCTACTCGTTTACTCCTTTAATCGTTTACTCCTTTATTCATTTACTCCTTTACTCGTTTACTCGTTTACTCTTTTACTCGTCTACTTGTTTACTTTTTTTACTCATTCATTCATTTACTCATTGGCTCATTGGCTCATTTGCTCATTTACCCGCTTACTCATGTACTCACTCACTCACTTGATTTCTCGTTTTCTCATTTACTCATGTACTCACTCACTCATTGGCTCATTCGCTCATTTACTCATTCGATTACTCACTCATGTACTCGTTTACTTTTTTACTCATTTACTCATTTGCTCATTTACTCGCTTGCTCATGTGCTCATTCACTCATTTACCCATTTACTCACTCACTCATTTACTCGTGTACTCATTCACTCATTTACTCATTCGATTACTCACTCATGTACTCGTTTATTTTTTTACTCATTTACTCATTGGCTCATTGGCTCATTTGCTCATTTACCCGCTTACTCATGTACTCACTCACTCACTTGATTTCTCGTTTTCTCATTTACTCATGTACTCACTCACTCATTGGCTCATTCGCTCATTTACTCATTCGATTACTCACTCATGTACTCGTTTACTTTTTTACTCATTTACTCATTTGCTCATTTACTCGCTTGCTCATGTACTCATTCACTCATTTACCCATTTACTCACTCACTCATTTACTCGTGTACTCATTCACTCATTTACTCATTCGATTACTCACTCATGTACTCGTTTACTTTTTTACTCATTTACTCATTTGCTCATTTACTCGCTTGCTCATGTACTCATTCACTCATTTACCCATTTACTCACTCACTCATTTACTCGTGTACTCATTCACTCATTTACTCATTCGATTACTCACTCATGTACTCGCTTACTTCTTTACTCATTCACTCATTTACTCATTTTCTCGTTTACTCATTTACTCATTGGCTCATTCGCTCATTTACTCATTTGGTCATTCGTTTATTTTTTTTTTCTTAGCGAAAAATCTATTTTTCTATAATTTGACGCGTTTTCTTGTTCGAGGAGAAGACAAAAATTCGTAGCAGCGTCGAGAAGATCGTCTTTGTCACGCGAATACCAAAAAAGCGATCGCAAAACATGTCGGGACGGTTTTTTTGATCTCGCAATTTTGATCCTGAAATACGCAGGTGCGAAAGCTGGCGTGAAATACTCGTTGGGAAAGTGACTGCGAGCGAATAAAAAAGTCGGATTTGGAAGCTTCCATGACCTATAATGTTCGATCAGCGGAGGGGGCATCCGCGCTTCCCGCTAAGCTTCTTACCCCGCTAACGAACGACATCGTTTTGGAATCAGATATTCGAGCTCGAAAATAGAAACAGAGGATTTTTTTGCCCCGCGTTGCAATGAAATTTAGTAAACAAATAATTTAGTAAAAAAATTTGATGAAATTTTTCCACACTTTGTTATCGTCTTTCTCGCCTAACTTCGCTGAACTATCGAGCGAGTTGCGGAAACTCGCTGAAATGAGAGAAAACCCCGAATTCATTTTGGCAGCCAGATCGAAGCTTCGTTAAATCGTTTCCCGCGTTTTCTCTCTCTCTCCCCCTATTTTTTTCTTTTTTCCTCGATTATTCGCGCCAGTCGATCGTTTGTATCGTCGTTGATACGCGCACGAGCGGCGATAGCTCTCGTTAATTTCGCGACCGATTAATTATTTCGAACGCGGGACGCGTGGTCGAAGTATGATTTAACAACGAGTAACGATCGGTCGTTACCAACGCAATGACTCCGGAGCTTTTGCGCCGCGATTCGCCTATTTTTTTCACCCCCTCCATTTGCTTTTTTCCCATTTGTCCGTTCGTTTTTTTTATTTATTTTTTTGGGGGTTTTTTCGCGGAAAATGTGAAGCATAAAACGCAGCCGACAGTCGGGTTTCGCGAGGCGTTCGAAAGAGACGGACGGAAAAACTACGGAGCCTCGTAATTGACGACGAAAGTAATCAGCAAGTAATTTCCAATTAAAACGTTTGTCCGAACTTCACTTGTTTCGCGCTCGTCGACGCGCGTCCGCTTCTATCTGCGAGCAAAATTAGACCGGAGGGAAAATTTGCCGAGAATTGCATCGCGATATTGTTCCGCGTCGCGACGTCGCCGTGAAATGAATCGACGTCGGCTGAAGGAAAAAAAAGAAAAAAAAGAAAATCAGAAAACCAGAGGTAAAAAGAGCGCAAAACCGAGACGACGAAGCAGAGGCATTAAAACAACACCGGCTTCCAAAAACGAGTACTTCTCGTTTTATGAAAAATTGTTTTATCGCCCCCCCCCTTTTTTTTATTATTTTTTTTTTGTGGAAAAATCGGAAACAACAAAAATTCTACATTTTTCCTATGGTTTTATTTTTTTAAAAAATTTATTCGGAGATCTCGTTGGCCGGGGATATTTTGCGGACAGATTTGGCCAGCTTGCGCGCGGCGTTCCATTAGGAAAACGATTACGCGCCGTTAATAGGGCGCGTTTCGCGAGGCTGGATGTAGCGTCGGATTCGCGTTAATCGCAACGATCGTGGGAAATTCAAGGCTACGATTTCGCGCAGCAGCAGCAGCAGCACGGACAGAGAACTATCCTTTTATGACTGCTAAAGGATCAACTGTTTGCCGTTTTCCGCGTCATTTTCCGCGTCGTTTTCATCCAACGACCGCCTTCATCGCGCCGAAGAAAATGTCTCTCCCGGAGACGACGCGACGTCCGATAACGTTCTTTCCGCAAGGTGCGGCTCCCTTCGCGATAACCCACCCCTCGCTCCGTCATTTCTGCCCTGCGGCGCGCAAGAACAACGAAGAGCGAGCGAAAACGCATCAAAAAATTTGCATCCTCGTCGCTCTCCTCCACAAAATCGAACGTGGTTAACTTATCGAATGAACCCATTCGCCCGGTTTATCGAAATGAATATACGAATAGACAAATAAATTCCTGGCCAGGTAAGAGGAATGGCGAAGGAACCTCCGCTATTGTTCGCGGAAAACGCGACTTACGAGGGAAAAAAGCAGCGAGTCTTGCTTCTCTCTCTCTCTCTGGTCCCGTTTCGTCCGGCCTCTCGATTGGTTCGTTCGGAATTGTCAATTTATTTGTTTGCTCGTTCCATCTTGTTGGTACATACATTTTTTCCATTCGCTTCGGCAAATTATTCAGAGCTCCACCGCCGCGAAAATACGAGAGAGAACGAGGAGGGAAACAAGGGACGGATAAAGAGAGAGAAATGGAGGGAAACAAGGGATGGATAAAGAGAGAGAAAAGGAGGGAAGGCGGAAATTTACATAGATTTATATAGGAATTGCCAAGTGTCTCGACAGTAGTCTAATTTGCAAAGGCTATTTACTTTCCCGTCATTCGAACAACGCCGGCGGCGAGGCAACCAGCGTTACGGTTTTCAGACATGGCCCCCTCTCTCCCTCTCTCTCTCTCTCTCTGTCCGCCTCCCAGGCCTCCGCGCGGCGGCCTCCGAATATTATCCCACGGGACTTGGTAGTACGAGGCTCGACGTCGCTCCGAATCCGCAACGGGACTATTATCGCATGACGTATATCCGTCCCCCGTGACCCCCGCCCCCCTCGCCCCTGGGCCGCTACCTGTTACCCCGTTCGCGAGACCCCTGCGCTCCCCCGATCCGGGGCTCGCTCGATAAAGAATCCTTTGCTGCCTCCGTCGATTGATTTCCTCTCGCTGGGAGGAGGGGGGCAGGGGGCCGGAGAAATTGCGCTAATTTCGCGCCTGGGCGAAATCCACTGGGCCAAAGGCCACGCTGAAAAGTAACCACGGTGTTGTTATCCGCGCACGACTCGAGGAATGCGCCTCGGTCAAAGGGGAATTCGGCGTCGTGGTCTGTTTTTTCAAAGGAAATTGATGAGACGTAGGAAAAAGGGGGATTTTCGGAGAGCGCGGGGTAAAGTGGGGCAGGGATTACCACGTCGGCGGGAAGGCGGCACGAGACAGCTTAACGCCACCCGCATGTGATGAAAAACAGCCGCTCTTTTTATTCCATCTTCGTGGGCTGTGACGTAAGTTGTACGTAAGTTGGCGTTGCAGAGGTCGGATTCCCCGGCTTGGATTAGGTCTCCTCGAATTTCCTCGCCGCGAGGAAGACGCGTGCTCGTCGTACGCCCTCTGCGCGGAAGAGGTTCCGTCGAGGTTTGAGGTGAGTGACGACTCGGAGTTGAATCTTGGTCTCCCCTTCCCCGTAATAATGGTATCTCGTCTCGTATCTTAGGCTGGTTTATCCCCGGCTTTGGCAGGCGAAACGACTCGAGAGAAAATCCCAGAAGCTACATGATTCGCGAGCGAAACCCCTCCGCACCTTCCATTACGGGGGCGAAATGGTCCTGCTCTTGTTTACGGCGTTACTATCTCCGCTACGGCCGAAGCCGGCAGGAATATCGACGCGAAACCTCCGCGATCGGATGGAGCGTGAGAAACCGGAGCGAATTCGTCCCAGAATTTTTCTTCTGCGACGCACCGTTCTCGAGATAATCGACGCGCAAGTTCCGCGCCGGCAGCGCCGCGCGCGGTCGCGCCGCGAGGCTCACTCTACCGCCGTGATTGGTCAGATTTCGCTCGCGTATATCTCGAGAACTATGCGTCGCACGGAAATCTCGCTTGAACCTAATCTCCTCGTGCTTCCGGCGCCAATTCGGTGTGATGAACCTCGTCGACGAAATTCGACGTAGAAGCGCAAAAATCGCGAAAAAATTCGGAATGACGCGGGATCGGCGCGTCAGTCGAGACTCGTCGAAAATCCTGGACGATTAACTACTGGGAAAATAGGGGAAAAAAGACGGGGTGAAATATCGCGCTGTAGCGGACACCTAAATCGAGTTTACCACCCGCTATTCAATTTTTCAACCTATTCTCTCTGCCGTTAAACTGCGGAGCGACTTTCTGATAAAGTGGATACAACCGAGGGGTTGGGGCCAGATATCGGCAGACAAGTATGTCATTAACCGTAGCTACCCAAGGCATTCTTTATTATCGGAAAACGGATGCTTTCCACCCCTCGCACGTCCCTTGGGTAACAAGTTTCCCTCGACTGTCTTTCCGCCTCGATGTTCACCATTTTCACCATTCGATCATGATATCTGATGCCGATGATTATTCTTCTGCTGCGCGGCTTCGCCCTGTCGTTATCGCGCCTCCTCCAACCTCAATTTTACACGACAGAGAGAAAGAAGAAAAACCAGAGGAATGGAAGCACATAACGCGATATTTCGAAATGGTGCGAAAATCGCATATTCAAAGTGTCATGTCAGAATCTTGGCTACGTTTGGGTATATCAGCCAAAGGATCGTACCCACGCGATTTTTGCAAGAGACTTTTTTGTAGAGCTTTTTAAAAGCTTCATTTTTCCTCTGATGACTTTTTCTCCTAAAATTGATATTTCTCAAGATATCGCGGTGGATGCGATGACCTTGAGCTCTGTAAATCCTTGATGGATAATTATAATTGGTATCCGACAGCTAAGAATTTTTCTGGAGCGAATCGGGCTACGTAAAACTGGCGCGGACATTAGAATGAGGCGAAATGGCTGGTCGGAGAATATAAATACGGATCGTTTGTTCCACGCGGAGCTTTTTCACGAGTTTCGTACATCTGCTACTTCGTTAAAAAATGACCTCCTTCATTCCACGCCGCGAATAGGCGCCTCGCTAAAACGGGGTTACGTCACGTTATACTATTATTTCTTACAGCCAAGTTATACGCGATATGTTTAACCGGCGAGACGACCAAACACGTTCGCGATCGCTCGTCCTGACTAACAGCATTTAGACACTTTATCAAGCGTCGCGAGGCGAATGCAATCTCGCCTCTCTTCGTATACCGCAGCGGCGTTCGGTCGATCCTCGACGCGACTCTCGACTACACACGCGTCTACCAATCATTTTGAGAAGAGAAACGCCTATGCAAACATTTTCTGAAAATAAACTTGCCAGAAAATAAAAATCCAGAACAATCGGGAAAATGGGAAGTAAACTCGATTTTTTTTTCGAACTTTCACAAAACCGATCAAACGTAGAACTTCTCACATTTTACGAAAATGATTCGGAAATATCGACGATCGCAATTTTTCGCGACAAAAATGTAAAACCCAAAATTTTGAAGAATTTTTTTTCGACAATTTGGACATGTCGCCCGGACGGTCAGGAAGAGCCGAGCGAGACGAGTCCAACGAGGTGCAACAAAGCATGAGTCCGATTCGTCGTTCCCGAGATATACGAGCTCAAAATTCTCACTTTTTGTCATTTTTGCGTTCACCGGCGCACTTTGAGTCGCGATAACTCGAGAACGGGTCGACCGATCGACGCGATTCTTCTTCTCAACAATTCGTCTCGTCGGCTGCTATAACGTGAAATGGAAGCACCGAGGCAGAGTCGTCGGAAAAATCGAGCAAATTGAAGAAGCTCTCCGGGCATCGTCGCATACGGTCGCTCGTATCGAATAGATTTCGAGCAGAAGCGGCGACCGACGACCTTTCGGTCTCGCGCATCACGGGTCACGTTGCCAATCCTTGACCCAACGCCGCAGAGCTTCGAATTTATTTTTGCACGAAAATGCTACTTTTCACGAATTTTTATCGCCATTTTTCGACCCTTTATCGAATCTTAATAGCACGTAGGTTGGCTAACGGCGGCTGATTATTGGAAAACAGGATTCTGGTGATTCTGAAATGGTCACGTTTTGGACACTGCCGAATTTGCTGGACGCTGGGAACTCGATATCCAACGTAATCGAGCCGTAGAATGCCGTGGTAACGATCGACTATCGGAGAAAGGGGCGAAAATTAACGTCTACACCGTCGCGTTCTCGTTGATGGGTGAGAAAATAGGAGGTGGGAAGAAGCCATGGAAATCGACGTGACTCGAAACGAATTGATATTTTTTCGCTGAAACATGCAGGTGAAAATTGATAATCGATTAGGGGATGAAAATGAAGGAAGGAAATTTTTCCATCTTACGGAGAAATGCGAGGAAAGATTGTTCTTCATTTCTGTGCGATAATGAGAACTGAGATCGAAGTGTGAAAATATTTATTTTCCTTTTCCAACAACGACCCAGCCTCGAACTTATTCGTTTGTCGAGGAGATTTCTGTCATGAGAAAATGTAAGAAGCGCGAGGAAGCTGCGATAAAATAATGAGGAATGATCAAAGCGCGGGAAAATAAGTGTGAATGGTGACGGAGAAATAATAACGTTTGAGACAAAGGAGAGAAGTTCGAGGGAAAAATCTGCAGGAAATTTCATTCGGATAACGAATCGAATTATTATCTGACTGGTGTGCGTAATTAGTTTGAATCTTCCAATTAATACCGCCTCTATTTTACTTTCGCGTTAGCGAGGCGAAACTCGACAGAAGCGGAAGGTGGTCGGTCGCCCGAGCGAAAATGGGATTCGAACGAAGGGCGAAACAGTGGAAAGAGGCTGGGTCGAGTTTTTGCGCATGAACAAACATATTTCACAATTCGCGAGGTGGGAATTCGCCGAGATTTCGCGAACCGTACGGAGTTACATCGCGAGGGCGTCCTCCTTGCCTCCTCGCGGAATAGAACCTATTCGGTGTTGGGTCAACGATTGGCAACGTGACCCGTGATGCGCGAGAACGAAAGGTCGTCGGTCGTCGCTTCTGCTCGAAATCCATTCGATTCGAGCGACCGTATGCGACGATGCCCGGAGAGTTTCTTCCGGTTGCTCGATTTTCCCGACGACTCTGCCTCGCCGCTTCCATTTCAAGTTATAGCGGCCGTCGAGACGAATTGTTGAGAAAAAGAATCGCGTCGATCGGTCGCCCCGTTCCCGAGTTATCGCGACTCAAAGTGCGCCGCAGAACGCAAAAACGACAAAAATCGAGAATTTTGAGCTCGTATATCTCGCGAACGACGAATCGGACTCCAGCCTTGTCGCACGTCGTTGTACTCGTCTCGCTCCGCTCTTCCTGACCGTCCAGGCGAAATGTCCGAATTGTCGAAATTTTTTTTCTTCAAAATTTCGGTTTTCACATTTTTGTCGCGAAAAATTGCGATACAAACGCAGGTTCGCCTCCCGCGTGGGTAAATTAGTTTCGGAAGTTGAAAAAGCGCGGGAAACACTGTAATGAAATCTCATAAGTCAGAGAGCCGAGATGGGAAAGGGGAAGCTATTAAACGAGCAACTGTTTAATCTTCTCCGTTAATTGTCTTAATTACCTCGATTTTAAAAGGTACATTCATTACTCGAAGTGGCAGAGATCGCCCGAGACGAACGAAACAGCCAAGTAACGTTCGCCTCGTTCCATTTCTTCTCTCCCGCTCTACAAATTCGCATCGGAATTCACGTTCCACGAACATGCAGCAACGGATCGTCCGAATCATTTTCCTCACCTCGTTTCTTCCCGTCTTCTTTCTTCTCCTTTTTTCCCCGCTGCCCGTCCGCTTCCGTCCCGCGCGACGAATCCTCGCGTATCGTCGACGTTGCGGATCTTGAAAAGTTAATTGAAAGCTTTTATTCGTCAATAAAGTGGGATTCACGAGTGCCGCTCGAATGAAGTTTAACGAGGCGAAATTCGACCTGAATTTGTATCCTCGCGGACATTTGTCCACGGAACGAAACACGTCGCCGCGAGAGAGCCAGAGAGAGACGCAGACAGAGACAGAGACCAAGGGAACAATGGTCAGTAATTGTCATTTCGATTTTCGCACCCGAGCCCAACCCTTTTTTTCCTCCTGTCTCCACTTTTTCCATTTTTCTCTCCTCTCGCTCCACACATTTTTCTCACATTTTTTTCCAATCCAATTTGCACCACTTCTCGATGGAATTTCAATTCTCGCGGCCTTTTTCCCCGCGAATTCGAAAGCAGTGTCGAGCTGCGCTCCTCCTCGCCTTCCTCCACTTCCATTCTCCTTCCACCCTATCTTCGCCTCTTTGGCACCCTCACCGGAAGTAGTGCGACGTAACGAACTAATTCCTACGATCCAATCAACCGAATTCGAGACCAATTCAACTCTTTTCATTTTCTCGCCTTCCACAACGCCGCTGCTCCGTCGTCGTCACCCAACGTTTCATCTCCGCCGCGCGATTTCGCGAGACGAGAAAAATCTCCGAGGAATCGTTTCCTTTTTAATGAAACTTGCCAGACCTAATCTAACGCAACCTCCATAAACTGTTCCTTCCACACGACTCCATCGATCGCGCAGCGAGTGGCAGGGCGACGACGCGCGTTAGCATATCTCGAATCGATGATGCTATCGAATCCGCGATTTCGACACGCCCGAACGCCGAAGAAAAAAGAAACTCGTTTTCTCCACGCACAAAAAAAACGTCAAATTGAACTCCAAACAATTTCGCAGAAAATGGTTGTACGAAGAAGGTCATTGCGTTCGATTAAACCGACGAGAATAAGCGTTGGAGCTCAAAAAGCGAGCTTTTTTAGATTGTCGTCCAAAATTCTGTGTCTTCGATTCTACTGCGATGGAAAATATAAATCAAAGTATAGCTATCTTGCAGCATGGACGCGTAAAACACATGTTTGACCGCATACGAATACATTTTTACTCACCGAATATCTTTTTTTCACAGAGGAAGCAGGAAAATACGAAAATAGGACTTTCAGGTCACTGTCTCTCGTACAACGGTGTATATGCATAGGGCATCGCTGTGAGAAATACTCGTGGAATTGGGGAAAAAAACTGTGAAATTTTCCAGCCGACCTCAATTGGCAAACACTGTCCAAAGTACCCACAGCGTTTCTGTTTGAAGGGTTTCTAATAACTGGACCGAAGCGACTACGACTGGGAGCGCTAGCCCGAGGTCCCGCACAAACAGTGGTGGAGGGTAGGCTTTTGGGGAGGGCATATTTTACACGCATTGCCTGTCGGCGTTATACTGCAAGAATCTCTTGGAGCTTTTACTTCACACATTTTTTGTCACATCTGCAAAGTCAAGGTCAAACCCCGAAGAGTCGCGCGGAGAACGTTGAAGCTCGCTTGTCTTCGGCAGAATCGCTCGCGAGGGGGAATCTTGGTCCGGTGAGAGCAGGGAAATTCGCGAAATGACGGGTCGAGGGTTGCCAGGGACGCGGGCTAACGGGTTGGCGAGCGGATGGCCCGAGAGGAGGACGAAGACTCGGCGCGGGTCGGAGGAGCTCGCGGAGATGGGACCAGCAGCTATATCATCGCAATTTTACGCTCAAATGAATATCTCCGTGGGTGGGAGATGCTCGACCCTCTTCGACCCCCCACAAGCCAACTTCCCGAACTTCGGAGTGATTTGTGCGCAAAAGTCGGCCAGTCGCTCTCGCAAGATCTCGCGTTTCACCTGGCGGCGTCGCGAAATAAATTTCACCCAGGTCACTGGCAATAAAAACGGGCAAGCACAAACGTCGCTCGACCTTGAAAAGTTAGGGCGGGGGAAAAAAGACAGGGCCAAGGCTTTTCCGAGCGATGGATGTGGAAGGGCTCCTGAGACGCTACTCTTCGAGTTGCGCGGTGCATCGTCGATTTGGGATGTTCCATGGCAAGAAATGCGGATGGAGATGAGGCGAGAACAAAATGGCGGATGTGTCGAGGAAAATGGCGGGATGGAACAAAATGGCGGGAGGGAACAAAATGGCGGGAGGGAACAAAATGGCGGGAGGGAACAAAATGGCGGGAGGGAACAAAATGGCGGGAGGGAACAAAATGGCGGGAGGGAATAAAATGGCGGGAGAGAAGAAAATGGCGGGAGGGAAGAAAATGACGGGCGTATCGAGGAAAATGGTGGGAGGGAAGAAAATGGCGGGGAATTTGGTGAGGAGTTCATCCAGACGCGTTTAACTTCGGTCCTCCGTGTCTGTACGAACTTTATGAGAAGGATGAAAAGTTTTGCTATATAACCAGGCCGGCGTTAAGTCTAGTTCGCTTCTCCTCCCCTCGCCGGCTCGCCTCGTCGACGTGACGCGTTGTGTACGAAAAGCAAGGAAATCCCTCTGAAAGCTACGTAACGTCGCCGCTAAGCTACCCTCGGCTGCCAACTCGCATCCCTCGGATAGTTTCCCTCGCCGCGCCGCGTCGATCATCTCTCCCACGTTTCGCCGTCTCGACCTCGACAAAATGTTCCGCGCCGGCGAAATGATTTTCCATAGAGAAGTTTATTACTACCCCATTATCGCGGAGCGACGAGCCTTTCGCGGCGAACAAACCAAACATCTGTCTATAATTTTCCATCTGACATTTTTTTTTCACCTGTCCTCATTTTTTTGGTTTAACAAAATCGAGGGAAACTGCAGTAGAGGAAGAAAAGTATTTTGTCCAATGGAAATGGAAACGGGGGGATGATTTTTTGTTACTGTGCAAGAAATAATTCTTTCTGGTGAAATGTATTTTTTAGCGTGAAAAAGGAAAAAAGCTCGCGTTTGTTTCGGACGCTCTGCATTTTCGCTGATACCTTCGTTGTTTTATTTTTAAAATCCGGCACAGTGTTTCGTGGAGCGAGAAAAAATATTCGGCTGATTGATTAGCGAGGCTTCGTTCGAGCGTGCTAAATTTATCAGGTCAAACTGTGCATCGGAGGCTCTGTAAAAGCTTATCTACGCAAACTCGCTGTCAATGCGACGAGAGTCTCTCTCTCTCTCCCTTTGCCTCTTTCTTGCGAGCTGTTCGATTCACAGTATTCGCATCGCTGTAGCTACGGTAGGTACGATGAAATGTAGCCGAGATTCACCCGGCCTTCTATTATCCACCGCTGTTCTGCACCTCGACAATTTATTCCGTCGCTATTAGAAAGTTGGCGCCAAGACGAGTCCAACGAGCCGTCGCATGACGGCATTCGCGTTCGATGCATTTTTTTCAAAATCGAAAAATTGGTTTTTGGGAAAAATCAACCGCTCCCAAATGGCCTCGTGCGGGTACTCGTCGAACTCGTCGACGCGGCAGCTTTCCAGCTACGAGACCCAAAGTGCCGCTCGTCGTGGAAAAAATCACGTCCACCTCGATATCTCCGCAACGCGAACGGCTAGAAACGATTTTTTTCCACGGTTCGAAAGGGGTTTCAACATCGAACAAGTTTTACCCGAAGAGTTTCTCGTCTCTGACGTCGGGTCTCCGCCCAATCGAGGATATCATCCAAAATCGGTCACTCCGCGCGAACGGAACTGTATATACACCTACAACGGAGCAATCCAAATTGCTTAGTCGCGAACCACGCGAGTGGCTTCGAGAGCTGCCGTGACGCGATCCAAATACTCGAAAATTTGCTCGAAGCAAATTTTTTGCCCCGTCAAAAATTGTTTCATCCGATTGGTATCGAATTCCGGCGGCTAGCAACGAAATTAGCGAATTCCATTCCGTTGCGAATTACAAATCGAAATTGGATTACTCGTCGCTGTCGTCGAACCGATTGATTTTGGAGCGTCCCATTTTTGTTGCTCGTTTTTCCTCCCTGTTTGTCATCGATGCCGGAGGCGAAAAATTTCTCTCGTGGCTGAAACGTATTTGAAAAAGGTCGGAATTCCGGGAATTATTAGCCAGCGGGAAAATTGGAACGTCAAAGGGTCGGGAAGAGAAAAGATGCCGATCAAAGGAGCACGTTAAAAGACGCGTGAAATATGACCGCGCGCGCGTTTTTGCCACGTACATTCGCGGATGCACGTGTTCGCGACCTCCTTCGATTTTTGCATTCCCAGCGGGTCAAACCAGCGAGCATTTCTCGCTCCGACACTCGACGAGAATTTAATCCGGAAAGGTGTGCACCAACACTTTCCGTCGGACGCGAGACATTTCCTCCAAGAATGTAATTTCCTTGACTACTTTTATCCAACGTACCTCCCCGACGCGTCCAATAAATTCCAAAACATTCGCCTCCCACGATCACTACTTCGCCGTGTCCTGCCAAATTTAACAAACTCGCGAACGACTTCCCCTCCCTCCAAAATCGACTAAAAAACTTCGTCCCCGCTCCACTCGCCTTAAATAATTTTTTCTCAGCAAAATTACAAAATGGTGGCGGAAAATTCGTAGCTACGAATAATCTCCCCAAAGGTCTTGATTTATTCATATATTTTTTGGCACCAAATTCAAAAAAGCACCAAACTCAAAATTCTACCTCGACTACTAACCCCAACAAATTTTGGATTCTCTTTTCCCTAATAAATATTTAACGACTTCGAGATAATTTTCCATCAAATTACACCTGGCAAACTACACGTACGCACACAAATGTATCTTTTGCTACTAATACTCGCGATATAATAATTCGATGTCTGCAGAAGTATGTTGAGTATGTTAGTATACTAACACCCGCAGGAAGTATACAACCTGTTTCCAGACTTGGCTCTCGAGCAATGAACACAAAACTAACTTAATAAAACAAAAAGTACATTTAAGCTCAAACAATATATAATTCAATACTCGCCAGAACCCACACATCAAGTGTACGGTAACTACCACTTTTTAAGAATCTCCCTAATCCATTTTTTACTTCAGCATAGCTCTTACAATTCATTGGGTAGTTGGGCTGGCGTCTCAATAGCTCTGTATTTATGTCTCTCTCTTCCCATATTCAGTGTAACTCTAGGTAGCATAATTTTTGTTCAAACATGACGTATACCGCATAGCCTTGAATTGACCAATATTCCAATTACTATTCAACACAGTCAATTTTTTCTATTACATACTTAAAATTCAATTCATCAATTCAAAAAAAAAAGGTGTATGGTGCTTTTATTCGTAGCAGTTTTTGATTTGGTCATAATATTCGTGGCATTTTGTATTACTGTGCTAATGGTCGTATCAGGGTTGTAAATAACCATTCAAGTCTTCAAAACTGTGGCATTTGCATTAACCATTAAATTTATTTTTTGAATGGCAACATTTTGTATTAATCATTAAATTTGTTTTTTGAATGGGAAATTTTTTTATTAGCTATTGAATTAATTCTTTTAATGGGAAAATTTGTAATTCTTCATTACAATTAGTTTTTTTAACGAAAACCATAAAAAAGTGGAATCTACTGAATTAATTTATTATTTACTTATTCCAAAAATGTACGAACCTGGCTCGTGGCAATTTTGTTGTGGTGCTTTTATCGTGTATAGTCAAAAGTCGACGCTACAATTCGTTAGAATCGTCGATGCCTCGTTTCGATTCCTTTTGAAATTTCACCCCCGTGGAATTGGAAAGCGTGGTACGAAAATTCGAATCAGCTTTCGTTCGCGAGAAAAAATAAATCGATGCGCTTCGTTTGTTTCCATTTCTTTCCCCAATTTCATCATCGTTCCGATTACTGCTTCGCGCGTAAACGTTGCGTGGCGTTTGGCAGAAGTTTTGGGCGCGAAGAGCGAGCTTCGATGATCGGCGCTCTCGATCGCGATGGGAAAGCACGGCGAGGAAAGGTGCGAGCGAGGCGAGGATCGTCATTCCCAGCTGCAGGGATGAAAGCCAGAAAGCAATTTAGTTTTTCCACGAAGCAAAAACGACGGAATTTATACGTCGGAGTAAATATACGCCGCGGACAGTCGCCGCGCATTTGAATAAAGAGAATAAAAATGCTCCCCCGCATCTCCGCGTGAAAACATTTCCGCGTTAACAAAATCAAAAAAAAAACATCTCGGCCAAAAAAAAAAAAACCAAAAAAAAAGGAACCGTTCGAATTTTAAGCAGCAGCGAAATGAGTTGATCGAGAAGTCCCCATCTTGAAAGTGCATTCCAGTTAGATGCATCTAATTACGTAGCTTCGATAATGCAGTTTTCGAAATAAGTACGAAATCGTGTTAACAAATGAGAAAAAATATTATTTTTTTATTCATTTTCCGTTTAATTGCTCTCAAACGTTGTTGATTTATCTTCCATCGCGTCTGTTATTTAATACGTAGCTGCTGCGAATTTACATTTAATTATTTCAAATATATTCAACGAGGCGTTTCATTTTTAGGTGATTTTTTTTGTGGTCTCACCTGAAAATCTGGTAATTTGTTTTTAAAAAATTATATTGCTGGTGGAAAAAAAATTCCAAGTCAATTAGAGGCTACAAGCTTTCAAAAATTTGATCCTCCATATAAATAACACAGGAAATTTTTTTTTCGAGCTCAACTCGATTTTTCGTTGTTTAACTAATGTTTTTGGAGAAAATGAGCTTGCATCTTTTGTAGGGAATTGAATTTGCTGCAAAACAGTTCCAGTGGGCAGAGGCTGTGCGACCAACGGTTTTCGAGTTGTAGAGCTGCAAAGGTGAAGGCTGATAATAATTGACACTGAAACCGAAAATGCATTTTTTTAAAATAAATCATCGGATTTTCAGGCAGGACAAAAAAAAAGTATCGCCCAAAAATGATACAGCATGATACGATTTTCCTGATTCGCGTTGGGGAATTTCCTTCGAACCGCGCCGTCTACTTGTCGCGAGAGAATGAGCCGGATGAGAATGAAACCGACGAGAGACGAGTGAATAGAGGCGCGAGAATTCCGGGAGAAGCAAACGAGGAGGAATATACCGTCGAAAATAGAGTACGCGATAGACGAGCTTTTCCCTATTCGTCGTGGCACGAATTTCGAAGATGCCTACGAGTACGAGCGCGGAGGGAGATAGAGAGAGACAAAGAGAGTCGGTGCGCGGGAGAAATCTTATAAAACATTCAGGCACAGCAAACCCGTGAATAATGCAAGCCAAGGAAATGGACCGCTTAGGCGATTTAAATCTCATAAATATATCATTCACCGCTTCTCGTCCGCCTCCTTTTTTTTGTCCTGCCACGGCGACATTGACAAGGACGCGGCAGTTTTATCTCCGCTTGTTACAAAGTTTCGCTCAACTCCGCCGCAGCTCGGTTGGTTACCTATCAGCGTAGGTATCGCGACCCGGTTTCCACGCGGTCCCACGCAGCCCTTTCACCCGGCGCGCGGCCGATCTCAGCGCTCGATGCCATCTTGGATCGGCCATTTTGAACTCGTTGAAAAATGGTCGGATTCGCGTGAAATTTGGTATCCCGGGGTTTTTCGGGGCGCCGAGTCAGAATCCGAGGTCGAAAATTGAAAAAAAATTGGAATTATAAATTCGGCATCATAATTTGAAAAGTATGGGGTAAAATGGAAAAATATGGGAATATATTTTCAGAGCGCCTCGTCGTTTTATTTTGCTCCAATCACGCGAGCACGGCGTGATCCCGTTATAAATAATACGGGAAGGGTCGTTGTTGGCTGTAAGACGCAAATTAAATTTTGCATCGGAGGTCGAACGATTCCGCGGAACCGACAGCTCGACTTTTGTAAGTCCCTGTGAAAATGGCGTGTCTGTCCGAGAATATATCGTCGGATGAGTTAATTAAGGTTGTCACCGCGAGATTCGTCTCCTCTGGATCGATATTCGAGCCAAACGAGTGCAACGAACGAAACCCCGATTCTTCGCGATAAATAATACTTCGATACCAATCTAAAATTACCAGACAATGAAATAATCACTTGGACTCGATGTAAAAAAAAGCTCTAAGCGACGACGAGTCACCGAATAAATTGATTATGACACGAAATTTGGGGTAAAACGACTCCGTTGTACGCGGCTTCGCTACAGATTATAGCGGGGCTCGAAAGGGTTGGATCAAATATCCATTCGATCCGTTTCCCTTCGATTATTCACCGCTGTTCTGCGAATACACGATTTATTCCGTCACGGTTGGAAAGCTGACGCCAAGACGAGTCCAACGAGCCGTCGCATGACGGTACTCGCGTTCGATGCATTTTTTTCAAAATCGAAAATTTGGTTTTTTGGAAAATTCAACCGCTTCCAAATGGCCTTGTGTGGGTACTCGTTGAACTCGTCGAAGCGGCAGCTTTCCAGCTATGAAACCCAAAGTACCGGTCATCGTGAAGAAAACCACGTCGCCCTCGATATCTCCGGTCAGACCCGAGAATAAGCTCGTAATAAGAGTCAGGAGCCAATTTCACGCCCAACTGACGAAGTACATTGACCAAGAAACGAAATTGGGAAAATAGCGTTTACCGGTTCTTGGGCCAAAACGACATCGTCGTACGCGGCTTCGCTACAGATTATAACGGGGCTCGAGAGGTTTGGATCGCGGAAGGTAGACCGCCTCGTGAGTCGTCCTCGGGGTATGAAAGTCGCGACAGGTAGCGTCGGGTTTCACGGAAAGGGTTGAATTTACTCGGACGGAGGGCGCACGTTCGGCTCATGAGCGTTATCGATACCTCTGGGAGACCCGTTGCGGTCGAGCATTGCGGTAGCAGCGGTAGGAGGAGGTCGACCCTCCGGAAATATGCTGCAGCTTCCACCAAACTCGCCGCCGTGGCAAAGTACGAACGAGCGTGAATATTACCACGAGCGTCGTAAAGAATCGCGCTCGTCTCTTCTATTCCCAGCGTCATCGATAGAATTAGCATCTGTATCTGCATTCGCATCCATAAGATTCGAATGGCAACGGGAGCGAAGAAACTGACATCACTCGCGAGAATGGACTGCGATTGCAGCTCGGCTGGTCGCGAGGTCGGCTCACTTGTTGCCAGCTATCGACAGCGATAGAGAGAGACAGAGAGAGAGAAATGCGTGTCACGTTCTCCTCTACATTGCATAATTTTGCCAAAGACAATGCAATCAATTTTGTCGTACAAGCATCGAAAGAATGAACCTAGCCAAATAGGTACATCACATCTAATGCTGGTGTCCTTGTAAGATGCTATTTGAAATAGTTGCACTTGAAATGCAAATTTTTTTGAACACTTTTTTCACGTTCGTATTGCGTTGTGTTGGTGACAATTTGTGTCTTGCATACCTCTCTCATCTACCGTTCACGGTTTGTGCAGTTTTTCGTCCTTGTGTTTGCAAAGGCAATTTATTTACAAAAAGTAGTCTAAAAATTCGTATTTTGCCTTTAGTATCCACCTACAAAGTGGAAAAAATCCGTTGTTTTTGCGCGTGAAATGGAAAGTATAAAAGACAGTTGTATTTCGTAGGTAGGGCACGTGAATTTCAACCCAAAAACGCTTTGAGGTAAAAAATTGATAAGCTAGAATTCACGGTGGTTCGAAATTTTCAGACTTCGCTGTTCGAAAAAAAAGCTCAGTGGTGACGTGGCTCTGAAAAAATTCCAGCGCCCAGACTGAGGAAGACGGATCTTTTGGCGGCCTCTTTTTTCCGGATAATCTCGACGCTTCAGAAAAAACCGTCTTTGATTGGTCATGCGTGCGCGTGTCTGAGCATTATATATATATATATATATATATATTTTTTTAGTGCGCGGTGGAAATCGGCGTTAACGAGGTACGATGCCTCGTTTTTTCCGAAATGCAAGTCGTTTGTGGCGGGAAAAAGAGGGAAAAGCGGTGGAACGAGACAGAGTACGCGTATCGTCGGGTGAAATGACATTCGCGGTGTGGAAATTACCGAGCGCGCGAGAACGTCTTTTGAGAACTAAAGGCGTCACGCGCGTGGAATTTACGAGAGGCGAGCGCCGGGAACTCTTTCGCGTTTTAAGTGGTTTTTAAAACGTTAAATAAAATTTACAAGGAGCTCGTAACAAGACGTAAAGTTTTGGAGAAGGTGCTCTGTTTCCCAGGTGCCGTCGCGCCGCCGTTTCCTTTCGCGTCGACGAACTTCCGACTCGCTGACCAATCGCTACCTGAACTCGTTCGGTCGTGCAGCCTCCTGACAAATCGATTTGGAACGCGACGCGTTCTCCCTACTCGACTCGGTTCGTTTCCCCCCTTTTTCCTCGGCCATCCCCGCGAAAACTCAAATTATAAAAACACATGCAAGAAAAAGGAGAAACGAAAAAACAAAAATTTTTTAACCACCGGACGAGTAATTTAAAAATCGAAAAAACAAATTACCCTCAAAACATGGAAGAAAAAAAACACGAGGACTAGAAGCACTTTAGAAGAAGAAAAAACGAGTGAAAAAACCCTTCGGAATAACAATCACCCACGCTTTACTCTTCCTCCATTTTATTTGTTACCTTCACATAAAAAAAATCCGCGCTACATTGAAAAAGTATACATATATATGTGGGTGGTTCCAAAACAGAAAATTGTATTTTTGCCCCCGTTTTTACCCTCCCAAAAGTGCGTGTTTTACGTGAAAAACTTTCTCACCAAAGAAGAGCTCAGTTCTGAGCGGTCGCCATTTTTATTTCGGTTTCCTATTTATTTATTGACATGAGACATTTCGTTTTTTCTATTCAGATTTAAATCACACGTAATCGTTTCAATTTTTCTGCAATCAAGCATTTTACAAGGTGTCCTATCGCAGTCGATCCACGCCGATAACCTTGTAGACACGTATCATGTCACAAAGTGATATAATGGTGACCTTGAGTTTGACCTTGACGATGATTATCGAGGTTATGTCAAGGTCACGGTCATTTTTCTAAATAGGAACCCTTATTTTCGTTGGCAGGTCGCACTTTTCGCGCGAACCGTTATCAGCGTCAAGGTCACGTTCAAGGTCACCAGTATTCGCCCGCCGATACGATTAAAATGGGACAGCCTATATATTCGTAAAGCTGACTTTTCAAGCTCTCCAAAACTGCACAACGAAACCTGAATGTTGTAGTTGTAAGACTAGTCGAAGCCATTTTAAAAATACCAACTTGCTCGCTGTATAACTCGTTGTATACACACGATGTATTACAAGTCTCACTGTTATCGGTATCAACGTACTGGGAACAACCGATTACGTTGACACTTGTAACAAATCATGGGAACAGAAAATTATTTTACTAGTCTTCCAATTACGACATTCATGTTTCATTGTACAGTTTTGGAAAGCTTGAGAAGACAGCTTTAAGATTACATAATGATTATTCGCAAAAAATTTAAAAGATTGCGTGCAATTTAAATTTAATTAAAAAAAACAAAAATAAATAGATAAAAAAGCAAAATAAAAATAGCGACCTCTTAGAGTTGAGCTGGTGAGGATTTTTTCCTCGTCAACACACACACATTCAGGAAGGTAGGAATAGAAAGAAAAAATGGAGAAAAAAAATTAGCAACAAGGAATGTGCTTTGAGGGGGAAAACAGAGTAGTCTATTTCTGTGCAACACGAGATAGACTCTTTTTGGAGAAGAGGGTAAAGAAGGGTTCGCTTTACCCCCTGACGCGTATGAACCGTTCGAAAATCCATTTTCTTCCAAGATCATCGAGCGGATTTCTTCGGACGAAGATGAAGACGAAATTCCACGGCGAGCGTGGTAGATTGAGACGTTGGACATCGGCCACGTCCGCTGGTAGCTCGCTCTTCTGTACGCCCGCTACTACAGTCATTTCCAGTTCTCCACCGGACTGCGCGCGGAATACCGAGTAGTAGAGACTGTCCCAACGTTGACGGGCGGCCGGGTGAATTTTTATCGCGGGTAAAAGACTGGCAGCGGCGAATTTAAGGGGGGACAAAAATAAGACCCGACGACGAACTCGGCGAAATTCCAAGTAGCTTCGACGAAAACGGTCGAAAAGTGTTCTCCAGCCGGTTCGCCGACGCGCGTGGTACCAAACTGGATACCGGAAATCCCAACGAAATCGAAGCGCTGCTCTCAGTTTTTTTTCCGTCTCCGACTCTGAATTTGATATCCAAATTTCAAAATTCGAAAAATGTCGCAAAAAAAGAACCGCGTGACAAAAACGAGAAACGCTTTCCGTAAAAAAAAGAGGGAACCGTTTTACACGTGGGAAAAACAAATTCCGTGAGACAAAAAATCGATTTACGTTTAAAAAAATTAAAAAAAAACTTTTGGCCGGAGGAAAAAAAAGGAATTGGATTAAACTGTAATTTGGATGGTTTAATTGGAAGGGATCGGCGGCGTCGGTGGTAGCGTTAGACGGCGATGTCGAGGCGACCCGTCCGGAATTCAAAGCCTCGACCGCGCGGACCCTTTTCAGCTGGTCCAGCCGAACGTAAAGCTCGCAGAGAAACGTCGGCACCGTTTCCAAATGAGATTTCGCCTCGCGGTTATGTACCCACGGTTTTAAACGACGAAACGTTTCGCTAATTTCGACCGTCAGCACCGACGGGACCCGGAACAATTGAAAATCCGTCTCCCCGACGCGCCAAACGTTCGTTGTTTTTAAACGGATTAATCTTTTTCCCCCCAGAAATATTCCAATTCTTCGACGAAAAAACAAAGAGCGAGCGAACAAATTCACGCCGATGGACAGCCGAAACAAACGCACTTTTGTTCCCGTCGAGTTTTTCCACTCGGAATTCGTTGGAAATTCGCTGATAAAATTCTCCCTCGCGCGAGCAACATTTATTCCAGCTAGCGACTATTTTTAGATCTTTCTCCTTCAATTTTCACACGCATGCGAATTTTTTTCGAATTTTCTACTTCGAATTCCTCTTCCATATTTTCCCAAAATTTTCTCCGCCAAAATAACTCGAAGAAACTAATTTTTTCACAATTCTTTACCTTTTTTCTTTTTTTAAAAAATTATTGTGATTTATACAGTAAAAAACCTCGCTTCACTATTTCCAATTTTTTGTTTTTAATTTTTTTAAATTTTCTATTTATGAACACTTTAACACTTATCTCGTCTGGAAAGTTCGTCGTACCAGCTTGTAGTCGGAAATAGACCTACGTCCTCCTAGGGCACATTTAATACGTCACTTGGGAGTACAAACATATTTTTTCCAACATTTTTTGAAGCTCGGTAAGAGCATTTCTTAAAAAAGTGCAAAATTCAGTGTTACCGCGATTTGAGGTGAACGGGAAAGGCCACGTGACGAAACTAAATTTTTTCCTGTACATTAGGTGTCCCTCTATTGACCGAACCTGAAAAATCCAGAAACAACCGAAAATGAACAAAATGGCGTCGAAAAACGTAAAAACCATCACGATTTTTCGTTTTTCAGCGTTTTTTCGACGCCATTTTGCTGAATTGAAAAATAAACTACGAATGTAACTTGTTCAATGTACCGTCTTCTCAGTAGTAATTCATTTGTTTTTGAAAAAAAAATACAAAAACAGTCGGATTTTGTCTTTGGATTTCACTCCGTGGATTTTTTTTTGAATAATAACAGTAAAATCCTGCCATTGAATTTCACTTGCTGGGAATTGAATCGTTTAAAAAAATCTGCGCGATTTATTATCGCGAAAATATTCTTCAAGGACACAAAATACGATCAGCTCGTACAAAATCCGAACGTTTTTGACAAATGTCGCTAAATTGGTGGCTACAATTTTTCTGGGAGGTCGACGTTTTTTGAAGACTCCAGCACTCGAGTGAGAGTATAACGAGGGCATAAAAACATTATTATACGCGTTATGTTATTGGTACAGCATTCGTACGGCCTCGTTACCCGAGTCTCTTGCTACATCGTTGACAACATAGCTGTTATATTGCAAATTGGAAAATTGCCACCTGTCATCGTGGCAACTTTAACACCTGACTATTAGCTAATCCATCCTTCTCACCCCACAAGTATCTGGGCGCGAACCGATAAACGCGTCGACTCGATGCGTATCGCACGTTTCACGGAATTCTTTTTTCTCCACCCTTCTTTTGCAGCACACATTTCAACGCGACTCGCTCGTTCGCGGTAATTCTCTCCGCGTATATTTGCACTTTTCCCCTCCCACAATTTTCCCAGCTCATCGTTGATGAGCATTGCTGAAACTGTAAACTTCTGTAAACCGCAATCGATGTATCAGACTCGCGCCGCAACCGCGCTGGTATGGCTGCGGGAGCCAAACTTTAGGGTCGGAGCGGTTACAATAAATGAAGTTTTCAGATCTAATGACCAATCGCGATAAATCCTCGGCTTAAATTCACCAGTACATAACCGGGTTACGCGCCCTTCCCGAACCTAGCATTTCCCAACTCGACATCGATGTAAAATACTCGTTATCGACGTACACGATAAAAAAAACTTATTCGTTAAATTTTACACAAAAATTTGTGTCAACGACTTTTTCTACACAAAATTAGTGTCAACGACTTTTTTTCTCACACAAAATTAGTGTTAACCACTTTTTTCTCACACAAAATTAGTGTTAACCACTTTTTTCTGACACAAAATTAGTGTTGACTACTTTTTTCGTACACAAAATTAGTGTTAACCGTTTTTTTCATACACAAAATTAGTGTTAACCATTTTTTTCTGACACAAAATTAGTGTTAACTACTTTTTTCGTACACAAAATTAGTGGTAACCACTTTTTTCGTACACAAAATTAGTGTTAACCACTTTTTTCGTACACAAAATTAGTGTTGACCACTTTTTTCTTACACAAAATTAGTGTTAACCACTTTTTTCTTACACAAAATTAGTGTTAACCACTTTTTTCGTACACAAAATTAGTGTGAACTACTTTCTTTTTATACAAAATTAGTGTTAACCACTTTTTTCTTACACAAAATTAGTGTTAACCACTTTTTTCTTACACAAAATTAGTATCAACCACTTTTTTCTCACACAAAATTAGTGTGGTTTCAAAACTCCGTGTGTAGTGAAAAATGGACACAACTCTGTTTCGAAGGTCACGTAACTCTCTGTTAAAAGTAACACAAACCAATGTTGGAGTAACCGTTAAAAAGTGTAACTTCAATATCAAATAAACTTTTTGTGTGTCAAAAAACGGACTGCGGAGAAACACTAACGACAGTGTTGAATCAGCGCACTAAAATGTCTACACAGCACTTTTTACACTTCGCACAACGACGGAATTTTTTTTAGCGCGTAGCTCTCATCGATATCGCGTTAATTTCCAGCGCAGTGTAGAAAAAACAAACGCGTTTCTATCTATCGAACTGAGAAAAAATATATGAAAATGAGATTTTTACGTGTTTGCCAGCAAATAACACAGGTCTGCGAGGAAACATTTTTTTTTATTCGGTTTGTTGGGTGGACAAAAAATCAAGTCACACTTTTAGCGCATTCGTGTTTGCGCGCGTGTGAAGGCGAAGGCTTGAGAGAGAAAGAGACGAACTCTCCCACACTATCTCTCACCTCTGCTTGTTTTCAACTTTATCCGTTCTACTCGCTCGACACCGCGTATAATTTTTCTCCCGCGCACAAAACTTTGAGCGTCGCGAGGCGATCTACGGCGCGTGCGTCTTGCTCGATCACGACGTGGACACTGTTTGCCGCGCGACAGAGAACTTGCGTGGGCACAGTCAAGGCGGAGCGTGAGTCAGCCTCGAGCTGACCACCGTCTCCGTGATCTTCGGCGAAAACCGAACTCAAGCTAGCCGGTCTTAGCCAAAAAGCTCATCGCTTTTTTGCGCGAGGCGCCATCTTACAAGAAATGGAGGGGTCGCAAGCATCGCTCTTGGAAATGCTCGAGAACGACTCACCCAGGTGCCAAAACGTGCTCCCGCCAACGTTATTCGCACGAATCCACGCGGAAAGCCAGCGAACGAAGACGCCACGAAATGGCGGCCGGCAGCCATTTCGTGCGCCGCACGCTTCGACCCGCGCGCGCTCGACGCGCTGGCGCTAGCATCGCGACGTAGCTAGCATGCAGATTCGGATAGCGAGTAACACTATACCGCATCCGTTCGTTGCCGCTCGTGTATCGCGCGCGAAATACACGAATTTCATAACAACGAAGATCCACGCATGTCGATGTTTGGTGCGGTAGTCAATTTTTCAAAAAAAAAAAAAAAATGTTGCAATTTTTGCCGCTGTTCGATGGATATTCGCGACGAAGACGGATCCGCGAAGGCTTTGATCCCTGGCTGAGTGGGTTCGAAGACGGATCGCTGTCAGCGAACCGCGACAACGAGGCTCGATTACTTTATATCCCTTAATTGAAGGAGTTCGAGGATGGGGATGCCTCGGGTCTCTTCATCCGCCTCGCGGGAGTCGCGAATAAAAGATGAAAAAAGAGACGTGACTATAATTGGACCGCTCGTAGGTTTCGAGCTCGAACCACGGCGGCTTTTGATTATCGCCGATGATATCGCGGACGAAACAAAAGCATCGCGCCGCTCGCTGGGTGCGAGTCGGGAGGGATCGAGGATGTTGATCGGGTGATCGTTAATCGTTGGAGATGGATAGTCCGATAGCGGCTGTCTGCGGTTCATTCGAGTCATCCTGAATGTGGGTAACATTCTCTGCGGATATTTGTTGTTCGAGGAGGCTGTACTCCTCCTTGCCGAGCAAACTTTAGGAGTGTACCGATGGAGCGAGACTAGAGACCATCGGACCCAAGTGTTTGTCAGACGTGACCGAAACTCTCTCTCTCCTTCTCCCCCCCTCTCTCTCTCTCTCTCTCTCTCTCGCTTTCACACACACACACACACACACACACACACACACACACACACACACACACACACACACACACACACACACACACACACACACGCACACGCTTCCTCTTTCCCTCTCTCTCTCTCACAAGCTTTGGAGCTTGTCGAACGCGTCTTGCGTATCCAGGGCTGCTACCCGCCCAGTTTCAGGTGCACAGCGGCTTTATCGGGACGAGTGAGTTACGTCGAAGATAACTTCGGTGTACCAAAATAAAAATGAAATCTGCTCTCTGCACTTGGGACGAGCACTGAATTTGTACAGAAAATGTCCACACCAAGGAGTTTTGCGCATCGTTGAATACCAATTTCCATTAAGGGGGTATTCTGGTCTAGAAAATTGAAAAAATCAATTATTTTTTGTTGCATATTTTCAAAGCTTAGACTTTCAAAAATGTACAAATTTAAAAAAAAATAATTTATCCTAGTTTGAAAAGTACCCAAAAAGTAGTGCTCTAGACAAGAATACCCCCTTAAGCGTTGAAAAATCGCGCTATGCAATGCGATTTTGAATTTGCGTGATTTTTTTAAATGAACTTTTCCTAAATATTCTGAAATTTGCATAAATTTTGAATGAAATTTGTACGAATTTGATGTGAAATTGGCATTAACCTTGGTTCTTAATCGTTTGGGAGAGACGATTTTTTGCGCTATTCTCGCGTCCGCGTTTTTCGCAACCGTTTCGCGAGAGAGAAGAATTTATGGCTGGTGCGCGCGCGGGAGTTGGAATTCGCGTCGTAGGTGGGAAAACTCGTCGTCGAAACAAGCGATCAATCAGAGGTGAGGGTGCGAAATAGCAGCAGCGTGACACAATAGAAATATAACGGTGCCTCGGCATCTTGGCGAGCAGAGGCCTCGCGAAAATTGCCGTCATCCTTCCCGGCGTTGTTGCGCGTTGTAGCAAATTCGTGGTCGCCGCCGACTTTCCCATGCAAAACACAACTTGGCGGCAAGAAGCGCCTGTTTACAACTCCGCGACGTGAAACGACCCATGCGAGGAAACTTTCCCGAAGATGCGGGGTGTCCGTTTTTCCGCGAAACGGTGTCACGTCGAATAATTGAAAATTCTGGTTCCAAAAACTCGAATTTGCTTTTCAATTTTTTTCAATTTTTTTTCAATCGTTAAATTGCTACAAAATGGGGGATTATAAATCGCGAAATTTCTTCGTCCTTGACTCGTCTACATTCCTAGCGACTTGTCACACCCCTTCTTCGACGTTCCACCCCGCGAGTGGCGGAAAAAAAAATGGGGGAAACCGGCGAGGTCGTCGAACGAGGTCTCAAGGTCATCGAGTCTAGGGGCTGCGCGATGACGCGGTACAGCATCGCCGAGTTGTAACACCGCGGAAAGCTGGGGGCTGAAAGCTGGGCGAAACTCGAGTTGACGTCGGCAAGAAAACTCTACTCGCGGGGATTTTGGCACATTCGAGCAAGAAATTTGCCCTCGGAGTTATTCCATTGTCGCGCGGAAGCATTGTTTTCGATTCGGGTTGGTGAATCCGCCGCGTGTATAAAAACAGAGAGTGGGCAGCGAAGAGACCGCATACGCCGGCGTGGAGGGTGCAATTAACTACGTGCAGTCGGGCGCTTGCCTCTGAAAGGCGTAATAATGAATAAATTTGTTTTTTGTCTACCGAGTCCCAGGACTTTGAATTTCCAGCTCGTAGCCAAGTGTAGCTACCGCCTGCTGCCACGCTGCTAATTCTCCGTAAACACAGACTTTGGCGATTTGGCCAATTTTATGCGAATTACAATCTCAAACCGCACTCGAGCCAACGAGGTACCAGCGCTGCGCCGTTGTTTATTCTGGGGAAATTAAACCCTGCGCGTTGAAAAAAAAATCATTGGTTCGGAAACTTTCGCGGGTTAGTGGGAAATAATGAAACCTCCGCTCGAGCCAAGTTTCTGACCACTCGCGGGTCGTAGTTTATTCGCAGGTGGCAGCTTCGCCGAAAAATATGATCCTAGTCCAAAAACCGTTGGAAAACTGGCCAGATTTCCCCCTTTGGACGGCAACCTCACAAATCTGGGAGTCTTAGTCCATCGAGTACGCACCGGGTCATTTTGACCCCATCATCGATTTCCAAATCAACTAAGATACGATTTTTCTTCCAAAACGTTGTTCGTTTCAAATGACGTTCTTCAGCGTGCTAAACATGAGAAGTACTTGAACGTAACTCAAACTGCACCTATACATTTTTTTAAGCGAAAATTGTCTATCGTTCTGAAGTTAAAGAGGGGACAGGGTCAAATTGACCCAGAGTGTAAGAGATGTTGTCCAATGGACGGAGCATACTAGTTCGAAATGCAAGGATCTAAAAACGGGGGGGGGGGGGGGGGAACTGAGTGGGCGAGCATTTTTTCCAAAGGGCCCCCTACTTCACCCATAGAGAAGCAGTTGGGCGATCGAGAGGAAGATGAGTAGCAACTGTGGAGGGTAGAGGCAAGGAGAATCATCTCGTATGGGAGAAAAGTTGAAAAAGTGTCCAGCAGGCTGGAGCAAATAAGAGCGCGCGATTCCAGCTGAGTAGCGCTAGCGAAAGGGTACGATATGAATTTGGGGCGAGGTATGCCGAGTTTTTTGACGGGCACTTTTTCATGGTTCATGGTAAGGATGGTTCTGCTTACCTCTACCCTCCGCGGGTAGCAACTCTTATCTGAGTTGCGGATGAGACGAAAGCTTCTTGGGAAACGTGGAAGATGGGCGTCTCTCGCGAAATCAGAGTCGGCGAGAGGCAGCGCGAATCTGTAGCTCGTAAATAGGAGTCGATATTTGGGAAGTTGATTAGTAATCGGAAATTCGGTTAACGACGCTGCTATCTAAACACGAAGTCTGCCGATGACGCCTTCAACCCTCGTATCACGTATCGCAAGCTCGGTGAAAACTCACGTATCGCGAAGGCTTTGGAAAGTTCGTAACGGGGCCGCGCGCGAGTCTCTTTGATAAGCTCCGCGAGAATCATGCAGCGTCGACCATGTTTGATAATAAATACGAACGAACGTGGAAAGTTTACCCCGTGCAATTAGCAGCAACGCGCTGGGTAACGAACGTACGAGGGGGGAGGGAGGGAGAGAGGGTTGGAAATTCGGTGTTTTAAGAGAACGGGGATGACATTGACGAAAGGGTTGTTGATGCGAGGCCACCGTTTCGGGAACGAAACACCCGATGCCGGTGGATTTCGCCCTCCGCCGTTTAAAACGAAGCCGAGTTGTAACAAATGAGGGCTAATTTTTCAGCTTTGGACTTTAGTTAAGCTCCGTTTCGCCAAATTTCCCAATGAATCACGAGGATTTAACGGTGTGCCTCTACGACGCGCTCGGGCTACAACTTCAGAAAATATCGGGGCTCCGGATGAAACAGTTGCGAAAATAAATAAACGACGATAATAATAATCGGCTAGAGCGGGGTTCGTGTTCTTCGTTTAATGGGAGTCGGTCGAAAGATGACGCGGGTCCTGCATCGGATCCTTGGCGAACGACCGATGTCTGTCCGATTCCTGGTCTCGAGTAATGCGCCCGGTCCGCTTTATCAGCGAGTGTAACAAGCTGCTTCTGTTAGATTGGGCGCGATTCACCCTCGCGGAACCTTTTACCCTCTCGCCCCATCATTTTCCCGCTCTTTTCCCAACCTTCTCTTCCCTCGCTCTCCCTCTCTCTCTCCTTTTACCCATCTCCCATGTACACTGTGTCCCAGAAGTAACGGACGCCATTACTGCATTCGGGAGAAAATGAAATTCTGAGAGGAAAAGTCCTCTTCCACTTTTCTATCAGATGCATAGATAATTAGTTACTGATCAAAATAGTCAGCCACTCAGGTGCGCGCTACAGCGGCAAGACAAGGGGGCGGGGAAGTGTGCGTTTTAGTCTCGCGGTCACTCGTCGCTTCCCCTCCGCCTTGTCTCGCCGCTGTAGCGCGCACCTGATTGGCTGATTATTTTGATTAGTAACTAATTATCCGTGCATCCGATCGAAAAGTGGAAGAGGACTTTTCCTCTCAGAATTTCATTTTCTCCCGGATGCAGCAACGGCGTCCGTTACTTCTGGCACACCCCGTATAGATAGCCTCTTTATATCGCTGACACGTATAATAAAACGACGAATAAAAAGCAAATTTCGAACGTTACCTAAACCCGGGGGCAACGGTCAGGCGATAAAGGAGCCCGCAAAAACGCGACGACCCTCGGAACCGGTCGGAAAACGATCGGAAATCGTTCTCTGTAAAGAATGAACATTTCTCTCCCCGTTTCATAGTCAAATTTGAGTCGACAGTTTTTTTTCACCCGAAAATAGTTGTGTCTCCCGAGTTTCAGCGATTCTTGTGTAACCAAAATTCTGATCGGTTCATCTGCAACACAGGAGCCGTTTTGAGCCGGATCTGTTCAGCTGCGCTTTGGCTAAAAAAGCTCGCTGGGTAAAAAAGCTCGATTCGCCAAAAACTCATAAAACGTGCAACTCGGCTCTTACCAATTTTCATTTCTATACACACGTGTATTCCATGTATAGAATGTTCAATATGCTAGTTACATTGCGAGTAAAAAAAGCGAGTATTTCGATTTTCCGCTATTTTATTGCTCACAACCCCCAAACAAAAGTATCCGATTGGTTGGAGGTAGAAAAAGGTGAGACGAATTCCCGAGCTCCAAAGCTTAATACCTATTCGAAAAATGCGCAACTTTACGCGAAACCTTGATGTCTCGCGAGTATTGTTGAAAAAAAAAATCGCTCGGAAGGCTCGAAAACGATTTTTGTTCGACGAAGGGATCGAAATCTGAAGTTGAAATTCGTCCAATCTCGAGCCGTGAAATTCATGGGAAAAGAGACGATCGAGGGACGAGCAGGCAAAATGCGGATGCGATCCCCGTGAATATCGATCGTTAATTATCTTTCCGCGATAATTAACGCTGCGCGGATTTTATTTATCAACGACGATAATCCGCGCGAGGCTCTCGCCCGAGGTCTTGCTCCGTGGCCACTAATCAACGTGTCCGGTATTGGCTGCTCCCTATTATCTCCTGCAATTGGCACGCGAACAAAGCAATATACGCGTAGTATGGCTCGTACTGATATACCACTCGCGTCCCCCGCGCTCCCATAGACGGACGATACGTAATCATTTCAAGCCTCCGCGCGGCTTCATCCGCCGACTATGGCAGGTACGAAGCTACACTGTGCGCGAAACGACCGGATATCAGGCTCGATCGGAAGAAATCGACGAGCCCAATCGCTACGTCTACCAATAAATTTCTCCCCCCGTCCAGAAAACGTTCCTCTTCCCATCCTGCCTCGCCTCGCTTGACAAAACCGAAACCCAACTCCCCAAAAAAAATGTCCGACAAGCGAACCATTTTTTTCTACAATTTGGAAATTTTCCAAATTTCCAAATTGCCAACACGGCAAAAAAAAAAACGAGTCCTGAGCGGTGCTTATTTTACGAATATTCCGCACCGCGAAGGAGGAGCAGCGAGAGAGAGAGAGAAGTAGAAAGGATTGGCAAGAGATGAAGCAAAAAGAACGGGGATGTTAGCAGTCGCCATTCGTCTCGTCGGTTTGCTCTCGACTACATCCGCCGCAAAGGATCATCCTGGTTTCGAGCTGCCGGGCGCGCGGTACCGGTACGACGTCCGGATCCGTACTCGACTAAATTTGTCTTTCATCAAGAATTCAGGAGACGCGACGCGGCGACATCGGAGTTTCGACGACGCTGCATCAACAGCTTTTGAATTTTCGAAAGGTTTATTCCGGTGATCGCGGATGCATCGAGACGAGCGTCGACGTTGACGCGACGACAGTCGGAGGTGCGAGCATCAATAATTATTGGCGAAACGAACGCTGAACAGCGCTGGAGCGAATCGCGATGGGGAAAAACCATTCTAGGGACTTTTTCCGTTTCTAGGGAAAAACCGCGGGGCTTTGGATTTACTTGAATTTGGGTCCGAATTTCGTGTCCCAAAATAGGCCAAAAAAGTGTAGTCTAGTCCGAGGTACATTTCGTGTCTGTGTGTGTGTGTGGAGCCGTGTCGTCATTCTCGACACAGCAAGTAGAGTAGAGTGTAGTAAAGTAGGAAGAGAACGGGAAAATCGTCTTACCGCGACGCGGGCTCGAACTTTTCCAAATTCCTCGTTCAAATCGTCTAGAAAGTTGGTCCGCGCGCCAGCGAAGACACGGAGCCTCTGTATCCGCGTCGGGATAAAGGTGTCGTCTTTTGACGTCTGTTCCGTGGTAAACGACGAGGCGCCAGCCGGACGCCCACCAGATTCCTTTTCTCGTCCGTGACTTATCACTCCGTGGAGCGTATTCCCTCGGATTCCGACGGAATTCCTAACTCGACGCGGCGTAGGATCTCGGTTATCCTAAATATTCGTGTACCTTGCCGACGAAGAGAGAGAGAGAGAGAGAGAGAGAGAGAGAGAGAGAGAGAGGCGACGACGCGACTCAGAATTCGATATGTCCATTCGCTTCCGCTTATATTGACACTGATTGCTGGCTCAAACGCGCGGGGTAAACATTGTTATACGGGGCGAATGTGGATGCGGTCAAACAATTTACCGGCTCATCGTTGATCAAGTATTCTGATCGACCTCTCGTTAAACATTCGCGCGAATAAACCAGAATAAATTATGAAAACGACGAAAAACTCCACCCCGTTGGAAAATACGAACCAAAGAGGGAAAAACAAGCTCCATCGTATACGCACGTCTAACGTCTATATTTATAAAAATCGCAGTTGCAATGTATCAATAATTCATCGTGCAGTGTTATCCGGTCGAATCTTGGACAAGTGATACGTCAAATATACGCAAATTACTTTCATGTATGTATGTTTCATCCCCTTCTCTTAGTGTCTTCCGTCCGTATCGATCCTCCGTCTTTCCATCTCTTTGACCTCTTTCGGTCCACTTCCGTCTCCTTTTAATAGTCCTTTCCTTTCATTTCTTACTCTTCCTTTTTCCCCATCGACGCAGCTTTCCATTACATCCTCCCATCTCGCCACTTCCCACCTTCTCTTTTCCTCCTCTTTCCAGTGTTGTCCTCCTTTCCTAGTATGTACCTCGCTATTACTGTCTTATCCTTGTTGTGCATTTTCCAGCTTAAGTGTTCAGGTATTTAGTCTTCCATGCGTTGTATTTCGATTTTCTTATTCTAGCCTCTCTTTCATTTCCTCTCCTCTGTCTCTCTCCCAAAGTATCACTCGAATGATAGAAAAGGTAGTGCAGGGGGAAGCAAAAAACAAAGCATACTTGCTCCTCATTTGTGAGGTTTCACTTAAGGATCACCAATTCAACGATTATCTACATATCTTATATTTCCTTTATTATTTGCTTCAAATCCGAACGAATAACGATGCATGACGAATTACAGATTGCAGCTGCAAATCTCTAGGGATAGATATTAGAGATATATTATGAAGCTTATTTTTTCCCTTTTTTTGTTAGCAGTCGGGTTTTTTGTTTTTCTAATAATTTAACTATTTCACACTTCATTTTTTTTAATTATCCCATTTTTTTGCGAGCGCCATATTGGAATAGCATCCCCTATGTCGGTCCCACAGCTGAGACGAGTCTAATGACACCTCATAGATTGAAATCCGTCTAACGGTTTAGGCTACAGGGCGAGCCAAGGCATTCAACATACATACATACATGCATACATACATCGCACGAGAACGCGACTCACAAAAAAAAAAAAAAATCCTAAAACTTGCATTTTTTAAAGTCGCTCTATATCCGACGTGTAATTATCGAGGCTCCTCGCGATTCTGTGAAATTAACTTAAAAACGAATCGACACGTACGCTAAAATTACTCCCGAAAATGTTCCTCCCCCGCGATTCGTCAGTTGACCGGAAAAAAACATGTGTCTGTAGGATGCTTAAAAGTTATAATAGGCGTGAAAGTTCCGTGGAGCACCCTCTAAATACCGTTCGACGAGAGAAGCGACGTACGGGTGTATCCAAGTGGGGGAATTTCGAAGCTCGAGCGCTCGGAGCTCGCGTAAAGTTGCTTTCCACAGCGCGGGATGGAGAGCAAAAGATGCGTGGATGTAGCCGTTGCCGGAGCTTTCTATGGCTGCGGAGCTTTTTTTTAATACGCCGAACGGTTTCTTTTCCCGTGTGATTTTTTTTCTCCTTCCGATGCTACACGAGCTGGCAGGTGGTGCTCGGATCTCTGTTGCCCTCAGCCAGAGATCAACGGGTAGACCGAGCCTATTTACCAGGGGTCAGCTATTCAAATAACTTTCGGCCCTCTCTCGCTCTCGCGGAGATGGAGGCACGAGGATCGAGCTTTCGACGCGCGCCGCGGAGAGGTTTATCGAAGAGGAGTAGCAGCGGTAGTCTCTTGAAACGGACACTCGGAATAATTTCCACAAATTTGCATGCTGATTTCGAGGTTGGCGAAACGTTCGACGGAAAGCCGCCTCGCCGTGCTCGGGCGTCTCGCTTACTCTCGCGGCGTCGACCCTTGCGCAAAGCAATCACGGAAGCCGGGCCTGTCGTGCCAGACAACAGAGAGAGCTAACGCTGGTACAGATGTAATTCTGTAATTTCGAGTCCGATGTCACTCCGCGTTTGCAATTAGATTTTCCCGTAACAAATGGGACAGCTTGTTTGGAAATTCAATTGGATACGGAGGACCATTTCCGGCTATCCATATCCACGACCCTCGTCCCCGCGGATCGTCGCGTGCAACAGAAATTTGCTTCCTTTTCTCCGCTTCCTCCATTTTTTCCCAAAATCCACCGCGAAGATTTCCAGCACAAAAGTACCACAAAATCGGGGGAAAAAATCTCGTTTTTCGACAAACTCCAATGCTTTTTGAGATCACGCGTTTCTGAAGAAAACAAACATTTTTTACGGTACGAAACGTCGTATAAAAATATTAGAGAGATTGCGTTGCATTTTTTTTTCATTGAATCCTTCAGATTTCCACGTGATGTGAAGAGAATCCACGTTTCTCTGAAACGTACGAATAGACTTTCTCCTTACATACCAGTTTCATTGTCAACTTGACCTTGACACCACGTTGACTCGGATCCCATGGGGCCAAATTGACTTGCAAAACCATGCAGAGATACACTTTGTGTATTTTTGAACATTCTACCTGGAAACGACCTTGGACTTGAGCTTGCAGGGTCACACAAACCTCGGATTCGAATCCAGCGACCTCGAAAGCACACAGATACGTCGTTCATTTTCACTCGACTGTGCTTCGGTGCATTTGACCTTGAAATGACCTTGACAATGACTCGATGGGGTCAAACTGACCTCGCAAACGTGAGGATACAGTGGTTCCTAGTTCGACGCACAGAAATGGGTTGTTCTTTTGTTGCGAGACGGACTGCTCAGTCCTGGGCTAATGTTCTGCTGCCAAAGCTGAGACATGAGAAGTGGTCAACTGTCAATATTGGCAATTGGCACGTGTGACGTAATCGAAATGACTCGAAAATTTGCATGATTTTGAAGCTTTTTTTTTTTGAAGCGTTGAAGCTTTTCCAACGAGTTGCCATCTTAGACTATGATTTCGCTCTCGTCGAAGCGCGTCTCCTTGTGATTTTGGCGTCCAGTGCTTCTAGAGGCGACGCTGAAGCTGTGGGTACAGTTTTTGAAATCGTTGTCAATTCGGAGGTAGGCGGCAAATTTGATGGGCAGGAGTGTCGGTGACGGGATTGTGGATGGGCCAAAGAACGTTGCAGTTAGGGAATGAAAAATGGTCGATGACCCCGTTTTTATGAATGAGAGTCGGGAGCGGGGCTCGTCGGGTTACAAGGGTTCGAAGGAAACATCGGAGCCGGGGTCCGAGGTTAAGTGACATCGAGAGAAACGCGCTTCCCCCCCCCGGATACGCGACGTACCTTGTCGAGGGTCGACATCGCTCCGTTGCGCCCAACAGGATGCCATCATATCGCGCGTTATTGGAAGCACCGGGATCGAGAGATCCTTCGATGGACACTCGTGTATCGATCGAGGCGGGGGCGAAGGAGGAGTGTCAAGTCGTCGTTATATTGACGAAGGTCTTTCCTCGAGATATCCACTCTCCCCTTCGAGGACGGATGGATCGGATCGACGACTAATTCTACCTGGACCTCGCAAAAAAAAAAAACGCCGGAGGAGATCGGCGCCGTGGGATTTCCGATTGACGCTCGATGCTCTGTACCTTGGCCTTCTCCTCTCTCCTAACACTCCCTTAAATTCGATTTCCTACTTCACCACGCATCGTTCGACGAATTCCGTCTTGGGAATTTTCCGCGAGACTCCGAAATCTCCTATCTAAAAAAAACAAAACATTTTGAGTTTTCAAAAAATTGGATTCCAACGTAGCTTTAAATTGAAGAATAAAAAAGAGTCGTGAAACTATCGAATAACGTGCAGAGGGTCGAAATTTGTTGGAAAAATTGGCTTTTGAAAAAAAAAAATAGCTATCGAAAAAAGAGTGGTGGAGAAAAATGGTCTTGGGCATTTTTCCTTGGTCAATTTTTTGGGAACCCCGAAGGTCAGATATCGAAGCGAATCAATTTCTCGCGCCGCGACCCCACATTCGCGTATCTGTGAAGCTGGTCGCGATCTTTTCTCCGCATCTGAATGGTCGGCCTAGTTGAAATTTCTGGAAGCAAGGGAGCCCAAAACTCTCGAGACGTAATATCGGCGAAACCTGTTACGCGTTCTCGCGACCACGCATAACTCTGCATTATCCCAATAACCCAATGGCCCCGCCATAAATCTCATAAAAAGCGAGGATACACGAGATTCGTTTCAATCAACGAATCAAACCGCCGCCATATGCCGCCGCCGACCCCCGAACTTTCCAAATTCACCGGCGCGCCGCATTCGTTACCACGTCCCTCGAAAACGAGGAAAGGAGAAAAAAAAGGAGGAAAAAAGGAGAAAAAAAGGAGAAAAACTCCTTTTCCCGATCAAATATTCGCTCCTGTCACCGCGAAATCGCTTCTCCCTCGCAGACTTTCCCTTCTTTCATAAACGACCATTCCTCGACATCCGCAATCTTCTCTTCGAAACTTTGCCCAAAATTCGCCCTCCATTTTTTCTCCCCGTACCAATAAAATCGAGGGAAATAATCCAAAATCGATTCACACGTATTTCACTCCGCGCTTGTAGGACGCGACGC
Organism: Arge pagana; assembly: GCA_963969455.1. Lineage (NCBI taxonomy): Eukaryota > Metazoa > Arthropoda > Insecta > Hymenoptera > Argidae > Arge > Arge pagana. Next base: position 1,451,079 of record OZ018310.1, read on the forward strand.
GTGAAATAATAATTACTACGAAACTCCGAGAATTTTCAACCATATACGGGGCATTCCACGCCAATTATTAAACCCCGACCATCTTCAAATAATTTCATATTTTTTCCCAAAATTCTACTCTGCCAAAAACCCAACCTGAATTATTTTCAAATTTTTCCCTCCAACCGTTAATTTGTTTCCCCACTTTTTATTTTTCTATTCCGAAGAGCATTTAACTGCGATAATAAAACACCTAATTAACGAAAGCAAATTACGTATTTCTTCTGTAACAATAAAAGGGAAATTGAAATTTGAATTTTCAATTATGTTACAAAAATATACAAAAATAATTTATTGAGAAACGAAATTAATTTGTTTATTATTTCGACCCAACAATTTTTTCACCATCAGTGCTTCCGCTTATTAAGAACAATAATAACGATACCAGCGTCAACATCGCGAAAATAAATTTCATGAAATCCAATTTTTTAGCTCCAGTTATTAATTTATTTATTTATTAATTTAAACTCGAAAATACAAAAAATCTGTCTGCTGTCCCTAATAATTTGGCAGCCCACTCTGCAAATGATATATTGAGCGTGTGAATTCGCCTACTTATGCGACGGTTAGTGAATATTTATTTAGCGGATACCGACAAGATTATCGATCACTTTCGACTGTCCTGAATGCAATTTTCGATCGCAGCCCTCGATATCAGGTTTCTGCGCACAGACGTAATTTGGGTCGTATTAAGCTCAATTATTTCTCCCGCCACGAGCCCCGTCCAACTTGTGACGTCACGATTGAATTATTGCCGTTTTTTTTATTGCTATTAACGCGCAAACTTTTGCGACTCGACATTCGTAACGCGGGAGACCTTTTTCCTTGCGACGCCACGAGCCGCGTTTATCAAGCCGAGTTCTGAAATTTGAAACTCGAGGCGTTCCTCGCACATTTTGTCGCCGTTTCTTCCATGAAAAGCGCGAAACGGAGTCGCGTTTTTCTCGCGCCGTTCGCGTGGAATGACCCGTACCTGTCGGTCTCGTTACCTATATGAAATCTCGACGCGTTATTCGTCCAGATAAAGTTTGACAGACGGAAAAAGCTAGCGACAAACGCATTAGTCACTGCCTCGATGTGATAAATTACACCTTCTGTACTTATAAAACGATTAATCACAACGATAAACTGGTCGAGACAAAAAAAACAGAAACACATATCGTTCCGGAGAATTGCAGTCGCGACGTTCCGTTTACAGCCGCGAAAAACGATTCTGAACGTTGGTTGGCCGAGTGACGTGAAAAAAACTGCAACGTAAAAAACCGGCATTTTGAGGTTATCCTTTCTTTTTTTGTTGTTGCAGGTAAGAATACACGTCGTGCTGCGTTGCCACGGCGAAAGAGGAGTACGGTAGGTAAGAAAATTGGCAGCCCTGTGAAAGGTGGCCACGCCTCCGCGCGACGGGCGCGACGATTCACCCTGTAGATCGTTTTTCACGCGCTCGTTGCGCGCGCTATCGTCCGAAGTCGGACCAGCTACGTCCTCGGCTATTAGAGAGGAAATCGAGCTACGGCTTTCGTTAGTTTGGGAGAAGAAAAAAAACGAATCGCATCTCACGCTCGAATCGATCGAGTCGTCTGTCCAATTTAAGAATGTACGTGCACGCTTGTAATATTGAAGACGGCGGAGCAATAGTCGCGTACCGACGATGCTCGCCACTCGCGCTTGTTCCCGGAAAGCTTCGGGCAACATCGAGCCACGCCCCGTTCGGCGGGCGCGCCCACTCACCCTGTACATTTTTTCATTTGCGGTAGTTTTCACCGCGGAAAATGGGGAGCCTGGCGTTTTTCGGTGCCCCTTAAACGGTCCATCGCAGCTTCGCGAAATCTTTCACCCGGCTGGTCTAGAAAATTCGCACGTGCGGAAACATCCGACTCGTATGCATGCACCTTAACCCGGGAGCGTTATCTCGCGGTGGGCATGGTCTTCCGTGGTGGGTTGTTGTTTCCCCGTTATTTATACCTCCCTCGAGTTCGCGGGCGGAACTGGCGGCGCGTAGTTTTAGGGAGGTAAGTAGAAGGGTGCCACCGTCGCCGTATGCCTTCGCATCGAGACGTGTTTCGCGCGCTGGTACGTGAGCGCCACTGTCTCTCCGAGTGGGAATACGTGTACGGATTATAATCGAACAAGCCACAGTTTCGCGGGGACTGGGCGGGGTGCGATTGCAGGTCGTTATCCTAGTTAACCCACCGGAAATGACGAGCCGGCAGGTCTTCGTCGCGATACGAGACGCTGCTGCTGTTGTCTCGGCGTTGACGACGACCGCGAAACTTTCGTGGAAATGGACTCGGTATCGCCTTACCTACGTTTCAACGAACAAAAGAGACAACATTCCGGTACCAGTTCTCCTTCCCTCCCTTTTTCCGTCATTTTCTGGAATTTTCAGGAATTCCTACCTCCTACTCTCTTTTCCTCTATCCGTTAGCAATTATCTTCGATGAATTATTTCAGAACGTTTTTAGTTGATCCTATACTCATCCGTCTTCTAGTACATATTGTCACTTCACTCCGTGCTACTCGTTATCCGGCGGCCATTTCGTGCCGCGCGCGCCGCCATTTCGCGCGCCTCGCGCCGCCATTTCGCGCGCCTCGCGCCGCCATCTCGCGCGCCGCGCGGAGCAATTTGACGCGCGAAGCAGCGAACGTCGGAGTCGTCGTATATCCGGGCAGGTGGCGGACGAACAGCGTAATCAACAAGTGTCGCGTCGACTAGAATTCGACGCGTACACGCAAATCTACGGTTAGCGACGAGACAGGTGAAATACGCTCGACGGCGCGGGGTCGTAGCGATCGAATCGAGAGCGAGGGACGAAGCTCAATTCCGACCATCCGGAAGTCGCGGTTAACCCAAGAAGTCAAACTAAGCGTTCAAAATTCTCGATTCTACGCTTTCCACGAGAGGATCTCGCGGTCGAATCAACGTGGAGGTACAATTGAACTTCCTACGAACGATAATCGTCCTCCGAACTTTCCGCGCGCTTGCATAAATTCTGCAACTGCGATGTTCGACAATGCCGACTCGAACAATTCCAACGAACGCGAATGTTTTCAACAGAACTATCCTCATCGATCGTCTTCCGCGAGTTCTCCCGAAATAGCAGTGAAAAAAAAATCTCCAAAATTACTACTCGGGGAATTTTTTAAATTGCCATTTTTTGCGCGTCACTGAAAGCGAAGAGGCGAAAAAATGGGGAAAAATCAACGATGCATGTATTTTTTGTCTCCCGCTCGCTCACCTTGCGACCATGGTTTTTAAACGATCGCAGAGCTTGCGAATCGCGGGATGATCGTTCGTCGGAAACGTGGTCGGATTTTCCTCGCGAAATTAACGCGCCGAGAAGGTACTACGTACCACTTCAGAATTCCAATTTTCAATAATTATAATTACCACTCTGCCTCGTTTCGGTCGCTACTCGTTGCCTGAAAATGTAATACCATAAACAAAAGTTAGTGGCTTTTACGACGCGAAGTTTCATCTTAACGAGCCTTCAATTAAATCATTACGACAATAACAACCCTCGCTTGCAAAATTATCGAAGACGAAAGATTACCCGAGTATAATAATCATCCAACCGCACTCGTATCGAAACCCGTATAACAACAGGCGAGTAAAAAAAATCGCGAATTTCACGCGCTTCATCGTTGCGTCGTGATTTTCGGCACACTGAAATCTGTACCCGGAACTTCGAAGCTCGATTATCTCGCAAATCGTCTGCCTTACGAAAAAAACACAAGAAAGAAGAAATGTTCTTTTTGATACGGGGAACAAGTTTTGTTTGGGCAATTTTTCCGTATCGTCTACGGATTTCGAGTTATTTTGAATCGCGTCGACCGCTGTTTCAGTTTTGAAAATTTATTTCGCCATTATTTTCAGCTTTGCGGCCAAGTATCTCGAAATTGACGACGTGTACGCGGAAAACACGTGGTATAAAAAGTGTTCCCCGTATTCCGAGGGACTTTTTTTATTCGGGTGATTTTTTTGTAAAACGAACGGTTTCCGAAATATGGAATTTATACAAGTTCAAGGTCAACGTTGACAAATTTGGAGTGGAAATCCGATCGACGGAGAATTTTTGGGGCAGGAATTGCAACGGGAGAACGTCTGTACCATTTTCATCTCGTACACCCGGCATACGTCATTCTCTTCGTGCCGGATTTGCCGTTTCGTTCCTATTCCTCTCTCGCGAGACACCGCGTCTCGTCGGTGTGTTCCCTCGGTGTGTTCTCTTCTCTCGTAGTTTCGGAACGTTTCGCCCCGATATTTTATTCATTTCACTCTCTAATATCTATTCTCGAATAAGAAACGTCGGCGTCGTATTGCGAAACGGGACTCTGGGGTGAATAACGAGTGCGTGTGCCTCGACTGCGAATCACCCTTTTCAATTTATTTATTTCTCCAGATAAGAACAATGTATTATAATTTATATTTCGCGTGTTCAACGTCGTTCCGATTCTTGCCCCATTGTCGACCCGCGCCTTTTCATCATCCGCCACACGATTGACGACGGGATCCCTTACTCTTTATCAGCATTATACAATATCCCTCCGCGAAATCTCGACTGCGCAAATTTTTTACTCTCACTTTTATCCCTTTCCCCATTATTCAATTCGGTTTATTTTCCGATCCTCGCTCGCATTCCGCGGGAGTACAACGACAAACAAATACGCCGTGACGAACGACACCCCCGAAAAATCCTTTTTATTCATTCATCTCGCTAATCGTTGCTCCCATAAGAAAATCGTTGGAACAAAAAATGTGACCCGTGGCATTATCTTCAAATAAGGTCCGTACAACTTTCCTCTCAAGGCTCTAGTTTGCGCCTAATATCCGATAATCCCACCGCCAGACGTCCCTTTTTGTCTCCGGGCCGTTTTACGCCCGAAGCCCGATTCCGATTGCAAAAAGTAACTGAACCTTTTTTATAGATAATTTTACGCTCTTCAACTTTTATTCGAAACACTTTTCTCCTGCATCAACGGTTGTCGAGTTATTTCGACAAAACCGCGACTGCTCGCCTGCGCCATGTTGGAAAACAGTGCAGCCAACCGCTCGGGAAACAGTAATGCCACTATCGACGTTCCTAGATTCTAGACATTTTCAGGAAATCTATTACGACGCATAAAACGATTCGTATGAAAAAATGCGCGTCCATAAACGGATGGAGCAGCGAAAAATCGGTTTAATTTTTTTTTTTACGTTTCACAGACACTATCTCGAATCGATTCTCATAGCTCCTCGCTGTTTCAACGAGTAATTCCGGCGAGATGCTGCCACGGCTACGGCGTCGTATATGAAATAAGCATTCGTTTCTACCGCGAGTTTCATCAAACGGTAATTTAGTTCCGCGCCAGGCCACGCGTGCCCTCGAGCAGGGCTGCCACCCCAAGTAGCCAACGAACCGGGCAACCCTAACCTCAAACACCGTTTCATTATGGAACGATGCATCTTAATTGTGCACTTTATTCACCCGTAACTCGACTCGTCCCAACTTTTTCCTCTCTCTCTCTCTCTCCTCCCTTTACCTCGCTTCGTTTGTTTTTTTTCTTTCTCGGTGTGGCGAGTCTGTCGAGCATCCATCTTTGATCCCGTCTGAAAATTACGATTCGTAAATATAATTGTTGGCGCACGCGATACGACGAGGTAACAAATTGTTATCTCGCTTTCGGGAGTCCCGAAGCGATCGGATACGCTCGAAGGATTCGGGAAAAACTCCCGACGGTCTTCGGGGCTATCCTTATTTCGCGCGTCAGCATATCCCTATTTCTCTGGGGACACGCTGTCGTAATTCCGCGTTGTAATTACCATTTTCATTCGCGGGCGTCTCTTTGTTCGCCCCTGACATTCTCCCCAAACTCAGCAAGAATATTCGCTTCATTATGAACTTCATTTTATTATTCTAATTCCGCCTTTTTTTCTCCCCATCCGGATCGAAATCAGCCGCGATATACCGGGTGGCGATGCCGCTTTCGAGGTATCTCGCGCGTTCGTCGGCTTCGGCTCGGCGAAACGAAACAAAAACGTTCTGTGCACTTTTTCGATCGCTCCTCGCGTTCTCGAGATAGAGCGCGACGAGCGGAACAACCAATCACGGACCGGAGCTGCGATGCCGTTTATCTCCCGAACTAAGCCTCGCATCGAAAAAATGTTCTCTACGTTTCACGTCGAATCGACGACGAGGAATCCGATCGATCAAAAATCTGCCGAAGTTTTCGCGACACCCGGTATGTTGCCGGCTCAACAATGCCGAGCGACGTCAAAGGCTTACCCTGGGCAATTTGGAGGCCCAAAGCTCGGCTAATAAAAGCGAAATAATTACGTTACAATTGTGACAAAGCAAACAATGCGAATCTTACTTCGAAGAATGTTTAACGCACGAAACTTGAACCGTGAGAAAACACGAAAATTATACCAACCGAAACACGAGACGACTAATAAAAAAGAAACTTACGAACGAAAAATCGCAATAAATAATTCGCAGTGGCAAAATTAGCTCGCGTAACATTTAAACTTCGACAAATGAAATTTGAAAAATTCAAAAACGTGAAGAAATATAACTTAAATTTTTTTTTAAAAATCCGGAAACGGAAAGAAACGGAAAATTGGCGTCGTGGACGATACGAGAGTCGTTCATCGTTCGATCACCGCGAATCGACGGCAGTTAATTCAGCCTATAAATCGACGATCATTAACCAAGCAGCGCTTCGAGGGTCACTTCCTCGTTTCTCTCTTCTTTTTGCCACGCCGGCAAATTGCGTCTCCTCTCTCGTCTCTCTACCACCTCCTCGTTACTCTGTTTGCCTAACCGTCCATTCGTCTCTCCACGTACGGCAAACGTCTCCGATACCGACTTTCGCAAGCGTTCGCGAATAGCGCGTTAGCCAGATAGTCGTCGACAGATTTTCAAGAATTTCCGCGCAACAACAACCGTTTATGCATTATCGTTGTTATATTATCCTCATCGCTGTTATTACCCCGCCCGCGCGTACCTCAACTTTTAACGACGTATTTATTTCTTCCTCCGAAGAATGAATACCTCGCGCAAAAATAAATTCTCATTCGTAATTGGCTCGATCGATTCAGCTTTTCGCAAACGTTCGTATTCAACGTCGCTTTTCAGCTAACTCGCGAGTAGGTTCTCCGCCAATTTCGCGGTGCATTTCGTTTCCTCGTTCTTCAAACCACACCGTCCGCCATCTTGGATCCGCCATTTTGATCATTCCGAAAAATGCTTCCCTGTTCAGGAAATTCGTCGTACTCTCGGATTTATCGAGTCGTCGATCACAAAATGGCGGGTTCAAAATGGAGGATTCAGAATGATGAGTCCAAAATGGTGGCTTCAAAATGGCGGGTTCGAAATAGTGGCTTCAAAATGGCGGATTCAGAATGACGAGTCCAAAATAGTGGCTTTAAAATGGTGGGTTCGTAATGGCGATTTCAAAATGGTGGATTCGAAGTGGCGGGTCCAAAATGGCGGGTTCATAATGGTGGCTTCAAAATGACGGATTCAAAATGGCGGGCTCCAAATGGCGGATTCGAAATGGCGAGGACAAAAATGGCGGGTTCAGAACGGTGGCTTCAAAATGGCGGGCCCAAAATGGCGGGTTCAGGACGGTGGCTTCAAAATGACGGGTTCAAAATAGCGGGTTCCAAATGGCGGCTTCAAAATGGTGGGGCCAAAATGGCGGGTTCAGAACGGCGGCTTAAAAATGGTGGTTTCAAAATGGGGGCTTCAAAATGAGGGATTCAAATGACGGCTTCAATATGGTGGCTTCAAAATGAGGGGTTCCAAATGGCGGCTACGAAATGACGGCTTCAAAATGGCGCGTTCAACATGGTGGGCTCAAAATGGCGCGTCCAAAATAATTATTAATCGCCTACTCGTTGTTCCTGGTTCCCTCTGGCAGATCTCGTTCGACTCGCGCCGTTTTCTCGATACGATTCGTTCGCAGATCAAACTCTCTATCAAAGAAACGACCTCGCGGCGAGTTTTTCACGCGATGAAAGTCGGAGCTGGCGTGAAATGCTGAGGGATCTTTGGGGAGTCGTTGGTAGTCGCTTTTCGCTGTCCAAGAAACTTTGAGAACGTAATCGCCGCATTCCATTGAAAGTGCCGGGTGACCCGTGCCGTTTTCAAACGTCGCCACTTTCCTTTTGTGTCGAACTTTCGGTCGACTTGTTTCGCGAAAACTTCACTATAGGTACCCGCCGATTTCTCGGCCGTACATCATTCGTCTTTTTCACTCCTCTCGCCTCTTTCCTCCTCCCCCTCCTCCCCCCATTGTTTCTCTTCTTCTTCTTCTTCTTCTTCCTCTTCGTCTCCTCGTCGTTTTTTCCCCCCATTCCGCGCTCGCGAATGGGGAAATATCGACGGCTCGTTTCAACGAGGCATCATGATTTACCGGTGTATTTTCAACTTTTCAAAACGTTGGAGAAATTCAAATGTACAGGCATAATATATACGTCGGCGCGAATTACCTCGCGAATGATTTAGACGATTCAATTTGCATAATTCCACCGCGCAAAGCAGAGAGGAGATAGAGAAAGATTCCGCGGGAAAGCCGCGGACCAAATCGTTGCCTCTCGCCCCGCCCGACTCGACTCGCGACTCGGGTAGCCTATAAATTTCAATCATTTCGGTAAAAGCCTACGCGTCGCCGTCGCTACCGTACCGTCGCATTGCATTTGTTTGTATACGAAGGGCGCGCAAAAAATGTTGTTGGCGGCCCCCGATTCGATCAGTGCCACCCGACCGCACGGCTATTAGCCCCTCGCTCGACAGCTTTTCGTATCCCCGACATTTCGCATTTTCACTTTCCCCTCTCTCGCGAAACTTGCATTTTCCCAAAAAAATCGCGTCTTCGCTGTTTTTCTCGTTCCCGCCAATTTCCACAAATTTCGCACCGTCCCAAAAATTCGCATTCTTCCCATTCTCGCCAAATTTCGCGTTCTCGCATTTTCGCATCTGCGAAAAATCCCTCTTTTCTACTATTCTCCATCTTTTCCCCGCAAATTCCGCGTTTTTCTCCTTCCACTCGTTTCGCGAGCCTCTTTCTATTTTATTCGCAACCCACCGCTTCTCGTCACAGGCTCGATAATTCCGCCGTTTGGCCAAAGTTGGCCGGTTCGATTAAAAATTCACGATGGTATCGCGAAACGAGTTCGCGCGGCGACGTTACGAACGAAATCATTTTCCGTGCTTCAATCCTCTTTTTGCCAGCAAAAATACCATCAAAGACTCGCATATTTTCCAAATTGATTTTTACAAATCGTCGATCTTCGTACCCCCAAAAAAAAAAAGCCAAATCTTTTTGCAAAATGCTCTCCAGCCTATTATAGAAATATAATTCGAAAAATTTACAAACATTCGTAGAGCGTCACGTTTTTTACGGAATATACTCGGCAAAACGATCGACGATTGATCGTGCGTCGGCGTCGATCCCAGAATTTCGCTCGACACCGCCAAAACTTTTCCTAATTACTCCTCGACAAAGTACGTCTATTTTCATAAACGCTCGAGATTATTCACCACCGTCTCGTCTCGGCTGCCTCCGAGACTGCGGATTCCTTGTAATCTAACTCGTAAATTCCAGACAACTCGTTCAACGCTCCGAGATAATTAGGGTGGGCGGCTGGGTGTGGGGAAAGTTACCTTCCTTGTCCCAAATACACGGGAAGAAGGACCAACGGACGGAGCAAAATTATTTCGCCAGCGTCCCTCGCCTCCCCTTTTCTTTCCGCCCTCGCGCCTCCTTCGTTTCAATTTTTTTTTTTCTCTTTTTAATTCATCCCCGCGATTTTATTGTCGCCTCGTTGCCGCGAAATTATTCCATCGAGTCGAGTCATAATTCGGTCAGCGTCGCGGTTCGCCGGCTTATTATCGAGTCGTAAAAGTGGGCGAAATCGGAGAATTCGGGAATCAAGGAGCGGAGAAATAAAAGGTGCTTTGCGGGACGCGACGATAAATCTGCGTCGTTTCCTACGTCGGCGACCCACCTGAGCAGAGCCCTTGACCCAAACGGGGCGAACAGTCACGAGTGATGCCGAGCAATTATTAGAACAGTTTACCTTGCACGTGTCAATTGTCTCTCGACGCTCCCCGACGAAGAATCCGGGGAGACCGAATATTCGCGAAATACGCAGAATATTTACACTTTTTTGACTGTACGCGATTAAAAGCACCGCGGACATCTCGTGTTCATATTTTGAGCATGGCATGTAAAAGCACAAATTATTACCTCGCATATTGATTGATATATTTGCCAATTTAAAGCACGCGCAATTTGTGGTATTTTATTTTTAGTTTATTTTTAGTTTACTCAGTTAGTGCCTTAGATAGGTACAAATCAAGAAATACAGCTGTGTATTTAAAAAAAAAAAATGTTTTTTTTTCTATGAGTAAGAATAGATATAACTCGCTGAACAACAGAGAAATAAAATGCGACAACGATTCGCGATCAATTTGTGAAGTGCACGTTGCACGTAGACAAATACAATGAGATATCAACGTGACGATAAAAGTGGAGCTTTTTTCTTGCGACATGAATATTGAGCAGGATTTAAAAGCAGTCAACTATATGTCCTGTAATTTGTATGGTATGTACTTTGCGAATTGTTTTTGAATATTCAAATATTTATTGAGTGGAACGCGATAAAAAATTGTTGGTGTTAGTATCGGTGATCTGGTTGAGTGTGGTGCTTTTCGATTGTAGCGTTGACGTTTGGCAACGTTTTTCTCGAAAACGGTGGCGTGTATCAAAATGGCTGAAAGAACCAAAAATATAGCTCGTTTTGCGAGGAGTATTTTTTATTCGACAACATTTTCTCTAGAATACACGGTTCTCGAGTTATTTGACGAAAACGTGGACAGTTAGGCTAGTCGAAACGCGTTTCGGGAGTTTTCTCGAAAACGGTGAGCGATGAGCGAAAGAATCGTTGGACAAAAAATGTAGATAATTTCACGTGGAACATTTTTTATCCGACGACTTTTTCCCTACCTTGCCTCGTTCTCGAGTTACGTTGGAAAGTTTCAATATTTTTGCAACGGTTATCGAAGCAGATGCGCGGACAGTTTAAAAAGGGAAAAATCGTCGACGAATTTTATTTATAATCGGTGTTCCGATTGAATTGAAAAAGTTGTCTTTTCAGCTGAAATTAATTATCCGACCGATATCGCGCGATCGTTACAAATTTTGGCAAATTTCCGTTTCGCGGCTCGTTTTACCCTGGAAATCGATTCTCCGCCGCGAAGAAAAGAGTTCGCCCGTTTTATCTCGCCGCAATATTTTCGGCCGAGGATTTATCACCGTTACTTACAATCAGATTTATCGCGTGCCCCCGGAACGGCGCGGCACGTCGGATCGGGGAAAGAAATTCAGCGCTGACAAAAAACGAAAAAAAATGAAAAAATGACGGACGCGTGCGAGGAGACGCGCGCGCGAGACCTCGCTTCCTTTTTCGATTTCCAGAAACTCGGAATTCCGACCACGAGCACGCGCTCGTTTCAAATATCATTATTTCCCGGTCTAATCACTTTCCTTCGAACTCTACTCTCTCGGTAGCGGCGACTCGCTCGCGCGTAAAACGTTATCCGTACCGTTTGAAAAATTCTCCCCTCCCCTCCCTTCTCTCTCTCTTTGTTTTTCCCTCCGTTTCGACGTGATTTATCAAATGCCGAGAATAAACCACGGCCGTATCTCCGTTATTCTACATCACCCGTCGAACGCGTCTCTCTCTTTATACCAATGCTTCCATATTCGGCTCTCATCTTTCCCTCGTATCATTTACTCCCCTCTCCCTATTTTTCATCATTCTCTCGAAATTTCCCGAAATTTTTTACCCTTCGCCTGTCGTTTTCCTTCCATTTCACCCGACTTACTACTACTACTACTACTACTACTACTACGACTACTACTAATACTACTACTACTATTGTTATTATTATTATTATTATTGTTATTATTATTATTGTTATTTCTGCTCATCAATTTTCGTAGATCAATTTTTTTACCATATCAATTTTCGTTGTTCGATTGATTTTGGCTTGCACGTTATTTTCTCCCCCTCCTCTGCATTTTTTATTTCTGTTGTTTTTTTATTTACTCATCGTCGTACTTTCGCTTTTCCCCCTATTTTTGTCTTTTTTTCTACTCGTCGTCGATTTTCGTTCACGTGTCCTTTTTCGACCTATCTTCATTAGTGTTTCCATTTTGGCTCTCGCGATTTATACGTTGTCTCTTGTTTTTATGCTTACGAAAATGTGTGTTTTTTGTTTCTTCGCCTTAATTGTAGCTCAGCGGTTTTTTTCTTCAGATTTTAATCCGTTAGATTCTAATTTTGTATTTTAGTTTTTTTTTATTGCTCCTCGCTCGACGAACTTTGCAGGTTTTATACAGCTTTTCGTATATTTTGTTTGAGCTGCTGATTTTTTTTTTCACAGTTCTCGATGTTCGTTGCTATCTGTGAGGATTTCTTCGTTTTCGTTGGTATCGCTTGTTTGGTGGTTATTTTTAGATTGCGCTTGGCACATCGTAAGAGCGATTTCTATTTTATTGTATTATCATTTTGTTAAATTCTACTACATCGTATTGTGTTGTGTTTGTGTTATATTGCAGATAAGTTGTCGCTCGGTGGGGATTTCGCCGCGACGCGATGATTTTTTTGCCCTCGCGTTGATCTTATTCCGTTGGAGCGTAAAAACACGCGTCGTGTGTCGTGTTAATTGGATTGTTTTCAACCGCGTGACTATCTTTGTGGCTCGTTCGCCGCGTTTGTCTTCGTAATTTGATATTTGCATAATAGTTGAATTAATTATAACGGTTTGATCGTGGAAAATCTGGCCAATTATCGGTTCGCGACGCGATGGCTTGAATAATTGACGCCGTAACTCCCGTCGAGCGGGGGTATAATGAAACGAAAACAAACGAGGGCCGAGGCGAGGAGGAAATTACACGAATCGCCCGCGTACAACGAAGGTACGCTTTTCGATAAACTGCCAAACTTCGGCTAGACTTCGTCGTTGTTTGTATTTCATTAGTACTTTCCCGCCGCGCGAGCCGCCGGTGGCGCCATCCGTCGGCGCCTCGCGGAACCGATTCGTCCGAGCTAGTTCCGCGGCGCTCCGCCGATGGCGCCACCGTAGCGCGCGAGAATTCAAATCGCTGAAACGCCGTTTCTTCGAAAACGACTAATATCTCGCCGATTGTACGACAAAATTCCAAACAATTTCGCATCAATCGCGACTGGGAGCAACTCTGACGAGGGAAAATGATTCGCGGCGCGGAAAAAAGCAGGACGTCGAACGAAATCGAATTTTCAGTTCCGCGCACGCGAGATGCTATCACGACACTGTAATTATTAATCGCGAGTCGTTTATTAAATTCGCATAAATATTTATTTCAAATGTGTCCGATGCGAAAATGCGATAGGCACGAAGTCGCGTGACCAAACCGACGCTCGATCGCGTATTCTTCTTGTTTTTTCTTCCTTCTTTTTCCTCTTGCATCCCAGAAGTGAAACGACGTGCGTGAGATACGTATTTCCTCGTGATCGCACGTTTTCCTTCCCGTTGTTGTCGTGAAATGGAAACGAAATCGATCTCGTCGGTACACCTACTTTCTTCTTTTTTCCTTGTTACAAATCCCAGATCTATCGCTCTTTGATGTCCGTCGGCCGCTTTATTTTCGAGCTAATATTGCCGTGTAAATTTGCGAAATTCTCGCCTCAGATATCAGCTTCGAAATGGTACGAGCAGAGAGCGTGCAAAATCTCTGATAACGTGGGCGTCCTTTGCGCGAAACCGTCGAGACGCGCTAATCCTCGTTACTCGTTTCAACCTTTGATCCGTTAATCCTGAAAATACGATAAAACGCGTAACGAGACAAGACCAGAAACTCGTTTCTACGAAAATACGTTCCCTTCAAATTTTTGACTGGGACGAAATTTGTTGTTGAATTTTAATTAATGCGAATCTCGTGCCGCGACATTACCAAGAATTACACGCGGTTATATTCGTCAAATACCGAATAACAAATTATTATCATTACGCGAAAAAGTCTATACTTTGCAACATTTTTGTGGTTTCATTTAATTCTCGCCATGTTTTTATCATAATTTGTTTATAACAATTTTTTACTTTGATTCTGCTTGATTCTCTTGAGGCAAAACTTGCTTATTAAAAATACTCTCTATGGATAATTCGGATGAATGGTTTCCCATAATTTGTATATTCCGAGATTTGGCCTCGATCAATGGCATAGATAGATAGATAGGTGGGTGCTCGCATAACTGCCGTTTGGAAGCTTCGCGTAGCGAACTCTTCATACGACTGTCTTGTGAATGTTTAGTAAGTATTTTTCATGAGTAATTTTTTTTTGCATCATTTAGTTATTTTTATAGTTAAGAAGATATGCAGCTATATACGACAAGCTGGTAGTAAACAATATACTGTAAAGATTCGGGCGTGGAAAAGCAATCGAGTAATTGTGTTCCGGAGCGCGAGTAGCACACGTAGTACGTATGCTTGAATGAAGAGTGTGATGGCAATAGATAGATAGCGCGACGAGGCCGCGGCGCGCGAAACGAATGACGCGAGTATCCCGCGAGAAATAATTGACGCGAGTATCGCGCGCGAGAAACAATTGACGCGAGCATCGCGCGAGAAACAATTGACGCGAGTATCGCGCGTGAGAAACAATTGACGCGAGTATCGCGCGCGAGAAACAATTGACGCGAGTATCGCGCGTGAGAAACAATTGACGCGAGTATCGCGCGCGAGAAACGAATGACGAGGCGATGGTCTCGTAGTAGGTACGAGGGTGTCGGTAAACGGAGCAAGCTCTGTTCACAGATCGCTTCCGTTCGCCTGATGTCATAGCCGGCGCACTAATTTATTGGCTCTGAGAATCGGAGGCCTAGCGTGCCTCCGTGCTATGAGCGCACGCTGCGTGACCACTTGCTTGTTAACAGTTAGGTGAGCCGGCAAGTCACCCCCGTATCTTCCGAGCCCATATACCTAGAAAACCCTCGAACGTATAATCGCTTGATCCTGCATCCTGATTTACTGCACGGCGTCTACGCAACGTTCACGTGAACACATTCGTAAATCATTTCTCCCGCATCTCGTTGAGAATCTCCCTGAATTTCCCGCCCCGGGCATCGAGAACCAATGGCGATAACGAGGCGGAAAGGAAATCGAATGAAACGGAGCTGGAGCGAGAAGGAAACGATGAAAAATGTCGATAATTTTTCCAATATACTTCGAAAGAGCTGGGAACAAATTTTCGCAAATCGATTTACGCACAGATGAGAATCGACCGTTTCATTTCTTAATAATAATCCGATCGTTTTCACGGTTCAACGGGCAGCCGAATAATTATAATAATTAGGCGCGCTGATAATTCAGAGCTGCAGGATTATATCGAATAATGGATGAAGTTGGATAAAATTGTTGTGAAAACGAGTCGACGAACAGTTTCGGGGAGCGGTGATTTTTCACAAAAAAACCCGAGGCGGAAAATATAATTAATGAATGCGGAGAGAAAGAGAGAATGCGCGAGAGAGATGATTTATTATTCACGAGCG
Organism: Arge pagana; assembly: GCA_963969455.1. NCBI lineage: Eukaryota > Metazoa > Arthropoda > Insecta > Hymenoptera > Argidae > Arge > Arge pagana. Next base: position 1,466,698 of record OZ018310.1, read on the forward strand.
AACGGGATTTTTCACTTTTCAATTATCGCCTCGATGAAAGGAATTAACCGAAGACAGAGAAGCTCTGAAAGCTTTCAATCAGCGTATTGAAATCTTAAGTGCTCTCGATCTCGACGTATTTTACAATAAAATATTGAAAAGTTCCCTCGCTTTGGCAGAGCCACGTTTTTCATTCCACCGCTTAGGGGCAACAACGTTGCATTTTCATCACGATTTTCAATTTTTTCGAATGCTCGAAAAAATAATCGCCTAGACTCGCGAGCCAATCGATTGAACACGAGGAAATAAATCGGTTGGGCTTAAAAACGAGAAAATCGGTTGGGCTTGAACGAAAAAATCGGTTGGATTAAAAAAAATTGAATCTGTTGTACTTGAAAAACTAATCGGTTCAACTTGAAGAAAAAATCGGTTGGACCAAAACGAAAAATCGGTTGGTCGTGAAAAAGAAATCTGTTGGACTTGGGGGAAATAAAATCGGTTAGACTTGGAAAAAAATCGATGAACTTGAAAAATAAATCTGTTTGACTTGAAAAAAATCGGCGGCTGATCTTGAAGAAAAAATCGGTTGTACTTGAAAAAGAAATCTGTTGGACTTGAAAAAAATCGGTTGGACTTGTCGAGAAAAAAAAATTTGGTTGGACTTGAAAAAAATAAAATCGGTTGTACTTAAACAAATTAAATCGGTTGGACTTGAAAAAGAAATCGGTTGGACTTGAAAAGGCACGGAGGAGAAAGAGAATGACGATTTCATCGGGAGAAAAACTGGGAAATGAGTGGGAAATTGAAAGGGGGAGTCGGATAAATGGAGAAATAAGAATAGGAGAAAGGAATCGAAAAGCGCTTTTGAAGAGTAACCGGTATCCCGTTAGTCCTTCGTCTCCTCGCCGACCCTTTAAACCCGCGAGCTCGAACGTATGAAAGGGCCGTTTTTTGTTTCCCCGTTACGCATCAGCGCGCGGCTCGTCGACGGTACCGATTCCATTCGTGAAACAAGCGTCGAACGACGCGATGTGTCCGGGCGTTTCCCTTCATTACGCCGTCTCATCTCCTTTCCGAACACTTTCATCCGCGTCGCGCAAGTGCCGGAGGAGAACAGACGGCGCGATAGATCGAGGGATTTGTCAAAATGGGACACGGAACGACGACGTTGGTTTTGCTTTCATACGAAACCTGCGGCGTGCCAGACACTCGAGACGACGACGTCTCCGCCGCTTTTCTTCCACCTCCCTCGATTATTTCCCGATCCGGACGAAGAAAATGGGAGAGAAGTGGGTAGAAAAAAAAAGGAACAAATGAACAGAGGAGAGAAGAAAAAACTTCGCTTTGCCGGTAATTTTCGCTCAAAATTTCGAGGGTGTTGCGAGGAAAATTCTCCCAGGCGACGGGGAATGTGGCGACGGAGACGAGCCGTCGCGGAAGAGGGAGGAAGTACCGCGGGAACGGAACCCGCATGAAATCCTTCGAATTTCTTGAATAGTTTTCGAGTTCCGTTCGCGCAGCCTCTCGAAGGGCGTGAGAAAGAAGGGTGTCTCGATACGGGAAGGAGGACCTGCGCGACCTACGTGGGTATTATACAAGCGGATGCACGTGCGGAGGAGCTTGCGAGGTTTACGAAAATCTGCAAGCGCTCGGGGCGTCGAGAACAACGCGACCCAATTGGACGAATTTCGTCGAATTTCGTCGAATTTCGTAGTTATACCTAAACGCGTTCACGCCCCCTTTTTAAAACTGAAGGGCAATAAAATAAAGTGATGTATGGAATGTTTCGCTACCTGTAGAAAAAGAATCGGCGTTGGGAAAAATGGAATTGGGGAAATTGAGATTCGAGGAATTCGTGCATTTCGAAGTTCGCATTTCGAAGTTGGGAAATTTAGATGGACTAATCGCTACGAAGTCTAGCTTATCGCCGCGAGACCCTTTCGTCTCGCGAGCGCGAAGGGAGGCGGGTCTCGCCGTGGCTTTCGTGAATCGGGCAACTTTTCGAGCGCAGAGGAACGCTCGTGGAACGACTCCATTCAACGCTAAATATACTCCCATATATTAATAGACCATCAAAGCATCGCCTGCGCGCCTTACACCCGCAATATACGTGGAACCACGCGACGTACGAAGAAACTGCGAGGTTCGTTTGGGGAAAAAATGCTCCTTCCTTCGATTGTCGTCGCGATTCCGGCCAACTTTCCTACCCAGCGAAATTCCGGCTAAATACTCCGCGAAAAGCGTCTGTCGAAAGCTCTCGAAAATTACGAATTCACCTCGCAATTCGGCGATACGAATTGTAAATTTCGTCCGGCTGACCTTGGAATTTTATTATATGTATCTTGGAATTTCGCGCGAAGCAACACGAGCGGAAGGAGCGTCTGATTTTCGACGGGAAACGAGACGGAATAATAAGAATACCGACGAGCAGTCGATACCCCATGCTTTTCGCGTTCGCGTCCAGCAAAAAAAAAAAATAGGTTAGAAAATGAAAAGCAAAAAAAAAAAAATTAGCTTATTAGGGGTTTTCATAATTATTCGATTTTGCTCCAAAAAAAAATGTGGAAACCTAATTGACAAATACAAGAAAATGACAAATACGCTTATCCATTGGACATTTTCGGAATTGGCGGACAAAAAATCCAATTTTCAAAAAACGATGGAGCAAATTGACGTTTTAAGTCTAATTCCTCGAATATCGCGCCAAAAATGACGGGTGAGACAAAAACCATGAGGTTTTTCGGAAAATACAGAAAATTTCCGATGGAAAACTGCGTTTTTCATTCTTTTTACGACGCGTTTTTCGACCCGTTTAATTGGAGATAAAAATTCCGAGGGCAAAATCAAATAATTACGAAAAGCCCTGTTAACCTAATTCGGAGATGTTTCATGCTCGAGAAGTCTCGTAGCTAACGCCTGAGTAATGCGAGGAAGTCATAAAAAATTGCCAAAAATTTCGAGGCCGGATTTCCGTACGGGATTTGGAGGAATGGCTCGCATATATATATATATATATATATATATATATATATATATATATATAAATATATGTATAAATCGTGTGTGTATATACATATGCATGTAAAGGAGATGGAAAGTAGCAGATGAAATGGGCAGAAAATAACGGGGAAAAAAGAAAAATGGTGGCTCTCGAAGCTCCGATGTGAAACAGCGGAGAGGCGGAATGAAGAATTTAATATCGCAGGTCGCGGACTGTCGATGTCAAATACTTTTACTGGCCAATGATAAAGATAGTGCCTTTGCATATTACAATGAAAAACGATTTTAGCTCTTATGCCATCACTGAAAGCATTTCGCGTCTCTCGTCTCGCGTCTCGCCGGCATAAAGTCGATTCGCGTTATTATATTCGCGGACGCGAGAGCGACAGAGCGAGTATCTCCTCGAATTTCCGCGAATTTTCATCCCTCCGCGGTTGACCCGTCGGACGATTCGCGTTTCACCTCTCTACTTGTCGCTACCTCCCGTCTTCTTTCCTCCCCATCTCGATCGCGAGGACGGACATCGGGGCGCTCCGTTTGAAACGAACATTTTTGTTCCTCGCTGACGCGTGAAAATATGGATCCTCGCATGGATCGTTGAACTCCTGCTGTTTAAACGACATGTAAATCGCTGGTTAAAAAAAAAAAAAAAAAAAAAAAAAAAAAAAAAAAAAAAAAAAAATGTTACAGCTCAGTTCGGTTTTGTGATGTTTGCCATCAGAGACTCTTTAAAGTGTCCGATATTTTTGGTCCTCCAACGAATATCGGAAAATCCCTTCGCTCCCATGTTTTAATACAATTTGCGCAACAACAAGACGAATAAAAAGCTCCGCGTGCTACAGCCTCGCGTATTCCGAATGGCATCACCTCAAGCCCAAATTGGAGTGAATATTTGGCGGCTCACTGGAATCGAATCCGTTGCAAAACAAATCGATGATAACGGATTCGTTAATTTTTCAAACTGCGTACAGACGGCAGAATAATGATTACATCGGGATAACGGCGAGCGCGATGGGTGAAAATAATTGCTTCTGCATTTCAATTAAACGATCGGAAATCAATAGCCACTATTATTAATCCAGCATCGAACATTGCTAACAGCGCCCGTGTTTTTCCATTTTTTATTCTCTGTCCCTCTATTGGGAACATTTTTTAAAAAATGTAAAAAATGGAATTGAAAAAAAAATGAAATTGAAAAAAAAATGAAATAATGTAAGAAATATTTTTCTAAAAAAAGTAAAAAAATCTTCAAAAAAGGAAATAGAAAATGTATTTTTTTTTAAATAAAGTAATAAAAAAAAAGTAAAACAATCTGGGGAAGAGAATTAAAAAAATGAAATTAAAAAAATAATGAAGAGATAAAAAAAATTAAAACAAATCTGGAAAAATTCAAAAATTAGATAATAATAAAGGAAATTCGAAACGAGAGAAATTCGCGCTTCCTCGCGACGAGTTTCGAATATCGGCGATACGTATCGCGCGGTTGGCAAAAAATGGGAATTTTTGACGTATCGCGTTCGCTTTTTTCACGGTTAATATGGAAACCTCGTTGTCGGTCCATCAACCCAACTCCTCCGAGCACCGTTGCTCCGTACCTACTCGTCTCGTGGAACGTGGAATTTCATTTCAACGGGTCCGCCCACTTTTTTTTTTGCTTTTTTCATTTTTCCTTCTTTTTTTACAACCTCGTATCATATTACAGCGTCGCTCCGCGTAGCCCGACGGATTTCAAATTCTCGTCCCATACGTGTCGCGACATCACAAAATTGACTACGCTCGCCGCGGCTGAGGTAAAAAAGACTTGGAAAAAATACGATCGGATCTCGCTTTTTAAATCGTGTTATTCCTTCTCCGTTTCGTAATTCCACGCCTGAAATTTGAGAGAGAAAAAATGGAGTGGAAAGCGGAGAATTGGAACCGATGGGTTTATTTATTAAGAAAATAATCCTAATAAATTGGGTGACAAAAGCGATGAAATGCTCGTCCAATTTTCGCAATAACGTCAGATTATCGCTTTTTTTATTTTTTATTCTCCCGTTCCCTTTGAAATCTGCACTCTCGCGATTCTGCTCCCCCACGAATAACCTCGAGCGGCAGGTTTTTACACGCTGCAGCGATAAGTCGCGTCGCGAAAACGGAAAATGACGAGGCTACCGCCGTCGACGCGACGTCACTTCGCAATTGATTAATCACGCGATAAATAATCGAATTAGCAATCGGTCCGTCAACTTCGTCCGCAGCGAATTCCGATCGTTTTCCAGCAAACGTGCGAGCTTTTTTTTTGTTGCAAGAAACAAACTAGAATAAAATTCTATTGCCAATGTAAAATGTGAACAAACGAACGAATAAAATAGGAAATTATTAGAGAAAACAGTTGAAGCGTCGATGTAATTATCTAGAGAATGAGAAATAGCGAAGACAAATAACGGACAAACGAAACTAATTCTTGTAGAAAATTTCTCTGTTAAAATAGGAACAATTCCAGAAGAAATAATATATACCAATGTTATATAATATATATAATATCTAGGAATCATTCCTCCCTAAAGCACAGCTATAATTCCTATATTTTTATAGAAGTAACTTGGGGGGAAAAATGTTGCTTAGGCGATCAAGCTCTGGACGAGCTTGGCGGCTACATTGGGATAAAACGAGCTCAAAATTAAGCTCTAGCCGAGTTTAATCGTGTTCAGAAAAAAATCGCCTTTTTAAAGTGTAAAAAAAGTTGTAAAATGAATACAAAATTTCGTTCGTTTCCATACTTTTTCTCCAACTTATACTCACGTTGTGCTTTTTTGTCGAAGAAAGTAGAGGCGGGTAATACTTGATTTACTAATAATATTTTTCACTTATTACTAGCATTGGAAACAGAGTTGTGAACAACGCGTTACTGTGTTCGTTACACGTTAGACTGCATAATCTAAAATGGATAAGTGCTCCGTTACAAGATGCGAATGAAAAAAATAATTTGTAATGGCCAAATTACTTTTTTTCGTTTGTAATTTGTAATGCAGAATTATCCAATGTACATTGCTGAAAGTAATGGGTCCTAAGGCTCTTGCACTACTATTTCCGCAGCTCTCATTGGAAACACCGTATCATCATTAGGTATTTGTAATTATTCTCGCATGGGAATAATTTCTATGTTGAAGTAGGGCAAATTGCTGTGATAACCTAGGAGTTATTCTGATGTAAAAACATGGGGGAAATTGGCATAGAAAACTGTACTACACGTTGGTATGGGGATTTTTGCCGAGTAAAGTCGTTTTTTTCTGCGTGCAGTAGAAGGAATGGATAAAAATTGGGAATTAGGAATTACGAATGAGGACAAGCGCAATGGAATCGAAGGGGCAGAATACGAGGGAAATAGGGGGGAAAAGTGATGGAAGGAGAGCGGAATGGATTCGATGAGATGACGAGTCGATGTGAATTTCTCTCGACTAAAACGCACTCGCGAGCGGAGATTTGATAGCGTCGCGACGCCGGCGATCGTTGCTCGGCGTATAATCAGGCGTTACGACTGTCACGTATCAGCGTCGTCTTTCCCGCTCACGTCCGCCCTGTAAAAGCACCGTAAAGCTCGTTCCTCCGATTCCCCGTCTTCGAAGGACGCGTGATTCTTTACAATCCTCGTGTTCTCATCTGCATTCCGGCCGGGTCGGACGAATCTGACCAACGGTGTCCCGCGCGCGGAGAAATCCCGACGTCTTCTTCGTTGAGAAATTTGAAGGGTGAAAAATACAAAATTTCGTACGGTCGCGCGGCGTCGCGTCTCTCTCTCCAAGCTTCGGGTGTGCCGCGATGGAAAGCTGAAGGAAAGCCACCGGATCTGCTCCGCGCCATCGACTCGTCACTCGAGCAATCATCTCGTCAGCAGATTCATCTCCATCCAACACGCTGCTCCAGAGAACCTCGCCGCGCAGCAGCGTTTTCTCCTCCCTTCTCTCGTACGCTCAAAAAAACGCTCCTGAAACTCCGCCGTTCGGTTCCATACGAAAAATATCGTAGTCTACGGTAATCGCGGTACCTTTCAACGTAACCCTCAATTTCTTAATAATTTTAACACCACTTTTAATTTTCTAATAACCGTAAAATAACTCTCAATTTCTCGATCATTTTTTAATCATTTTTTTTTCATAATTTTTTTAAATAATTTTAACAAACTTTTAATTCTCTAATAATTGAAACACACCTTGAAATTTCTCGTCGATTTTAAAAGGATAAACTTCCGAATAGCCCGTACCTCCGATTAATCTGAAGGTTCGTATATAGATGTATTTCAACGCTCTGAGAACGAATGTGATAGGTAAAATACCCGAAAATTTCATTCTCAAGGTCAAATCTAGCAAGAAAAATGAATTTTAAAAAAGTTTCCACGTTTATTGCGATAAATATCGATTCTAGCGAAAAATAGTTCGAACAAAAGTTGTAGGCCGTAAAAATATTGACATTTTTTGTTTCGTACGATTTTCATTTAGAGCTAGTCGTTTGTGAGAAAAAAGCGATAATGCTCCGAAATAGGTATATTCTGCTAAACTCCATTATTTTCGATATTAAAATTTACTTAGGCACTTTACCACGGGAAGGTTGGAGTTGAGTCTAAAAGTGCATGTTTTAGTCTACCAAAAAATGTACGAGTCGATATTTTTTCGAGGCTGGCTCGCAATAATCAAAAAAGAAGAGAGAAATATGACAGAGCAGATTCACTCTGTAATTTGCCTGCAATTTTGAATTTTAAGAGCGAAAAAAAAATTAATCTTCCAGATTTATCAATTTTTAGCGCTACGTTAAAAATAGACAAACTTTTTCGCAATTTTTTACATTTCTCTAGGTACGAAAAAATTTCGTTTCAATTATTTATTGCGGGCGCGCTTTTCGCTTGTTTTTTCGGGCAGTTTTATGTTTTTTTTCCCCCGTTTCAAATTTTTATTTCCGATGCTTCGTTTTTTTTGTCGATGCATATCGCTTTTTGTGATCAGATACGCGGCGCGTGTTCGTTGTTGCTTTCCCCGTTTTGTTCGCCGAGCAACGAAGGTCTGGTAGCCCCGTGGTTAATTGCTTCGTGGAATTTGGTCTGTTGCATCGATAAGGGAGGTCGTTTCCGTTCGGATTTTCGGATGCATTCCCGTTGCTCCGGTGCGCCGGAGTCTGGCTCCGTCAAGAGCGCGTAAACAAAGAGAATCTCGAACGTTGTGAGCGCCGCCTCCGTTCGTCCGGGAAGCAATTTCACCTCGAATATTTCAGGCCGCGCCGTTAGGCTTTCGCTTGTCCTTGTCCCGTTATCGCGTTTAGCGATAATAAGACTTACAGCGCTATAACCGTCGCAGCCCTTGGCCCTCGCGAAGGGAAGCAATTTCCGAGAAACGAGAAAAGACAAAGAAGGAAATGAATGCGAACGCGTCAAGCGCGCGATACGCAGCTACGCGCCTTATCAATGTCCCTCTTAACGCTCCGCTTCTTCGCGATTCTGCGATGACAATTTCACGAATCGCATTTCTACTCAGACTCCGCGTAACGGTGAAAACACGCGTGTATGTTGCGATAAAAGAGCGATTATCTCTGAAACTATCGTTCCGAACGAAACGATGGTGCAGAGCAAAGATGAAGTTCTTTAAATCCTCTTTCAAAAAGATCTGATGCGTTTTTCTCGTATCTTTCACCGTTTCGTCGCAAATCAACGTTCAAGTCGCGAAAATGCAGTTTCACGAAGATTATCTCGCGTAATTTGCGAATATCTCGGAAAATATTGACTTTAGAGATACAAACGTCAGGAAGTGAAATGAAGCTCTTACGATTCTCTTCCGAAGAGATCTGATGCGTTTTTCTCGTATCTTTCACCGTTTTGTCGCAAATCAACGTTCAAGGTGCGAAAATGCAGTTTCACGAAGATTATCTCACGTAATTTGCGAATATCTCGGAAAATATCGACTTTAGAGATACAAACGTCAGGAAGTGAAATGAAGCTCTCACGATTCTCTTCCAAAAACATCTGATGCGTTTTTCTCGTATCTTTCACCGTTTCGTCGCAAATCAACGTTCAACGTGCGAAAATGCAGTTTCACGAAGATTATCTCACGTAATTTGCGAATATCTCGGAAAATATCGACTTCAGGGACACAAATGTCTCGAAATGAAATGAAGCTTTCTTAATCCTCTTCAAAAAAGATGTCCTGCTTTTTTTCGTATCTCCCATCCTATCGCGGCAAATCTATTTCCAATGTATTTCCCTGGAACACTCACGTTCGTCGCGTTACTCTTCGCATGATACGACCCCGAATTGCCGCAAAACGCGCCGAGATACGAGAATCACACGCTGAATCTTTTTTGTCCAGAATTTATCCCTCTACGTTTCGCCTCTGAATCATCACGTCGACAACGCGAATGGTTTCCGAGATAAACGTGAAAAACGGGACCGCGCCGTTTTATTTTCTCCTACTCTCGTTCTAACCCAATTGCGCTATTACGCAATAATAAATTATGGTCAACCCTTTCAATTGAATTCGCTCCCGTCTCGCGGGTCATCCAGCCTGGCAATAAATTCACATAACATCCGAGCAATCGGCTCAATGAATTATTATTTTCTGTCGTACCTGCAAATATTTCCTTCCTCGCAGTTTCCCTCGTATCTCATCATCGTTGTCCTCGTTGTTGGTCACGTTTTGGGCGTTGTCGCCGTACACCACGCGTTCACTGATCTCTTCTCTCTCCTTCGGCCCCCGTTCATCGTCTGTGAGCTATTTCGTAAAGAATGCGATAGGAGCAAATCAAGAGTCGCGAGACGGACGCGACGCACCGAAGTCTGGACGGCAGCTGTTCGTTTCTCGATACATTGCCCGCAGCTTCCGAGCTTCAAGCTTGACAATAATTCCCGAAACTTTCGCGTTTCCGCGAAAAATAAAATGACCCCGCTCAAAGTCATCGGCATCACATATTTCCAATTTTCCTACCTACATGTCTATTTTTTTCCCACCCCCGATATTTTTACGTAAGATGGAAAAATGCAACAAACTGATCGTTCACCCGTTCTATTTATATTCGCCGATTGAAAGCAGAAAAAATTACCGAAAAAAACAACAACAACAACTGAAATGTCGCCACGCGAGAGAAATCTCGTCTACACGAAAATCGTGCGGTGGATGTGAAAACAAACGGACGATCTAAAAATAATCGGACGTTTGTTTGCGAATGATGAGCGTAAGAATATATTAATGCGAACGAGAAAGAGCAACAAACGGCGCCGTGTCAACGACAAATCTACGCCGAGCGAGGAAACGCTTTTGAGATAACAAATTCGGGATCAGAGAGAGAGAGAGAGAAAAATGTTGATTCGTCTCCGTCTTTGATGTACCTGAATAAGCAAATATATATATATTTATAAATATACCAATCTATATTACAGATCCTTAATTGGTGGCGTTAAATAAAAAATATTCACTTCGATTACGGTAGAATTACGGCTACGGTAACATCAAACAACACGGATACTCCTAACGTACTTCTTATGTATACATATATCTACATTCGGAATAGTAACAATGGCGGGTTCGCAAATAGTAATTGCGACGTATTTAATAATCCCTTTGCGTGTCTCTGCTTCGCGAGACTCTCCTGGAGTGGAAAAAAGAAAATCGGTCATCTCGTCTTCGAGCATCGTTACTTATCACCACAATTATTCGTTCCTTCTTTCATTCGACTTCGTAATTGCGGAGTAAACAGTCAAATTTTCGTGATACACTTGTGTCGGAGAACCAGAAAATTAAAATCACTTCACGAAGCCTGTGCGTTGGAAAAATATAAAATTACAGACCAAGTCGATAATTAATGATGCGAAGAGTCGAGAGATAAAACTGCGTGGAACAAAATTGCTGGCAGACGATTTCTAATTATCGAACACCGATCAAGAGGATCGATGGATATCGGAGTTATCAGAGCTTTGTACGAAGGAACGTGCGCGCACGTTGGTATTTATATACCGCAGGCGGAGTACGAGAGCGTCGGTCGACGATATTTCGAGCTACTATCTCACGCACGTGGACAAGCGCAGCACGAGCACGCGACTAGCGAATTTTCTCGGAGAACGTTTCCAAAAACCAGGAGAATCAAGTCATCTCCGCGTATTTACAAGGCAACAGTGAGAAATTCGACTAACGAGTTTCGATGACTTTGTCAACAACCTTCTCTCTCTCCTCGTGGTCTCATTCTCCGGCGTGGATTTGATACTTGAAAGGGAAAGTAGAAAGACGGTATGAACACGTCCAGTTTCAAGGTCATCGTTAAAGACCTTGTGGTCCGTAGGTAACGCGCGTGTAAAAACGTGCGCGGGTATAGTCTTCGTCGTATTTATACATCGATGTATCACAGATCGTTTGCCGTAGAGGCGTTTAAGCCTTCGACGTCGCCTCGTCTTGGCGCTGAGTATCCGGCTTCGTTGGTAGCGGTCGGTTCGCCATTTTACTAGCCGGCGTCGACGTGACGGGTTCCGAGAGTTCGGAGTAAAGATGAGCGGTGAGATCGGAGGGTTCGGCATACTCGTAGAGAAGCGCCGTCGTCGGCCTCTTCTGGGGAGTCGTCCGCTGCTGCGTCTTGTGGGACCCACCCAGAATACTCTCGCCCAACGCTTTGAGGAAGCTCAGAGGTCTGGTTTGATTCTTCCGGTTAACCGATTCAGGACTGTCCGGCGTTCGGTGGTTCCTCTGGTTAGCCGCGTTCTCGTTGGTAGTGTTGACGATATCCGGAGGTAGAGGATGCCGCGTGCGTCCAGCCAGAGTAGCGATGGTAGGCTGAGACAGTCTACTGGTACTCGGCACGGTTTCGTCGCCGACCAGCTCGGCGTAGAGATGATTTTGTTCCGTCGTTCTGCTGTCGCGAGGCTCGGCGTACTCGACTACGGCAGATTTGGCAGGAGCAGCCGGATGAGGTAGAAGTTTGTCGAGGGACGGAGCTCTGGTGCCGACCGACGCGCTGTTGGAGTTGTTAGCCTTGATCCTGTGAGCCCTGACGGGCTGCTGGTCCTGGTTCTCGAAATCCGAACCGTCGCTGGCCGATGCCCTGGAATTGGCGTTGTTGTTGTTGTTGTTGCAGCTCTCTTCGACTTTGATGAGATCGTAGAGGTGCTCGATCATGTCTCGAGCCTCGCTGTAGTTCTCGGGGTCGTTCAGCCGTTCTCGAAGATCCTTGAGGTACTCCTCGGTCAGTTCTTCGGGAAGAGTCTGGGTAGCCTTGTTCTCCGTGTAGGTGTAAGCATCCTCGAGATCCTCCGGAGGCGTCTCGACCTCGAGAACTCTGGCGTCGGGGCGAAGTCCGGCGTACTCGTTGACGCTCATGCGAGATATGGATCTCGCGGAAGTAGCCGCGGCCATTCCTCTGCCCGGGGTCATCCACTGCGCCAGACCAAAGAACGGCCCCGAGGTGAGCTTGGGACAAATGCCGCGACGACGCATGTAAACTACGGCGAGTAGAGAAGCTACGGCGGCGACGACAAGAGCAACGGCGACGCAGATGACGATGATGATCCGTCTCTCGCGCTTCAGTTGTTCCAGATCGCTCATCTGTACGTCGAAGTATCCCTTCTTCCTGGGGTAAACGTGAGGACCAACGCTGGGTGGACTGACGCTGGGCTCCGGCTTGGCACTGGGCTTGTCGCACAGTATGTGACCACCCTCCTTGCATATAGTGCTCGTGAAGTTGCCCATAGCGAATCGTCCCAGGGGAACTTTGAAGCAGGAGCCCAGACCCTCGTCGATCTTACAGAAACTGGTCCGCATCAACCACGCCACGGATTCGTTGGTCGCGACTAGTTCCTTGATCCAGCTCTCGAGGTTACAGCTACAAATCTGATCGAAATAGTTCCGTTCGATGGTCGTCCTCGTGACGTTGCGCAGCGGTGCGACGAAACGAAGAGAACCAGGCATAGCGTCGATTATGTGATTCTCTGTAAAAGAGAACTCCAGCCTCGTCGACGCCGCAAAACTGGGAGCTACGGCGTCAGCCTCCATTTTCCTGAACAAGTTTTGGTAAATGAAGATGTGATCCGATTGGTCCAGCGATATCGCACGGGTACGGATGTTCTGGAACTCGTTGTTGTTCAAGGTCATTACGACTACCGGTATGTTGATGGCGCCAGTCTCTATTTCATTCACCCTGCAAAAAAAACCCAGAATTTTGTTCGCGCGATTCGGCAAACGAGCATTTGTTCGTCGTTGTCCGTACACATTTTTGTAGAGCCCCGAACGTTCTACAAAAAAGGTCTCCTAGTATTTCTCCCCAAGTGTACCGCTTCAAAAGTTGTTCAAGGTCAAATTTCAATTTACGTAAATTTGGCCCTTTTTTTCTACGTTGCACGGAAAAACCACTAAAAGGACCTTCTCTTCAGAGCGTTCTATTCTCTACAAAAATATGTACCTGCGCAGACTTTCTGTAACTCGTTATAAAAATCGGATGGAGCAAAAAAAAAATGTTCCTGCCTTATCGTTATGGAAAAATAGAAACGTGCGATGCGCACTATCTTGATACCAATATCAAGAGCTCGTATTTGCAGAGACATATTTTTCTGCCCAAACGAAGCCTCTGAACCTGTGTTTTTTTTTCTTCAATTTTTTAATCACTCTAATGTACGCTCTACGTGTCTCTCGTATATTGTTGCGGAACGACCGCACATTTAACCGAAGCAGATACGTTGGTAATAACTGACGGAGCAGCGGAGCTAACCTGGAATATTGAATGGTCAGGTTGTCCAGAGCACCGCTGAACGTTCCGGCGCTGATTGTATCCATGCTCACATCGACGAATTCCAAACTCGATATGAAAGTCCGTTTGCTGAATGCTCCGGGTTCTATCGTCGTAATGCTAGCATTGCTGATAGCAATTCTGGTTATTTGGAGGGCATGGAAAGCGTCTTTCCTTATAACCGAGGTATGCAGATCGTCCATTCGAATCTCGGCTGCTATCGACGGAAACGCGAGGGATGGTAATTCCGGAATACGTACGCTGTGGAACAATATCTGCAAGGCAAGATACATTATTGACGATATCGCCAGCGCAAACCTCACCAACCACGACGACGACCACGATGTCAAAATAATAAGACCCAAACTCCCTACACGGTAAAAAGGTATCCGTCAAATGTTCGATGCTCTACGCACAAATTTTGTACAACTTACACAACGATGGAAAATTTGCTACCGAGTAGCTTCTACAGTGATGGCAAAGAGTAAAGCAGATTTCGATAATTATCCACCGCGTGTTTTCCCCTTTACAGAGTAACCACATTCGTTTCGATGAAATTTTGAGGATTGCAACTAGTAGTATAAATTCACGACGGCGACCAAACCGCGCAGTTCCGTATATTCGCGAGAATACCTCGGCCATTTCGAATTTTAACGAAAAGTTGTCAGAACCAAACTTGTAGAAAATTGAATTCTCTACAAGTTTGTTCCCTACAACTTTTCTTCTAAGATCGATATTTTTCCAACAAAATTAATCGGAATTTCACGTTTCACGTAGGCATGTTCCACAATTTTTCTTCTTCTGCTCCGCCGTTGGCGTAATATCGATCTTAGGAGAAAAGTTGTAGGGGACGAATTTGTAGAAAATTAAATTTTCTACATATTTGGTCGGTACAACTTTTCGGTAAAATGGAAAATGGCCGAGGTATTCGAGAAAAAACATTTTTTTTTCGCAAACCTCGATGTAGCGAATACACGCGACTGCACGATTCGGTCGCCATTTTGAGCTCTCCAACGAATAGAAAAAGGTGACCGGAATTTTCGCAAGATTAAAAGTACAAGTGCTAGTTTCGAGTTTCACTTCTCCAACGAAATCTCATCTCGGGCGACTCGCGTCTCCTGCGCAGAGATCCGCGTTTGACAAAAATGGGCAAACGCACGTTGCGTCGCGGCGACACGTGTGACTCGTTCGCGTCGTGATGCAAGAGCTGAATTCACGTTCCCCCGTCCCCGTAACGCGAGATTATAAATATCCTGTTCGTATCGGATGTGTTCGACGCCGGTCGAATTCGCACCTTGGTCGCTGTTCCGTGGCGCCCGTGGCCGGTGTGGTCGAACCTGAACGCGTTGCTCGACAGAGTCAGGTTCGGAACTTCGGTGACGGTGATTTTCAGGAGCCAGAAGAACACGTTCGGCTTTATCTTCACGTGCTTGCAGCGCGAGATCGAGACGCTGAGGGGTCTCTCGGTGTTCTTGAGGGCGTCGCTCTCGAGCACGACGTTGTTGCACTCCGATATCTCGAAGAGCGAGTTCGGGGCGCTGATATTGTGGAAGGCCTGTTTTTTCGCCACTACGCTGTCGACGCCCGACACGTGAACTCTGCTCAGTCGGGCGCCACCCGTTATGGCTCCGGATTGGATTCGGAGCTCGCGACAATGCGATATGTCCACGTCCAACGCGTTCGCCGGCACAGATCCGTCTCCCAGCTCGACGTCCTGCAACCATAAACGATTTGTATGTACTCGCCGCTACTTACACTCCTAAATTACGCACAAAACTAAGAAACCTGCGCGTTTCTTCGCTCTTAACAAAAAAAAAATTAAAAAAAAAATATATATATATATATATCGCGGTTAAATATATTTCTTACAAACCCGCGGCGCTCGAACTCGAAGGAACCGCATTGGAAAATTGGCGGAGCAGAAAATAGAGGCTTCTCTCTCTCTCTCTCTCTCTCTCTCTCTCTCTCTCTCCCTCTACGAAAAAGCGAGACGCGACGGATTTTACGCGTACGAATGTTAAGAAGGCGACGGAAAAAAACGACGCATCGGCCTTCCGGTCCCGCGCGCGACCAAGATGGCGGAGCGCTGGTGGCCACCGTTAAAAGGGAAAGGTTAATAATAACGACGACTATTCTATGCGCCGCGCGACATCGTATAAATAAAATACGTAGATCTCGCATCTCTCTCTCACCCCGAAAGTTCACTCCGATAATTTTTCCCTGCAGTTTCGAATGTTAAGATTTAAAAAAAAAATTCACAACATCGTTGACGAGGGTCCGTTTCGCCTTTTTCATCAGCGTCGTTGTTTCTCGTAACTTCGATTACGCGAAGATGTAAAAAAAAAAATGGAAATTATTCTCGTTGGAGGAAAAAAAACGAATATAAAAATTGCCCCGAGTTTGCATTTGATTAATTAATCCGTTTGTTCTCCGTTGTTCGAGCAAAGAAGGTCAGGCGTGTGCGTTGGCAACGTCAAGGATGACCGTCGAGTCGGTCTGCTCTCGAGGTATAAATTCGCACTTTGAGCCAATTGCAGGCAATTGCGGCAAAAAATTTCAGGACATTTCATCGAGAGACGACGACGTGAACGAAATACGTAATTTTATCGGTTAACAACGACCTGTGCATAATAATAAACGACTAGAAACCGCCGATATCTAGATTTTTTCGCGATTTATATTTTTATGTCCAACTAGAAACTGCGAATTCGCGAGTTTTTGCCGAATTTAGCCGAAATTTGCCGAATTTTGCCGAAATTTGCCGAATTTATCCGAAATTAGCCGAATATGGACGGAATCAGCCGAAATTAGTCGGTCGCGAAATAAGAACAAAAATCGAATTGAAAACGAACCGATTCAAGCGAAAATGGATTCGAAATGAAATGCTCTATTTTCCATTCTCGATGAAAACCAAAATGACGCAAAATTTGCGATGCTGCACGAAGCAGCGAAATTATTATCCGATCGACGTACAAATATCGAATCACTGGAACAGAGAAAACTGCTCGAATTTCCATTTGGATTTCCAGAATCCCAGACATTTTTGGTCATTCCTCGATTTTCTCCCAAAATCTATTTTTCCCCCGAAATCTATTTTTCCCCCAAAATCCATTTTTTCCCCAAAATCTATTTTTCCCCCGAAATCTATTTTTCCCCCAAAATTCATTTTTTCCCCAAAATCTATTTTTCCCCCAAAATCTATTTTCCCCCCAAAATCCATTTTTGACATTCTGGAAATTTTTCACCCCTCGGAAATTCGTTAAGTCGCGGATTGGGCGCAGCTTTTGGATGATTTGTACATTTCGGATATTTTGGTTGGTTCGGGTGGTTAGAGTTTTTGTTGGAAAATCCGTGCGGAGTGATTCAACCGAGACGCGTAGACCGAGCGTCGTGTCCCAAACTTTGCTACTGGTCTCGAAATAAACGAAAGGAAAGAAGAAAATAATTGTCTGGAATGGTGTTCGTTGGGTTTGAGATTTCTTGTCCAAATAACCATCCGCCTCGAACGAGTTCGGTAACAACCGGCGACGAGGACCCGCTGAAAGTGTAGCGATAAGCCCGACACCCGGCTCTGTGTAATGATATAACGAGGTACGCGCGTTCAACGATGCCCTCTCGTTAAACAATCCTGACTTTGATTGCGGAGGCTTTCTCGCGAGCGAGAGCCTCGGATACGAACCGGATACTCCGCGCCGCTCGGTACTCGCCGCAAATAACGCCCGATCGTCCGAAATCAGGAATCGCAACGTCGAAAAGAAAACTGAGAGAAAATAGAAAATAGAAATTTCGGGGGAAAAACTATTCTTTTTCCATTCAACTTGAATGGAACCTTTTATAAAAGTGCAGAGTGCTTGTTTAAGGGCGGGGATGAAGGTGACTTTTATTTTTCAACGTGACCATCCATTTTTTTTTAAATAGGCAATAATTATCAGAAGTAATTTTAGGTAACACTGTACTCGTTAGAAATACAGTTTTTACTGGGTACAAGTAGGTACAGTTGACTTTTCGTTTCAAAGGCATTGCGCCCCTATTTTTTTTGGTATCCTGCTTGGATGTTTTCTCGCAGAGCTTTTGGGATACTTTTGGGATTGGCGGGATTCGCGTATCTCGGCATAAACTGAGGAGCGGTATAAATCGAGTTGTACCGTTATTCCGCCCCTGCCCCCGATTTGAAGGACACTTCCCCTGGGTCGCGTCCGATAAGCGAGGGAAGAAAAAGGTAACGAGTAAGCGAAATGTTGGAATTTCGAGGAGGAGATGGAATTCCGTTCCGTAGGTGGAGAATAGGTCGGCTGATTGAAAATAATAAATTCTCTTTCCTGCGCGATTAATCCTTTCCTCCGAAAGTTATTCCCTCGAAAATTCCTCCTCAAACGTTTTCCTCCCCGCGCGTATCGTCGAACTCGCGCGCCCGGCGACGTGAGATGTAAAAGTTTGAAAATTTATCGCGCAACCTGCTCGGGTCGGATCTCGGATCAGGTAGCCACGAAAGTTTGGAGGATATAAATCTTAGATAAGCCGCGTTATTACTCGAGGAACAAACGATTACCGGAGTGAAACAACGGCTATGGGGCCGGCGTGTCGCCGTTTCATTGGTGAACCGCAAACCGCCGTTCTTCTCCAACTAGGTGCAATCCTATTCCTAATTGCAGAGTATCTGCCGCGTGCGTCGCGAGAAACAATTCGCGGTCGAGTCTCTATGAACCCGCGAGATTACCTCGACGTTCGAAACGAGCCGGTGCAAACTTTCCGCATCCATTCATCTACCTACTTGCGATACTCGCGCGCCGGCGCACGGCGGCCCAAAGCACAAACAATTCCAGCCGCGCGACGTTTTTGATCGTGTAGCCAGAATTTTTTTTAATTATTTTTCATGCTCTTCAACCCTTTCACTCACGATTTTTTTCAGCCATCGTTTCTCTATGAAATTTGGCGTGCAAGGGTTTTTGACGTTCGGATTACGAATCCGCCGTCAAAATTGCGAAATCAGCGATGTTACAAACAGATTTCAACATTTTTATCGGCCAAATTGAATCCGCCATTTTGAATTCCAAAAACTCGACAACGGATTCGTAATCAGCAACCTGAGAAACCCATATACCATATTTCAGGAAAAACCACCATATTTACACATTTTCGTCGGCCATATTGGATCCGCCATTTTGTATTTTGAAAACTTGACAGCGGATTCGTAATCTGCGACCTGAGAAACCCCCATATACCAAATTTCGGGGAAAAATCACCATATTTCCGCATTTTTGTCGGCCATATTGAATCCGCCATTTTGTATTTCGAAAACTTGACTGTGGATTCGTAATCAGCGACGTCCAAAACCTCTGTATATCAAGCTACAGAGAAATTTAGCATGTTTCAACATTTTGGCCGGCCATATTGAATCCGCCATTTTGTATTTTGAAAATTTGCCAGCGAACTCGTAATCAGCGACGTCGTAAGCCTCCGTATACAAATTTTCAGACAATTCTGACTATTATTTCGTCCTGGCATGAATCTATTCCGAAGATTGTGCTTTTTTTTAAATACTAATTTGTTATTAGCAATAATTATTTCGAATAGTTATGTAATATTGTTATTTTGTTAACACCTATCGGTTTAATAACGGATCAAAAACGGCATCGACTTCGATAACAAAATGGAGATTCGAGTTGCAAATAAATGTCGAACCGAGTGTGAAATAAAATTGAACCGAAATGTAAAAATTGAATTTCGAACAACAACAAAATGGAAGAAAAATTGACACGAGAAACAGAAAATTGGAGATTGGAGATTGGAATGAGAATACGAATCGAGGGATAAACAAGCGACTGGAAAACGTAATTTTAAGTGGGCTGTGAGTCGAGTGGATGAAATTGAAAATAAGTATTATCACAGGCTGAAAGTGTCGTTAAATTTCCAACGATCATCGTCTTCGAGCGTCGCGATTTCGCCGGCGAAAACAAACGAGACTCGGGAGATTGTTGACGTTAGATAAAAACAGCGAACGCGGAAAGAGCGAGCGCGAGAGAGCAGGAGAAAAAGAAAGCAACCGAATCTGTTAAATTCGGTTTATCTCGGGTAAGATGTTCCAGGAGGCCTAAAACTATGCGAGAGCCTATGACTAAGTCGTCACCCGTTGCCTGACTCACCGGGGATGTTTTGCGCGGCCAAAATTTTCATCTATTTCTGTGTCACGCCACAAAGGAGGGACCTTCGCGGAGTTACGAATGCGATTCATCGCGCGCCACGCGAAACAACGAGCACAATTTTATCCTCGCGATAACTAGAAATCATTACTTTCCATTCCTTATTTTCATCTATTTTTCCAATTTTTTCCCCATCCAGCAGCTTACCGCGGAACCATTGCCAGTGGAGTCAAAAGTTTCGAACCAAATTTGTAGGATCTAGACGGGGAAACTCTGTTCCGCACTTTTGGTTCACCTTGGTCGATGGCTCCAAGCTCAAGTCAACGTCAACTTTGTATTTTCAAACGGAAAGCCATTTTTTTTACGGCGGAATTAAATTCCTCGCGCGAAAACGAGTGAGTTTTGTCCCAACCATTTTTACCTAAAACTAAAATTTTCCGCGTCGCACGGCTAATTTTTTACATTCGTTGTTCATCCACGTGGCGAACTCGTTGGGGATTCTTCTGGGAATAATAATGGCAATCGAATGCACCGTAACGGTACAAGATCATGCACGCTGATCGCTTCTTCTCGTGCGTATTTTAGTAGCATTTTCGCCATAATCGCCATGGAACACTCTATATAATTATATCTTACGTTATTTCATTTTTTTTTTTTTAATTGTGTTTTCATTTTATTTTATTCTACTGTATATTATACTTTTTCAGTTATGTTACGCATACCTATCCACGCACAGGCAACTAGATTCTCTTTGTGGGTCCATGGTACAATAAATAAATAAAAATACAAATAAATATGCATAGTTCTATATAATTATATATAAATTATGTATCGGCCCAATTTCTCGCATAATTACGTATAACTTTTTTTTCGGGTAGATAACTCTAAGAAACCATTTTTATCGTTTCCTGCGGTTTTTCGCGGAGCTTTCGAAGTTTATCGTACTTGCGATTCGATGAGCAGCGCGTCTTCGGAATTGAAGTGGAATTTCGTCGTGACCGTGACACCGACGTGAGATTCTCGGTTCTTTATTGTTAGTTAAAGTCTTGGCAAGGTGCACTACAGAGTAAATAAACGGAACGTCGCGTCGTTGCGAAGTCAACGAGAAGACTCGCGGATTTCGAAAAAGATAACGTTGACTTTTACCCACGAGTATATTCGACTAACAAAAATACAATCTTCCTCCAAAAATAACAACCGATCTCGTTCTTCGTTTCCTCGAGCTATAAGTTTCCACTTTCGACTATTTTTTTCCGGCGACGCGACTTTTGCAAACTCTGATTAAAACGATTTCTTCGTCTTCTCATTTCCTAAGGGAAATTAAAATTTCGTGTACGAACTGTTGACTTGGGCTACGGTTCGATAATCCGATAACTCGATATCGCGCTAAAAAAATTAAAAAAAGAAGAAGAAAAAACGGAACGAAAATTTGATTTATGCGCGGAGAGGATACAGCAGCGGCTACCTCAACAAGTGTATCCATTCACGAAGATTTTCATGTTTCTGAAACGATAATAAATCAGGGTTTTTTTCGTCTTGGTCGAGCCTAAAAACCGGTCTGCGAGTATTAAGTAAGGGACGAGGATCTCTTACGGTGCGGCGTCAGAAAAATTTAACGGGTTGAGAAATACGAGCTTCAAAATATTCCCTGCCGGGTTGAACTTCCGAATTCAACTGCAGTCGAATTTTCCAATGACTATAAAATTAAATGAGAATTGAACACTTTTTTTTATAACCTTATTATTATTACAATCATATTAATATGTTAGGATAAAAAAAGAACACATCACGACTATTTTATTTATCCTCAACCCTTTCAAGCACGCATTTTTCTGGGCGTGCAAGCCACTTGAAATTTGGTACTCGCGGGTTTTTGAAGTCGCTGATAACGAACTTGCACTAAAAAATGAGCAAATTCAAGATGGCGGGTCCAATATGGCGGACGAAAACCGCAAAAAGTCGTTTGACGAGAGTGAAAGTTGGTATTCGGGAGTTTCCGCGGTTGCTGATAACGCATATGCACTCAAAATTCTAAAATTCAAAATTGGACTCGCCATTTTGAATTGGATCCGCCATTTTGAATTTGCAAATTTTGAGTACATATTCGTGTTCAGCAACCCTGAAAACCCCCGGGTACCGATTTTCACTCTTGTCAAGAGACCTCTTGCATTCTTGGTCCGCCATATTGGATCCGCCATCTTGAATTTGCTTATTTTTAGTGTAAATTGGTGATCAATGAGTACAAAAGCAGCGAATTGGCCAGCGAGTGAAAAATTTGTACAATATTGACGGATCGAACCATATAAACGCGACATGTGTAAACATTTCTTGAACCACGTGGAAACAGCTTCGTTCGTGTAAACTGTAGAAACCTTGAAAACTCCGCGCCCTGCTATCGTTATTTTCGGTGTTGATAGGTTTTAAATCGACTTTGGTTTCTCAGATTTTAAATACAGTCGACCGCGCTCGCGGTTTATCTATCATCTACACGCAACACGCATGCATACATCGTCGGGGTTTCTCGGCGATGGGATAAGTTTGCCGGCGGGGGGTTCTGGGAGAAGGAGGTTTGAGAAGGGATCGAGATTGGGTTGCATGGCGGGAAGGATTTCAACCTCCTCTGTCGGGGTCGGTGGAAAAAATAGAAAAATAAAATTGATAAAAAAGATAAGCCGCCGACTCCTCAACGCCGTATCGTCGAAACGGGAGGAAAAACGCGTTCTTAAAGGGTTACGTACGGTTAAAACGATTTTTCGTTTTCGAGGGATTCTTCTAATGTAACCTGTCGCAAATATTCTCTGGAGAATTTCAAGTCGGTTAGTTGACACGCTAACGCTTCCTTTTTCCCACCGCCAACTAGGTGTAACCCCTTAAAGACGATATACGACGTACGTGCGATTATTAGGATACAGTCGAGCGATGTAACGACAATTACGTGGTATCGTCTCATTGAATGCTCGATAATTGGCATCGGTAAAGAGTCTTGTTACACGAACAACGAACAATCGTCGCACGAGGATCGTTCAACGACTCGCGTGACGTCGGTGGTCGCCGCGATCGTCGCTTGTTTCGCTGTATACGTTACGTATGCATGCACGGACTCGTGACCCGTGTCGCGACGCGACGCCGCGACTCACTTGTTTCACACATCAAAATGGCTACCGGAACCGTGTTACGTGTTGCAGGCTGAACGGAACGGAATCGAGGATCGTTGCGCGTGTTTGCGTGTGTCTGCGAGAGAGGGGGAGAGAGAGAGAGAGAGACGATAGCAACGCTAGACTAGACGGATTTTTAAAAATAGTCCCAGAGTCCTAGTTTTAAGACGAGATAGAGCGAAAGAAATACTTCGAACGCTTCGCGTGTGATCCGTATTTAACGAGTGAACCGCGACGCGCGATAACGAAGCGAAGTATCGAAATTTCACCTCTCTCTCTCTCTCTCTCATGCATCTCCGACTTTCGCGACAGTTGCGAAACGACGACTCGGGCAATCGAAATCTTACCGAAACTCGAATAACGACTTTACTGATCATCGGCTCTATTTCTCTATTGAATGGTCTCTTTATTTTTAGACACGAGATTCGGAAATATGTTTATGCTGTAACGGTGAGACATCGAATCAGTCTCCCTCCGAAGTCTCGGAGTCAGCGATAATTGATCGATTGAGTATATTGAAGTAAATTCCAAAATAAATCCAGATCTGTTATGTCTTCCAGAAATTGGCTGGACAACAACCTGTAGATTTCCGAGCACAGAGTATTTTTATTCACACGCATCTTGTTCACGCGGGTGCAGAGAGATATTACAATCACGTTTTTGAAAGAATAGGCAATTTCCCTAAAATCGCCATTGGATTTGGGCAATAAAGATTTTTATCCTGCAAACTCGAACATTTTTGTTGATACTTAACTATCAGGTCTGATAAGTTGAAAATAATTCTAACATTTCGGTCATTGTGGAAGCAACGTTGTCCCTGAGACAGACGTATGCGTCGCATCTTTAAGCATGAGTCACGAGCACAGGAAACATTATCTTCGTACGTTTTTTCTTGCCTCGTATTTGTTACGCGTATTACGATCCTGTTTGCTTCCTTAGAAGAGCTTTGACGAGTTTTAATAAGTCCGCGTTATCTTCGAAGCGTACGAACATAAAGTCTGGTACGTCTGTCGGCGCGAGTTTTCTCTTTCTCGATCTCTCGTTCTTTTTCTCTCTGCCCGAAGACTTTTACTCCAGCTCCTGACCCAGTGCACAAAAAACGTAGCACGACGTTGTCGGATCGTCTCGAGTTTACGAGTAAAACGAGCTTGCTTCTGCACTCTCAAAAGTAGCTAAAGAAACTATCGCGGATCGGATCGCGCGACCTTGAATTCATCCGAAGCTGAAAGGGCTGCATTCGATCCCAAAAGCTCGTTCCCCTCCAACTCCCCGCCTACAAATGAGTCGAATATCTCGAGAACCGTAGACTTCACAGAAAAAACTTCCCAACAAAACACGAAGCTCTCGATCTTTTCTACAAAAAAGCTCCTATACCGTTTTCGCGTATCGCGATAGTTTCCTCGTTATCGCGAAAAACCTGTTCTCCACGTCGTTTCCGCGGTGCCGTTTTTTCCGTATAACAGCGAAAGCATCGGAGCTACCTAAAAGAGTCATCAGACCTTTTTTGTACAGTATTTTAAGAGCTTCGTTTTTTTCCCGAAACTTTTTATCGTCACACCGCTCGTTTCCGAGATATTCGACGGAAGATTTCCTACGGCGAGGAATAATCGGCAAAAAACGTCATTTTTTCCCCTCTTTCGACCAAATTTCAGCGGAATTCGGCTGAACTGATTAAGTAATAATCCGGGTAATTTGTATGGCCTCTAATCGCCTCGAATCCGCGTAGCGTAGCTCGAATATTACCGGAGGAAAAAATGCGCGCGGTAGAAACCGATAATTGCATCGAGCCAAGCCGAGAGTCCAGGGGTCTGGTGTTGAACAAATAAGGGAGAATTGGTCTCCGTTCTCGTCGACCTGTCCATCGTTCCCGTAACGGGACGATACGCGTCTCTCTTCGAGGTCGTTCAACCGGCGCAAAGATTTTTCTTGAACTTCACGCGTGATTTTTCTAAGACGATTATAAATAGACAACATATTTATGCGCCACGATAAATGTTATCAGCGATAAGTAATTAGTCAATCTGACGCGTGTTTCCGGTAGTAAGTTCACATCGAACAACTTTCAAAATTACCAATATCACAACTCGCCTTCGAGAATCAATGTCCAACGAAGTTCAATGTCCACAGTCACCGTCGATAACCTTGAGAAAATAACTCTCATCAAATTTTCCCGAAGATCATCAAATATTTTACGCCAAATTCATTATTCATTTGCTTGCCCTTTTGAAACAAGGAAAATATTTTACACCAACTTGACCAAGCAGCAAAAAATGCATTTTTGAAAAAATAGGCCAATATCCATTTTTTGGTTTTTTACTACTTTGATGATAAAACGAAGATCGGAAATCCGTGGATAACGAGCGCTTCTCAATTTTGTCTCTGCGTCGACTATTGATATTCATAAATACAGCCAGATAGATGCGGACATAAGTCCAATAGTGCCACAGTGGTCCCCTTTCATGCGGACACGTCCACAAATATTGGATCAACGGGGACACAAAATTAGTGGATTAACTTATATCCAAAAACATTTTTGTCTCAAATGGATTTGTGTGATCAGTCGTCGATGTTCGAATTCACGTTTACCGCCGACGTGGCATCATTTGTAAAGCGCCTCTATGTACTCCACGTGGACGAAAGGTGCTCGGTGAGCAAGAATAAAAGAAAATTAGAAAGAACGAATACAAAAAAAAAAAATTGACTATAAAGTTACGAATTTGATACCGCGAGACGGATAGACGTGTCGCGTGAAATTTAATAACTCGTAACGGTGAAAGTCTGGCGGGAATATTCGCATGAACAAACGCGGAACGCAGTAGTAATAAAATCATTCCGTTCGTTTCTTTCTAGCCATTGTACGTTCACATTCAAGAATCCTCACCGATAGATAGACAGATAGATAGATAGATAGATAGATAGATAGATAGATAGATAGATAGATAGACCAGATAGATAGATAGACCAGATAGATAGATAGACCAGATAGATAGACCAGATAGATAGATGGATAGACAGACAGACAGACAGACAGAGAGCTAGATAGATAGATAGATAGATAGATAGATAGATAGATAGATAGATAGATAGATAGATAGATAGATAGATAGATAGATAGATACGGAGAAAAAGAGAAAGAGAAAGAGAAAAAAGAGAGAGACCGGATGTCGAACGAGGCGGGAGTCGAAAGTTTTTGTCAGCGTTGAACGACGGTAAATAGCATTTAATGGATGCGTTTGGTCGGAGAGGTGCATCTAGGAGTCGCGAGAGATGGCCGCGCGTCGAATACGTATCTACAGAGATAACGATATTTAACTTTGGTCGTAGTCGGTACGAATGTACCCGCTTCACACGGCTGACCCGCATCGGATGCAGAGAAGGAGAGAGAGAGAGAGAGAGAGAGAGAGAGAGAGCGCGAGAGGTACGACGTACAGCGCACAATTAGATGCCCTTTGAATAACACCCGGCTGTCTTTCATTCAAGCCTCGTTAAAAGGATCCATTGTCAAACAATTGACACGGCGGAAAGACGAGGCTCGTTTCTCCGATACGATAATAATACCCGCGATGGGCGCGAAAAAAATGGTACTTTACTTCGAGTTCGCTCGATATTTTGATTCGCAGTGCCGTAGCTGCAGCGATTTCGAGCATAGTTTTCGTTCGAAATGTGAAAAGTTCCTCCAGCGAGGAACAATGCTCTCGCGTCGTCGGTACGAACACAAAAACGTCGGAGGCGCGCACCGGCGGCGTATTTCTTCGCTCTATGACCCTTTTCACCGGAAGTCGAACGCGGCGGAAGAACCTGCCGAATGATGCAGGGGAACGCTTAGGTGAATAACGAATTCGTTTCACGGATCGTTTGACGAAACAGAAATTAACGTTTCGGGGGGATAAGAGGATATCAGCGATGCGAGTCGAGGGAAGAGGAAAAAAATCTGGGTCGAATGGAATGGAATCAGTCGTAGGAATGGACCCGAGCAACCGACTGGACTCGTGACTCGATCGGGAAGCTTCTAGAAACGTTGTACCGGGTGTGTCGCGAGATAAATACCGGACTTCCGGTGTGAAAACAAAAGAAAGATCGCAAATAAACGTGCAACTTCGTCGTAATCTTATTGGCTCGTCACTCGTTCGCGTTAGAATTCGCGAAGAGGTGACGCGACACTCGTGCGGTTGGGGAGATAAGATAATCGCGGTTGTCTTGGGACAAAACGTACAACCACGCGTTGCGAAAGTGCGATCGACGTCGATTAAAGATCTCTGGATAATAAACATGCTGTCATGAATTTCAACGAATTTAATAGTCGGCGAGGTCTCGCAACCGGAAACATCATTCGTGGAATGTATCACCGTTTCGTCAGCTTCTCGGCAATTTTCCTCAATATTCGCTAAAATCGGTGCCATTTATACGCCCCTTGTCTACGCGACATCGGTAAACACTTTCAACCGAAGCGTTCGTCATTCTCGGCCTTGGGACATTTTGTCTCGCAATTAAATCACGAGTCTCACGACGCGACCGCAATTTCATCGTACCGCGAATATACCCATTTTTCCCCAACTATCTCGAAATAACGTGGCGGACAGCTGTTATACGTGAAGGTGGCGTGAAAAACAGATTTTTTTTTCAATATTCAAAACTCAACGAATTGAAACAAAAATTCGCAAAAAGTTTTAAAAAACTAGACAATTTGTCGTATTGCGTTGTAAGTAATTTCTTTGGTTTGGGTCGAGGCTTTTTGCCATATCTACGGTGTCAATGACACGAAAGCTCGCGTTACCCTCGTAGCTTCGTTTTAGTCACGCCGGTGAATCGAGACGGTGAGCGTCGATGCTTGACTCGATTCAACAAGTGGAACGTATATCACGACCGCTACCTGCCCAACCTACCCACCTTCAACCACGACCTCCTTCGTCGCGCTCTTTCATTGTCATCGCATGCAACAAACAGCAAACCACGCGCAGATATCGCGTGTCGGAGCAAAAACAGGCAACTCGCCTTCCATAAACGTCTCGATTTCTTCCCGAATCAATTTCTGACTGCCTTCTTTTTTTCCCCTTCGCCAAACTCTCACGAAATCTTTTCAGACTTCTCTGATCTCGGTGACCGGTCGAAACCTGTTTCTCCGCGCGCACCGATATCAGACTTCTCTTTTCCTCCGTCTCATTCCCAACGACCTTTTTGTCACTCGCACCTATTACCTAACTCGGAACATTCGTGACGTCAATCTCACATCGCGCATTTCTTCCCAAATCTTCGCGATTCGGTTGCGTTCGTTTTTCGCCATTCGATTGTTTTCGTCTTTCCCGAATCGCGATACGTGGACGACGCCGAGAGAATGATTGAAATGATATCGAAACGTACCTGATCTTTGTTGAAAACGCACTTGACTCTCGTCCAAGTATGCGAGACGACCGAACAGTTGCATCCGTTCATCGCGCAAATTCCGATCGTTGGATTATTAGCACCACCTCCGGCGCTCTCCGTAGACAGAGATACGATCAACAACGCTACGAAGACGACGACAGAGCCGGCAGATCGGACCGTATCTTCGCTCATCTTGCTTCTCTATTTTTTTCCCCTATACCTTGCTACGACGTGATTTTTCTCGTTTTACCCGCAAAACAAACGCACTATCAAACGTCGTTCGCACTCGTTCGAATACCTCGAACGTCCACTGAACTCGCGATCATGACTCCGTCGCGCGCACTGCCAAGCTTATTCCTCCTTCGATTCTATCTCGTTCGACCGAGATACTCACTCTGATTTCTGTCGCAACGTGTGATCGCCGACTCGTTATTCACATCGTCACTCATCGCGCACACGCGACACGCGAGATCAACGATGATACCTCGAACATGTCGTCTTCCGAGGACATCGTAACCTTGAACAAACGACGATCGGCCACTACACACACGCACACGCGCGCGCGCGCCCAGACGGAGACACAGCGAATATTCACGAAGGAACGCGTTCGATGAAACAAAATCTCACATCACTAATTATAACCCGACGGGAATAGATAATAATGTATTATTAATCCCATTACCAAATATCGCTAGCAAAACTGCATATGCCGCGCGCGAAGCTCTTCTGTTTCATCCGCGCGATGCTCCACTGTTTTACTCGCACGGCGAACCTCCACGCGAGATATATTCCTCGTTTTTTCACTCGTACACACTGAGAACGGATACTTCGCTTCAACAATCATGATATTATCGAATTAGTCTCGACGAAGATGCGATTCGAGTCATAGAGATGTTTATTTCGTCGTATGCGTGTGAAAACTGTCAGCACTCGCGGCGAGGGAAGAACGAACGATACACGCGTGACGAGGGCCGGATCCGAACTGGTAAGAGAAATAGTGTTGCAGCTTGTTTCGTCCCCCCACCCAAAATCGTTTTGGCCTCGCAACAAGCTGGGACACGTTGCCGCCGTCGCGCGTCACGCACACGCGAGTCTGTGCCTGTCCGTAAACAAAGCATAATGCTCGATATCTTTTATTTTTCGCAGTTGCGTGCCGATATTTTTTCTTGTTCCAGTTTCTTTCTAATCTCGCCCCTCAACAGCGATAGAAAAGGTGCGTAATTTTGCGCAACGACGTGGGGTCGTTTTGACCAGGATTCGAGAACACGGCCTCGAATCGAGAGGAGGTGGGGGGGAACACGCGAGCGTGCAACAGGTGTCCTTTTGCGACATTTACTCTGGAATTTAACAAGTATTTCCTCACCGCCGTTGCATTGTACCCGAGGATAGTAGTATTTGGGTCGTTTATACGAAACGTAATCGACTTTTTATTTACTCCTACCAAATGCCACGGCTAAATACACGCTCGATTCTATTTCATGGACTAGGATAACACGTTGTACTTTCACGACAATAAAAATAGAAAAACAAATCTGACAAGACAAGACAACGCGATAGTTCGTTCTATCGGCAATTAGAAAATAAGAATTTGAAACCGTACCATATCGATGGTATGGATGATTCAGAAGCAAAGCTTTCCGATGTCACACGGGGTCAAAGTGCACGTGTTGCGACTCGAATGCGACGATTAGATTACCAACCGATTAACGGTCGTCATGGCTCACGGATTTCCGTTCTCGCACCACCACCACCACCTGCCAGTCGTTGGGAGGGCTCATTTCCGAAATGGCAGCACGTGGTGGACACTTGGTCGACCGAAATTCCAAAAAAAAAAAAAAAAATACCTAGCACCGACGTTCCAGACACTCTAGAATATTTCGTCATCGTAATAGCAAACTTCTGTGTTATTTTTGGAAACCATGCTAATGTTCACCTATTTACTCTCTTGTCACGAGCAAATATGATATTCTAGTGACTCAGTTCGTTACGATCAGAATACTCTTCATCCGAGAAGAGAACAAGAATGGAGAATGGAATTTCCAAGCGTTTTTTGTAAATAAAATAAAATACCCTTCATTGGATAACATCGTTAACGTACGTTACATGTACACATGCGAGCGGATCGATTATATTCCTGATTAGTATAATAGCAAAAATGTTGACCAAACGATTGACAATCCATCCTCGACTTCTATCTTATCCCTACATGGAATCAGAAAGTAGTACCTCCATCCTGGCATTGTCTTCCATATCGAGACAGCCTTCCAGTAACTTCGATGCTGGTATTCGAAACATCGATTGTTCGTTTATTACAGCTTCATGATGCTTAACCATCGTGTCGGCGACACAACTATCGTTGTTGATCAACGCTCATAAAATTGACACTACCTATGCGTAGCGGTAAACAAAACAAAGGCGATAATCCTACGACGAAAGTTCCACGATCTTCGGACGAAAAGAAGTTTTTATCGGGTGTTTCGCGAAGTCACGTGTAAAGTTGGACTTTATTGCCGAGAAATGATCGTAGTTGCGGTTGTTAAGGGAATTAAAATAATTAGGTATTGTCTGGCTCGCCGCTGAACGGACGTATGAATGGAGAGTGTCTGGTGGCGGCTGAAAGCCATCGCTACAACCGAGCGGACGAGGAACGTGAGCCAATTAGGAACGTAATCGATGAAACTTTTACTAACGAACCGTAGGTACCGACTATCGCTATTTTTTTACCACGCAAACTTACGCTACAAAATGTAGAACCTTAAGTGGACAACTTCCGGCGAATCTACTCAGACTTTTCACGAGATTAAAACTTTGGAACTTGACCCAACTTTCTATCGCCGACGATATCGGCGTTGTCTTATCGACTACCAACTGGCGTACTCATTCATTTCGGAATACATTTTTTAAAAAAGCGAGTTTTTCCTACAATCGCTTGGAGCCTTTAGGTAGGAACAATACGCGGTAAACAACTTTCCACCATTGTGTAAAGTATAAAACATTTTCCGTAGAATACCTAACATTTTAGTTAGGAGTGTGCCAATAGTTTTAGAATCAAATTGAATATTAGAACAATTACGCTTCAGTAGCTAACACTACAGCAAGTCTACTGAATTTTAGATTTAGTAGTAGTTTACCGTAAATCTGCTATACACAATGCTGTGTGTCGAAATAACACTAATGTTGTGCAAATAAAAAATCGTTGACACAAATTTTTGCGTTAAATGTGACGGACAATTTTGTAGTGTGTAAGTACAGCAATTTGAGGTGACGGTGCGATTGTCTGGTCGTACCTGCTCAAATTTACTCGACCAAACTCGAAATTGTCCATGCAGCGTGACGCAGTCGAGTTTCAGCAAATATTTGACTACACGCAACGTGAGAAATAATCGCGGTTCGCGATGTCTAAGAGAATCTAAGCTGCTTATCGTAAGGTTTAGTTTGAAAACCCACGCGCCAACGAGGGAAGAAATTATTATTGGAGTCCCACGCGATCGTGAAACGACATAGTTGGCTTAATTACGCACGAAAATGATGAGATTAGGAACGGCCGTTCCGAGGCACGGAGGGAAAAGGCTACTTAGAACGACTTAAAATATAGTTTGCGCGACTCTTGCGTCGACGAAGTTCCATATCATGAATTGCGATCACGTTTGCGATCCATTTTTCCACACTTTCATTCCTCTTCTCCAGTTGTCACTCCAACGAGCGTCTTTTCCTGCGAGATTTCGTCTCCTGCTCGGCTGGTACCAGCGGCGGACGTTTGGCGAGATGGTTGCAACCGGAAAGCTTCGTCGATCCCGGCAAATGCGAAGCGCTCTATTCCAGAGACGAGATGAGATGCGGATGGCCAGCGATAGTTACCGTACTAACGAGAGATCAGTACGGCGAAGTCGTCCACGTTTCCGGCCTGAAGGTACCACCAGCTTCCTCCTCTCCGTAACCGATACTCTTAAAAAACCAGAAACCGTTTAAAGAAACGAAGACAGCACTCATTTTCAGCGAGCAAATGCAAAAGTCATACAGCTGTAATTTTGTTTCAAATAAATCGAGAAGCACTCTGTAGCTTCAAACCTCGAGTCTCCGTAGCTTCAATAATTTTGCTTTTTTTGCCCATTTGAACATTTTTCACTGTGGCTTTTTTTCGGCGAAAACAATGTGACGCGTCGCCTTCGTGTTTTCACGTGCCGTACGCAGATCGAGGTGAAAGCTGTGCCCATCGACAAAAAAGACATCGCGGATTCGGACCAGGGTCGAAAAATGCGTCGGGTGTCGCAACCAGACCCAATGACGTTCGGGGGCCATCCTCAGCCATCGCTGGACGTGCCGTACGAAGTGACGGTTGCTGACAAAACGTGTTTCTACGCGATCACTATAATGAAAGCGTACCAGAATTACTCCTTCGAAGAGCTGAGGTACACTTCGCCGGCGGTGAAGAGATCCAGCGAGAGCATGCTGGTGAGACCGAACGGGGACGGTAGTTACAGCGCGACCTGGACACCGGCGTCAGTTGGATGGTACTCGTTCCTCATCACCGTCGATGGCTACAACATGGAAGACGTAATTTATTTATTTATCTTATTTAACTTATTATTATTGTTAGGCATCGAATTCTAATCGCGAACCTCTTTACAGAACTACAAAGTCGAGGTGAAGGAACCTCCGCAAGGGATACAGCCACCGATGCAGAATATCGTCAAGAAGCCTCGGCATCCACCAAGCAGGTTACGAAAATTTGTGGCGATGAGCAGCGCTGGCCTGAGAATCAGAGCTCATCCATCGCTTCAGAGCGAACAGATCAGCATCGTTGGAGTCAACGACACCATCGGCTTCATCGACGAGGTACTCGATGGAGTTGAGTTCGTTGGGTCGACGATGATGAGCACGTTCATCGAACCTTTCGCCTTTCGCTATGGTTCTCGAGGGGTCAGTTGTATATTATTGCTCTGTTTTTCCAAATTTAGGTGCACAACGACGACGGTGTCTGGCTACGTCTGAACGCTGAGACGATGAAGCAGTATTGTAGCAATAGTCATTTGGAAGCCTGGTGTCTACAGTACAACCAACACTTGGGCAAGACTTTGCTGTTTCCGGTAGAAGAACCGAAGACGATTCTCGATCAAGTGATAAAAGAAACTATAATGCGAAAGCGACCGGAACATGCTGAGGAGTAAGCACAAATTTCAGTCTCGAGAACTTTGAATACGGTCAACGAAGCATTCAGAATCAGAGGAAATCTCAGCAATGGGTTACTATTGGATTCTTGTTGGTAATTGGATGATTTGCGTTTCAGCAGGAGGAAGACCGTCGCACATGACAATAGTAAGCGAATGGTAGTTGTAAAATGTGGAGCTTCGGGTCACAACATTCGAAGCAAGCCTAGTCTGACAGCACCACCCGTTGGGATGTTGGCGTTAGGAAATTCCATCGGTATCCAAGAATACGTAAGCTTCGATTAGCTCGATCGTCGATGATTGTAGTTTGGGTTTTTAAAATTCATGCTTGGTTTTTCGCCATTTTTTTTCTTGCACAATTCATTTTCATCTTGTTGAATGTGAGTGTCGATCGAAGATGTTATTTTCAATCGAAGCTCGTCAACACCGAAGGCACTTGGGTACAGATGGACGAGGAAACAGCGAGCAAGTATTGTTTTCACGGTGACGATGAAGCTTGGTCGTTGGCGATGAATAAGCACGGCGTGGCGTACATGAAGATTCAACCGGAGGGCGAAAGCGACAAAGAAGAATCAAAAGTTGGGAAGAACGATGCATCGACGTCTCAAAATAAGCTGGGATTTGATTTTTCCACACCGTCGGGGAGCAGTAACGAAGGTTTCAATTTCATACCCCGAAACTACACTCCGGATAGCTGTGATTCTGGGGATGGGAACAACAGGAATCCGTTTATTTTTGGATCTTACGCTCAACACGAATCTCCAGGTACAAACATCTCGTCGACGGTCGATTCTGCGCTGAGTTTAAGGATCGAGTGATTTTTCTCTTCTTGTCTTTAGGGAGCGAAAGGACGAGTGTGGATAAAGGCGATGCGTCACCAAAGCTGGCAAGGACTACGTCCAAAGAGCGACCGATCCAAGAAAGAGAAAGCGAAGGCGGTGGGAAATTCAGCGCTCTGCAAAAGTGGCTTCGTGGCGAGGATAAGAATTATGGAGACAAGAAAGGTCTGCCGGGGAAGTGAGTAGAAATTTCTGGAGGATTTTTCAATGTCGCAGTAGTCGACGCGGTTTGATTGGAAAGGATGTTGCATCGAGGGTTACCTCATCTCGCTGATAATTATGGATCGGTCTTCGTTGCTTTTGCTCGGTACGCAGAGATTTTCCTGAATTCGTCGGCGTCTCGGTGAAGGAACTGGTCAAAGCGATCGGAGAGAGTCGAGCAAATGGTAACGGATCTACTCCTCCGGAAACACCGAGGCGAACGTCCCGCAGTTCATCTCCAAAAAATGCCCCAGGTGGGTCACCGAGATTTCACAGCCGTTCTTCGAGTCCAGTAAATATTCCCGGTGAGTGGTGTTCGAATCGCTGTGTTCGCTAACACTAAACGCACCGTAAGATTTTGCCAAGTATAACCCAAACATCCTAACAAATACACGTCGCGGCATACTTTGGAGTGAACCATGGAGAACAAAAATCCCATTCGCTAAATGTGGACTGTAAGAAAATTGTGTGGAACGATAACGTTGTAACGATAAGTGATGTTGATCTCTTAGCTGGTCCCAGTCGGCAGCCGATCAATTCCGATGATTACCTCTATCCGCCAGCTCCTAATAATTCAGGTATAGCTCAGGATCCTTCGAGTCGTAGCGATGGAATATCTAGAAATAGTGTCACCGCTTTTCTTTGAATTTGAAAATGCATTTAACTGTGCATCGTTACGATCAAGGAAACACATTGCAATTGGCTTACCATTTCATTTGATTATTCCAATTTTGCCACCGCACCTTGGTTCGTCAACTTTTTCACTCGCAACCTCGCTCGACCTAATGAAATAAGTAAAGCACGATGCATTTTGCAACTAATAATAACTCACCAGGTGGGAGAAATTTGATGGGAGGGGGTGACAGTACTGGTAGCAGTCCCTTGCCATATGACTCACCTCAAAGTGTCGGTATATCTTCGCCAGGTAAAGATACTAACGTTTTCCTATTAACGAATAACATCGCGATGCTTGTTCGCTGTACTGCTTCCCTGATAACTATGATAACATGCCTCGACGGTGTATCGGATTGAATTGACCCAACGTCTTTCGATGCGAGTTAATGGAACATTGTCTTGGTTCCGAAGCATCTGGAAGTACCGGAGATAGCATCGCATCCAGACTGCGTGGTTCGACTCAAAGCGACACCAGCGCCTTAGTGAGCAGTCTAACCAGAGATTCATCTCGATCGCCCAGCGGAGGCAGCTACATCGCGGTCAATACTCAAGATTCTTCGCCCAGTCCGAGCTGTAGTTCGATACATACCAGGTTCGACGACAGCGTAACGAGTCCTCCCGACACGCCACAAAAGGATTCCGTGAGTATACTTCAGTACCATCTCGCGGAAAAGGTCCATTTGCATAAGGACAGAACGAGTGTCAATGTTCAAATTTTCTAATATGTTCCTTCCACTTGTAGGATTCTCAAGACAGTCCACGCAAAGTATCTCAAGCACAAACCCAGACGAGTCCGGAGGACGCTGCGGCTGTGGCTGCGGCGAAAGGACATTTCAGTATCGGTACATCGGGTGGAAAAGAGGAGCGTCTATCCCCTAAATTGACCCGCAAGGACCAAGCCAAGGTCCTGAAGACTCGATACAAGCGAGCGATGTCGCCAGCGAACAGCCATCAGACTCCGAATACGACGCACTCGATAAATTTGAACAAGGAGAAAGTTAAGGAGGCTATAAGTCCATCCGTGGCTGAATGTGTGCGAGCAGTATTCGCTGCCTACTTGTGGCACGAGGGCATCGTGCACGACGCGATGGCTTGCGCCAGTTTCTTGAAGTTCCATCCGGGTCTCCCGAAACAAGGAGCACTCGTGGTTACGCGACACTCGGTGGTGCAGCCGAATGAGAAACAGAAGCAGGAGTTGACAAAGGAGCAAAAAGCAAGGCAACGGCATTCGGTCGAGGTGATAAATGCTGGAACTTATCTGCACATTCAACCGAGCACTCTCGAGACCCTGACCAGATCCGCAGCGAATGCTAATGCTAATCGAAGTCGAAGGAAACAAGAAAACATGATCAGCGAGGAAATCGGAGAGAGCAGCAAATTGTCGTCGCTGCCCGAATTCCAGACCGTTGCGATACTTCCACCAGCTCTAAAGTGCCTCGTCTTCTTGTGGGAAGAACTCAGCACGAATTGTTTACAGGTATCGACGTGCGAATAAGTAGAAGTAATTTGTTGTGGCGATAGGAAGTGTGAAGTACAATTGGTTGTTGTCGTTTTCTAATATGTTCAGGTGATCAATCAACAGAACATCGTACACAGTCTGGTCTCTCATCCGCAATCAACGAAAGTGTCGAAAAAGTCTACGGAGAAGTCTTTGGCGAAGGACGAGGACGTCGCCACGTCGAAGGAGGAAGAGAACAAGAAAAGTGGTAGGAAGAAGAAGGAATGGAAACCGGTGGGTCAGCCAAACGTGGAAGAAAGTTTGGGCAGCATCGAGCGAGAAACGACCTGCGAACTCTGCGGCTTGATGTATCCTCATCCTGTGACGTACCACATGAAGAGAATGCATCCAGGTTGCGGTTGGCATGCCAATGGCAAAGGCTACAACAACGTTGGCAATTACTGTGTCGGGTGGGCTGGAAACTGCGGGGACGGTGGTGTAGGTGGTAGTTCGTGGTACCTGATCTGTGATACGTGTCGAGACAAATATCTAAAAGCAAAAATCAACAAGTTCAGCAAAAGGATGGTTAGCCGTGCGACCAAGCGCAGAGGAAATATGAAACGAATTCTCTTCACGATGAATGGCCCTAGCCGCAACGAAACCCATATCGTAATGAAAAACAATGCCATGTTCTTGCTAGATTTAGCTAGTGCTTCCGGTATCGGAATTCCAAAACAGCAACGGAGACCTTCGCAGACTCTGTCGTCGGTAGCAGAAAATTACAGCCCGCCCGAACCTTCCGGTCCTTTTCCTACGACAGGACCGTTCCAGTGTTTGCAAGCCCTCGGCATTCACACCTCGCAGAGCCACGACGAAAGGTATTACGAAGAAACGTTGAGACGACACAGCGGACCTCAGAATCAGTACGATGCCGGTGCTGCTTACAACGGTGGCAACGGAAGAGTGAGTTCTTTGATGTTCCAGTTTGCTCTCGAGGAAATTTATCGTAGCTCGTCGAACGACATTTCCCTTCGTTAGGTTTCTTCGTACCCCGATGTCTCTTTTATATAAGCAGCGATGAGTTAATCTCTGGTTTATCGTCTAGCTGTTACGTTCAAATTCGCAAAAACGTATGGAACAATC
Organism: Arge pagana; assembly: GCA_963969455.1. Classification (NCBI taxonomy): domain Eukaryota; kingdom Metazoa; phylum Arthropoda; class Insecta; order Hymenoptera; family Argidae; genus Arge; species Arge pagana. The sequence goes on from OZ018310.1 coordinate 1,504,522, forward strand.
TAACGAATATTGATAGACGAATGTCTTCTTCCAGCCGCTATCCGAGTGTCCGGTGAGCGATGGCGACAGCGACAGCAGTAAAGGCAGGGGAATGTTTCATCGCTCCGTGTCGATGTCGACCGGAGGACCATGGGCACGAAATAGTAACGATGGACGTGTGGTCATGATGCGAAAGAGAAATAATAGCAGTAGTGAAATGAACAACGGTAGGTATCGTACATGTATCTGTGACTCCGACGAGAAATTAGTCCTGGTAATCCTTCATCGTTGGATCTGTTCTACTTCCATGTGCGTTCAGCAGATGCTGGGACCTCGCTGCTCTGCTATCCATCAGCCGCGTTGCAAAAACTAGTGCCATCCGTGGATCAATCGGCGATCGTGTCGAGCAGTGAAACCGAGACAACGAACAACGTGAAAGTCGAAATTCTGAAGAGACCGGTCATGTCGTTCGTGTTGCACCAGCATAATCTGCAATATCTGCAGCTTGCTATGAAACAAGCCCTGAGACGCGCAGCTTGTCGAGTTTACGCGATGCAGGCGTTCAACTGGCTCCTCAGAAGTGTGACGCAACCGATTTGTCTGCACGACTTGTTGTGGTGGTTCCTATCCTCTTTGACTCCGGTGACTCCCGATACTCTGGATATCAGCGAAGACGACAATAGATCTGAGAAGAAGGAGGATCACGTAAGTTATGGAGCTTTCATTAACAGAGGCCAATGTTTCAGCCGTGGAATCCACTTGGATTCTGGAATTATCTCAACAAAAAAAAAACGAATTTTCATAAATCTGTTGTCGCAGGATATGATTGGAGTTTATGAACACCCGTTGAGCGACTTAGTCGTGGCAGGCGAAGCTGCTAATCCACTTCCGGCAGCGTTTCATACTTTGCTGCACACGATAGCTGACCTCATGCTCCTTCCATCACCCGGTAATTCATTTCTCACACGTAGAATTCTGCTCGATGTGAGATTTCTCCCAAATTTTTAATCTGCTTTCTGATCAGTTTTAGATTCTTCTTGCATGGTCGATATGATTTGCATCGCGATCTGATTATGATTGGGTTATTTTTGGTAACTTGTGGGTTGTTTGTTTGTTCTCGATCAGGGTCGCCGTTGCAGCAAGCAGCAGTCAAGTGCTGGGGCATCAGATTTACGCCGGCAGACCATATGTTCTTGCATCGAAGTCACGTGTTTAGTAATATAAGTAAAATTCTGTCGCGTTCGGAGGAAGAGGAGGACGTTACAGCAAGCATGCACGAGAGTCACCAGTCGACGTTCTCCCAACAATCGACGAGTTCCGTCGAGGCGTTGAAAGACTTGACGAATACTGTGGAAATCAAAGCTTCGAGCAGACAAGCTATGATCGGTAGTCTGACGGACAACTCGACAGAAACGTTTTGGGAATCTGGCGATGAGGACAAGAACAAAACTAAGACGATCACCATAATCTGCGGTGCTCATTCTTATCCAAGAATGATATACATTCACATCGACAACTGTCGAGATCTAGCGGTAAGATCGATCCGACGGTGTTGGGTATAATGTTTTGTTAGGGTTTTTGCTACTGCTAATTGTCCCTCTCTTATTTTCAGAACAAAGTATCCAGCGTAACATTTCAATCTGGATTAAACGTCGAAGAGCTTTTCAAGTTGAGAGTCGTCGATGTGGAGAGTCGATCGGCAGGATGGGTCAGCTGTCCTGTGACAGGTAATGGCACGATGCAATCATTCTCCAATTTTGGGTCCCGTATTCTCGTTGATGGGCTTCTTCATTCGCCTCATCGGTTCTGTCGTATCGATATTCAATTGAGTTTTTCTAGATGCGAGGCACATGGTCGTACGTCTCGAACTGAAAGGGCCCGACAACTCTCTGAGACTTCGTCAAATCAGAGTATTGGGACGCATGGAGGGTGAGTCGCTGAAAATTGGGAAACAGCACGGTGCAACGACGATCCAGCAGCGAAACTGTGAAACCGAAACTCTACGAGTCTTTCGGCTACTCACATCGCAGGTGAAATATTACAGTAACTAGTAAATTATAATCACAGACATTTAAGGTGTACGAAAAACATTTAAAGATCCATTTTCATCACCCGAGACATTTTTGCGAGTATTTTTGTCGAAGAATCAGAAAAGTGGAGGCATGTGGCGATGTGACGGAGAGTAACGAGGCTTGATTTCATCAGGTTTTTGGAAAACTAATACAAGACGAGCAACAACAGCCGTTGGAGGACAACGACGTGTCGAACGAGGGCCTAGAGGAGAGTAACGATCTGCGAGAACACATGGTTGGCATATTGTTCAGCAGAAGCAAGTTGACCCATCTTCAAAAACAAGTTTGCGCTCATATAGTGCAAGCCATACGAAAAGAAGCAGCGCGTTTGAGAGAAGAGTGGGAAACGCTTTTGTGCTCAGCATCACCGATAAACAGTTTACTCAGCGACGGTAGCGATTTGCCGAAGGCTGCCGATACCTACTGTTTCGAGATGTTGTCCATGGTTTTGGCATTGAGTGGGAGTGGAGTTGGTCGCAATTACTTATCTCACCAGTATGGCTTGCTGAGAGATTTGCTGAGTTTACTTCACACCGGTTCCGCTAGAGTCCAAAGACAAGTAAATATCGCGTTCCATAATTGCATCAGCGGAGTTGTTGAATATTTTTGTCTACCTACTCATTCCATTCCACTGTTCTAAATAATTTCCCAATAATATCTGAACTGCGTCAGTTCGCGTAACACTTCGAACGCTTCTTACTTATTTGTTAAGGTGACGTCGCTGCTCCGAAGAATATTGCCAGAAATCAAGCCGATGGCTTTCGCCACTGTCGTGAGCGTGGAACACTTGCCACCGCCAGATTTCAGCATCGTGTCTGTCAGTAACAAGGGGCACGCTCAATCCGTCGAGTTCGACGAACACGACCCAGGAATTCTCGATGTATTTTTGAGCTGCATCGCCAAAGCGCTGACAGTGCAGGTGAAAGTTAAGGGTAAAGATAACGGTGGTAAAGCATTGCAGACAGTTTCTCTGGCGACGAGTATTCACCCCAAGACTGACGTGGGAAGCCGATGGTGGCTACGCGGTTGCATGACAAGAAAATTGGCGGAAGTTATCATACAGTTGCTGAAAGATATGGCGACGGTGAGTGTTGATAAAAGATATATCAGGGTATCGATCGCAGATGTGGCATTCATATCACTTGTTTCGATACGCTACAGGGTAAAATGTCGGAAGCTTGGGCTACTGTGACGAAGGCTGCCATCGCTGAGAATATATTCAATCTAACGCGACTAGACGACAACAGCAGGGAGCCTACAGAATGTCTGCATACCCCTACGCTGTGGCTTGCCTTGGCATCCCTCTGCGTTTTAGACATAGATCACGTAGAAAGACTTTCATCGGGACAGTGGAGCGCTGCGGATGGTCAACCACCACCACCGAGAGTAAGTATACGAACATTGCGACGAATGTAATACGATGGTGTCTACCGAGCTGAATAGTGAAGGCGATGTTTTACATTTTTCACTGCGCATGGAATTGCACAGCTCGGTTTCCCTCGAAGTTATTTTCTCTCGTATACAAAATACAAACATCGCGGTGTACAGCGAAGAACAATAGATCTTCTCTGGTTTCAGCCAACCTGCAGCAATCACGATGACGGTGAAACTAACGCGATAATTCAATGCAACGTTTGCGGTAACTTATGCGCGGATTGCGACAGAGTGTTGCATTTGCATAAACGAACACGAATGCACGTTCGTCAAGTGTGTAAGGAAGAAGAGGAGGCCATCAGGGTTGATCTGCACGAAGGTTGCGGTCGAACAAAACTTTTCTGGATTTTAGCTTTAGCCGATAGTAGAACGCTGAAAGCTTTGGTAGAATTCCGTGACGGTACGCCGAGTAAACCCATCGGTTCTACCTCTGGTGTTTGTCGATTCTGCGGCACGACAGGAAACACCGGTTTACTAGCCATCGGCAACATCTGTTCGGACCACGAATGTCAAGAGCACGCTAAGAACGCCTGCAGCAAGATTCATCCCTGCGGACACGTCTGCGGAGGCGTGAGGAACGAAAGGCCTTGTCTTCCTTGTCTTCATCGATGCTTGCCAGGCACCGACTTAAAACAGGATGCCGACGACATGTGCATGATCTGTTTCACCGAAGCTCTCTCCTGCGCTCCGGCTCTTCAGCTGCAGTGCGGTCACGTTTTCCATTTGCACTGCTGTCGAAACGTTCTTCTGAAACGCTGGGTTGGTCCCAGAATTACTTTCAGTTTCTCGCTCTGTCCTATCTGCAAAACGCCTATGGATCATCCGGCATTAACTCAAGAATTGTCCAGCATCAAAGTACTGTACGAAGACGTGAGACGCAAAGCGTTGATGCGCTTGGAATACGAAGGTCTCCACAAGTAAGAACAGTCAATCGGATATCTTCGAATTTTAATAACATGACGAGAACAAGTATTCGACTAGCATTGCACTTTTTCCTTTTCTCTTCTTCGCTCTCACCGTAAATCTGAAATTTTCTAGATATTCGTATTACCTTTTGTAATACTCGTAAACTGTTTACAATAAGTTGCCATCATCAATTTCATACTGTAACGAACGATTCTGCCCGTTCGCAGAGCTGACGCAGTCGTTGCACCAGGAGCACGATATCATCAAGATCCTGCGGCCTATGCGATGGATCGTTACGCTTACTACGTGTGTTATAAGTGCCAGAAGGCTTATTACGGCGGTGAAGCGAGGTGCGACGCTCAGCTCGGTGGCGAGTCGTTCGACCCTACCGAACTGGTCTGCGGTGGATGCAGCGACGTGGCGAAAGCTCGAATGTGTCCGAAGCACGGAGCGGATTTCCTCGAGTACAAGTGTCGTTATTGTTGTTCCGTCGCTGTATTTTTCTGCTTTGGAACCACCCATTTCTGCAACACCTGCCACAGCGTATTCCAACGTATAACGAATATTCCAAAAACGGAGCTACCGTCGTGTCCTGCAGGTGAGTAACTTTGGCAGCGACGTGTATCTTTTCTGAGAACGTATAACGTGTGTTTCTTTTCTTCGTAGGACCCGAAGCGAAGCAGCTCGAGGGCGAAGAATGCCCGCTGCATATAAAGCATCCGCCGACTGGTGAGGAGTTTGCGCTGGGTTGCGGCGTCTGCCGTAATGCTCATACTTTCTAATTGGTTTCCTATATTCTCTAATTTATTACTATCTAATTGGCGGTCGGACACCGTCGATTATCGACGCATGGGTAAAATCGCGAGCTATTCAGTTCAAATTTATCTCTAATGCTGGTTAACGAGTCATAATCGTTAAATGAATGTTCCAGTTTAGTTATACTAGTCTAAAAGCGCGACGGATCGTTTACTCGCGTTTTTTCAAATTGTGAAACACGCAGCATCTTCATGAACGAGGAGGGAATATTTCCAAGGGATTTATAACGATAGCAGAGAAATCAGCCAGCTACTGCCGAATGTATGCGAACGAAGCGTGATCCCGGCTGGTAGCAGGGTCGTTGAAAAATTATAACCTCGCCGCGATACATTCTAATACTTGAATCGATTGGGAATCTTTCGTACTTCGTTGAATCGGATTCTGCGTCGACGTTCATTTTTGAGCCCGAGCAAATCGCGACGGGACACGAATCGAAGAACTTCGCGCGTGCTCAAACTAAAAGTACGATCGAAGCACGTCCATGCAGGTTGCGGAGTTTTGTAAAACATGTTAGAACGATTTAACAAATAAATGACTTCAATCCACTGCATTAATCTAACGATTCATTATTAGTACAGATAATATTCGTATCACGTGTGCATAAATAGCGTGAGTTGGCTGAATGTGGTACTGGTTTCGCTTCCGCGACTCTGATCGTCGAGTGAAATCAACGAAGACAGTTCTTTGCAAACAATTTACATCTACCAATGATATAACTTAGTGCATTCAGAGTTCGTTGGGTAAATTTTTTATAAAACGATACTAGATAGTTATCATTTTTTTCCTTCATCTAATTGTAAACTATTCAAATACTAACTTTAACTCGTTCCACATGTTTTTGTCTTTTTGCTGTAATTAAGGAGGCAACAGGATGATTTGCAGGGTACATATGAATGTGTTATTGCTTCGACCATCATCTCAGCTAATTCACGCGCTATAAGACTAAACTTACATATGATAAACAACGTCTCACGATACTATAACATAACAGAAGTTATGCGACAATTTTTAAACGTATAGAAACCTGTAATCAAGATTGTAAACAAATTCTAAACACAATGATGATATAGGAGTTGCGAAAAACGAGCAAATTTCGTGTTTCGTAATTATTTTAGCCTCGTCGCAAATGTTTGATTTGCTCTATAGAATCCTTATCGAACGATGTATAATCTCGATGCGTTATCTTAGGTATTTTCTTCTTCAGGCACTTTGCTTATATTTATTTTCTATTCTATGTAATCTTTCACATCTTTCGAATTATATACGTTGCGTGCGAAATTTTGTAGTCTAGGATCTTCGATTTTGATAATTAGTTGAACAAATTCCTACGAATAAAGGATTAATAAATTCTTAATAAAAATTCATGTATGAACGTGTCAACAAAAATTTCGAGCCGTATGACGCATAGTTCACGTCAGTTCGTACCAAAAATGTGAAATACGGATATTAAACGATTATTTTGAAAAATTGTCGCCAAAATCATTACTTTACTCCCTGAATCTACCCTTTTTTTTAACGATGATATCTTTTTGAATGGCAGTTGACACTCAATCGTTTTGAACAACTTCATTCGGATGACTAACGACCAACGATTCATACAGGCATTGAATCGCGTTACTTCGAATGTCAAGAACGTACGTTCAATGAGAGGTTATCGATAAGATTGATGTGATGCACACGCCACGTGATACCGACACGATGACATAACCTCAGTGAAATAATCGTTGAACGTAGCTACAGCAACAATGAATGTAATTTGCATGAATCTTCATCGATTTGTCAAGGTCATCGATTACCGTGTGCACACGCATCATACTTACACTATGAGCGCGATGCACAACAAAGGGACCGAGCAACACCGAGCAACTTCGAATCTGCTCGAATCGTTATTCCCCATAGATACGAATCCTATCGTGTAACCCAGTGTAACTGAACTGCAACGCAAACGATAAAAACGGCAACGAGCGAACAAAGGTAGCCGAATACTTACTTCGATCAAGAACGAATGTTTGAAACAACATCGCATTCTCCCGCTCATACTCGCGAAACAACTGATTATGGAAACTCTAACGCTACGTGTCGCGAGATAACATTCGATATTTTGCCGTAGCGGGACAATGTATCGTAATACGAGTGTTGTTTCCCGCCTTCGAAAGTTTGAATATAGCAAATTAGTGCTCGTTCAACTCGAATGCAGCATAATTTCGAGAAGCATATCGCGACGGATTATATCATGTTCGCGTATACATTACGATACCTCGGTGATACCTCAGACTCTCCAGCTGTCCCATTTTGTTCCTCCTCATTGAAATTCCACGTGGCGTAGTTCTGTCGAAACGAGGAAGGGATATTTGCGACGAAAATGTGTAGAAAAAAACACACGCGACCGGTTTCGAATCGTACGAGTCCGAAGTTGGCGCTAGTCGAGAAATAAAGAAGGATTGATCCACTATGGCCGTACGACTGTGGCGCCGTCTACGTTAGTCTGTCAAAACTGCGAACAGATAGAACGTGTGTGTGCGTGATACGGACGGTTTTTCGCCTTGATCAGCGGTAAGTGTTTTTTATTTACTTATTATGCAATTGAAGATATGGAATACCAGTCGATCAGCAGCTGTTCGCGTCAGCAGTTGTGTCAATTAACGCCGCGTACGGCTCGCGTCGTATGTTATACTCTGCTCGATGCTCCCACGCAGGTTAACATTTTCTCGTTGCTCGCACGAGTGCTGTCAACGCCGCTCTCTCTCTCTCTCTCACGTTGCCCCTTTCTCGTTTCTCCCGCCTGTTTGTTTATTCGCAACAGCAACAACAACCCTATAAACATAGACTTTGTACGGTAAATATTTTACTGGCAACGAGTCGTGAATCGACACAATTCGTCTACTCGTCTGTCGCGAATCGACTCGCGCGCGCGATGTCATATCAATCAAAACATCGTTGTCACGATACACCTGTAAACCGGTATTCCCAGGCATTGAACCCACTTCGCATTTCCTTGTCTCCGTTAATCAATTAATTAACCACGATTTTCGTCAGTATATCATAAAGAGTCTCGATTATTCCTTCGTCGTCATAGGCGTTGATGCTCGATCTAACCTCATTTCGCGACGATGTAACATCGCGGCAACGTCAAAATATGTACCAGGCACGCGACTCGTCACAGTTAGATGCCGAAATTTCACTAGAATTAGCCGGAAACAATCGAAAGTGTCGCGAACCTTCGCTACACACCGTGACATTCGATAACTTTTGTTTTATCGCATTTCCAACGAATGACTACCGAAGCAGATCTTTATCGCTCGGCAAAGGAAGCGAGCATTACTTAACCACAAAAACGCAACTTATTCCTGATCAATCACGTTTTGCCGACGAACGTCCTAGGGATTTATAAATCACAGCATTTCTGTCTTATTTTTGTCAACTAAGCTTTTATCGTCGCCAACGGCACTCGAATCGAAATTGATAAGATTCCAACGAATGCAATCATTTCCGAAAACATTTCTACACAAAACTCCGATCCATTCGAGATTTTCTTACCAATACTCGTGAATCACGTGTCGACTGAGCGGATTCTAATGTTAGTACGTTTCATCACCAACTTTTGGCAAAGTTTCAACGAGGTTTACGCGAAAATTGACTATAATTTTTCGCGTCTGGACGATACATTTTTACCGAAGTCAATGAAATCACGACGAAGCCTAATTTCAATGATATTTGAATATTCCAAATATTCTCGAAACGATCAAATTACGACATAAATTCTCCCTACTCGAGAGAAACGTGATTCGCACGCGAATCAACCCACCATATTCCTCGATGATTAATTCCGCCATGTCGCTCGAATTCCGTTGACGGTGTAGAAAAGCTGACTCAAAATTTTCGAACTCGAGAGAAATTATATTTAGAATTTAGAACGTGTTTAGAAATACGAAAGCGATTTGAAGGGACACGGCTTCGCGGGAGTCTTATCGCGGCAGAATTTCAAAAAGCCCGAGGAAACAGCGCGATGTTTAGACTACGCGAACGGCGCGTCGCACGTGCGAGTCGTTGGAAACCCTCGAGAAAAAAAGTTTACGCGTAATGTATAAACAATTTAGGTATATATAACTATAAAGAATTATATACGCTTCTACTCAATTATAAACAATTGTTTCCCAATTCTATACAGAATTATAAGAAAAAGTTGAATACAAAACTTGAAGGGTTACGAAGAGGAAAGATAATGATGATACGCGTTGACTTCCGGATTTTTCCATTCCCGAGATTTCGCTAGGAACTTCGGATTTTAGATAGGGAACGAACGTTTTGGCTTTAAGCAACTGATGGCGAGATGAAAGACTAACTCAAAGACGAACAGCATCGTTTTTCCTCCTCGACACCTTCTTCTTTAGTTTTCGAGATATTCGTCTGCGGCGATTGAAATGGGTCACCCTGTATATATAACAGAGAACCTCGTTGTTCGTCTATTCCGCAATGTACGGCGATTCCATCGCCGTACGGAATCGTTATCTCGCAGCTTCAGGTAGTTCCTTTCGTCGAGATTCCTTATCTCGCCCCTCTTTGTCCGTCCCCTCCGAACAGCCAGCGTAGTGGTTGTTCGTACGGATGAATACGAACGACACCATCGTCGCGTCGATAAGATCGAGTGGCAGCCGTCTCGTTGATAATAAAAAAGGAGACGCATCAAATAAAAAGCTCGTCGCCCCGAGCGCGAACTAAATTGACGGTAAAAGCTTCCGCCCACCAAAACTGCGATGACCTTTTATTGCGACAACTTCCCATCTAATTTTAAAACAAAGATGCAAGCTTGAAGAGAAAAAACCAACACGAACCAAAAAAAAAAAATCGCCTTTTTTTACCTCTTTCTATTTTATTTCGCTAGCCATTCGTAGCTATCACCGAATTCTGTGTATTTTTTTATTCGATTGATGATTCTTCGCGAAATAATTGCTTTAATTGCGTCATTTTTGCGCGACTAATCCGAGCGCCCATTGTTTGCCAAAGAAAGCGACGCGACGCAAGCCTTTCGTTGCGGCGAATTCGATTCGATTACGGGATGAATAGCGGGAAAAATGAAGAGAATGCCTTCGAGAACGGCAGCTGCTTTCGAACTTCAATGGTATATCGTTATTCTATCAGACTTCTTTCACCGCATTATTATGCCCTGCGTGCTTTCTCGCTTCGCGTCTGCCCAAATCTGTCCGCTTCGCAAACGTACGGTTCGCTCGTCTCCTCGTATTTATACCGTTTTATGCAATGCGCGATCCTTCCATTTTTCCCTCCAAATGTGTCCATGCGCGCAATTTACGCAGCATTCGCACGCGACGCGCACATTTTGCTTGGCGAAATCGTGTCATCAATCTTTCTACTACAATGCGAGGCATTCAATTCCGTCGTAATGAATATAAGTTTCCATTTAGAAATACAAAGTTGACCTCGGTTTGGCCTTGAAACCATCGACCAAGGTCGACCAAAGCTGCGGAATATGGTTTTCCCCTCCAAATCCTACAACTCTTGTTCGAAGCTTTTGACTGCAAGTGGCAATGGTTCCGCGATAAAAGCGTCTGGAAAGATTAACACGCAACACCCCGTAGTTGCCCCAGCGAGCCTCGTGAATCGTTGAATTTTTTAATCCCCCGCTTTTTTACTTATTGCGCGTATAGGTTTCTTCGTACCGTTGTTTCTGATTTTCGTACGCGAAATATTGGTCGGTGGAAGAAATGGGATACGACGAGCAAGGTTTATTCGATGACTAGAAAGATATAAGACGCGAGCTCGAGACTCTTTAATTAAAAGAAGGCTTAAGAAAAGAAAATACGAACCACGAACTGAAACGAACAGCACTGAAATTATTCATGAATGCTCGTCGCGCGCGCCTGATACGTCGAACCGGTACCGCTATACTCCGCTCTAACCGTCCTTCCAAAAAGAAGTTTCCGCGGATCGTTGCGAACATTATTAAATCCCGTACGAATCAAATCGCCGAGTGTTGTCCGCGAGCGAGCACTTTTTCCCGCGTACATCTGACCAACGCGATACGATGGAAGACAAACGACCACGAAAGTTCGTTTGCGCCGACGCGAAACGGTTGCCACGATTGCGCCGCCAAAAATGAATCGAATCCAACGAATTAATTTTTTACCCCCTCTACGAACCCTCCGGCATCGTGTGACGTACGCGTTTTTGGATCCGACAACTTTTACTACCAGGGTTACCTGCTTTCTTCTCCCGAGCTTTTTTATCGACCGTGTTTTTGCTCTCGAGCACGGTGTACACGTCGCGGACCAGTTCCTGACGTCGTGCCGGTAGTTCTCTAGCAACAAATCGGCTGATAGTCGCTTCTGCGACTAATTAAGTATTTTTGTAATTAAATTTCATTCTAATTAGACGCTCCTAGCTGTTTAATTGGGGGCAGACAGCGTTGCGAAACATACGTCTAAGCGCGCTCCTCGACTCGCGATGAAACGTCGGACGATAAATAATTCCTCGATCGATCATCTCCTCGCCACATTTTCTCTCCATTCGTCCGATGCATTATTTTTGTTTTTCCACGATCGAATAAAATTTGGGAACTTTTTTTACCATTTTTAAAAAACGCACGATGCGTCTCGGCGCGTTGGCATGTGGCACACTCGCTCCGCATTGTGTTCGTTCGCGACGCGTCGTCAAGTAGCGAGCGACCAGGTTTAATTGGATATCCAATGGTCAAACCTTGATAAACACGTATTCGCCGGTTTGCCGAGCACATTTTTTTACCTCCCCAATTAGCGGCAACAAAAACGAGCAGATTAAAAAAAAAAAAGACGAGCAGCTCGGTCAAATAAATTAAAAATACGCCTTGTCATTCTTATCTAACAATACGATACGTTTTTTCTTACGAAGCACAAATTATGGTCGATAAAATGAAAATATCTGGCTTATGGAAAAAGATGAATTGGAAATGCGAATAAACGAGGCCAGCGAACATTGAAGCTTACGCGCTCAAAAATCGGATATGAAAATGCTTTGAATAATTTTTGCGTATTTTCCCAAAAAGTATGTAGGAAAACAAAAATTCGGATGAAAAGAAATATGAATTTGGACCATTTTTGAAGAAGGTACGAGCAAAAAAAAGATTTTTCGAATGCTCGATTGTAACGGCAGTCGCCTGACGTCGCGTCGAAGAGGACTGAAATTTATTTAAACTTTCATGTAATTTGAGCATCAATCAGTGGCTCGTTTCAAGAAAGTGCGATGAATAATTAATGATCGCGCGCCAAGGCGCGTGGAGATTGCCTTTTCAAATTTCTTCGCTACGGAGATTCCGCGATCGCTGATTATTCGTGCTCAAGCGACAGAAGTACGCGTAATTCGTTTGCATCTCTTTATCCCCAACCTATCGCGCGTGATTAACGCGATTTTTTCACACAAAAAAAAAAGACAGAGAGAAAGAGCCGAAGAAAGAAAAACATTACCGCAAGCGACAGGATTTAACAAGAAAAATGATCGCTCCTCGCGATTTCTTGTAAGATTTTCTTTCGACTTTAATAGCCGAGCTGACAAAAAGTTACAAGTTTCCCTATGACTCGCCGTGAAGGAACGTGTATTCGAGCTATACGCCAGTTTTCAAACCAATTGGTTCGATAGAAATCGAGATATCGCGTCAACCAGCTCGAAAATCGTGATTTCAAGCAAAAAAGTGCTTCTCAGCTTAATTCTCACGATTGGCATTCAGCGCTGTAAATTGCATAACCCGCCGGCATTTCCGTTATCCGTTAAATAAATTCTTTCAACGGAGGAAAACTTCCATTCACCATCAAAATCATTTTTTAATAAAATAAAATTTCCATTAAAAAATTAAATGTATTATTTTTTCATTGATAATTTCATCACCCTGTTAGCATTTCATTCTAATCATTTTTTCCACGTTTTTTGAACTGCTGCCGTGTTGGTCTCCTTTCTCGAAAGTTGTTCCACAGGATCGCAAAGAACAGAATTCACGTTAGTTGTACGAACGCTCGTTAGTCATCTGATAACGGATCGGGGATTAGGCGATGTATCATGGAATTACCAGTTGTAGAAAAAAATGGCGAGTGAGGTAAAATTACGCGGCTACTTGGCAGATGGTTAGTCTATTTTCTGTTGGGTAGACTCGTTACACTCTACATACGCGGAGTGCAGCGCAACGATATGCATAAGTATGAATCCGCGACGATTTTCATTCAGTTTGTAGGTAAATAGAGCGAATACGTTCGGACGTATTTTTACGGTCGATCCACTCGTTACCTCGAGATTCGTATTATTTGACGGTATAAAACTCTTCTCACAATCAACGTTTACAGTTGATTGTCCACGGATCATTCGCGATTTAAAAAAAATATATATATATATTTTTTTTTCGCTACATTTCTCCGATTCGTCTTCCTCTGCGATTAGTACGACCAATTTTCGTTATCTGGAACGATTTAGATCGCCAACGAATAAATTAACGGCGCCTCGAGGCGCGACATGCCGACCAGCTTAATAAAACCTGCCGACCATCTCATTGACCATCCGCGTCATTCGTCCGTCACGTAGCTAGGAAAACGTGGCGGCGACGAATCCTCTCGAAATCTCATCGCCCAACGAGGACACCAAACTCGATACCATAAAAAACGATATACCGTTCTATTCTCGAAAATCTGTGGCGAAAAACTCGATCTGTGCAAATTAGCTTCGAACGGAGCTAAGTCTTGCACAGGTCGAGGTCATTTGGAGGTTAGACATTGCGACACGAGGAACTCCGATTTTCAAAACATTACTTCAAATTACTAATCCAATTCAAATAATCTTATTCTGAACATGCTAAACTAGTTGATCAAATTACAAATCTCTTCTTTAGTCAATTTTCGTAATAATTATTCTAGTAGAACGTCTAGTGGTCAGTGTATAAAGGTTGTGTATAAAGGTTAGAAACTGCTCGCATTCAGAAATAATGATTGTACGATACATACATATGTTTCGTGTCACGAAATAGCGTTTCTTTTCAACACTCTGTATAGAAGGACGCGTAAGCTCTAGATACTAACCTACGATACCGATGTACCTACTACAAGAATTGCAGGTTCGATCCTGTCGCCGTTCCGAATTTGTTGAACAATCGAATTCGCCGCGACGATGAAAACGGGACCGCGGCGTCGCGCATCCATCACGCGCGTTGCAGTCGCGTTGTAAAATAAAAGACGATCGCGCGTCGCGCCACGTGACGATGAATCGCCGTGTCCTCGTTCGATACAGTTCAGTTATCGCGGCGCGCGGCTCTCTCCTCGTTCGCCGTCGAGCTCCGGATCGCCTTCGTGCTCTCGTAAGTGTATCGTTCGGCTCTTCTGGTTCGCGCGGCAGTGCGAGCGGTTAGTTGCGTTAGTTGGGCTCCTCGGGTTCACCGTACGCGCGCGCGGAAGCCTGGTTCGCACGCTAACTGTACAGTCGTGCTCGCGGCGTCGTTCGCGTTTGAAAGAATCAACATCGCGATCGTAAAAATTGCAGAGCGGTAATTTTCAATGTTTTGAATAAAGATGAATTGAGAGTTGGTTGGAAATATCGAAAAATGCGAATTCGAGAATAACAGGAGATTCGCGGCTAACGAGCGGAAAATCAACGAATTCGACGAGCTCGAACGTGAAACGAAGCGTGAAGCTGATTTTTATTTATCGATCAAAATCACAAACGGATTTTTCTCCTACGCGAACGAAATTTGGCGATCTGAATTGAACCAGATTTACGAAAATCGGGTCATTTTGGATTTCTACTGTTTGTACGCTGTCATGTGAAAAATAGCGCGCTGACATCATTTTCGCCAGAACATTTTCGTCGTTCTGAAACAATATTCGTTGAAACGTGATTCATAATGAAAACGGGTGAAAGAAAAACAAATTAAGAGAAAAAAGTGGAACATTTTTGGTAAAAACCAAAAACTGAGAAATCTTGTGCAAAAACTGAAAAATGTTGGGCAAAAATTGAAAATGTAATGTGATGAACAATGTAAAACAAGCGAGCAGTCTTAGAAATAAATAAACGCAAGGTAACGAAGTGACTTTTAATCGAAGGATTTTGAGCATCGATCAGGCGCAGCAATCATTTTTGACGGAGTGAATTGATGAAACTGAAATTTCGGTAGATCGGTGGCTCGTAATTGTCGAAAACGAGCTGGGATTTGGCCAAAAACGAGGGAAACCGACTACCTCGGTTGAAAATAAGATTCTGCTCGCGGAATGTGAACCGGAAAATAAAAAAATGGGGGTCAGGTCAGTAGAGTAAGGAGAGAGCGAGAGAGAAACAATGAGTTTGGCGAGTCTGACTGACCTAGGCCAATGACTAGTCGACGACTCGTTGTATAACCATACACACCTCGCCGTGACGGAGCTATGAATAACAAACAGGCCTGCAGGGTCATCGCGCAGGATACTCGACTTCGAGGCAGCTCGCGGTAAATTGCGTTGGCGTCTTGACGACGAAGAGGCTCCGCGGGCATCGATTAGCATTTTTTTTCGCTTACGCGATATCGATCACCGAGTGGCCGATTCTGACTGATTTCGTATTTTTCGAAATCAACGCGACGAGAAAGAGTCAATTTTGAGAGTGGGATATGGAAAGTGTTCGTTATCATGGTAGTCGTCACGTCTTCGAGTGTCGCTATCGTTGAGGATTTCACCAAAGACACGCTCGGAAGGTAACGCGATCTTTTATTTGTATCCACCAAAAACGTCGCATAGTTGTAGATACTACAATAGGTACTGCAGTAATGCATCGCTCGTCAAGTTAGAGTAAGGTTTCTTCACACTTTGAGTCGCGAATTTTGTCAGCCACCGTTTTTTTTTTGTTTTTTAATGAAATTTGGCGTTTAACGGTTTTTGAGATTTTGATTACGAATTTGGTGTCCAAATTGCGAAATCAGCGACCTGAAACACCCCTGTATATCAACTTTCATAAAAAATCACCACATTTCAACATTTTCGTCGGCTATATTGAATCCACCATTTTGTATTTGGAAATTTGGCAGCGGATTCGCAGACAGACACCTTAAAAGCCCTTATATACCTGATTTCAGACGAATGTACCATATTTCCACATTTTGGTTGACCATATTGAATCCGCCATCTTGTATTTTCAAAATTTGATAGCGATTCGTAATCAGTGACCTTAGAAACTGTTGGATAGGTAATTTGCGAATATCTCGGAAAATATCAACTTTAGAGATACAAACGTCAGGAAGTGAAATGAAGCTCTCACGATTCTCTTTCGAAAAGATCTGAAGCGTTTTTCTCGTATCTCCCACCGTTTCGTCGCAAATCAACGTTCAAGATGCGAAAATGCAGTTTCACGAAGATTATCTCACGTAATTTGCGAATATCTCGGAAAATATCGACTTTAGAGGTACAAACGTCAGGAAGTGAAATGAAGCTCTCACGATTCTCTTTCAAAAAGATCTGAAGCGTTTTTCTCGTATCTCCCACCGTTTCGTCGCGAATCAACGTTCAAGGTGCGAAAATGCAGTTTCACGAAGATTATCTCACGTAATTTGCGAATATCTCGGAAAATATCGACTTTAGAGGTACAAACGTCAGGAAGTGAAATGAAGCTCTCACGATTCTCTTTCAAAAAGATCTGAAGCGTTTTTCTCGTATCTCCCACCGTTTCGTCGCGAATCAACGTTCAAGGTGCGAAAATGCAGTTTCACGAAGATTATCTCACGTAATTTGCGAATATCTCGGAAAATATCGACTTTAGAGGTACAAACGTCAGGAAGTGAAATGAAGTTCTCACGATTCTCTTTCAAAAAGATCTGAAGCGTTATTCTCGTATCTCCCACCGTTTCGTCGCAAATCAACGTTCAAGGTGCGAAAATGCAGTTTCACGAAGATTAGGTATCTCACGTAATTTGCGAATATCTCGGAAAATATCGACTTGAGAGGTACAAACGTCAGGAAGTAAAATAAAGCTCTCACGATTCTCTTTCAAAAAGGTCTGAAGCGTTTTTCTCGTATCTCCCACCGTTTCGTCGCAAATCAACGTTCAAGTCGCGAAAATGCAGTTTCACGAAAATTATCTCACGTAATTTGCGAATATCTCGGAAAATATCGACTTTAGAGGTACAAACGTCAGGAAGTGAAATGAAGCTCTCACGATTCTCTTTCAAAAAGATCTGAAGCGTTTTTCTCGTATCTCCCACCGTTTCGTCGCAAATCAACGTTCAAGGTGCGAAAATGCAGTTTCACGAAGATTATCTCACGTAATTTGCGAATATCTCGGAAAATATCGACTTTAGAGGTACAAACGTCAGGAAGTGAAATGAAGCTCTCACGATTCTCTTTCAAAAAGATCTGAAGCGTTTTTCTCGTATCTCCCACCGATTCGTCGCAAATCAACGTTCAAGGTGCGAAAATGCAGTTTCACGAAGATTATCTCACGTAATTTGCGAATATCTCGGAAAATATCGACTTTAGAGGTACAAACGTCAGGAAGTGAAATGAAGCTCTCACGATTCTCTTTCAAAAAGATCTGAAGCGTTTTTCTTGTATCTCCCACCGTTTCGTCGCAAATCAACGTTCAAGGTGCGAAAATGCAGTTTCACGAAGATTAGGTATCTCACGTAATTTGCGAATATCTCGGAAAATATCGACTTTAGAGGTACAAACGTCAGGAAGTAAAATAAAGCTCTCACGATTCTCTTTCAAAAAGGTCTGAAGCGTTTTTCTCGTATCTCCCACCGTTTCGTCGCAAATCAACGTTCAAGTCGCGAAAATGCAGTTTCACGAAAATTATCTCACGTAATTTGCGAATATCTCGGAAAATATCGACTTTAGAGGTACAAACGTCAGGAAGTGAAATGAAGCTCTCACGATTCTCTTTCAAAAAGATCTGAAGCGTTTTTCTCGTATCTCCCACCGTTTCGTCGCAAATCAACGTTCAAGGTGCGAAAATGCAGTTTCACGAAGATTAGGTATCTCACGTAATTTGCGAATATCTCGGAAAATATCGACTTTAGAGGTACAAACGTCAGGAAGTGAAATGAAGCTCTCACGATTCTCTTTCAAAAAGATCTGAAGCGTTTTTCTCGTATCTCCCACCGTTTCGTCGCGAATCAACGTTCAAGGTGCGAAAATGCAGTTTCACGAAGATTATCTCACGTAATTTGCGAATATCTCGGAAAATATCGACTTTAGAGGTACAAACGTCAGGAAGTGAAATGAAGCTCTCACGATTCTCTTTCAAAAAGATCTGAAGCGTTTTTCTCGTATCTCCCACCGTTTCGTCGCGAATCAACGTTCAAGGTGCGAAAATGCAGTTTCACGAAGATTATCTCACGTAATTTGCGAATATCTCGGAAAATATCGACTTTAGAGGTACAAACGTCAGGAAGTGAAATGAAGCTCTCACGATTCTCTTTCAAAAAGATCTGAAGCGTTTTTCTCGTATCTCCCACCGTTTCGTCGCAAATCAACGTTCAAGGTGCGAAAATGCAGTTTCACGAAGATTAGGTATCTCACGTAATTTGCGAATATCTCGGAAAATATCGACTTTAGAGGTACAAACGTCAGGAAGTAAAATGAAGCTCTCACGATTCTCTTTCAAAAAGATCTGAAGCGTTTTTCTCGTATCTCCCACCGATTCGTCGCAAATCAACGTTCAAGGTGCGAAAATGCAGTTTCACGAAGATTATCTCACGTAATTTGCGAATATCTCGGAAAATATCGACTTTAGAGGTACAAACGTCAGGAAGTGAAATGAAGCTCTCACGATTCTCTTTCAAAAAGATCTGAAGCGTTTTTCTTGTATCTCCCACCGTTTCGTCGCAAATCAACGTTCAAGGTGCGAAAATGCAGTTTCACGAAGATTAGGTATCTCACGTAATTTGCGAATATCTCGGAAAATATCGACTTTAGAGGTACAAACGTCAGGAAGTAAAATAAAGCTCTCACGATTCTCTTTCAAAAAGGTCTGAAGCGTTTTTCTCGTATCTCCCACCGTTTCGTCGCAAATCAACGTTCAAGTCGCGAAAATGCAGTTTCACGAAAATTATCTCACGTAATTTGCAAATATCTCGGAAAATATCGACTTTAGAGGTACAAACGTCAGGAAGTGAAATGAAGCTCTCACGATTCTCTTTCAAAAAGATCTGAAGCGTTTTTCTCGTATCTCTCACCGTTTCGTCGCAAATCAACGTTCAAGGTGCGAAAATGCAGTTTCACGAAGATTAGGTATCTCACGTAATTTGCGAATATCTCGGAAAATATCGACTTTAGAGGTACAAACGTCAGGAAGTAAAATAAAGCTCTCACGATTCTCTTTCAAAAAGGTCTGAAGCGTTTTTCTCGTATCTCCCACCGTTTCGTCGCAGATCAACGTTCAAGTCGCGAAAATGCAGTTTCACGAAAATTATCTCACGTAATTTGCGAATATCTCGGAAAATATCGACTTTAGAGGTACAAACGTCAGGAAGTAAAATAAAGCTCTCACGATTCTCTTTCAAAAAGGTCTGAAGCGTTTTTCTCGTATCTCCCACCGTTTCGTCGCAAATCAACGTTCAAGTCGCGAAAATGCAGTTTCACGAAAATTATCTCACGTAATTTGCGAATATCTCGGAAAATATCGACTTTAGAGGTACAAACGTCAGGAAGTGAAATGAAGCTCTCACGATTCTCTTTCAAAAAGATCTGAAGCGTTTTTCTCGTATCTCCCACCGTTTCGTCGCAAATCAACGTTCAAGGTGCGAAAATGCAGTTTCACGAAGATTATCTCACGTAATTTGCGAATATCTCGGAAAATATCGACTTTAGAGGTACAAACGTCAGGAAGTGAAATGAAGCTCTCACGATTCTCTTTCAAAAAGATCTGAAGCGTTTTTCTCGTATCTCCCACCGTTTCGTCGCAAATCAACGTTCAAGGTGCGAAAATGCAGTTTCACGAAGATTATCTCACGTAATTTGCGAATATCTCGGAAAATATCGACTTTAGAGGTACAAACGTCAGGAAGTGAAATGAAGCTCTCACGATTCTCTTTCAAAAAGATCTGAAGCGTTTTTCTCGTATCTCCCACCGTTTCGTCGCAAATCAACGTTCAAGGTGCGAAAATGCAGTTTCACGAAGATTAGGTATCTCACGTAATTTGCGAATATCTCGGAAAATATCGACTTTAGAGGTACAAACGTCAGGAAGTAAAATAAAGCTCTCACGATTCTCTTTCAAAAAGGTCTGAAGCGTTTTTCTCGTATCTCCCACCGTTTCGTCGCAAATCAACGTTCAAGTCGCGAAAATGCAGTTTCACGAAAATTATCTCACGTAATTTGCGAATATCTCGGAAAATATCGACTTTAGAGGTACAAACGTCAGGAAGTGAAATGAAGCTCTCACGATTCTCTTTCAAAAAGATCTGAAGCGTTTTTCTCGTATCTCCCACCGTTTCGTCGCAAATCAACGTTCAAGGTGCGAAAATGCAGTTTCACGAAGATTATCTCACGTAATTTGCGAATATCTCGGAAAATATCGACTTTAGAGGTACAAACGTCAGGAAGTGAAATGAAGCTCTCACGATTCTCTTTCAAAAAGATCTGAAGCGTTTTTCTCGTATCTCCCACCGTTTCGTCGCAAATCAACGTTCAAGGTGCGAAAATGCAGTTTCACGAAGATTAGGTATCTCACGTAATTTGCGAATATCTCGGAAAATATCGACTTTAGAGGTACAAACGTCAGGAAGTGAAATGAAGTTCTCACGATTCTCTTTCAAAAAGATCTGAAGCGTTATTCTCGTATCTCCCACCGTTTCGTCGCAAATCAACGTTCAAGGTGCGAAAATGCAGTTTCACGAAGATTATCTCACGTAATTTGCGAATATCTCGGAAAATATCGACTTTAGAGGTACAAACGTCAGGAAGTGAAATGAAGCTCTCACGATTCTCTTTCAAAAAGATCTGAAGCGTTTTTCTCGTATCTCCCACCGTTTCGTCGCAAATCAACGTTCAAGTCGCGAAAATGCAGTTTCACGAAAATTATCTCACGTAATTTGCGAATATCTCGGAAAATATCGACTTTAGAGGTACAAACGTCAGGAAGTGAAATGAAGCTCTCACGATTCTCTTTCAAAAAGATCTGAAGCGTTTTTCTCGTATCTCCCACCGTTTCGTCGCAAATCAACGTTCAAGTCGCGAAAATGCAGTTTCACGAAAATTATCTCACGTAATTTGCGAATATCTCGGAAAATATCGACTTTAGAGGTACAAACGTCAGGAAGTGAAATGAAGCTCTCACGATTCTCTTTCAAAAAGGTCTGAAGCGTTTTTCTCGTATCTCCCACCGTTTCGTCGCAAATCAACGTTCAAGGTGCGAAAATGCAGTTTCACGAAGATTATCTCACGTAATTTGCGAATATCTCGGAAAATATCGACTTTAGAGGTACAAACGTCAGGAAGTGAAATGAAGCTCTCACGATTCTCTTTCAAAAAGATCTGAAGCGTTTTTCTCGTATCTCCCACCGTTTCGTCGCAAATCAACGTTCAAGGTGCGAAAATGCAGTTTCACGAAGATTAGGTATCTCACGTAATTTGCGAATATCTCGGAAAATATCGACTTTAGAGGTACAAACGTCAGGAAGTGAAATGAAGTTCTCACGATTCTCTTTTAAAAAGATCTGAAGCGTTATTCTCGTATCTCCCACCGTTTCGTCGCAAATCAACGTTCAAGGTGCGAAAATGCAGTTTCACGAAGATTATCTCACGTAATTTGCGAATATCTCGGAAAATATCGACTTTAGAGGTACAAACGTCAGAAAGTGAAATGAAGCTCTCACGATTCTCTTTCAAAAAGATCTGAAGCGTTTTTCTCGTATCTCCCACCGTTTCGTCGCAAATCAACGTTCAAGGTGCGAAAATGCAGTTTCACGAAGATTATCTCACGTAATTTGCGAATATCTCGGAAAATATCGACTTTAGAGGTACAAACGTCAGGAAGTGAAATGAAGCTCTCACGATTTTCTTTCAAAAAGATCTGAAGCGTTTTTCTCGTATCTCCCACCGTTTCGTCGCAAATCAACGTTCAAGGTGCGAAAATGCAGTTTCACGAAGATTATCTCACGTAATTTGCGAATATCTCGGAAAATATCGACTTTAGAGGTACAAACGTCAGGAAGTGAAATGAAGCTCTCACGATTCTCTTTCAAAAAGATCTGAAGCGTTTTTCTCGTATCTCCCACCGTTTCGTCGCAAATCAACGTTCAAGGTGCGAAAATGCAGTTTCACGAAGATTATCTCACGTAATTTGCGAATATCTCGGAAAATATCGACTTTAGAGGTACAAACGTCAGGAAGTGAAATGAAGCTCTCACGATTTTCTTTCAAAAAGGTCTGAAGCGTTTTTCTCGTATCTCCCACCGTTTCGTCGCAAATCAACGTTCAAGTCGCGAAAATGCCGTTTCACGAAGATTGTCTCACGTACCTACCAAATTTCAGAAGAAGTGACTACATTTCAAAATTTTCATCGGCCATATGGAATCCGCCATTTTGAATTCTGAAAATTTGACAGTGGATTCATAATCAGGGAGGTCAAAGGCCTCTGTATGCAAATTTCCAGATGATGCTAGCTATTATCTCGTCTTGGTATGAATTTATTCTGAAGATTCTGCTTTTTTCAATACGAATTTGTTGTTAACAATAATTATTTTAAATAGTTATGCAATATTACTTTCTTTCTTAACACTTCTTGGGTTCTTGGGAAGTTGGGAGTCACATAATCGCAACGAAATCGATAAAAAACTGCTCCTAAACGTTACCAAATCGATAGTGTCCCGCTGTGACTGAACGGATTAACCTTTCTCATTGTCAGTTGTCGAAAAATAATCCTACGCGAACTCTTCTTGAGCAGAAGAGAATAAACAGGTTACGTGCATTATTTAATTACAAATTATTGCCGTAATTATTATCCCAGTAAATTATATTAGGCAGACTAGTTACGGACCCCCGGCGCTCGTTACGCGCGCCCCAGGTTAAGAAACTGTGAGTTAGAGGGGAAAAATGCATAATGGAAAGACGCGCTCCGTCACGCATGAGAAATGTATATAGAGGCTGATAAAATCCGAAATATAATCCTTCGAGCAGTGATCATTCCGAAGAAACGGTCTTCCGAAAGCAAATCCAATGCTGATCGAGTTCTCGCACCACCGCAATATTATCCCTCTTATTCTTCGACTCGCAATCAGCTGAGTATCACGTTCGGCTACCTCGACTAAAGTTGGGGAAAAAACCTCGGAGCGCTATTGATACGGTCTAATTTTCGGTTACGCTATCCGTGCCGAGTGTTTTTAACGCTATTATTCGATGTATTCACAGAGCTCCTCCTAAACGATTGCTTATCTATTTATCCATTTTTTTGTCACATTTTTCCCCGGTTTTCCTCGGCGACATTTCAGCGGTATTGCCGCATCTTGGAGGACAATTTCCTGCTCGTCGCAAGATTTCAACTACCGGGAACGGTAAACGAGGAGAGACGGCGATTCTTATTTCCGCGGGGATATTCAGCGATTAAGGTCCAGTTTGCAGACTCCTTACGCGGCATCGCGAGGTAATAACCTCGCCGACCTTCTACGCCACGGCAGACGTAGCACGCGAATAGGTGGAATCGCTCGCACCGGTGATGCAACTTTGTGGGATTTCACGTGAGAAATCGTCACGCACACATCGAACGACGGACTCGTTCCTCGCCGCGTTTATACGCCGCGTTTATGCGATTTGCATCGAGAATCGTTCGCCGCTCGAGGTTAAGAACGACGCCGACCTTGACCTTCCCCGGTAAACTACCTCTGCAACTCCACTCCGGTCGATGGAATCGAATTTCCCAACGCGACTGATGCCGAGACGAAGGAATTTTTTCTTCCAACGATGCTCGTCGCATCTACCAATTTTTGGTACCGGTTTTTGCCTTTGTCCGGCTAGTTTTTCCTCGCCATTCATTTGTTTCGCCTTAATTCCGATTTTGGCGATCCCACGCGAATCGACGTATATCTCTGCCCCCAGTGGACTCTGCTTGATTTTTCGAAATGCGACGAAAAGCAGAGACTCGTAGCTTTTACGCACAATTTTGCTGGTCTCGATGCGATTTTTTCCAACAACTCTACGATTTTTCAAAGTTCGTCGAAAAACGCTCGATCCTCGGATTCGCACGTCGATTTTAGTTTTTATCGTCAGGATTATTCCTACGGTTGAAAAATTCGAATCGAGTTTAATTGCTTTCCTCTCGAGCGTGAGTATTCTTTCGTCGATTTATTTTGATAACGTCGTTGGAAATTAATGCTTTCGGTGTAGCATTTTTTTTAAAAATTTCATGACAGAAGTGTATGCAGATTTCGGGTGCCTTGAACTTTTATACGGCGTTTTATCGTCGTTTTCTCCTTTTTGCTTACGATTCGTATCGCGGGGTGAGCGAGGCCGCGTATTTTCGACGAGGAATTGGAAATATGCAAATTCCATCGTGGCGTCGAGGAATTTTGGTATTCGTCGTCTGAACTCGAGGGTTGCGACCTCGTCGACGGAGAGAAATCGCTGTTATGCCCTGTCATTTTTTTTCACGAACCCGCGATAACAACTTCGATGCATACGCAACCTCTCGTTACTTTACTTTTACTTTACCGCGCTTCGATGTAGGAAAACTAACTGCGCTCCTCCGACGGTTATTACAGAGGTAATCGCATGCTTAGATTCAACTTCGAAGTCGTATAACGGTCGCGCGAGTCGCCAAGCTATGACCGACGATAAATTCAACCGACAATAAGATTTTTAACAACAGCGGGAAGTGCTTGCAATAAATCTACAAAGCTTCAACAACTTCATCCAACAGCAAATCTACTAATAAACCCAACATCCATTTATTTATATATTCATTCGTTCATCTATTGATTTACTCGCTTAACTCGTCTTCTCGTCTACTCATTTACTCGTTTACTCATCTGCTCATTTGCTCATTTGCTCATTTGCTCATTTGCTCATTCACTCATTGACTCATTTACCCATTCAATTATTTACTCATTTTCTCATCAACTTATTTACTCATTTACTCATTCGCTCATTCATTCATTTACCCACTTACTTATTTATTTACTTACTTCTTTACTCATTTACTCATTCGCCTATTTACTCATTTGCTCGTTTACTCATTTACTCTTTTACTCATTCACTCATTTATTCATTTACTCATTTAATGACTTACCACTTACTCACTTACTCATTTGCTCAATTGTTCATTCGCTCATTTGCTCGTTTACTCGTTTATTCATTTACTCATTTGCTCGTTTACTCGTTTACTCATTTACTCATATACTCATTCGTTCATTTACTCATTTGCTCGTTTGATCATTTACTCAATCACTCGTTGACTCACTTACCCATTTAAGTATTTACTTATTTACTCCTTTCCTCATCGACTCATGTACTCATTTACCCGTTTACTCATTCGCTCATTCGCTTATTCACTCATTGACTCATTGACTCATCTTCTCATTTGCTCATTTGTTCATACATTCCTTCGCTAGTCTACTCAGTTACTCGTTTACTCATTTACTCATCTGCTGATTTGTTCATTTGCTCATTTATTCGTCTACTCATTTGATCGTTCACTCGGTGACTCATTTACTCAATTGCTCGCTCACTCGTTTACTCATTTACTCATTTGCTCGTGTACTCGTTTACTCATTTGCTCGTTACTCATTTGCTCGTTTACTCATTTACTCATTTGCTCGTTTGCTCGATTACTCGTTTACTCATTTACTCATTTACTCACTTACTCAGTTTCTAATTTATTTATTTAACTTTTCATTTATTTATTCACTTATTTATTCTTCGATCTTCTCTCAGTGATCTGGAGATCGCGGCAAAATTCATCCCGTCAAATTTTTTAAAACTTTGGTGAGCGCAACGCTTATCGTGATTTGGAATCTCGGTTTTCTCTTTTTCAATAGCAATTTGCAGTTGAAGGAGAATTTGAGCACGAAATCGATGAAATTGTCGATCTGGAGAGAAATTATGTATTTTAATTCGTTGGCCCAGCTTTTGCTCCCCGTGTGACGTCGGCGGAGCTACTTCGCACGGTTATTTGTCGACTTTGAATGGGAAACGACGCGGGTAAGCCGACGCGTCGCGACGCCGCCGTGCGCCGAGGGTCGGCGCCTCGTGCGACGGAGGAACGATGACGAACGGAGCGATACGTCAGTTTTTTAGTACGTCGCGCGACGACGTCACCGTGACACCTCGATGAGTCACGCGTCGCCAAGATTTCTCAGCGACCGTCGTCTGTTTTCGACCCGCGTTTTTCCATTTTTCGGCTGATCCGCGAGTGACGAAAAATATCACAAAAAAAAACACGACAGACGAAAAAAAAGTGTGCGGCGAAAGTCCATTTTTTCGAGAACACCGATGAAGTGGATTCGTCGAAGTGAATGTCGACAAACGCACCTCGACGCTCGCCCCTCGTTCGCCGGTTGAATAAAAAGTATCTACCAACGTTTTTTTTACCTTTCTTCCACATTTTTTCTCCCACGACTCGAGGAAATTTCTCTTCGATCTCGAATCGCCGTGAACCGATTTCGCCTCCGGTCGCTGATTCTCGCGCAAGATGCGACGGATGTCCGTTCAGCTCCAGCATATCTCGCGAAGCATGAACGCAATTCCCTGCCTCGACTCGTTTCGCTGTTGCTTCGCGAAGTAGTTGCATCGCGTTACGCTTAAAAACAATAAAAATACATATTTTACGTTCATCTTCGCATATTTCCCGATCGTATTGTTCCATTATTTTTTTTTTCTCCCAGTTTCTTTTTCTCGTGCAACTTCACAGTTCCAGCTTCACGGGTTTCCTCATTTTCGCGTATCTATATTTGCATTGATAGTCGATTTCTTTTCTGTATTCATTTATTTATTTATTTATTCGTTCATTTATTTATTTATTTATTTATTTATTGGTTTATTCACTTATTTATTTATACATTTATTTATTTATTCACTAGTGAACCCGGCGAATTTCGTTCGCCTCAGAATCCATAAATTTAGTGATAACATGCCGCAGAATATGTGTTCAGAGGATGAGAGCG
This sequence comes from Arge pagana, assembly GCA_963969455.1. Taxonomy (NCBI): domain Eukaryota; kingdom Metazoa; phylum Arthropoda; class Insecta; order Hymenoptera; family Argidae; genus Arge; species Arge pagana. The sequence goes on from OZ018310.1 coordinate 1,531,810, forward strand.
ATCGAGCCAAGACCAATGTGCAAGATATAGCCATAACACCTATCCAAATATACAGTTTTCAGAGAAACGCGATTGAACGAATCATACATTCAACATCTATTCCAAAGTTTGCTTCTCCGATCCAACTTCAAATTCACTTCTTCCACGCACGCCGAAATAGCTCTGATAATCAGATAGCAGGATAATTTTCGACTTACTTCGCACTGGCCGTTAGAATTCGGTCAATTAACTCGATATCGTTATGAACCGGGACGGACAGACTTTGGGATCAAACTATTATTGATGCCATAACACTTAGCGACTGCCCTTTCGATTTATTTATCAATCTATCCGTCTTTCTGTTCGTCCGTCCGTCCGTCTGTCTGTCTCTCTGTCTCTCTGTCTCTCTGTTTGTCTGTCTCTCTGCCTGTCTGTCTCTCTGTCTGTCTCCCTGTCTGTCTGTCTCCCTGTCTGTCTGTCTGTCTGTCTGTCTTTCTCTCTGTCTGTCTCTCTGTCTGTATCTCTGTCTGTCTGTCTGTCTTTTTGTATGTCCGGCTGTCTGTCGAAATAGCTCTCAGTTAGCAGGATATTTTCCGACTTACTTGACACTTACCGTTATAATATCGTTATAAATTATAGCCTAAAGTTTCATCAAAATCCGTTCAGTAGTTTTTGCATCCATACACACAAACTTTCGCGTTTATAATAGCAGTAAGATTTGTGTACTCGTGTATTTTTAATTTTATTATTCTCCTTTTGGGTGATGAACATCACGGAGTAATAATTAAATTATCGTGCGATTCCTACGCGCGCGCCGAAACGAATAGTCGTATTGCGAAACGAAAAAGCTTGGGCGTACGGATTCAATAATTTCGGTTCCACGGTCGTTGTTCTCATCTCCGTTAATTCGACGCCAATAGATTTATGAGCCAGGCTCGAATTGGCGCGCGAAAGCGTTCGATAGGTCGATCGTGGGTGGATCGACAAACGATCGGAACATTTGCGACGTCGTACCGCGGCCAATTTCGGCTTCGGTCGACTTCAACCTCGCTGACAATATAATTCTCTACCGAACTTGACGATTCTGGCTTTAAAATACTCTTAAGTACTTGTACTCGTCGAGAATTTTGCTCCTTTCCGATTCTGCTTCGTCGAATCGTCAGAAATCGTCGGACTCTAGCGCAACCTTGACGCACGTACTTCGAAAACCAGTTCAAAAAAACTCTACGAATTATTTTTACAAAATTAAGAAATCAACAAAAAAAAACATACAGCAATCGATTCTAGGGAAAAAATCGTCACAAAAACGTCGCTGACATTTTTTGGTTAGGCTATTCAAAAGTTTACGACCTTTTTTTTTTTTTTTTTTTTTTAGGAAAAAGCAGAACACGAATTCCGATTTTTTTTCCTCGGTTTGCCCGGACTTAAAACTGGCGCTGGCCGATCTCTTTCCGCAGCTACTCGACATCCGCGAAATCGGCGAGTCGGACCCTCGCAGTCGAGGCGTCTATTTTTAATGGACCTCTTTTCGACGCGAGAATAACGGATCCTCGAATATTCCAGAAACCGTTACCATTCAGATCGGTAATCCAGAGATAAAGATAACGAGCTATAAAATTCCGTTGCCGGCGGATCGCCCAGCGAAATCTGTTCTCCGCCGTTTCGCGACATTTTCGAGCAATTTGCTCTATTTTTCTCGAATATTTCTTTTTGGATTTTGGACAAAGAAATCCAAATGCACGTTTTGCCGTCTATATTTTTTTTCTCCGCACTTTGCAAATTTTATTCTTCGTCGGCGCCCTTTTTTTGTGTGGAGATACTCGTTGTTTTTCGGTACGCGAAGGAACGAGAGGCGCGTCGTCGATAGTGCTGACGCGCATTTCGGGAGTGTCCTGAACGAGGAGCGCGAAGCTTGATTGAAATTGAAGTCGGGGTGGGAAGCAGACGGGAAGGGTGAAATTTGCCGATTCGCATGCGATTCGAGCATTTCCTGTCCGACACATAATTTTCCTACCAATTTCCGTAAGTGTTTCCTCCCCGCTGCCATAACGACTGCAGCCTCCCATCTGCATCTCCTTCTTACGCGCCCGTCGTTCGGCCTCCGAAAATCCACGAGAAGCGAAAAAAAAACACTTCACTTCCGGCTTAAAATTCAATAGGTTACAACTAATTTTTTTTTTTTTTTTAAATAGGTCTTCAATTTTTTTTCATAGTAAAGCGTATAATTTGAAGTACAGTAAAATTGCGATAATATGTATTTGCAAAACATTTTTTTTCTGAAACTAATTTTTTTTCAAACTGTTTGCCACATGTGACTACGTGAAGAGATTGAAGGAAGACACGTATGTCTATACCACCAAAATTCTTTTCGTTTATTTTTCTAGATGGTTTTCTTTTTTTTTTTTTTTTGCTTTTTGATAGTTTGTTCCATTTTTTGCGACGCGATCCACGGAGATGCTTGTGTAGCTCGATCAAAGCGCGAGCCATCGTCTTGGGTAAACGTCGGTGAATGTTGGCTCTGGAATTCTTAGCGGTCCTGAGATGTCCACTGAATGCTTTCATTAACCGAGCTAATGACTGCTTTGCCTTTAATGATTTCCGGCTAAAAGAAAAGCCGTCATTCCGCGAGTGCAAGCCCGGCCATCTTGTTCTTGCATTCGCCCGCCTTTTCTCCATTTTTCTCCAGCTCTCTGCATTTTACGCTTTCCTTTTTATTTCCCTCGCTCGACTACGGGGAAGATCGCGAGTTCGCGATATCTCGCGAACTGGTGGCTTTACGAAAAAAAGGTTCGGACAAAAAACGAAGCTGTGAAAATTTCCTACGAAAAAGGTTCGGTACAGTTTTCGGCTACCTGCTATCGTTACACCGTAATTTTCAAAAGTGTCCGACAAGATCGCGCCGATGACACCGCGTGACGGTCATTTTTACAAACTAGCAGCCAAAATATCGCACCCACGCGAACAATGTACTCGACCTTTTTTACAGTACAGTTCACGGGCTCCATTTTTTGCCTGAAACTTTTCTCTCGGAAGCCCATAGATTCCGAGATATTCCAAGTTTTGTTCGCGAGTCTCCGATGAAACAACATAAATTGTATCAACGCGCGTCGGTAAGGTAGATCCCGCGGACAAATTCTCGCAATAGGACGCTGCCATCTGTCGGGGGTTAACCAAACGACGATGAAAAACATTATTCCATTAGTTACCCGCGAAATTGAGCGACAAATCGAATTTGACGCGGCTATAATTCCCCAAAACAGCGTAAACGACCCTCGCCAAACGCGGAGCAGATGATTTTTGTCGCGTAACTCGAATACCATCGATCTTATCGAAACGATCATCTGGACATAAAACGTAGGCTTTGAAATTCTTTTCAAAAAAGGTAGACACCAGTTTCTTCGTATCCCCCACCGTTTTGCCACAATTCCAATTTCAACGCCAGCTCCACGCAGATTCATGCGATCATCGAGTCAAAATTCGCGAAAAAATCTGCAAATCTGGAAACCTGCCAACATCTGAAGCTGAAAACGGGGACGCAGTACCTTCGGAAATCTTGCTCGGGTTCGTTACGTTTATTTGCCCGAGGGAAACAAAGTTCGCCCGATAAATTGATTGGCTCGCTGCTCTCGCTTCATCTTCGTCGAATCTCCGTCACTCTGCTCCAGCGTTGAATATCTACCAAACTTCGTACGAATCCGAAAATCTACCCCGAACCTTCGTATCTCCAAAATCCTTGATCCCATAAAAAAATTGGAAGAAATAAAATAACACACACTACTAAAACATACTTTGAACGTGATCACAGTGTTTTTCCCGATTCTCGTGCACAAGGAATAGAAAGATGGTGGAATCAAACCGAACACAAGGAAAAGTAGCCTACAGCGAAAACTGTAAGGAAAATACTGATTTTCACGTAGAATTGGTATTTATTATTGAAAAACATATCACAAAAGTAGAAAAATCGTCGAGGAGAAGGAAAATGAAACAATTGCAATTGTGGCTACCTAAAATCATGGACGGAGCGTGATAAGTATCGCGCGCGATTCTGCATAAACGATAGCGCGTAATGAAAAAGTGTATAAAAAAGAGTACAAAACGTTGAAAAAAAGAGTACAAATTAGTAGATTTAATTTAGTAGATCTGAGACTCGTGGTGTTCGTGAACGCGAACGGGACGCATACCGCCGTAGCCCGCGTTGTACATGGCCCTGTCGTCGTAGAAGTCGCGATGACGCGCGGGGCCGTCGTATCCGTCGCGGATGTAAGTCGTGTCGCGATCCTCGTTGAAGAGGAAGTCCGGTGAGGGTTTGCCGACCATGGAATTCGACTGGGCCGGGTAGAGGCCGTAGTTGTTTGGGGGCTGCTTCGATTTTGCCCAGATCAAGGACTGCCCCTCCATCCCATTGCCGAAGGGATTCGATCCTCCCGACATCGGCTGAAGTCCCATCATTTGTGCCGGCCAGTTGGCAAATGACGGATCCATGGGCTCCGTAATACGATTAAGCTCCGGGCTCTGGGGGGCTAACGCCGGACTCGCGGGAGCGGGAGGTCCAGCTGACTGGAAGCTGGCGATCTGCTGGGACAAGTCGTCTATGGAGGCCGGTGCGCTGATGACTCGGTAGAAACTGGTGCCGTCGGTCAGCCGCATGCCGAGGGGAGCCTCGTGAACCATCTGAAAGGCGTTGGAAGAAGCTTGAGCGAAGGACGCAAGGGGATCGGTCGAGGACTGAAGACCTCGGAGCGAAGACTGTTCCCGTGGGTGAGGGAGGACGCGACTTACCGGAGCCAGGTCGGTTCGTTCGTATGTTCCAAAGGGAAAGAACGAGCCAGGATCGGTTCCGTAGCCCCACAGCTGCGGTCGGTCCTGGCGGTTGCTCGATAGTCCCGCGAGCTGAGGCGTCAGAGAAGAGGGCTGCTGAGCCTGGCTTCCAGCTAGGCTACTCCGGGAGTAGGGACTTCCCTTGGGCTGTAGACAAACGAAGTAGTAGGGTTATCCTGCAAGAGGTGGAACGAGATGGGAGTAGGATGCTAACCGTAGAAACGGGACTTCTGCCCCATCCTGGCCGATACGGTGATGGTGGTGGGCCGTGCGGCGGGTACATTCCATGCGGGTGACCCGGCGGTCCGTATCCGCGCGGCGGCGGTGGGTAGTAGAATCCTCGTCTGTCGTCGATTATGTCGCCGTGATGCCTCTCCAAGTTCTGTTTCTGCCCGTTCTGTTTCTGCCCGTTCTGTTTCTGCCCGTTCTGTTTGGCATCCTGACTTCGCGCGCTCCCGACGAACCTGTCGTCAAAGTCGCTGTCGAAGTCGTCGTCGTCGTCGTCGTCGTAGCCGGACGACTGTCGATCTCTGGACCAGGGACTGTCGTTGTTCAGAAAGGAATGATGGCCGTTGCGGCTCGGCGGGGGAAGGAAGCTGAGTCCGCCGAAGAGATCTTCCGCTTTCTTGCCCAGACCCAACGGGTCTAGATTCAAGGGTGCCCCGACAGTCTCGTCCGCCATCTTTTTACTCGCATCTGCATCATCTGGAGCAACCACTCGTAGCTCAACCCACGCACCCCGTACACCCAACCCAACTCACTTACCTTTCATCTTCTCCAGGGACGGCGCGTTTCGAGTTTGCTTGCCCGATGCTATGGCCGAGTCCGAGGCCAGGCCATTCCGCTCATATACGGCACTCTTGTGCCTAAAACGCTGTCCTTCGACGTCTCTTGCCTTGCGTCCTCCGCGAGGTGCGGCCGCCTCCTCGACTTTTTTCGGTACCTGGTCGCTCGCTGTCTGAAAGCAATCCCAACCACGAAGTCAACACAGTCCTGCTGTGGCATTTCTAAAATTCCAAGACGGCGACCCAGTCCCTCGTATGCTCTTCAGCAAAATTGCTGAAACCTGCCTAATTGACTTGGACATTGCTTTTTGGACCTCGGCTCCGTCTAGTTCCCCTGCTATAAACTCGGTACTCAGCGGCCTACACACTTCAAGCCAACCAGCAAACTTTCGCCAGCGTCGCCATCTTGGAATTCCACAAATTTCATTCAAAACGTTCAAACAGCTGGTAACATCGCTCTATCGTTAGCCACAATCTCACGCACCCGATTTTTCTGTGCACAAAGTCGGTTTCTGCGGTGTTGATTGTTCACAACAAATTCTCAGGAAACAATAAAGTGAAAAATTAGGTAGGACCCCCCACGACATAACAACATATGCATAATCACTTACAAAGTGCAATGTATGACAAAAATATCGAGAGGGGAATGGGGAAAAGTAGGTCTTGGCTTGACCGAAAGCCCAGGATCATCCCTCACCTGTTCACTCTGAGGATTCGGAGCCAACAGCAGTGGTCTGAGGCCACCCAGACCGCCGTGTCCACCCAGCGACTGACTGTACAAGCCTAACGGTCCTAAAGTGAAAGTTCTGCCACCCCAAGTTTTGCCACTCGAGTAGGGATGAAGCATCGGCAGGATCATGCTGCTTCCTACCACGTCGGCGTCACCCTTCTGTTGTGGACTACCAACGACAGCCTCCTGCCCCGGTGGCTGCTGGCCCAACATGTACTGCTGCATCTGTGCCTGTCTATACAGCTGTTGCTGCTGCTGATATCGCTGGTACTGTTCGAGGTACTGCTGTCTTTGACGCTGAAGCTGTTGCTGGTACAACTGCTGCTGTCTCCATCGTTCTCTGTACGCGTCTTCCCACGTCGGCTGGCTCGACCCAACGTAACTGTTCTGCGGCTGCTGGTTTTGGGCGGCGGATTCGTCCTTGTCCACAGCTTTGGGCCCCTGACTGTAGCCTGGCTGGACCACTACTTCGGCGAACGTGGGATCCAGCAGCGATGCGGCTAGGGCCGCTACGATCTGGGAATGAAACGACGAGCAATGGTATCTCCATGGCTTTTGCCAGTAACTTGGAAATTCGCCCAATCCGATGGAATGCAAAAACTCACGAAAATTCGATAATGTCTCCGCATTCTTTTTTCTCTCTCTTCCTTCCAACACGCGCGACGAACCGAGCTTCCGGCACAACTGATCCCAATTTCCTGGGACACCGCGACTACTCGCCTATTTATGCTGACCGGCTGATTCTCGCAGTCAGCGAAATGTTTCGCGATTGAGAAACCTGACGAGACGACGACGCCGACCGTAAGGTCTACGCTGACCCGATTTTGCCTGTCGCAATCGCCTCGTTCTTCCTTCGTTCCAAATTTCGCGAACGTCGTGCATATTTTTCCAAAAGCGCGTCGACATTTTTTTCTCCCTTCCAAATATTTCTCCGCGTTTTCTGAAATTTCTTCCCTCGTTTTTCGTTTGATTTTAACAAATTTTAATTTTTGTAAACTGATGTTTCCATTGTTGTAGTACGTAAAAAAGTGTCGGAGCCTTCTTATAAATTGGGGGCGTCGAAGTTTGCGCCTCTTCCATAAAAATGAGGGAGACTCTTTCCATTTTCTTCAAAGCAGGACTCGAAATTCTGCTCGCTCGACGATCGAAAGTGGGACGATGGCGAATAAAAACGATGCGAAATGCAAAGTGCGCGTTGTACGGCGAACAAAAAGGAACGAATAAAATCGAACAACGATGCTCTTTTGTTACGATTATTATTCTGCGATCGGAGCAACGAGCGTGGAATTCGCGATGGAGTTGATATTAGGCCGGCGACGACGAGAGTCTCGCCTAGCAAAACGCAACGTCAGGGTTGAATGACTCGGGCGTGAAATTGCTCGAGGTGCATCGACCTTCGTGCAAAGTAAACTAGTAAACCAGCGAAAAATCGACCCCGCCGACATATTTGGACAAGTCGTGACGATTCTAACGATTTCCCACATTTTTCCAAACCAGCCCAAACTCCCCCATTTCTTCGCCATATCGAAGCTTTTTCCTCGATTCATAATTTACGACAAACTTCTTCTCCAACATCTTTTCGAATTTTGTTTCCAATTTTTATTGCAATTTTTTCCTAAAAATTTCCCCCCATTTTTTTGCCTATTTCGCCTCCCACAATTTTTGCACATTTTTTGCAAATTTCGCACATTTTTTTGCACTTTTTGTACATTTATTTGCACTTTTTGTACATTTTTTGCACTGTTTTGTACATTTTTTGCACTATTTTGTACATTTTTGCATTTTTGTACATTTTTTGCACTTTTTGTACATTTTTTTGCACTATTTTGTACATTTTTTGCACGTTTTTGCACATTTTTTTGCACATTTTTTTTGGTACAATTTTTGCAATGATATTTGTTAACGATTATTTGAACAATTTTGTTGAAACTCGTAAGAGTTCGATTAAACTAGTGGATAAGAACGAAATATCGTCAAAAGTATATAGCACACCTCGTTGGCGATGCTGAGGTAATATCGATGAATTATCATCGCAGACTGCAAGGGATGATCTTTGTATGGGTATATTCAATTGTCGGTTGGTAGCTAATTGTTTGGAAAGATAACTGTGACATGAAAGAGAGAGAAAAAACGGGTATCGAGTACCTGGCGAACGAGGAGAACCCCACAGCGACTCCCGCTCCGTCATCTTCAAATTGTTCGCTGTTTTCCCCGTAATACGGTGATTCCCCCCGAAGACGCGCCCAGATTACCGACGTGTTCTTTTTCGACTTCTCATTTCGTTCGTTGATTTTTCTGATTTTTCTCGCAGGTTGCGCATTCGGTACGTCATGCCGGCGGCGCACCTCACCCTGCGCGAAGAGGACGTCGTACGACTGACCCTCGAGTTCCTCCACAGCCGGGACCTCCACATATCGCAGCTGTCTCTCGAACGCGAGACCGGCGTGATAAACGGCCAGTACAGCGACGATGTCCTTTTCCTACGGCAATTGATCCTCGATGGACAATGGGACGACGTCTTGGAGTTCATACAGCCCTTGGAGGCTTTGCCCGACTTCGACATGCGCAAGTTCACCTACTCCATCCTCAGGCACAAGTACGTCGAGCTTCTCTGCATAAAGTCCGAGGCCAACGTGATTGCCGGTGCCAACGGCAGCGTCGACCACGCGGTGGAAGAGGTCGTCAAGGTTCTGAGCGAGCTTGAGAAAGTTGCTCCCTCCAAAGACGAATACTCGAGTCTCTGTCTGCTCCTCACCCTGCCAAGACTGGCCGATCACCTGCAGTACAAAGACTGGAATCCGAGCAACGCCAGAGTCCAATGCTTCCGGGAGGTTCATCCCCTCGTCGAGAAGTTTCTACCCGGTGACCGTAGGACCGATTCGTCGGGTGCAGTCACCTCCGCGAAGAACGACCGCATGATCCAGCTGATCATCAAAGGAATACTCTACGAGTCCTGCGTCAACTACTGTCAGGCGAAGGCTACCGGCTCGAAGGAGAGCGAGCAAGTCGAGATGAGCTTTTCCAGACTATTGGACGGATCCATAGGCTTCAGCGATTCCGATCTCAGCTTGCTGTCCTGGCTTCAGAGCATACCGCCCGAGACCTTTGCCGTACCCTTTGCTCAGAGGACCCTGAACGTCGACGTGGAACGTCTCGAGCGACCATCCCTAGAGACTTCGTGGACGGAACACATGCTGATCACCCCGATCAAGCCTAAAACTTTCCCCCACAGCGCTATGCCTTTCACCAGACCCAGATCAGCCGCTGACATGATGTCGCGTAGCCTCGTCCCAGCCCTCGAAGGACTCGGGGGACCCAGAAGTCCCAGTTTGAAAAACATGCCCATTCCCTCGGCTGCTCTCATGGCACTTTCCACCGGCGACATCAATCCCATGTCCAGATCCTCCTTCGCGAGCTTTCATCTCACCGGATTCAAGAATAACAAACTCATGAACAGCAGCGTCGACAGACTCTTCGAGAACGAGGGTGACGTCTTTCTCAGCTCCAGCTACGCGGACTTCCAGCAACTTCCGTCCATTCAGGAGGCTGCTAACGCTGCGACGACCAATACTACCACTCAGCAACCCAAAGCACCGCCGAGGACCAGAGGACAGTCCAAGAGTCCCGAAGGTGAGCCGTGCTTTAGTCTACTCCTCTGTCGCTTGTCTTTCTCACGATACTCGTCGCCTCGCTTCTGAGCTTGATTGTGATTCCATTACTAACCAGAGATCTTTCGCACGCAGGAAACAAAGCGGATCCATCGGCTGCTTCGACACCGGAGCGGAGGGTCGGTGGTGGTGGACGAGAATCACCAGCTTTGTCTACGGCTCGAAGCTCGCGACGAGATTCTCTGGCTGACAAACCACCCGGCGTACCGCCAAAGATCCCAGAACCCACCTTGCCACCGAGTCAGGTCGGTGGCATCGAGACGACGGAGGCCAGTTTCAACGGTGATCTCTTCAAGGAATTCCAAAAACAGAAACAGAGGCTTCAAGAGACGATACGACTGAAGGAACGGGAACGGGATGAACTTGTGCGACAGCTTTCCACTCCCGTTCCGAACTCGCAGACCGTTGACAACAGACTACAAGAGGACGCGTGAGTTTTTCCTCGTCGACAAACGTACCTTTCATCTGTTGCTTCCACAAAATTCGACTCCGCGGTCTGTCGATGCAAACTCTTGCCATCGTCTGCTCGGATAAAAAAATAGATTCTTGCGATAGATAAAATAGGAAAGCGATGAAATTGTGTCGTCAGGTTTGTCATCGGAGAGCTAGCAGCAAGATGGGTAATCGCCTAGGTAGATTCTAAATTGAGTCTAGTTTCTGAATTTGAAGTTGCGACACAAGTGAAAGGAGACTCGACGAAGAAACTTGCAAATGATGGGTAAGAGTTTGCGCTTCGATCGAGCTGAAACTGAAGTTAGGGAAGTATCGAGTAGAGTAAAAATGAATTGTAAAAAAGAGAACGTTGCTTCCGCGTTGATACAATTGGAAGTACACAAATTTCTGTCGATCGCTACGAAGCGACGGAGTCAAAGAAAAAAAAGACTGGATCCAACTCCGCATCGAGAAGCTCTTGAATCGTCATCTCGATTGTATTCAAATCGCCTGATCTAAGAGAAGTGGAATACGTTTAGCATAAAATCCGAGAAAATTTCATTATAATTAGTACACCGTTGCTGCGACACCTACAAAACCATTATTACCATTACGAATCGAGGATCGAATGTACATTCCTTTCAACTCGTCGATGATATCTTTTCATCGGCTTCGCAATTGTCTCATTGACAAACGAGCAAAGGAAGAACAAAGAACAGAGTGAAAAAAAAAACAATAACAACCGTCAACGTTTTTGCGGTGACGCGTGAGCTAAATTGTCGGCAGAAAAGGCAGAGATTAGTCATGCATCCGGCAATCGAGTCGCGAATTGACTACGAATCGAATTTCGCAGAAGGTTCGTTCCTATTCGCGTAGATGGCGCTACTCGTATTCGTTAAACTTGCGCAAACGATGACTTTTTCGATCAACTAATATTTGACTAGAAATATTGGAATGCCATCAGCAACCGAAATTCAAAAAAATCTTTCTCACGCAAAGCGTTCTCGCGATTCGATCCATTCGAGTTTTTATCGTCTCCAAATTGTCCCTACATATCTCTTTGGCCTCCTCTATCGAACAAGTGTAGTTTCAACGTCACCCTCTATATAAGCCCGCCGGCCCTCTATATAAGCCCGCCGGCCCTCTATATAAGCCCGCCCCATTTTTAACAAACGACCTAGAAAAAAACGACTAGTTCACCAGTTTAATTTCGGTTTGGCATCAAAGAGCCGACCTATCTAGTCGCTTTTTTTGTTCCTTCTTTTTTTCGTTAGCTAGGGAAATTTCCGCTTTCGGATGGCTCGCTTCCTTTGCTCGACGTCACGTCGCCGAGTTTCGAGGATGCAATTACGTTCTCGCCTGTCGACACAAAAGGGAACGAATTTATTTCACCGGGCTGAAATAATCGAGCCGGAAGTTGTCCACCTCCGTCGAGCGCTGACCAGAAATCGATGAGATTTAGATGGCGAATTAAGTATCCTGCCTACCTAGCCAATTTCCATCGGGAGCCGAGGGTCGGGGGTCGACATACGACGCGATCTAGGTGAAACACCTCGATAGCCGAAGAAGGCGAAGAAGGCTTCGCTTGTTATTCCGTACGAATGGGTCGTTGAATTCGAAACGGCGGTCGATGAGAAGCGAATGATCAAGCGATCGGTAGGCCCGATGCCACTGACCCTGCCGACGACAGGATGCAGCGTAGCCTCGGATACGAATCGTTCCAAACCAACGTTTCACAGCCCATTGAGAATCAACAATGACGATTATAACTTTCCATCTCTACGCGTTTCTCTCGTAATACGATTATCACGTTATTATAATTATTATCACAAGAATTATCGCGAGCAACTCGCGTGTAAAAGTTCAAGGTCACTCGTCATTACCCTCGTCAAGATATCCAAAAATTCGAAAATATCGTAAACTTGAAAACCAATAAAAGTTTCCACTTTCGCCTAACTCTGCAGGCCCCTTATTTCGCCTATGGGGCATTTTTCCTCAACGCGACCACCAATTTTTGTCGATGGCTATGAAAATTCGGAAAAAATTCCATACTTTTCTGGACGTTGGATGGACTTTCTGTGAATTTTGCGGGATTTTTCGGAACTTCGACGCCGAAGTTACCTGTTAACGAGAAATTTTCTAAAATTTGGTTTGCGTCGGACAAAAAAATGTGGGCATACAAATTTTACGTTTTTTGTACAAAAATAAAATTAATTATTACAAAAATCTGATTCAAGTCTGAGGAACTAAATTCTGAGTAATTGAACTTTTTTTTAAGTTGCACAAAAAACCTATAATTCTTGTACGAAATTTTTTATCGTGGGAAGCAAAATCGGGAAACATGAAAATTTGGAGAATTTGTTAGTAGACATGTAACTTCGGCGTCGGGGCGCCGTAAAGTGCACAAAAAAATCGCGGAGACTCCATCGAACACGTAGAAAAGTAGACATTTTTTTCAGAATTTTCGGACATCGGAAAAAATAGGTGGCTAAATGTGGGAAGAATTCTGCCTAAACTGTATCGAACCATGTATAATTATAAGTCGACCTTCGAATGACCTTGAGACTTTGTAAGATCCAGTAAAAGCGTAATTTTAATAATTTCAATCTTTTCCAAATTTGTATTTCTGCTTCCAGTTTTCGCATTTCGATACGATGAGATTTCGAATTTTGAAAATTGCTCAAAAATGTGTGTGCGCGAATTTTCAAATTTGGTGGGTGGATTTGAAGCGAGTCGCGCGCGGCGATCTGATTCGGGAGCAATTTGCGAGCACCGGATCAATAAATATCATTGAAATCTCCCGGCATCCCGCGATCAACATCTCGGCCCTCCGATTCGACAATTGACACGTAATTCAACGCGTAATTCGCCACGTCAGCGATAAAACGCCGACGTGTCCCGCACTCTGCCTCGCCGAGTTCCCGCAGGCCTCCAAAAAACGATGCTAAAAGACCGAATTATCGGTAAAGTAGGAGCTCTGCAATTAAGGATTTGCATATCTCGTATCTACCCGATGATGGATACTCAAATCCATATTCAAATGATCGATATTCAAATCGCCAGACAAATCCGCGATTTCTTCGCGCATTTTTTCGAAAATTTGACGGACCCCGAGCCACAAAATTCCCGTTCGACTATCGACGCCGGTAATTATGCTCCTCGTTACCGCCACTCTACTTCCATGATCCTTCGCGAATAACGATCAATGAATTATCATTATTCTCGCCAATTATTCGCGCACCAACTGCACCGTGACGCGAAACTGCACCTTTCGTGGTATCTGATCGCTGCACCGTTTCATCCGAGTGGCAATTACCTCCGTTACGGAAAAATTAATTGCGAAATGAGTCATTAACCGTGGAGATTGATAAGAATTCATAATAATTCGTTATCGTTGCGCTAGATTTTTCATTGCGCTCCCATGTTCGTCGCGTAATTCGCCGTATATTCTTCTACTTACCTTACGCTTCCTAAAATTATCAAAACACCCTGTTCCCAATTTTTTTGAAGCCTGCTCCAGCCACCTTTTCGCACCGCCGTTGATCTAATTTTTCAAAATACGCGTAATTTTTTTTTTTTCAATCTCAATTTTGCAGAAAAACTGGCAACCATGTTCCGAATATATTTCCACGCCGAAAAATGTCTTACCACTCCGAAGCTCGTGTAAAAAAAGAAAAAGCTCTCCGTCGCAAGTTACGAGTCAACAGCATGGGTTCGCGGTGCTGGGGTGCGCCTAACCCCAGCGTGTAATTCGTGTGTAGTTCGAATGGCTAATTTTAATCTCGTCCCAACTATGGAAAAGAGGGGAAAAACGGCTTTCGCTTGTTTCTTGTTTGCTTCTTTTCTCCCGTGCGAATATTTGTGCAGATGCGCTGACAAGGCGAGCTTACATCGGACACTCGACGACCGTAGATATTCGTCTCACCCACAATACTCGTATTTTTTTTCAATTTATTACATTATTATTTACAAAGTATTTAAGCAATTTCTAAATAAAAAAACTAAAAAATAAAAAAATAAAAAAAAGACTTCAACAAAAATGTATCCGCGCAAGTTCGAGTCATACAGAATGGGAGAAAACTACCGAGAAGACGCAAATATCCTTCCCAGAGTTGAACATTCAGGGAAAGCGGCGGCTTTTTGCGGTTTACCCACCTAAACTCATTTTTTTATGATCGTCGATAAATTTTCTATTCCCCGGAAACGTGAAAAAATCTGAATGTTTTTTCATATCCGAACGTTTTCATCGGATGCACGGAGTTTTCATTACGGTTGTAACATTTCAACGAACGGAAGGTTTTGTCTCATTTGTATTTCTATTAATTAATATTTTTTAAGCTGACCGGTGTTTACAAAAAATATAAATAAATACTATACCCGCGTAAAAGTAATTGTCATCTCGCAAAAAACAGGTTAACCAAATTTTTTTAAAAACATTGTCGTAAAAAAATAAATAATCCGCGGCTTCCAATTATTCGCGAGTGTTTTGAAGAAAAAAAACGGGTCAAATTGGTTGGGAATCGCGCCCGCGTCGAAGGTACGAAATATACACACTGGCCGCGCGCAACGAGCGCGTCGCGTTGCTCAAGCGTTGATGATAGCGCTGCTTTTCACATCTCGATAAGAATGGCGTGACAAACGAATATCTGACACAAAAGTTCCAAAGACTGCTTTTTCGGAAGGTCGTTTCAGTCCGCATCGCGGAGAGGAAAAACGCGCGGTTTGCAGGGAAACAGAGGAACGAAATTGCCGCGGTGAACGGCGATGGCGCATCAGGGACAAGCGGAGGAAAAGTAGTTTCTCGTCTGGTCATTTGTTGTTACGTTATCCGAGCAACGTTCGTTGGACTAATCGCGTCTACGCGAAATTCGCGGAAGTTGCGATCGGCAAATTCGATATCGAACAGTGAAATCATCAAGCGTCACTCGTTCCACATTCCTGCTTCCCCGAGCTTTTTTCCTACCCAGCTAACAAATTTGTACCGAAAGTTGGGAGCAGAAGGGCTAGAAAAATGGACAGGAAATGGAATACAAAATGGCGACGGACATGAAAAGCATGGAGAGGCAATTTGTGAATAAAATTAGCCGAAAATGATAGAAAAAAAAAAACGAAAAGCAGATTCACTGGAGCAGCTTGTATTTTCCCGTTTGTACAAACAGTTTTTCAAATCACTCGCACCAAAGTCGTTGACAAAAAACGGCGTAGGTGTTTTTTTCCCGTTCGTTTCGTACGAAAGTTTGGTTCGCCGATTAGCACCGCGCCTCTTCGTCGCGCTCATTTCCGAACGTGAATGGTCGTGTCTGTGAATTGACGTCGAAGCGTGGCTGCAAATGGCTTCCGAAACGTCCCATCTCCCGCGGTTTATTACGAGGCATCGCGTCGTAATTGTGCAACTGATCCCGGTAAATCTCGCTCGAGTGTTGTGTCTCGGTCGCGAGAAGCACGTTCGACAAAACGGTAAACAATTTCCGTGCGAGATTTTGCGGACGAATCCTCGCAGCAGCTTCTCATTTGCAACGGAGAACTACGTCTGCGGATTCAGATGTGAAAACTTATCGAGTTCGCCGCGGCACTTCGGAATTACGGTTGACACTGGACATCCGACTGGCGCTTGTTAAAACAAAATATCGTTTGTTTAGACTGAACACAGTTATTTGCGCGTATTACTCTCGAGTCCCTGAACTGAGTACCCATCAATTTCAATTCTTCCCGTCTCTCCGCGCCCAAAGACCAAATCGCGCTCGATTTTGTCTCGGATTTCGAGCTCGTGCAATTTTTTGGAAAATCACGGAAAAAATCGAACCTCAAATCGTCGTGTTCGAAAAATTCGTAACCTGTAATAAAAAAATGCTATTCCAATTATTGGAAATTGCTAGTTTCATTTTCAGTACAATATTGACCAAGGCCCGTTTATTTTGTCATTCAAAAATCATTGGCAGCCGGAAACCGCGACGGGAAATTAAAGCGACCGAGTTTACGTATTTTCGAAAAAAATCAACAAAAAAAATGAATTCCTCGAATAACCGCTGCGCGATCGTCAACCTCCAGCATTCCGTTGCCTCGTCCTCGCCGTGTTATTTTACCGGAGCGCATGGGCATTATTCAAGCGTCGAAGTAATACGTTGCGCGTGAAAACGCGCATAAAAGCTGAGAAAGCCGGCGAAGTTTTCCGTTTTCAACCCGCTTTTATTAGCTTCGCGCGTGCAACCGAATCTTCCAAGTCAATTTTCCCAAACTTTGAAGAATATTAAAAAAAAAAATAACTCCAATTCGAAAATTCTAAAATCTTCAAAAATAACAAAATAAATTATAGTTTACAAGAACTGAAAAAAAAACAATTCTCAAAAAGTAATTTCTAATTATAAAGAGTATTCCACAGCGAAAGAAATTCACCATAATGGAAAAATGTCCAGTAAGCTTAAAATAACAATTACGTTTCTAATAAAACAATTAATTTGATGGGGAATAAAGCGTTCAAGCCAAAAATGAACTATTTATAAAATGCCCTTAGTTTTTTACAATCAAATTAAATATCTCATTAGGAAATTAGGTAGGAAATCTTATTAGATGTTTTTCGATTACAACGAGCAATGGATTTGATGTCGTTAGAGAATGAACTTTTTATATTTAAAAATGATTTTTGTTTTTTTTTTTACCTTTTTTGTAATTATTATTTTTGTGTACATTTTTTTTATTTAAAAAGTATTTTTCGTTGTTTTTTTTTTTAATAGGTTTTTGAATTCTAATTTTTCATCTCTGCTCATGCGGTGCTCGTTATAAGTTGGATGGGTAGAGAGGAGCAACGGAGTCGGCGAGTCGTGTTGTTGTTGCCGTTGCAGGAGGTTAGGTCGGCCGCGCGCCGCGAACGGTTCGTCGTCCAACGCAACAACGCGCGTGCACTCGCCAGTGTACCGCGCGCAGTAGGTATACAGCGTACGGGTCGGACAAACGACGAGCGACGAATGGACAGACGGACGCGCGGGACAAGGAAACCTATCCCTGCTAGTCAGCTGTCAGATATTCTCCGGCTACGGTACTCGATGGTGGTGTGTCTCCGAGTCTCGGCGACCGCGAGTACTCGTAACGCGAACAGTGCGTAAACATACGCGGCGTGGTGCTCGTTCCTCGGGAAAATCTCGCGAAAATCTCGCGAAAAACTGCCGCGACATCGTATCTCCGTATCGTGTTTCGTCCGTTTGTCGCGAGTGCGCGCGATAAGGAACGCGAAAAATGCGGAAATTTTGATAAGATACTCGCGTTTTCCACGGCTCGCGACTATCGTCTTCGGCGAACCATCATTACGCGATTCGCGGGTGAAAGGTATTCGGATGCCGTCTGTATTTCCGTCGATTACCAGCTTTTTTCTCCCGCGCCTCAAACGCGATTCGAGTCTCCGTCGTCACTTTTTCACGGCTCCGATCGTCTCTTCCGATCTCCCCTCTTAAATTAACGATTTTATGTTTTCTCCCTTCCGCCGTTGCATTTCTACGAGAAAATTGTTTAAAAAAAGTGTCGCCTCGTTTCGTCAAATTATCATCACGAAATTGAGCACCAAAAAAACGTGTGTCACGTTGCGACCTCGACCTCTCTTTTTCTCTCGACAGTTTTTTTTATCGGAAACGAGTCACCCGGCGCGTGAACACGTGTAAATTTTGTGCGAATTTGAAGGATCGCAACCTCGACTCACCGTTCAGATATACGTAATTGAAAGTGGGACGAGCGTCGCTTGGTAGGTGGAACTGTGCTATGAATTTCGATATCCTCCGCTCGGCGTACGCGTAAAAAGATCGGATGAGAATTCGTTGGACTGTCGGAAGTGAAAGATAAACGCGGTGATCGAAATTAATTTCCAACATCTCGTGCAATATGATGTATCACAAGCCAACTACGCCGCGATTCCGTATAGCGGAACGCGTCAGTGTTTCCGTAAACAATCGGCCAGTGTACAGCAAGCAGAATAGCCACAGCAGCAGCTGCAGCTCGCGCAGCGTTTGTTCAACGCCGCCCTGCGTTTCGAGGTACAGAAAACGAGCGTACGATTAGTTTCTAAGCCGACGTACTTCGTGCGATTCCATTGCCATGCTTTCAATTTCCACAAAATAAAAATAAATAAATAAATAAATAAATGGATAAATGGATAAATAGATAAATAGATAAATAGATAAATAGATAAAAAGAAAAAAAGAAAAAAAGAAAAAAAGAAGAAAAGATAAAAAGATGAAAAGATAAAAAGATAAAAAGATAAATAGATAAATAGATAAGTAGATAAGTAGATGAGTATATTAACAGATAAGTAGATAAGTAGATAAATTGATAAATAGATAAATAGATAAGTAGATAAATAAATAAATGAGTTCGTAGGAAAATCTGAAACGAAGATACTTTGGATAGGATTTATTTTTATCGAAGGTCGGGATCATCGATGTAGTAACAAAAAATGTTGTAGGTTGTCATAACGCCTGATAAAATGCTTATTCTACCGGTTATAAAATTACTGTGCTTTGGTAACGGATCTTATCAGATCCGCTGTCCCGGCTCCGACAAATTGATCATGGAGGTATGCGCGAAACGAGGTTACTGCATAAATTGCAGGCAGATAGGCGACTCTTCTGCGTTAGACGGTCATTTGGAACGGTAGCTTCCACTCGCAACATTCGACATCCGCAAATTCAGGAAATACACGACTCATATACGGTCGTTGTTTCAATTATTTTGTTTCGATCGTATATTCTACTCGTGCGGACACGTCACGAATTCTGGTATTATGTATTTTGTGTGATGACGAAAGGAAAAGAATTTTCGTTCGAAGGATTAACGGGCAGGAATCTGAGAGAAATTAACATTTCGTTGGATTCATCGTTTTGTGATTTTCCGGCGGCTGGAATAAACCGGCATCTGTTTGCTTTACGGAATTAACGAGGTGCCATATGTCTCGCAATAACGGCACTTGCCGCCACTCTGCGGGGAGTACGATGCACACGATTGTTTTTATCTACTCCAATCGACGACTTCGACGCTTACGTGATTTATTCACGTGAAAATACCGGGCAGAATGGTCGTGGAACGAACCTCGTGCGACCAACGGTTCGCTAGATAATCGGCGACGAAGCCGGACCAATGCGCGTCGGCGTTACTAGCGCGCGCGCCGATGAGACGCGCGACGCTATTCGCTCGCGATTCAAACTCCATTATCTCCGGAACTACGCGGCCTACAAAAATGTTTATAGGACAACTTCGGTTCGCTTTTCGCCGAAGAACACACTCAGCGTTGCGTCGTACGCGTATCACGTATCTCTGACGCGTCGTCGTGCACGTGGCATGATATCGACCTATTATTCGAACGCTCGTGCCGACGCCCACCGCAATAAAATCATATTCTCACTTCGATCATCCAACTCTACGTTTCTCCAACCTCCTTCGCTTCTTCTTCGTCTGGCAATTGATCACGCGTGCTTTTCCTTCGCAGGATGAAGCAACCTTTGTCCAGCAAAGGACCCAGCCCCGTTCATTCGAGCACGCCGACATCCAGGTCCGGAATTCAGTCCCCGAAACCTGCCACGAACGGAACGACAGATCCGCTGTACGTTTAAACTGCCATTCATCTCAATATTTTCAACATTCATCTCTCAACATTTTTTCGTCACCATCTCGCACAAAAATTGTCAGACATAATTCCCACGTTTCTCCGCAGGCGACAGAACTCGACGACAGGAAATTACTACGACCAGAGACTGCAGGACGGCGTCTACGACGTGATTCAACCGCTAAAGGTAAGATTTCAAGGTCAACGCTTGTCACCAATTTTTCTTTTTTTTCTTTCCCTTTTTCCACAAATGTACACACGCTTACGCGACAATATGAATGTTGAGGCGCTAGATAAGACGAGTAACTGGCACCATAAATGGCGAGAACCGCCGTGGTTCTTATCTCCCAACCGCATCGCGCCGTTTCTTAAGTCCTCGACTTTGTTCCAGGAATAAAAACGTAGACTGTAAAAACATAAATAAAAAAAACTGTCCACCTCGAAGCTGGTTGTTGTTTTTGCACGAGACTCGCACCGCGCGGCAGCGAAGTCGCTTATCATCTCGGGATTTTGCCCGCGAAATTCACGTGTGACCCGATGAGCGTAGTAATTGGTGTAATTGCCAATTAATTACTTCGATCAGCCACTTGCTAACCGAGCTTTTTTTCCACTGGCTTCGTCATGCTTTTCGCGTTTTATCTGATGGCAATTAAGTTTGAGCACATTCCAGAATGTTCGTTTTTTGACATCCTGAGTCAGGTTTTTGGCCATAACTCCTCTTCTGTTGGAGATAGAGCCTTAATCCAAATAGATTTGGATTCCTCGCGAAAAAACGCGTGGGAATGATACACGGCGACTTGTTCCCAGCTCTATTACGCGAGTTATCTTTAGAAATGTTCGTTTTTTGACATCTTGATTCAGTTTTTCGGCCATAACTCCTCTTCTGTTGGAGATAAAGCCTTAATCTAAACAAATTCGGATTCCTCGTTGAAAAACGCATCGGAATGATACAAGGCGACTCGTTTCCAGCCCTATTACGCGAGATATGATCGAAAAAGTCCATTTTTTACACTTAGATTTAGCTTTTTGAGCACAACTACTTTTCTGTCAGACATAGAGCCTTGATCCAAACGCATTCGTATTCCTGGATTTTCCATTCGTCATTGAAACTTTGTAACTCGCTAGTTATTTGCCCATATTCGCTCCACTCGGGTGCAAAGAATCCTGTTACGTTTGTATTTGGCGTATCGTATCGAGATTTTCTATCGTCACCTGCGTTCCGGCGAGAGAATGGGCCGCGACCGATTAGGGAAAAATACTACTGGCACGCGTGTCCGTGCACGTTACATACCTGTTGCGCTTGCGTCATTGATCTGCATTATAATGAACGCCTATCCGGACTCGGGCGATGGGAAAGTGGATGGACGCGTCGTAAAACGCGGACGATATGGAATTCCGATGGGGGACCGTAAATAGATTTAATGGAACGCCGACGACTTCCAGAAAAGTCGCGATTAGAGAACAACTATGCATCTGGGACATCCGACGCTGATAACCTCGCCGCATCGACCTAAAAATCGCCATCCCAACTTCGTTTTCTCTCCTCTCCAATTCTTCGTCGCGCATACCGCGGGAAACGATCAGAATTACGATATTAAAAATCCCCAACAATTCGCTGCATTCGATGAAAAAAAAAAATCTCATCCAAATGTGTTTAAAAAAAAATCGTACAAATTGGAGCTCAATTTTTGATTTGTCCAAAATGGAGAAATCCCCGAGCAATGTTCCACTCGGTGTCAGGCGGGCTCGTCGATGCACAAGTTTGCGTTTTTTCTGCGCTCCTGCGATCTTTGGAATAAATTGGGAAACGAAAAATTGTCAAATTCATGAAAATCGCCTTTTTTAAAAAAAAAATAAATTATTTTTCCGTTTGTGAACGTGAAAAAAATGCGGTCAAAAATCGTATTATTTTCGCGGGTACCGACGGAGCTTGGATTTCGTCTCCGTCGATCTCTTTGACGAGCGATGCGCGATTCGCGCGGGTGTCTTCGAATATATTTCAATAATAATCGCGACCCACGCGAAAAAAAATGTTATTCCATCGCCATTGATAATAATACCGATGACGGCGCGGATGCAGATGAAAAACACGAGGTGCACTCGGTATTTCGAGTCATCGATCATCGACGCACGTGGCGGCGCTCGGCTTTGCGTTCCCGAAAACGGCGTCGCGTGGGCACTTTATTTCCATCGCCGAATCGCCCCGACGCCTCGCGGATAATCGGCGCCTAATTAATTCAGCCAATTACTTACCGGGATTCTGTTATTCCGAGTTTCGTTCCCACCGCTGGGAAACCTTCGATGTTTCGTACCTAGCAGCGCCCACGTACTTCTCCGTTGTTGTTCTTACATTTTCGTCGCCACTTCGCCATTACGTGAGATTTCGCCTTGCGCAGAAAACTCGTGTGCCCGCCGCGTTTCGTCGACGCCTTCGCTTCTTCTTCTCACTTCGCGCCTAATGAAACGACGAATATTTACCTACCGCACGAAAAAAAAAAAAAAAAACATCGCCTCTGCAAGCCTCTGAATTTCTCGCTCTTTCCAATTTTCGTCGTTTTTTCGCCCGTTCCACGTATATAGGACTACTCACCTCGGTCCCTCGTGTTTCCTCTGATTTCGCCTCTATTTTGTTATTTTTCAGAAATTTTTTTCCTTCGTTTAATTACTCTCAAAAGTTGTTACTTTTTTTATTACTTTTTTTTTCGTTCGTTTAATTACTCCCAAAAGTTGTTAGCTAATCTTGTCATCGTACCTGCATCCGGCACACCAAACACACCGCGAAGGGAGATTCCTACCAACCGGGTCTCACGATGCGTTCGCGAATTCGACCACGTCGAAGGAATGTCAACTGCGCCTACGCGCTGTTTTTCTCCGTAACGACGCATTTTCACGAAACTATTCGCCGTCTCAGTTTCCCACCTACGTCTCGAACTCTCGTGTCCGGTTTGCCTTGGAAAAACGATACGGTTTGCGCGCGAGAAAAAACATATTCCGAAGTCGCTCGATGGAAAACAGCCGGCGAGCACCGACGCCTCGTTCTCGTTACGCTTCGTACTGTATGTATCTACGCGGCTGCGAAAATTGCTCCTCGTTACGCTCGTAACAGCTCCGCTCGTCAGATCCGTAAACCGATTCTAAGATTGTCCGCATTTTTCTGCTCCCCGTTCGAATCTTCATCCTCCAGCTTAATAATAATTATAACTATACGCGCAACAATTATAATGATAACAATAGTATTATAATAATTATAGCTGTTGTTGCTGTTATTATCATCGTCGGAATCGATACTCGAAGTTTGAAGCGATTTACCGAAAAATTGAAAACTCTATCTCGTCGTTGTTCGCAGTTCCCGAAAGATTCGGATTTCAGCTTTAAAACCGTATTTTCAAAATCGCGCTACTATTTTTTTTCCGCGAGTTATTCCATCCCAGAGCGTCAAGTGTGGTTTGCATATTTTCCTAGAAATTATGCGAGACGTAAAAATGAAAAAAGATTTCGCTTTGCGATTAATTATACTTTTCGAATCGTACGATTAAGAAAAATTACGGCGGTAGTTTGTCGAGCGTTAAAATTGCACAGTTGTGGGTCGATAAAACAGAGCGCTTTCGCCGGCATAGGAGAAAAACGGTTCGAAACACGGCGCGTTGATGTCTGGAGAGAGAGAGATTTTTGGTTATTCGTGTCTCGATGAAAGAATGAAAAACCGACTTCGATATCCTATTTTGGGGAGGGAAATTGAGCGCAGGAGGCAATAACCAGAATGCAGTGTATTTTTTGCCAACGCTCCGATGGTAATAACCATTGTGTGTTGCTTCGATGTTTCGCGCGCTCGATGATGCTCGCGCGTCGTGGTCGCCATCTAGCGGTCGAGTCGCGAGTCACGCGCTTCGGCCGCTGCCTCACAGATGGCAGCAGCGTCGACTCGCAGCGCTACGACGCACGATGATGTATTCTGTAAATTTCGGAATTGGTATCGCGTTTAAAAAATTGTTCGCGTACGCGAATTTTTTTCCGCGACATCCGAGGATAGGAAATTACAACTTTTCTACCAATTCCGAGAGGAATTCAATTTTCTCGCCTTCAACATCGATGAGATAATTTTTCCGAACGAATCGGAATTCCGCGCGAATGATGCAGTTTTTACGGACGCAGTCTAATGATATCATCGATCATCGGGCGAAAATGTAGCCGACCAGGAAAAGTCGGAGAGGAAACGGAAGGAAAAAGAGGCGGAGAGAAAGGCGCGTTTTACTTCGCGCGCGGTCGTTAATCACGAACGATTACGAAAACAAACACGATATAGAACCGGTCGATTCCGTGGCGGATGCATCGAGAGAATTCCTTCGCGCACCGCGAGTCGTTCGTGTAATAATTCCGCGAGGCGCAGTGATTTTTCTGGGTCGATGCGACGTCGTCGAATGGATGTTCCTCGTCGCTATGAACGATGAGCCTCGGATCGAAGCGATTCATTTCCATACATCCACCAGTCGGTCTTCCGTTATTTCCGCGTACGAATTCCTAATCGAACGGATATCTTATGCGTATAATTTTTTCTCACAATCACCATCTCCCATCAATTTCATCTGCAGAAAAAAATTATTTTCTAATCTGCGAAAAATGTAGAGAAATCCGATCTCGTTTCAGATCTGCAATTTTCAAATTTTCTACTGGAAATCTCAGAATTCTCATCGAAATTTTGATGGTATCCTGAATTTCCAATTTTTATTATTATTATTATTATTATTATACTACAAAAGTAAAATAAAATGAAGGAAATAAAGTGAAATAAAATTATTGCTGTAAATAAAAAAATCCTTGTTCCAATGACAACCCATCTGTAGGTACTTATCCGTAGCCGGTCGAGAGTCGTTGGAAACTCGGTAATTCGATGAGTAGGTGCATACGTGTTGAGGTCGAACCGCCTTTCGCGATGACGAATCAGCCCGGCGCTCTAGCGGTTGTCGTTAAAAATCTTGAGAAATAGGAAAAAAAAGGAATGGAAGGAAAAGAATCGAGTAACGGTATCGCCGCTGCAAACGACGCGCGCTTCCTAAACATAGTGGTTACATCGCTGGTAGCGTTACGCTCGCCCCGTGACGAGCGGAGGGGCCTCTCTTTCTCGCCCGTTTCACGCATTTTTCACGACGAACGATCGTGCAATTATTCGCAATTTACGAGAACACCGCGATCCTCTTACCTGCCTACCTGCAAGTGCATGCAATAACGCACGCACGTCTCGCTACCTTCGCATACTTCGAGTGCAACGCGAGGAACGGACGGTGGTCGTACGTCAGCTGTCGTTACGCCGCGCCGTGTACAGTTCACCTGCGATTTCCGCGTGTAATCCTTCCGCGCGAGAAAAAACGAAATACTCGAGATTGTTTCGATTTGGCAACAAGTTTTTGAAAATTAAAATTCACCAACATTTTTTTCCGCCTCCCAATATTTTTTTTCCGCCTCCCAATATTTTTTTTCCGGTAGCTCGCGTCAATTCAGGCGGAAAGTTCGCAGTGACGTTTTTGGTTCGGATCGCTAGTTCGCGAGTTACGAATTTTCGCGAATCCGCGCGTCCCGTCTTCAACAATTTATATCCGGGGAAGGACGCATTTTAGACAAAAATGTTAGGGAACATTTTTGGTCGAGGTTCACGCGAAGTCGTTGAAAAAAAATAACCCGAGCCGGAAAAACGATTTTTGATCCCGGCGCCTGGAAGCACGCAACCCAACTCGCACCGCTGCGTGCACGCGCACCGCCATGCGGGCGCTTCGCTGCTGTCGTTTGAGGAATTTGTTATCGCGCGTGATTTGCGAGCGGCGTGACGATTGATCCTAATTAATTTGCCCGACAATGTTGTCGCTCTTTATCGATATTCATCGCGTTTTTTCACCTTCTATCTCCCAACGCCGTGTCGTCTGTCAACCGCAAACAAGGCGATAATCAAGATCGCGCGTAATGACGCGTAAAGCATTAGTCATCGCGCAAAAAAGGTATCGGCTGACCTTGAGAAGAATTCACGACGAAAGATAGACGCGAGCGGATTTCACTATCCGACGTTGGAATTCGTAATCTTCGATAGTTGATCGATTCGCGGGGAATCTCTGACCTTCCACGCCCAACGTGGCAAAGTCCATCCGTCCCTACGTACAAAACAGCGCCACTGTTGTTTTTCCCAATTTTCCCAAATTTTTTTTCCCGCGAGTTTTCGAATCTTGCGTTACCCATTTGGCGCTTTATTATGTACCTCTTCTCCCCATTTTTTAATTTTTTTCACCAGATTTCATCCACGTTTTTCTACACTCACCCCAACTGCTCTACATTGCTTTTCGCTCGCCGGAGCGACGCGTCGTTGTCGCAATTTTTGGTACAACCAGCTAGCCAAACTCCGGCAACCCTCGACACTCTGCCGCGATAGTTTTACGTTATTCTCCGTCAAAGGCACACGTTTGACCTAATATGGCGGGGCGCCTATCCGAAATGGGATTGTAGTCGTTGTCCAAACCGTCGCGCTCAGCTGGAGCAAACGTGGCGGGGGCACGCGTGTGTCGCGTGTGCGCGTGTTCTCCTCGGCTCTGCCGAGAAGGGGATCGGCGAGGTGGCGAACGGCGTCGCGACGCGCGCGAGAGAGACGCGGCGAGAACTCCGCGTCCCTCTTCGCCTGTATGCAGGGTACGTGTCGTGCGTGTTTCTCGCGATACCGCCTCTCGTTGCTCCTTCTTGCCCAGTTAAGAGCAAAGAGTCGCGTCGGATTGCCGAGAGTTACTCCACGGGCCCATCGCCTCTTCCGCGACCATTTCGACCCGGAAACTCGACGAATCATTTTTTCCTCTCATTTTTTGAAAAAATTCCATTAATCGTATAAAATTTGTTAAAATTGTTCAAAATCTGTAATTTTTTTTTAAATTTTGCAGAAATGTTTTTAATATTTTTAAAAATTGTTTAAAATTGCAGAAATTGTTTAAAATTCTGTAAAAATTGTTTAAAATTTGGTAAAAATTGTTTAAAAATTGGTAAAAATTGTTTAAAAATTGGTAAAAATTGTTTAAAAATTGGTAAAAATTGTTTAAAAATTGTTTTAACAATATTGGGGAAAAAACGGTCAAATTGGCGCGATTCGCGTTGGTGGTGTGAGAAGGCGCGGGAAAATCGGGGACGTCGACGAGTCTCGCGAACCGATGTGAATGGTAATAAGAAAATGAAATGAAAAATTGTTTCGTCGTCTAGAAGTCGAAATCTATCAACGTTCCGGCGCATTTGACTAATTTAGCGTTTAACGACGCACACCTTGAATACGAATCGGTCGCGCGGACGGGAAACGCGTGAAATTTACCATTCGGAATAACAGTGGCGACGAATCGTGAGGCGAAACTGTGATTCTCGACGAAGTTTTGGCACTTGCAAATCGAACTAACGAGGAACGCGCGGAGTAGAATTGCGGAGCCTGATTCTCCGCTTGATTTTTGCGAAAGACGAGTTCTTGAGATCGGTTAACTTCGACGATCAACTTCTTCTATTTATTTTCAATTATTCGTTTTTTCGACAAATTTGTCTACTTTGAAAAAAAATGTCAAATGGTAGTTCTACACTTAAACGCGAGAGTAAGCTACTGAGAAAATAAATCGTAACGGATTTTTCTCGACTCGTCATCGATACCAAATTTTTTTACAGATCCCCGACATTTTTTGACTCGAAAACAATTTTTTTTATTTACACAACAGTCTCAAATATTGCCACTTGAAACTACTGGACTCAGTAAAAATAGTTGTTGGTTTTTTAATCCTGTAATGATGAGGGGAAAAAATCAAAAATTGTTTTGAAGTCAAAAATTGTCAAGGATTTGTAAAAAAAATGTGACATCAAAATTTAAAACAACTAAACAACAACGAATAAGCAAAAGAGGGAAAACAACGTCGAAGTGAAAACGCGTGGAATTTGCAGGTGAATGAAAATCGTTGAGAAATCCATAGAAACTTGGTGGAAAAAAGGAAGAGAGAAGCGTAAAGAAAAAGAATTGTAGTCGCGAAAGATGTCGTCGTCGACGAAGAGTACGCAGGCGGCGATAAAGCGTCTGGAAGCGATGTTCAGGGACGTTAAGCTCGAGCTGAAGCACGGCCAAGGCGAGTCGATCACGATCGAGACGAAGGTGTCGAGCTGCTGCGACGTGCACGGGAAGAACGCGAAGGACGGCTGCGGGGGTCGTCGCGGATCGTTGGGAAGCATCCTGCACCGGAGTCGCGATTCCGCGTCGTTTCCTCGTCAGCAGCGTCGCGACAGTTTCTCCGGAGCTTCGTTGACCCGCCGAAGCTCGTTGTCTTACCCCTCCGCGCCGGGGCGCCGCGACAACATGCATCCCTCTTCGTTCCCGAGCACGTTGCGCAAGAGTTCGCTGGGCGCGTCGACCGGGGCGATAAACGGCACCGGGAGGTTCGCGCGGGAGGCCTCGTCTCCGCTGCGTCGCGATCCGATCGGCAGATCGATGGTTTGCCTGAAGAAGGACACGGCGTCGAACTACAACAGTCCGTTGCGTCGCGATTACGTGGCGAAATCTCTGCAGAATTTGCAGAAGCCGTGCAAAAGTCCGTCGTCACCCGGCGGCCACGACTTGAAGAGTCTGTTCGGAAATTCCCAGGGAAATCTGCGGACGAGCCTCGTTGGCTCCCAGAATAATTTGCGGGGCGGTTCGAACGGAAACATCAGGGGCAGCGCGAGCCTCGCGCCTCGCCGGGATCACTTTTACGGATCCAATGGAAATTTGCGGAAAGACAACAACCTGGCCGTGCCCGTCAGACGGGAGCAGAGCTTCGACGGGCGCAGCTTCGCGGACAGGCGAAGGTTCTCGACGGACTCGTTGGAGAACTTGAAGAGAAACTCGTGGGATCCGGGACGTCGGGGCTCTTCCGGATCTTCCGGTGGTTGGGATGATCCTATTTGGGAGGAGGAAAGCGTCAACAGCAACGAGCAGGTATTTTCTCATCGAATCTACGACGAAAGAAATCCGCCCAATCAAGTTCCAACTATTTCGACAAATTTTCCAAATATACGGACCTATTTTCTACCAAAAACATTCCAATCATTTCTATCACATTTTCGATAGGCTGCACCAATTTTGCCAGACATTTGAAAAGGTCTTCTCCAAAATTATTCCAATTTTTCTGAATTTATTTCACCTTATCTGAATTTATCTGGATTTTTCCGGATTTATCTGAATTTTTCTGGATTTTTCCGAACTTTTCTGGATTTTTCCGGATTTTTCTGGATTTATCTGCTTTTTTTCTGGATTTATCTGAATTTTCTGGATTTTTCCGGATTTATCTGAATTTTTCTGGATTATTCCGAACTTTTCTGGATTTTTCCGGATTTTTCTGGATTTATCTGCTTTTTTTCTGGATTTATCTGAATTTTCTGGATTTTTCCGGATTTATCTGAATTTTTCTGGATTTATCTGAATTTTTCTGGATTTTTCCGGATTGTTCTGGATTTATCTGCAGTTTTAACGTAACAAATGTTAAACATTATATATGGGGAGTAAAAATGGACGACGACGAGAAATTGTCGCTGAAATTCGAAAAAATATGTATGCAAAAAAAAAGAGCAAAGTCGATCGCACGGGGAAGATAAAAATGGATGCAACGCGAACGAACGAAATCGAGATGAGAAAGAAACGAAGGAGAAATCATTGATAGATCGCTAAAGGATCGACAACGATCGAGAAAATCGATCCGCGTCGCGGTAGTCGCGAGTGTCGCAACTAGTCGGTGACTAACGATAAGCAAAACCGCCATGCGACCACGATCGACGAATGCCCGGTCCATGAACGGCGTCCGATTACGTCACGCCGCTGGGATACCGCGAACCTGCGAATCGTTGAATAATCGCGAAGCCGACACGGCGATGTATGCGAATGTGCGCGACCATACGAACCATCGATGACCGCGTTCGTTCATTTCACTTCTGCTTACCTGTCCGTTCCTCCTCTTCTTCTTCATCTCCTGGAGAGTTTCTCCAAGTGTTTCGTCGTCTCTCGCCTCGCGATCGCCTCGCCAAGTCTCGCGTTTTCACAACTTTCGGCCCGTCAAACGTTTCCTCGATTCGATCATAATTTTAAATAAACGTGACGATCGCACACCTTGTTATGCGCGACTCTTACTCACAGCCGCCAAATATCGACGGAAATAAATAAATAAATAAGGGAATAAATAAATTGACGAATAGATGAATAGACGAGTAGTTAAATGGATGAACGGATAAATAGATAAATAGATAAATAGATAAGTAGATGAATAAATAAATATATAGATAAATAGGTCGATAAATAAATGCGCTGAGAAAAATGTATGTGCGCGAATAATGTTGTGAATATTCGCGGGAAAATATCCACGTCGCGCGTTACATTTTTATGTTTGCTCGACTATTCGACCTGATCGCAGCGGCCAGCCGATATTTTCCGTTTAATTTGCGACTGATCGGCGCGAAACGGAAAAATGGTCGTTTTTGCTCGCTCGCGATGCGAGTTCTCCTCGACGTTGTTGCTTTTTCCATTTGTTATTGCTTTTCGAAAAAATATGGCCAACGACGAGGCTCGACCGCCCACGCCGCTCTACATATGGCGACGCGTCGCGAATCGTTTGAGAGACGAGGAAAAAAAGAGGAGATAAAAAAATTGAGCGAGAAAAGAGGAAGAAAAATAGCGATACGCGTCATTGGCACGAGTGTATGGGAGTGCCACGTGGTCGGTAAACAATGACGGTGGAGAAAAAAATCCGCCTCTCGTTTATACGATAGGCATCGCCTCGTTTCCCTTTCGCGACATTATTTACGACCTGCAATTATGCAAATCCAAAGCGTAACAAGATTTTCAACGGAGTTCTACGCAAAACTGTGTATATTTATATTCCCCCGCGCAAGCTCCACGAATAATCACGATTATCGGCGAGCAGTTAAAAAAAAACATTTTTTCCTTCCAAGTCATCTCAAAAGTTTCTCCGATGTTTACAACAAATTCTCCCCAGAGGCCAGTTGGATATTTCGATTCTACGAGACACGCCATCATTTTTTGTTTTTCCATATACCTAAGTATTTTTTCGTTCTCTCTAGTTAAAACTGGGGATTTTTTATTTTATTTTATTTCGTTGCACATATTTGTGTAGGGAATTCAATTCTCTACAAAAAAGCTCTGAAAGACTTTTATCGTAATCCTCAAGGGTAAAAAGCCATCAGGTTTTGAATTCTCGCAGCTATGTGAACTTCGAGGAGGATAGTTACAGAATCACAATTTGCAGTGATTCACATAATTTCAGGATAATTTATTAAATTTCTACGCATCTAAAATATTGTTCACCATTGTGGAAACTTTTTACATTGATTGCGAGTATTTATTTGTAAATTCGTTAAATTGTAGACCCATTTATTAAATTAAATAGCTGCTTCCTAGCTATTTTCCTTGTAATGTACCGAGCTGCGCGTCTTCAGAGCCTGATAACTTTTTACCCGTTAGGATTACGATAAATCTGTTTCCGAGCTTTTTCGTAGAGAACAACATTTCCTGCAGGAATATGCGCATCGGATGAAAAAAAATTAATTTATTTCGTAGTTTTAACCGGAGAAAACGAAAATAAAAATTGTTTCACGTGCCATTTTGATGAAAAAAAAAAGATGGAGCGTCTCGAAGGAGCGAAATATCGACTCATCAAGGAGAACGTTTTTCATGCTTTAGAGAGAATTTTGAGATGATGGGAACAAAATTTTTTTTGGACCACTGTAATGTATTTTCGTCGCCTTGAAAATCATTCGTCGAACGCAAAACGAAAGAATTGTGATGAAAGTAATGAAAAGCGAAGGAAGACGAGGAAAAACGTTGTCAGCTCCTTATCGCAGTCTTTGGATGCCGTTTTTCGGGGTTTTCTTGACTCGCGCGCATTTTTGGCGACGAGTTTCGCCGGGCATCGATGATGCGCGTGACGGAGCGTGGAGGAATAACGATGAATGTTCGCTGGCTTCGTCGTGATTATGGTAATTCGTACGCGAGTTCCGTAATGATGCCTCGGAGGTAGGAATTAGCGGCGAAACTGAACGCGTTCATTGAGAATTTCGTTACACCTTCGGCTGGGAAGATTGACGGGTTCGAGGTGTTTCGAATAAATGATCGTCCATCGATTGTATACACGCCAAATATTATTTCCCGTTCGTTTTCTTTATCTCCGCCCTTCCGAAGTCATCGCGCATTTTTACGCTCTTCACCGTTTCAGTCTCAAATTTTTTCAGTCATCGTATATTTTTTTTTTATTAATTTTTCAATTTTTTTTATTGAGATTTGGTTTCCCAATACCAGCACGCTTTTTCTCTACTCTACTATACACCAACAAAATTTGGACACCTCCGTCTTCCTCTATTTCCACCGAAGCGAAACTGTACATAAAAATTGAAACGACGATTTATAGATTAAAAAATGAAAAAAATTTCCGCGGAAAAAATAGAAAAACATAAGAAAAAAATGAAATTTGCTAAAAAAAAATAAATAGTTTTTTACCTAGCTTAACGTTTATTAAAGTTGGGAAATAAAATAAGGCGGAGGTACCAGTTTCTTATCTTGTTCTCTTTCTCGAATCGTTTAGCGACAACGTTGAATGGAGGATCCAAGATGGTGGCGATTTTGTTCCTTTTGTCAGAAATTTGAGGTGCGGATGGAGTCAGTCGAGGCGTTACGTGATTCGGTATCGGCCAGGCATTTCGTTCGAGTCTCTCTCTCTCTCTCTCTCTCTCTCTCTCTCTCTCTCTCTCTCTCTCTCTCTCTCTCTCTCTCTCTCTCTCTCTGTTCATCTTTCGAGTGGGTATGGAATCGGTGCGATGTACTCTCGAACGCGCGTCGCTCGTACTTTGATACGCAACGCGACTCCTTCGGTGGGGGAAAAAGTGTGTCGCATTCCCAGGCAGAAAAAAATCTGTGGCGCCGTTGGAACGAACTCCCAACCGATCGTCTAGGAAGTCGAAGGAAAACTACACGATTCTTCGCCAAAATCGCCTCTCGTTCTCGTATCTTCATCCACGGCACCGCAAAAAAACCGCGTTTCTTCTTACGATTTTTGCAATTGTTTATAAAAAATTGTTTATAAAAATTGTTTAAACAAATGACGATAAAAGTTGTTACTTCGAAAAACTGATCGCGCCAATCGATTCTACAGCCAAATCGATGCCGAAAGGCAGATCCTCGATAATTTGCACGTCTCCGAACTTCAATTGTTTATAACCGTTTTATAAATTACAAATTACAAATTACAAATCGAAGTTCGACGAAAAAATTGTCACGCGTGTTTTCGTCGAGTTTGTTCCCGTAGAATTTATCAGCTTTTCATAATTTACATAATTTTATCATAATTTGTTTAAACAATTTTTTAAATAAACAATCGCAAACGTCAAAATAACGCTGAGAGTGGAATTTACTGGTAGAAAAACGACGTCTTAGGATTAGCTTTGGCATGCAAATGCCGGAGAACCGGTTGGAATTTTGTTTTGGTTCTTTCGACGCTAAAACGGTTTCGACTCGGCAGTCCGAGTCGGAGCGAGGAACAATGAAGTGACATCGTCACGCTCGACTGACATTCCGTCTGAAACAAATGACAAATTGGACGACTCGCGACCGGGAGAAAATCGTCGTGGAGTTCGTTTCACGGTGTCGCGTTTCGCTAAAAGCTCCTTTTTTCCCACGTCGCGCCAAGGAATCCTCGAGCAGTCCAGGAGCACGGGAGTCGCGCGGCGTTTCCGCGCCGAAATCGGCTCTACCCCAAACATTTATCCGGCGAGTCGAAAAATCCGCCCAACGTTGTTTAAAAAAACTCGATTCACGGCGAAACAATTCCGCCAATTTTCATCGTACAGCCGTAATTCTGTGGCTCGATCTTTAATCGAGCAACCGAGAAACACGGAACCATAAATTCATACGTGGATTCCGTAGATCTATAACTTGCTGCATTTGTTTAGTATATAAGGAACTAATAATGAAGCTGTGACTACCTAGCTAAGAATTACCAATATTGACAGTGGCCCACGCGTGCGCCAAATTTGTTATCGGTTAAAATTGGTTATTGGACAGTCGATCGTATTGTAATTATAAACCTGAGAATATAAGTATAATTGAACGAAGTAACAGCGAGCACATTTTTTGTTGTAAATATCATTAACTTTTTCTTCCTCGGTACTTGGTTAACTAATTGATTAATTAATCGAGTCAACGTTGATTTTCCACGGTCAGGCTCGGGATACTACTGATTTGAGAAGCCGGGTCCAGCGGCTCGGCCAATGATCATGCGAGACTTGCGCCAACTGCAAAAACCATTGGCCGAGACGCGGACCTTGCCTGGCCCAATGGTTCTTTTCTTCCCGAGCAATGAATCAGCCGATTTTCGTTTCTTTGACGTTTCTCGCGTCCACGATCATCAATATTAGGACTTTGATCTAAATCTAGGACCCAACATTTTTTTTAAGCTCACAATTTTTAACTCAACACGTTTTTCTCTCACACTGCACAACGGTAGTTGGGCAAGGCAAAAAAATATGTATATAGATTGGTAATATTGTTCTGAAAAAAATGGCGAAATAGTATTTCGTTAATCATTGATACATCTTCTGAAAGTATAAAGTCAGGGAAAAAGTAAAAAATGTCACTCGACGTGAATTCAAAAAATCCATTGACAAATTTATTAATCTTGATTGAAACGAAGAAATCATGGTTGTACGACGAAAAGTGGCGGGGGGTTGTAACTGCTTGCTTTCTGGTCCACGACCATGCGAAATTTTCGGAGGATCAACGAAGTTTCGTCGAATACCCGGACGACGACGACTCGTGTCCTCGGTTAATTTTCCGCAAGCAGCGATTAATATTCCCAGTTTTTCGCTTCATCGTTTCATCGTTCGCTCGTTAGTGGTGAAATCGCGGCTGGACGGCGTTTCTAAAAGCGACGGAGCGTTCAGCGAACAAATCGATCGCGTTGTCGAGAGAAGTGCGAATGCCTACGCGAAGTCCGGAAATCTGCGAAACTTTCACTCTCGAATCGTTCGTCGATGACGTAAGCTGGTCACTGCGAAGCACGTAGTTTTCGATTATCGAATTATCAGAGCAAAAATAAAACAAAATAAAACAAAACAAAATAAAACAAAATAAAATAAAATAAAATAAAATAAAATAAAATAAAATAAAATAAAATAAAATAAAGTCAAATCAAATAAAATAAAATAAAATAAAATAAAATAAAATAAAATAAAATAAAGTAAAATAAAATAAAGTAAAATAAAATAAAATAAAACAAAATAAAACAAAATAAAATAAAGTAAAATAAAATAAAGTCAAATCAAATAAAATAAAATAAAATAAAATAACATGAAACAAAATAAAATAAAGTAAAATAAAATAAAGTAAAATCAAATAAAATAAAATAAAATAAAATAAAACAAAATCAAATAAAGTAAAATAAAATAAAGTAAAATCAAATAAAATAAAATAAAGTAAAATAAAATAAAGTAAAATAAAATAAAGTAAAATAAAATAAAATAAAATAAAATAAAATAAGATAAGATAAAATAAGATATTATAAAATGAGGTGAAATGAAGTGAAATAAAATAAAATGTAAATCGATTCTGCAATTTCATCGGTTCGTTTCATCGAATTATCGTTCTCCACGGATTTCACTTTTTTTCTTGATTGTTTTTTGTTTTGTTGCCGACTCGTTGTCAAAAGTTCGAGGCGATCGGATCGGACGCGCGTGGCGTTTAGTTCGGCTGGCGCGAGCGAGTCGCGTGCGCGAAGTGAAAATGAAAGTTGTCGTTTCTTCGGCCTCTTCGGTCCTCGAATCTCTCGAGGAGGCGCGAACCTAGTTTTCCTCGGGGTTCTCGCCGCGTTCGGAACGACGATGCGTGGAGGTGTCGACGGGAGAAGCGCGAAATCGCGATTTTTACGCGCCGACGGTCGCCGATCGACCGGCAGACCGATCGCCGCGGTTTCAGTTCGATGGAAACCTTTTCGTGCGGAGGCAGTCGACGCGATCGATCATATTCGCGACGGCGAGTAAAAAGAAACGAACAAAACGATAAATCGACGGAGAAGAAATAAACTTGACGACGAGTAAAAAAGCGGAAAAAACAAAGGAGACACTAAAAATACAGACGAAATCGGTGATAAAACGTTGGAATACGAGAAAACTGGGTTGAGCATGATAATCGAAAATTCGACCGAACAATAGATTCGCTGTTACAAATGAAATCAGCGTGTTTCGCGGCACGCGACGAATAACCAATGACTATCAATC
The DNA here is from genome assembly GCA_963969455.1 of Arge pagana. Classification (NCBI taxonomy): domain Eukaryota; kingdom Metazoa; phylum Arthropoda; class Insecta; order Hymenoptera; family Argidae; genus Arge; species Arge pagana. The sequence continues at coordinate 1,568,098 of OZ018310.1, forward strand.
GATTCTCCGTATGAAAAAATATATATACATATAAAAAAAAAAAATTTGCCCCGACGAACAAAAAATTCAAAGTAACTTCCGACGAATTTCTCTCGTTTGCTTGTTTTTTTCTTGCTGAATCGGAGGGAAAGTAGTGAAAAATGCGGAAATATTTTCCCGATCTCGAATTGAAATGAAAAATCATTCTTTTTTCGTTTCTTCTCCCAAAGTTCCGTACCTGAAAATTGAACAAATTTGCTCGACTTCGGTCCAAAATACCAGATTATCGATCGTCTGACTTAAAAAATCGTTTGTTTTTTTCAATAATTTGAATAATTCTTGGAAAATTGATTTTCCATCGACACGCCGAAAAAGATTGAGAATAAACGATTTAATAAAAAGTGATGGGACGTTAAATAAACAAATAAATAAATAAATAAATAAGTAAATAAATAAATAAATGAGTAAATACATAAATAAGTATATAGATGAATAAATAAATAAGTAAATAGATGAATAAATAAATAACAAAGTCGCGATGCGTGGCCTACCATATTTTTTGGACGATCAATTGTTGGACGTTCTCGCGAAGAAAAGTCGATGCGTGACAGAGGAAAACGCACAGGACGAATCTTTCGATTCTCTGGAGTACGAGGTAACGAAAAACACGTCGTATACATCGAACGTGCATAGAGACGCGAAGGAGCTGACGGAACAAAAAAAAAGAGCGGGAAATAAAGTTGAAAAACGGACGAGAAGTAGAATGAAAAAGCGGGGAAAAAACAAGATAGGAGGCGTAGAAATGTAGATCGAATGGAACGAGAACGGTTGGAGGCAGAAGAGAATTTCTCAGCTTTAATTCGTAGTAGATTCCATTTTTTTTTTCCTTGGCTCTTTTTTTTGCCGCAGAAATGAGTCACAACCTTGCGATGATGATTTGCCAATTCTTACCGCAACGCTGGAACGAAACGGTCATTTTCGAGTCACGGAGGGGCGCGATAAATCACAGTTTGTCGGTCAGTTATCGCCGTAACGCGCGATAATTTCGACCAATTTTCTGCGCCCACTTATCTTGCCATCTTCTCAGCAATTTCCATCGTACAGTTTTGCCAAAAATGAAAAAAATTAAAAATCTGCTCCTCGCGTCTCTTAAACTTTTTTTTTCTATGCCTCTCAAGCGATTGCTTCGCGTTCAGTTTTTTCGTTGCTTCCGGATTTTTCCCCCATTTTTCTGCGGTCTTTCGTTCGTTTCGTCTCCCACCAGTTATTTATTTTCTATTATTTTATTTTATTTTATTTCTATTTCTATTTATTATTTCTATTTTTTATTTCTATTTTTTATTTCTATCATTTTACTCCAATTTATTTTTCGCATTTCGTCGTATTTCGTTGCTCGAATTTCCGACAAATTATTTCGCTTCCAGCTGTCAGACGCCAATTTTCGCAGCTGCGTTGTTCAATTTTTGTCTCATTTGTTAGTGGAAATCCACGCTTTTCTCAATGTTGTCGCTGTCACCTCGCTCCGTCCGTTTTCTTCGCGTCGACTGACGAAATTTGTGGGAAATAGGTCGTCGAAGTCGACGTAATTCGCGCGGCTGAATAAACTTTATCGAGGAGAAACCGTCGATTACGAATAAATGCCAAGGATCTCGCGTATTATTTTATCCACGTAACGAACGACGAGGCAGCCTCGCAACAATTAGTAACGACCAGTCGAGAAGGAATCCGTGAGACGAGAGGCCTTTCGTTGCCTCACCGAACTTGACACAGTTTATCGCTCTCTCTCTCTCTCTCTCTCTCTCTCTCTCTCTCTCTCTCTCTCTCTCTCTCTCTCTCTCTCTCTCTCTCTCTCTCTCTCTCTCTCTCTCTCTCTCTCTCTCTCTCTCTCTCTCTCTCTCTCTCTCTCTCTCTCTCTCTCTCTCTCTATCTTTCCACTTTTTTCTCCCTTCGTTCGCAACAATTACCCGCGCTCCCAAACATGGCGTGAAATTTTATATCCCGCGCGTCCGTGAGATGTGTTGTATCTCGTCTCGCCACGCCGATCTGACCATTTTTATACATTCATAAATAAGTTTATAAATAAATTCACGAATGAATTTAAAAACAAATTTATAGATAAATTTATAAATAAATTCATGGCTAAATTTCTAAACAAATTAATAGATAAATTTATAGATGAATTTGTAGATGAATTTATAGATGAATTTGTAAATGAATTTGTTTCTCCACGCGAACAATTGGAAAAATTATTTTCATTTCGCAAGAATCTGACTCGCGTTTTATTATAATATTAGAAAGTGGTCGACGATGATGTTCAACGTAAATACTCGACTGATGGTGACGATTAAAACGTGTATCGGCGGAAACAGCAATGAGAAGTTGTTATTCCATGGCAATTATTGCCACGTTTCTTTATTCTAATTTGATTCGACTTTCGTGTTTTTACTCTTGCGAGCGACGCGCGATCGTTTTCCTGTTTTTCACCCTTGCTTCCGGTTTCGTGTTCGAGTATCCGGTTCACTTTTCTACATTCGTCGCATTATTGCGAGTTTCTCGAAAATGAGCTTCGTGCTACACATCGTCCGGAAATTAAAAATCCGATGGTTTGATTGAGAAAAAAAAATCGGTAAGAATAATCCGCGTTAAGCTTCCAGAACTTTCCGATCGTGGATCGATTCTGCGACGCGAAACGGTCGCGAAAAATGTGAAACTCGAAATCTCGCGCCATAAATGAGTGAAAGTGAGCAAAAAATGCAACCGATTTCGTCGAAGATTCGGAACTTTGTCGGAAATCGGTAAAAATCGGCAAAAACAGTAGCGATCTCGTCGAACGTCGGCTCGATTTCGTGGAATTCGTCGAAATTTCGGTGATGGTGACGCGATTTTTCGGAAAATCGGTATGAAATCGGTCGAAATCGGCAAGGAATCGTCGAAAATCGGCATAATACAGTCGCGATTATCTGCGCTATCATCGAAATCGGCATGATCGGTTGAAAATCGGCACGATTTCGTGCGAAATCGGTGGGAAATCGGTAATCATGTAAACGATTTAGCTCTGTTTTTTACGGTTTTATCGAACGATCGGTAAAATCTCGTCGATACTGTCCATAACGTTGTTAAAATCGCGACAAAAAGACGCGAAAGACTACGAATGTTGTTTGTGGAACGGCTGGTGCGTAAAACGCAGTTTCAAGGTACGATTTCGGTGATTAAATCGCCCACCGCGTCGTTTAAATGGACCGTTGACATATACGCCACATTGCCGTTTTTGGATGTCGTAAAATTGAAAAACCTTCGCGGCCTCCGATAATTGCTCATCGATTATTCGCTCGTCCGTTTGACGTCTCGAAAATAAACGGTCGGAGTTTTTGGACGCGCGAGTAGGTGGACCCGCAACGTCGACCAGACTCGAGATGATCGTGTCAGTTCCAAAACAAATTATGTGGAAAAAACAAAAAAAAAAACAAAAAAACGACGGTCGTCGAAAACGACGTCCCGATACTTGCAGAAAGAAAAGGACGAGTCCCCAAAAACTACCATGACAAAGCGCGATCGTCGCTCGCCCGCGAGAAAGCTACCTCAACGACATCTCTGTGCACGAGCCGCAACCCCGATCTCCCCAGATTTCCTACTTTACCGACGCTCGGTAAAAGCGATATCGGCAATTTAAACATCGAAGATCACGACAATATCGATAGATGGTAATCAACAAAAACAATCTACCGATTCATGCTCCGTCGGTAAAATCGAATTCCTCGTTACCTGATCGGTAGAAACACTATAGCTTCCTCTTCTCCCGTGCTAAAATAATTCCCAGAAAAATTGAATCAACTTTTTCTTTAATTTTTTGTCGTACAATATTATCAATTTTTTTCTCTTATCTTCAATTTTGCGCACTCTTTATATCGGTGGCATTTTCCCCGATGGTTATTTATTCGCGCTGACGAATTTCGAGGGCAGCGATGAAAATTGTGGTTTTTGTGGTAACCATCTTTCGTACTGAACCAGAATTATTCGAAATTTGACGGGGTTTTCGCGTTGTTCGCCATTACACTGCACGAGAAACGGCGGAGAGCTCCGATGACTGTGACGCGCTCGCCTGTGTCTCTGTTCCTCTCAATTACCGAGCAGCATACGGTAATCTAATACCGTAACAATTTTGTACCGTAATTCGATCGCTCTGTAATATATTCCATAGAAAAATAATGGGGATCGTCACGCTTCCGTCTATCGCGGACTCATCGACCAGCATTATTCGTACGCGTGCTTTAACCATCATTTTTCTTCCCCCCCGGATCGCCGAGGTCATCGGCCCTTTGATTCGCGCAATATCACGAGCATCGCGACGAAGCGACCATCTCAGAAAAAAAATACGAAAATAATATTCTAAAAAAGCCAAAAAAATAATACGCCACTCGTCAAAAAGCGATCACACTTAGTAACCAGAAAACGTGGGAGCAAAAATTTTTCCTCGATGAGAAAATTGAGGTCACGCGAATAAATAAATAATTCGGTGCTAAATTTTTCCTCTCGTCATTTTCTTGATTCATTCGCTCGGCACATTTTTTAACGAAGCGATCGTTTCGGGGGGAAAAAAATTGCGAAAATTGCTGGCCAGACGATGGAGCCGATGAATGGCCTATTAAGATAATGATAACAGCGCTACAACGATGCAGCGAAGCGATTTCAAATAAATTGGTCGTTTCTAATTGGCCTCGCGATTCTTTGTCGTCGATATCCGCCGTGTCGAGTGTTTATCAAATTTTATGCATCGTCGTTGGTGTGTTTTTCCCTTTTTCGTTTGTTTCTCGATAAGCTCGGGATTTTTCTCGGCATTGTTATTATCTTTTTCCACGATCGGTTTGCCGCAGCGCTAGTCGACCGCTGCTTTCACTTGTTATTACGGGAATAAAAAGTATTATAAACATTTGTAAGAGCTTGCTCTCTTGGCTCGCGGAGCAATGTGCAATTTGTGTGTTAATTGGTCCAGCAGCCACGCGATTGCCTGGCTCCCGCACGCGGGTTGACGCAACGCCTGCGATTACGCGGCCCAAAAAGTGGAAAAGACCCTTCGAGAAACTGACGAAAAATATTGGCTCGAAAAAGCGATAGAAAAAACAAAAAAACATGGCGAACGGAGATCTTCGCTCTGGTATCTCGAAATTGTTTCCTGCCTGCCTTTCAGATCATTCAGATATGAATTTGTACGGCGATTTGGGAAGACTATGTGAAAGTTACTCGGGATCTTCGCTCCCCGCAAATCTATCCCGCAATATCTTGGGAACTATGAACTTTTTGAGGAAATTGTATAGGACCTAACTTGTAGCCGAGACAATTTTCTCCAAAAAGTATTTCATCAGTTTTTTTTTAGGAGTGATCGTTCGCGAGATATTCGCGGATCGGCGGAACGCACGCCGACAGCGTCTATCGCCCCGCGCGTGTTTCGGACGATATATCTCGTGAACGATCACTCCTACGAAGAAAACCGATGAAACCATTTCTACGGCAAATTGTTCTAGCTTCAATTTTGGTTTCATGCGCTTTTGCCATAGAATGCACCGTTCTCGAGATATTCGCGTAACTTGTGTCGCGTTCGTCGAATAGACGAAACAAATCTGTATTTTTTTCCCTCTTCTGATCAAATTTCGCTCTCGTTTTTGTTTTCCTACTCGAGCCTCATTTTGCTAGAATAACCTCCCAAGAAAGTTTGTTTCATCTTGCTTGAAATATTCCCACAATTCATTACGACACTAAATAATTTATTGGCCAATCGCGTTGGAATCGTCGATATTATCGCTGATTTTTAACTACGCGAGTGAAACTGAAATCAGAGGTGAAATTGAAAGTTGGAAATCAAACGCGGAATAATTGAATAAATAAATGAAGAAACGTTACGCAGTTTTATAACGTAAAAGGTAAAAAAATCGAACCAACATTTTTATAGAAACGCTACCAATAAATTTCTAGTATTTTTCCGAAAATCTGTACGCACCGAAAATCTGGGGAATCATACGTTTTTCTACGATTTCTAAAATATGATGAATCGCGATTTCGACGAATCAGCGTGAAATTCGTTTGTTTTTACCGCGTCGTAAAATCTAATAACGTTGTTTCTTCTTTTTTGTTCCAGGTAAATTGTTCGTCATTTCTGTCGAGTGATCGGAAGTCGTTGGCGAGCGGTGAGTCGCCGTTTCAATTTCTACGATCGGCGCTGAAACCGTTTCTTATCACGCGTACGGTGTCGCCGCCGAAAAATGGTTTGCACGGTATTTTCGGAGCATCTCGATGTCGAAAGAAAGAAAAAACTAGGTTCTTCCGACGTTCGTATCTAATTGATCTCGAATTCAAATCTCTTTCGCACCTTCGCGTTCCAGATTACTTTCTCCACACCCGAGATCTCGTTTCACCGGAACAATCTGTCGAGATTATTAAAAATGAGCTTCGAAAATGATGCTCGAATTTTTTTAACTCGATCAAAGTAAAAAACGCTAGGCGAATTTTAATGGCAACTTATATCGTCGCATCCGTCTGCGTCGGTTGATTCGCTTTTGTGGCGGCTATGAGATTCTAGAAAAACGTATCAATCGAGGGTCGAAGCTTTTGCGTCAGAAAACTGATTTCTTACGAAATTCACGTTCTAAAAGAAACAAAAATTTCACCATTGTAAATAATCGCTCATTTTGGACATTCTCCGAATTCAAGAATAATAATATCCACGATCAAGAATTACGAAACCAACAACACACTTCCCTTTAGTCGTGCCGGAAATTGGAGCCTCTCAACAGCATCCAAAATGGCCGCGAGCCATGAAAAAATGAAGTCTATCGCGATAAAACTGCAACACAAAAAGGAAAAATGAACAAATAAATGAACAAATGAACAAATAAATGAATAAATGAGTAAATGAGTAAACGAGTAAATGAGTATATGTGTAAACGAGTAACCGAGCAAATTAGCAAGTGAGCGAGTGAGCGAGTGAGCAAATGAGCAAATGAGCAAGTGAGCAAATGAGCAAGTGAGCAAATCAGCAAATCAGCAAATCAGCAAGTGAGCAAATCAGCAAATCAGCAAGTGAGCAAATGAGCATGTGAGCAAATGAGCAAATCATCAATTGAGCAAATGAGCATGTGAGCAAATCAACAAATCAGCAAATCAGCAAGCGAGCAAGTGAGCAAGTGAGCAAGTAGGCAAATGAGCAGGTGAGCAAATGAGCAAATCAGCAAATCAGCAAGTGAGCCAGTGAGCCAGTGAGCCAGTGAGCTTGTGAGCAAATCAGTATGTGAACAAATGAGCAAGTGAGCAAGTGAACACGTGAATAAGTAAGCAAGTGAGCAAGTGAGCAAATGAGCAATTGAGTAAATGAGTAAACGAGTAATTGAGTAATTGAGTAGTCGACTAAATGAGTAATCGAATAAACGAGTAATCAAATAAATGAGTAAACGAGTAAATGAGTAAATTAGTAAATAAATAAGTAGATAAATGACTGAACAGAAAAAAGCAGGAGCATAAGTTTATTCGAATTTCGCGACAGCTTTGAAAAGACATTGTAAAAAAGGCGAGCGAATGCGACTATCGACATTCGTAAATACGAGCGGAGAAAAAAAATCGCCGGGTAAAAGTGAATCGACCTCGACGCGGTGCATCCACCGCATTGAAGTCTCCTTCCGTTGCGCAACAGGTGGTTGGTAAAAAAGGAGGCTTGCGGGCAGTGATTTTAATCGTAGCTAACGGCGTATCGCGCGTAACCTTTCATCACTTCGATTAAATTGCGGCGGCGCGTTACGCGCGTAAAAATTTAAATCGTTCGGCGCACGAATCGATCGAAACAGATCGGTATCGGATGACTCGTCGATTTCTTAATCGCTCCCAATTTTCCTGCCCGTTTCCTTCGCGCCGCGGCGCGAAAGCTTTCACAAAAATCGGCACCAAGCCCAGCGAAGTACATTTTCCGATCGCTTCTCGAGACGGAAAACCAGAAAAAATCCCGGAAAAATCGACTCGCCTCGCGTTTTGCTCGCTGCTACGCGCGTGACATTTTTGACCCCAATAAAATCGTACACACGCGTAGTCCGATTTCGCTTTCTCCCGCATTTTTTTTTTTTCATTCTCTCGTCTTCTCTCATTCACGTCCGAGAAATACTCGGTATTCGAGTATTTCTCGTCGAAACGAATGTCGGTCAATTGTCTCACCTAGTTTTCGTAGCCTCCGACCTCTGACGCGACTTCCTACATTCCTCACGACGAGATCCACGAAAATGTCACCAAGATTTGCTGCTCGTACTTTCTCCCTTCTGCTTCTCTTTCCCACTCGAAAAACACCGCGCATAGCTCCTTTCCCGAACAGAATACATCTTTTTCGGCGGGAAATTCAAATTCCTGGCAGAATTTTTTTTTTTTTAACGGAGAATTTTTTTTTTATGAACGGAATTTTTTTTTTCATTAACGGAACTCCTTTTTTTAAACGGCCCAAAGGATCCAAGTCTCACTCGACCATCGGCCATCGAGCCAAATAGCCGAAATTTCTTGTCAAATTCGTTTCCACGAATTTCGGCGCGGTTTTCTCCGCGCGCGCACAGAAATTCTTCCCCGGAGTCCGGCAAAAAGCTTCCTCGCTCCGGAAGTCCGGGCGCAAAAAGGTCCTCGAGTCAGCTCCATGTTCACGAAGGCGAATTCTCGCCTGTCGCGCCGATTCGGGTCACATCTATTTTCTTTTCCGTCTGATTTGCGGTCTCAGCGCCCGAATCGTCGCACAGATTCGTCGGGAAATAATTCCAAACGAAAGTTCCCGTAGCAAATGGGATTATTGAAGTCATTTTTATTTCCTACCTCGTCGCGCGCGCAAACTTTCTCCTCAAAAGTCGTATACGGCGACTTTTACGACCGGAGAGAAACGATTTTCGAAACGACAAACGCGCTGACTCGCCACATCTCGCCTACAAAATGCGAATGCCGATATCCACGACTTACCAATCCATTTTTTTGCCTCTCCTTCCATTTTTATTCACCATTAATTTTTTCCCCCCTCTCATCCTATTTCAAAAATTATTTCTCAATTTACCCAAAAATTCTAATTTATTTTATTCCTTGCTTAAAAAAATTTGCACATTTTTTGCAAACAGACGACAAAAGAGTTGATTTTTTTTCAATTAGTCTTTTTGTTCTCCTTCGCCGGTTTTTCCTCCCGTGCAGCGCGAGGAGATTTATGTATTGGGAATATCGACGATATAATTTCCGTGTTATTACGGTTTCCTGCGCCGGGAAAACGAGTTCGTCGTCGTCGTCGCGTGAGAAAATTGCGGTACGCTTCTATTTTAACCGGAATTATACGCGCACCACGTACCAGATCCTTGATGATATGCCATCAAATCGCGATCTGGTTTTCGCCAAGAAAAAAATCCCCCAGCGAAAGGATAATTCGCCACCGCTCGATCTTCATTCTCGCCTTATCACCGCGAAATGATCCTCGTAAATTACTCGGCGAGTCGAGTGAAAGTCGCTGAAACGGGTTCGGGAAAAAATCGAAAACGATCTCTGTACTTCTCCACCCAAAATGTGCGAACTTGTGTCGGAAAAACTAGAATTCACGATGAGAAATGAATTATACTTTCAAATTGTAGTAATTAATCTGTATTAACAATTTATTTATTTTCTCAAAAACTAGACGTCGGAAATTGTTCGTTCTGGTGTCAAAAAATTCCAAAAATTCCCGACTACGGGTCCAATTTTTTGGACAAAAATCCCAAACCCAGTTTTGTCGTAATTCGCGATAAACAAAAAATAAAATGAAAAAAAAAAAAGTTGCAAATCAAATATCCGAACTTCTAGACGTCAGAAAATGTTTCGTCTCATAGAAAAGTTGTTCCTCTTCGTGTCAAGAACATTTACAAAAATTGTAAGCAAATCCTAAATCAATCCATTTTGCTATAGTGGTTTTTTCAAACTATAATTTATTTTCAATTTTCTAGTTCAATTTATGATAAAAGCGCGTTTGTTTCTAGCTTTTTAAAACTATAAATCATTTTCTTATTTTCCAGTTTTTCAACATTTTTGAATTTGGATTTAAAAAAAAAAAAAAAAATTGTAGGAAATTTTTGCTAGATGAAGATTTTGCTGCAAACACGCTAATAAACGCACGTACAAAGCAGGCGAATAAAAGGGTGTTGAAAGCGAGGAAATTGGGCGACCTTTCGCGAAATTGGTCGAATAAAAATCGAGAGATCGGATAATCGAGTCGCGAAATTGCGCGAAAAGTGTCGGCGTCGATGCAATTATCAACGCTTCCCGCGATTAAATCGCTCTTGGTTTCTGCAGCACGATTAAAACCGGTAGGGAAGATCCGTTACGCCGTGAAAAATGCGCGTCGCAGTGAAAGCCGCGCGAGAGCTGCTCGATCGATTTCAAATATTTGTCCGGAAATCGCGCGTAGAATCGGGAATTGAATCGCGTCTGTGAAATCGACGATCTCGCCTCTTCGCGCGACGACGACGACGACGCCGAATAAAAATGCGATTTTACGCTCCGCGCGTCGACGTTTCTCGCGCCGGGAATTTATTTCACCTCAACTAGATAAAAAAACCAACATTTTTTTTTTGCAACTCCGACGATGGCAAAATAAATTGTTTTACCGCAGAAAAAAGGTTTTTTTTTTCTCTCCAACGTTTTCGCAGGTTTAATAAAATTTTGACTCTCGTAGAATTCGTTGATATACTTTGCGAAGAAGTATAAACGATGAATAACGACGCTGCGGCTTGGAATTAAGCGCCATCGATACAATTTTGTTTTACATATTTTAATCGCTCGGTCAAACTATTTTTACGTGAAGCAAAAAAAAAAAAAAAGTATTGTGACAAAAATATTTTGTTCAGACTGTGAAGATGCAATTCGGCGATTTTTAACACTCGCAGTCATGCATTTTTCCTCTACCCCAATTTTGAAAAAAAAATGTGGAGAGCTTCTAGTTCCACTGCTGTTTTTTCCTGTCTTTTTCTTCTGCTCGTCTGTTTTTTCCAATTTGGTTTTTCCAAAGCGAAACAATTTTTGAAATTATTGATCAGTATCAAATGAATGAAAGAAAATACCCAAACGAAGTAGAAAATCGAACTCTGTGGCCCTCCGACCCTAGCCTGACCAAACTATCTCAAATTTCGTCTCCAATCAACCGAAATATTCATTTCTAATCTATATTCGAAGGAATATTCCCGACGAAGTGGGATTTTATACGATTGCAAATTTCATTGTCAGGTTGCTGGGTTGGATCAACTATATCGGATCCACCATTTCGAATTTTCAAAATCTGACCTCACGCTCCTGATCAGCGGCTCGAGAACCCCCAGATCTGTATTTTCAGACGCATTGGTTTAATATCAGAGCTGTGCGGTGATTTTTACAGGGCGACTGAAAGGGTTACAATATTATTCACCTTAGAGAGAAAGCTACGAGGCTTCGCGCACGAAAAACAATTTTTCACGCCTTAATCGAATGGAAAAAAAGAATCCACCTCGCGACACCTCTCAGACTCATCGCACAGGCCTCATCTCGTGCCACGAGTCGAATAGTGATCAAAATAAAAAAAAAATGTTTTTTTTTCTCGAGTGGTTCAGGGATTACAAATAACATCTATCCTATCGAATTATAATTTTATCACTTTCTTCCACTGGCTCTACAGTTTTGCATCTTCCTAAGCATCGATCTTTCTCTCACTTCCGGATTTTTTTAAACTTTTTTTCATCACATCGAATTTTGTTTTCCATGGTTGTGCATAATATTTTTTTTTTCGATAGAGTAATATTTTTGGTTCTACTGCAAATATTCGAGAAAAAAACGAGTGTTTTTGGTTTTTGGTGGATGCGAGCTGCGGATTTTTTGCGGGAGGTTGATTTTTTTTTAGCTAAATTGGTAATTTGCTGGGGGGTTGGCGGTGAAAAATGGGGAATCGTCGGGTAAAAAGTGTGTTTTCCCGAGGCGCGCGACGAAGAGCGGGGAGAGAGGCTTGGAAGTGGGTCGTTCGCGAGCGAAAGACTCTTCGCGTAGTTCGCTCGGGTCCGGAGAAACATGCACATTCGTTCTGCGAACCTCGGTATCGTCGGACGTGGCGTAAAGTGTCGGCTCGCGAGAGAGAAAAAAGTGGAAAGTCGTATTTGTTTTGTGCCCACGGCGACGAGAAGTGCATTATTCGCAACAGAAACGTAGCGAGGTGGTGTGTGAAAATCCAAAGTTCGCGGTCTCCTCCTTTTTCTTCCGCTCCTTTCGCGTTTCGCGTTCCGAATCGTTCGGAAAATCGGCAACCGATTTTTCCCCACTCGCGACACGATCGAAATTGCGAATGTAGCTATTCGCAGGAACCGAAATTCCGGTGTAGCGGAATGTTCCTTGCACAGATCGAAGCGTCGCTCATTTGTCTCCCGTTCCATCGAGTTTGACTGAGATCGGAAGATCGGTGACTTCGAAATTTTTGCGGCACCATTTTCGGGGTGAATGCGCCATGCGAAATTTCCCAAATCTAGTCCCCGAGATATCGTAGAATCGCGCGATCCTTTCCACTAATACGCGAATTGTTGGGGAATCGCGGTGGAAGTAAGGTCAAATTAAAAACGCGGAATCGTGAAAATCGGAGGGAACCAAAAATTTGAAAAAGTGTCGCCTGTTCGCCGTTGAGGATCCGATCGTTTGAGGAGCCGAAGGATTTGGGATACCGACCAAGCGGGAAAGCGAAGAATTAAAAAAGCACAATTTTTAAAGCCAGGATCTTGCCCATCGACCTTGAAGAATCACCCTGTAGAAAAATTACCCAACTGTTGATAATCCCGAAGCTGGCAGTTCGGGGTCTCTGGAAAGCTGCGAAAAGCGGAATCGAAGGGCTAACAGAGCGGGAAGATAATAAAAGGATCGTGAGAATTTTCGAGATCGAAAGTAGCGAGAAGTCGAGCCTGGGGATCGAGAGATCGATGAGTCGTTGAAAATCGCGCGTTTGCATAATTCGTAAAATTGGGTAATTGCCGCAGCATGGGCGACCTTCGCGCGATGGATCCTCGCATGGATCCTCGAATGGATCCCCGTTTCAGCGGCGACCCGAAGCACCGACCTTGGCCGCCGCTGCGCGGTCCCTCGTTCTGCTACAGACCGGTGGTCCCCGTAGACCCGATGTCCCAGTGGCTGCCGCCCCACGACTACAACTACTTCCCGGCCACGCGGCTCGCGCGTAACAAGGGCCGGGACTACTACTACCTGGCGCCGTTGTACAGGAACGCGATGCCGGCGCCGCAGCAGATGCAGATGCCGGCGCCGCAGCAGATCCAGATGACGCCGCCGATGGTGGGCTTGGGTCCGAAGATGATGATGATGAGCGCGGCGTCGCCGACGGAGCCGGCTCACGCGACGAGGTATCGCGGGCTCGGCAGGCGAAGCGTCCCGCCGCCACCGCCGTGTACCTGCGCCGTCGGGAGGACAAGGTCACTGGAGGACGTTAGGAGCGAGGTCAGCGAGTGGGAGGAGTACAACGACGTGAACGGTAACAACTTGACGAACGGGCGCAAACACCCGGGGATGCAGGCGCGCCGCTCCATGGAGAACCTGCTGGACGCGGAGGCGCGCGACGGGAACTTCCACAAGTACGACAACCACGGGAGACTCGAGAGGATCAACGGATTCGACGGGCGGCGCGCCGACAAGATCGGGAGGAGACGCGGAAGCTACATGGTTCGTTTGACGACTGCGTTCGAAACTACGCGCGGCATGCCGGGCCAAGTTTCGCCAAGCCGACCATCTCGAAATCGTTTCCCGTTTTTTTTTGCAATCTCTTCCCCTCGCTAAAAAACGCCGCCGATTTTTTTTACGCATTCTCTGGGAAGGGTCCATTTTTTAAAAATACTTCCCTTCGTCTGCGAGCGTCCCTTTGGTGAAGATCCGAAAAAATGGGCGAAAATCCGCGAATGAGGGGAAAACAATTCTGTGTTTTTTTTCGCTTTGGAACGCTGAAATTTGTGGACCCAAAATTTGCACCGGATCGAATTCTTTCGCCCTTGAAAATGTATCGCGATTAACCGCTTTTTTCTTCGCCGACAACCGATTTGGTAATTGATTTATTGGCGCGTTTTTCAAATTTTAATTGCACGTTTGCGCCGCCTCGAACGTGGGTATTTCAATATTGAAGTACCTGTGCGTTTAGAAAGTCGGTTTAACGGACCAATTTCGTCGGGTCATTTCGCGTCGTAACAAATTACGCTCGTTCGAGTAATTATCCGTCAATTTTATTCGTCGGAGTTTAATTGGAACGGACAATTTGTTCGTTTGCGACTTCGTCATCTCATTCTCGTCATCCTCCGACGATATTCCGTTGGCCGACGGTTATTTTCGATGACTCTGAGAGAAGAATCGTTAAAAAAAAATTCCGTTGCAACGGTCGAAGAATCGAGCGGACGTTGCTAAAAAAATCGAGAAACGCAAAACCAAAAAGTAATCACTAAAAGTTGAAAATTATAAAATAAGAATTGAGAGACACAACAGCTCAAAAAACTCGAAAGAAACGAGAAATGCAGGAGAAAAAATGAAAATTCAAAAAAATAAACCGCGATGGCTGGAGAAATTGGACAGTGGGAAACGTGAAATTTACTCGAGGTTGAAGGAGAACGAGAAGAAACTCGAAAGAGATTGGAAATTGGCGGGGTAATGGGAGGAAACACTTTGGAATCTCGTAAATCTTTTCCGAAGGAACTCGACACTCGATAGGATCGTGGCGAGGCGATCAATCAATAAGCTTATTTTCTCGACGTCGCTGTTCCTTGTCCCATTAACTACTTGAAATAATTGTACGGCGAAAGTTCGCGCCGCGAGCTCTTGGCGAACGCGTCGTTTCTGGGTAAAGGGTTTTCCGTTTACTTATCTATCAGGTGTAAGTAAACCTACATCTACCCGCGCGCATACACGCGCGATTCAACAGGTGGTCGTCGTCACCGATGAATGACTCGCGACCCGTGAGGAAACCAGCTTAGAAAATATCAACAGTTGCGCTGCTCGGGTCGATGGCTAACCTATATTCCTATATTCATCGCGCTCGTTCATTCGGCGTATTATATCCATACTCGTGATAGCTATCTGCTCTCGCGATCGCTCCGTTTCAACTCCCCCTCTCTCTCTCTCTCTCTCTTTCTGTCGCACTCTCCGTGGCTCTATGGCTCCGTGTCTCTGTCGTTGTGCCTTAGTGACTCTGTGACCCTGTGCTTCCATGTCTCTCTGTCTCCGTGCCTTTGTGCCTCCGTGCCTTTATGGCTCCGTGCCTTTGTGCCTTCGTGACTCTGTTCCTCTATGACTCTGTGTCTTTGTGCCTCCGGGACTCCGGGACTCTGTGACTCCGTGTCTTTGTGACCCTGTGCTTCCATGTTTCTCTGTCTCCGTCCCTTTGTGCCTCCGTGCCTTTGTGCCTTCTTGACTCTGTTCCTCTATGACTCTGTATCTTTGTGCCTCTGTGCCTCCGTGCCTCTGTGTCTTTGTGTCTTTATGCCTCCGTGCCTTTGTGACCCTGTGCTTTCACGTCCTCTGCCTCCGTGCCTTTGTGCCCCGTGCCTTTATGCCTTCGTGACTCTGGTCCTCCATGACTCTGTGTCTTTGTGCCTCCGTGCCTTTGTGACCCTGTGCTTCCATGTCTCTCTGTCTGCGTGCCTTTATGCCTTCGTGACTCTGTTCCTCCATGACTCTGTGTGTTTGTGCCTCCGGGATTCTGTGCCTCCGTGCCTCTGTGCCTCCGTGTCTTTATGCCTCCGTGACTCTGTGCTTCCGTGCCTTTGTGACCCTGTGCTCCCATGTCTCTCTGCCTCCGTGCCTTGTGCCTCCGCGTCTCTGTGTGTCCGTGACTGTGTGTGTCCATGTCTCTGTGTCTACCTGCCGCTGTGCGTCCGTGTCTCTGTGCCTACGTGACGTTATCCGTCCGTGTCTCTGTACCTTCGTGTCGCTGTGCCTCCGTGACTCCGTGCCGCCGTGAGTCTGTGTCTCGAGGTCTCTGTGTCTCTCCGCGTCGAAGATTTCTCGACGAGAACAGGCCTCCTACTCTCGCGTACCGCTCACTCGAAAAGAGTGAAATCTTCCTCCGGGGTAGGATATCCGTTGCTCGAAAGAAAAAAATGTGAATTTCTAAATAACAACGTTGACCATCGTCGAAGGCGTTCCACGCTCCTTTAGTTGAAAAACGTGATCCGACAGGGAATAAAGTAAAAAATACTGACCTCGAATGAAAATTGCTCTTCGACACAACGAAAAAAAAGATTCACTTTTCCACACGGGCAAAAGAAACTACCGATAAATACTGGAGTTTGATAAACCATGCCGTGACGAAATATGGTTCGGAAAAAATACGTCATTTTTGACTAACATCCGGGCAAAAAGATAAAAAATATCGTCGTGTTTTACGTCCGTTCGATTAAATTTATTCGTAAATTTTGTTAAAAACGTAATGTCAAAACTGCATCGAAGCAGTTTGATCGAATAATAATATTGTTTCGGAAATTAGGTAAAAAAAAAGAAACAGCATGAAAATGGATTATCTTGGCTCACCCAACAATAAATGAGATTCGTGTAGCATTTTACCCTAACTTTGTTCCATACCATAAAAAAAAGTCTTTCGCCTCGAAGCAAGTAAAAATGAGTAATGTAGGCAATAGGAAAAAAAACTCAGAACCCAAATCACTTTATTCGACTACGAGGTCGATTTTTTTCGGTTAAACGGGTTCAGCCGCGGTGGGAGGTAATGGGAAAGGAAGCAGCCGAGAAAAAACGAGCATACGCGTCGTTGTTACGTACGCGGCCGATGGCGTCTGTCCATAATTATTCGTTGACCGTTCGTTTATTTTTTGCTCTCGCATCTGGAACGAGCCGTCTGTTTTCGTCTCGTCATAGATCGACGTGCGAGTCCTGTCGATTTTTCGCATCGAATTTCGCATCCTGGCGAAGAATCGTCAAAGTGGAAGTTAACGTCGACGGAATACAGCGACGAGAGGAAAAAGTGTGTCGCAACCCAGATACACCTGCCGGATTTCACTGTCGTATTTTTAAGCTCGGATATGAATTCGTCTCTTCGCTCCGCACCAAAAAAATGAATCCCCATATTAATTCGCTGTCGACTCGATCGTGCGCAAAAAATGTTACGAATTGAAACAAAATTGCATTGAAAATTTGTCTCCAAAAAAGTGTGTTTTCCAAAAACCGTTGAAATTCCGAATCGATAATCCAAACGATCGAAAATGCGGATCTAACATTTTCTAAAATCGATATAAAAATAATTCGTGTATTTATCGGACTAAAATTAGTTTGACCAAACGTTTTTCCCTGCCTATACATGAAAGTGCTCGAAAACGTGTGTTTTGCACAAATAACTGGAGCGGAAAATGTGTGTTGCGAAAAAATACGAAGAGAAGATGATTTTTGGAAATTTATACGCTACTCGAGCTGGTTACGCGGCGTCGAAGGTTGCGCAACGATGCGATTATAAACGTCGAGATGAGATGAGAAATGTATCCCGGAAAAAAAGAGAACGCGCGGGGCAAAACGGAGAAGAGAAACGCGATCTTGAAATTCCCGCGATTGCTCCATCGATTTCGAATTTAATTCAGAATAATCTCGAAATAATAATAATAATAGTTCATTTAATCGCTATATTTTTCACATTTATGCTGACAAATGTTTTGTTTTAGTCCTCCTTTTTCCGATTCATTTTTTCAATTCGCATCGCGATTTTTAAAAAAATTCGCAAACGAAAAAAAAAAAACTTTTGGTCGAGATGGAAATTTATTTTGCAGGTTTTGGCTCGATTCGATGATTTTCCTCCGCATATTTTTATAATCTTTTTATGGTCGAAGGAATTGTAAACGGAATCGAGATTTTTAGGATTTTCAATTTCGTAAAATAAATTTTTGATGGTACAAAAAAAAACGCGTTTTTTCCGCTTCGTCGATACGAAATTCGATTCGCGCGAGAATTTGGGCGATGTTTACGCCGTTCGATTATTATTTGCCATTAGGCAAGCGAAAGCGTTGAAATTACAAGCGATTCGTGACTTATCGTCGTGAAAATTCATCGGTTCACTTCACGGACCGAAAAGAGAAAATGTTTCGCGACGTGGAGAAAACGCGACGTTGATAAGTATTTTTCCCTTTTTTTCATTTTCAATTCCCATCGATGCTCAATTTTTTTTCCTAATTTTTTTGGTTTCCATAATTTTTCTGGTTTCCAACATTTTTTTCTGAGATCCACAAACGTTGGGCGCGAAAACAGAATTGGCGAGGAATTTGGACGAAAAAGTGTGACGTTCGCCGTCCGTTTTTCAGAGCGGAAATAAAATGGAAGGTAAAAAGGAAAGAAAAATCGGATAAACAAATGAACAACGTGAAAGTTTGCGCGTGTAACGAACGCGGCGAGATTTAATTTCCTATATATTACAACGCGTCGTTGGTTTTCCTTATTTTCGACCTTCCCACGTTGCCCAAACTTTGGTTGCGAGCGAAACGATTTGCATAGCGAACGCTCCGATAATTCCCCCGCTCCGCGTTGTTCTCCTCCGCCTCTCGCCAGTAAAAGCGAATCTTTCCATCGCAATTTCTATAATCTTTCTATTTTTTTATTTTCCAAGTGAAATCAAAGGCTCGAATTTCCCGAAATTTTCGATCGAACGGCTTTTAAGCTGGTTCCTCAATTTTGCGAAGCTAAATTATTTTTTTATTCCGACGATTTTTTTTGCATCTTTTTCTAAATTTTCAGTTTGGAGTTCCAACGAATTCTTAGCCCCGAGAAAATTCATTCGTCATTTGCCTAATCGAATAATACGAATTCTCCGCGTTTCCAATTTTTGGTAAATTCGATTTTCACTTTAAGAAAAAAACGTGAATATTTAAAAAAAATAAAAGCATTGATTTTTTGATCACTGCAAAAAAAAAACCTAAATATCTATATAAATATTCCACCCGTTTATTTTCCATGCCGTATAAATTCGTTTTTTGCGTCGAGATTGCCAATTTTTTTTTCACCAACGAAGTAAAACAAAAATTAATTTTAAAAAAATCAAAAAAAAAATCAGTCGCACGTTTGTCGCAGTTTGCAAAGCAAATTTTGTGTATAAAAAAAAATGGCGCTCAAGATTCGCTACGATGTCGAGGTTCTCACCGCGTTTTGATCGGCTGCGATCCGACGATGCGCCAATATTTCGTGTCATCTGTCCGTGAATAATGAGGGAAAAAACAGTAGAGAAACGCGAAAATTTAGTCGTTTTCTCGTCGAAATTTATCGTCTCGGTCGACTCGCTCTCGCGCAGTTCGGCGTCGTGGCGCGCTGAATTGCAGCGCACCGCGACTTTCTAGAATTACATTTGAATATATTTCGACACGACGTCGTTTAGCGTCGGTCAGTCAACGCTAATTGCTGCAACGCCGGGAATTTATTTGCCCAGAAACGTTTAAAAATGATCAACAGCCCGCGCACAACGCTGCGATTCGGCCTCGAAACGTATCCGGCGCGATGGAGCTTTCGCGCGCGCGCGCCTCGCATTCCCTCGTCCCCGCGGCTCCCATTTTTGACCCATGTCTCCGAAAATTCTGAAAAAATTCCACTCCCCTCTACGCGTTGTACGGCCTCTGCGTGAATTTTTTCAGATTTTTCGCCGCGTCGCCCTCGAAGTTACGCGCGCGCCAAATTTTTCATCCACTCCAGCGCGGTGTGTTTCATTTTTCCACGATTTTTGACAATTTCATTTTTTATCATTCGCAGCAGGAGCCCAGGCCGGATTTGGACGGCATCAACGGGAGCAGTGGCAACGGGCGTCCCAGGTTCGTCCCCGTGACAACGCTCGAGGATGTCCAAGCGGTCAGGTGCGCCGAGTTCCATCCGCACGGAAAGCTCTACGCGGTCGGATCAAACTCGAAGACCCTCCGAATATGCGCTTACCCGAAGCTCTGCGATGTCCGGTGAGTAGCAGAAAGTCGACTGATTATTTTTATTTCAGAAAAGAAAATTAGCACAAAATCGACTCATAATCTTCGCAGTACTTTCGTCGACAAGTGTCGTACAACTCGACGCGATCGCATTTAAATTCACGTATTACGATACAATTGCCTCGATCACGTTCACCTCGCGATAGACACTGACAAATAGCGATTCATTTCCTACCCTGCGGAAAAAAAGCGTCGCGCGTATTTTGGCGTGTTTCGTCGATTATCGCTGGATCGTTGACTCGGAAAAGTGATCGTTCCTCTCGATCGCCGCGTTGCCGAGCGGATTGATTTCATCGAGAAACGGAACGCGATTCGGATCTCGCGCGCCAACAAGCGCAGGACCACGAAGAGCACGTACCGCGTAGGTACACAGTGAATATAAGTAGACAGCGTTTTAACGAGTCCGGCTGAAGCCTTCATGCCAAACGGAGCATAAATATAGTTGGAGGCACGTTATAAATTCAATTTTCATTCTCGAATAGAAACGCCGGTGCTATTCGCGCAAAAACAAACGTCGGTGATAAGAAAATCGGCGAACTTTCATGTATCGTTGAATAAAACGGAGAAAAAAAACAGGAACAAACGTGGCGAAATTGCACCTCGACGAATTATCTTCTTTCGTACCAGTCGAGTTCGTATTAATTTGTTATTCATAAGCTCTAACGGTTCTCGTTATTCGTGAGCTGATAAAAGTTGGACGAGAAGAATAAAAATAAAAAAAATTGAATAACGTTGAAAATGGTCGGTACTTCCTGCTCGCGTCGTATCGGTTCCGGTTTCTGCCTCCGTAAATAATTAATTGATCGAGTCTCGTCCAAATAAAATTGCTCGCTTGTTTGTATAGTGGCACTGCGTAAGAATTCTTCCAACGGTTTTGACCGTCGTTGTATTTTTTTTTTTTTTTTTTTTTTTTTTTTTTGGCTCGTCAGAGTGGTCGGCCGACCTGTAACAGTCGAACTCCCTGATTCAGCCGCGAATGTCTCCGAGTCCCGCGACGCGGCCGACCCTCAACGGCGACTACTACTGCGCGACTTCTCGCGGTCGCACGAAAATCACGCGACATTCCAACTCGCAACCGTAATCTCATCGTTACCATTATTTATCTCGAACATCGCCATTTCAATTATATAACAAATTGCGTAAACGAGCAATTGCAAAAAACTAATTTGTAAAAAAAACTGCTCAATGTTTTCCGCCTACAAACGATACGATATTAATGACATTTGATGAGAAAATGAATGACTAAATAAATAAATGAATAAATAAATAAGAAAATAAATAAGAAAATAAATAAATAAATAGGTAAGTAAGTAAATAAGTAGAAAAGTAAATAAGTAAATGAATAAATAGGTCCAAATACTTGAGAAATATTTAAATAGAAATGACCTCGAAAATTATTTTATTTGTCTAATTTATAATTAATTTACTATTCATCTATATTGTCTATAGTATTATCTCGTGTAATAAAAAATGCATAAAAAAAGAAATGTAAAATTGAATTCGAAGCGATGGGAATGGAAATTCACGAGGAAAGAGATTTGCGGAGAACGGACGATATTTTTGAAGAGTGATTTTGTTTTTTTTTTTTGCAGTCGATACTCGAGAGAAAATGCTCTCGAATTGTTGAGTTGCTGTTTTTTTGTTGTTTTTTTTTTGCGTGAAAATCGAACTTTCAGGGGTGAAAGGTGAAATTTGGTGGAAAAAGTTGGGATGTGGAAAATCGACGGTATCGATTCGCGTGACTATCGAATGACTATTTCGCGACAGACGAGTCGATAAAAGGACGTTGAGAAAGTTTCGTCCGAGGTGAAAAATCGCGGATAAACGGTGAAATCGAACGGATGGCTATCGGAGTCGTTGCTACATTCGTTGATCGGCGAGTGAAATTCACGGTGAATCACGAAACGTCGAATAGTAATGCGATCTCGATCGTTCGGGCCTCCCGATTGTATTCGGTAGGCGCGAGTGCGTTTCGCGTGCATACGACGCTAATACAAATGTTCGTTAAAAATGACTTTTTGAGCGTTATTTTGAGTCAAATAAAAAACTCTACCTTTGATAAGGAAATACATTTTTTTTGCAGCTAAAGTGAATTTTTTTCTTCGCCTAATTACTGGCAATTTCGACAATATAGAAAATTATAAGTGCATCAGAAAAATCTGCAAGCTTGAAGTCCGTTGTCCTTGGAATTTGGACTCAAGGCCAACGCCAAAGTCGCCATCATTCGACCCCCTCGAGACCTTATGATTGTCGTACGAATATTGAATAAAAAATAGGGATTTCTGTATAAAAAATTCGAGTTCACGTTGATTTGACCTTGAAGCTCGCGGGCCAGGGCAAATTTAAGGTCAGTGTTGGATAGCCAGAGAAAAACCCTCGAAATTTTGTACCCATCATTTTTCAAAAAAATTAACTCCTTCAAAGTCGTTCGACAGTTTCCATGTTTTTGGAATACCCTGCGTAAGTATGAAAACGTAATTGAAAATATATAGATAGATAATTAACTAGAATTCAGTTTAGAACGTTTAACGAGCACGACAAACTACGTCTTATACTAGGCTCAATTTCTAAGGTACGATGCAGCTACTGACCCTCGAATTTTCACCTGTAGTGGACGAAGTTGAGTTGCAATTAGCTAGAGACTCGAAAGGAAAGACTAGACGTGAGATAGGTATAACTAGTTCAGTTTTACAGACTGATTTTTAGGCAGCACTCGGCAAATTTCTGCCCTACCTAAACTTGGCAACTGGCTCACCAGAAACGAGGAAAGATTAGATCAATTTCTACCACACGGTGAGAATATTCTACCAATTCTTATTCGTCTCGCAAATCAGTTTTTACCATGGCACTTTATTGGCAATACTAAAATTCTGCACAGTGTTGGCAAAGTTATTGAAAAACGATAGAGTCACGTCAAGACGTGCCACGATTAGCGTGTAGACTGCGGTTATTTTTGTATCGAATTTATCAGCAAGATGCAATGGGCTGTTTTTTTAGTGCAGGTATAGAAATCTCTCGGCGAAGAAATCGCGTTGCGTAAGTTGTGAAACGCGGAGACAATTCAAAAACAAGCGTCACTCCGTCGTTTAATCAAGCTGAGTGGAATAACTTTCGGCAATTAATGACGGGCAAAATCGCGAGCGACCCGATTCTGGCGCGAGATCGAAAGTACGAATATCCACGGTTCTCGAGTTTTCCGTGCGGAACTTCTAGCGGGCAAAATCGAACAATGCGATCGAAAGGCGCGGAAGGAGAATCTTGGATACATATCGGTGTCGCTTGCAAATTCGGCCAAACCAACCGGGACGCGAACGAATCGAGCGTGAGAAAGGAGAGGGAACAAATGGTCGTCGGACAATGGAGAACAGTCTCGGATACCAAATACTTTCGAGTTACGAAACGACGCGAATGCGCACAAATAAATCGGAGGCGCGCGAACGACGAACAAATACGTAATGCCGAGGAAAAAATTCGAGTCGGGGGCGAAATCAAACGCGCCGACAACAAAAACTGACCTGACAGACGGTGATGCGGGGAATGACCTTGAAAATAAATGGGTGGCGGAAAAATGGGAACATTTTGAAAAAATAATAAAGTCGAGAATATTAATCGGAAAAATGTTGGATTTTTTATATAATGTTGGAAAGAGCTTCAAAAAGATCGTGGACGAATTTGACCAAAGAACATTAGAAAATGGCAGCGGTATACAATTATTCAATAAAATCTGATATTTGAGGTGAAATAAAAATGGAGGTAGAATAAAAAAATTGTTGCAAGTAGAATAAAAACAAAAATTTGAATGGAATAAAAATGGAGGTGGGATAAAAAGATTGTGGGAAGTAGAATAAAGGTTGGCATTCGGGTGAAATAAAAGTGGAGGTGGGATATAATAAAAAATTGTGTAGTTCAATTGACAGCTGGCAGTCGTGTAAAATAAGATAAAAGATGTTGGCAAAGGAGAAAATAACAATCGCGTAAAATGTGAATGACGAGAAAGGAATAGAATTGTGAGACCAGAACGATCTTTTTGTACGATTATCAAAGCACCCTTCGTTCGCCTGCATCGACAATAGAGCCTCGCGATCGTATCTCGGCCAATCATCGTAAAAATTCCCTTTCTATTCCCTCGTCGCACGTATTAATCTCCGACAATCCAATCTATTTTCAAAGGCGACGACATTTTTTCCCCGCTCAAATTCGCTCCGGCGGCAGCGAGTAGCGTTGCTCTTCGGAAACGCGCGATAATTCGTCGAAAATCGTGGAAATTCGTTTAAACGAGAGAAAAAAAAGTCGCGACGAGAGAAGAAAAAGGTGGGAAAAAAAATTGGCGAATCGTTGTTATGGTTTCTCGTTGTTTGGAACTCGAAGAGAATTTCATTTTATCGGAGGTTGGCGAGAAAGTGTTGAACGGTGTATCGCGCTCGCGTCCCACGCGCGCTCATTCAGTTCTCGTTACGCTTCTCGTTAGGCGTTAATTTTCCTCGCATTTTCCGTCGACTTTTACGGAGCGTTTTCCACCGGATCGAATTCCGTAAAGCGATACGCGATCGCGCTTAATTGTAATTACCCGGGGGAATGAGAGAACGCGCTGTGAATTCTGAGAGTATCTCACCGTCGATCGAAGAAAGTGCTACGCCATTTGTAGGAAACGAGAACGTTGCTCTTCCTCGTTTTTTATCCTTCTCTCTTCCTGAATTTTCGCGAATAAGCAAACAATTGAGAAACCTGTCGATCGCTCGTTGCAGCGAGGATCATCAGAGCTACCAACCGACAGTTTTGTTCAAGAGGACGAAACACCACAAGGGCTCGATATATTGCCTGGCATGGACGCCCGATGGTCAGCTGATGGCGACCGGAAGTAACGACAAAACTGTGAAATTGATGCGATTCAACGCTGATACCTCGAATCTCGAAGGTGAGCTCTCCGTTTCTGTCGCCAACTCGTTTCCCCGCCCCTCGACTCTCTTCGCGTTTGATTATTCGCGGTTCATTAATTCGCGCTTGCTTCTTTCCCCAAATCATTGTTTTCCGTTCCACCGTTTTTCCCCCCTACGCTTTAACGTTGCTTCTCCTTTATTTTTCGCACCGCCGGCTCTTGAATAACGAAATCGAGAGCAGTGGTACAATTAGAGATGTAAATAATTTTATGACTTGAACTCTGATTACTAATTTTATTTGTAATATGCGAATAATTCAGCATTTATTTATCGAATATTAATTTCTCAACTTTGGATAGGCAGAAAATCATATTCCGAATATTGTTATTATTAATAACACGTTTTGTCTCGCACATCTGTAAAATCTGAGTTGGTCGAAAATTTGGCCAAGTTTTGTCGCGATGCTCAAATTAGCGCCCGTTTTATTCGTACGCGTCGACTAGTCGCAGATCTATCAGAGCTATGTCGCGAAAATTTGACGGGTCTGCTTTTTTGAATCAGGGCAAGAAGTTGAGCTGACGATGCACGACGGAACCGTGAGAGATCTTTGCTTCCTCGAAGACACGTCCAACAAGTCGAGTCTTCTCATCAGCGGCGGAGCTGGCGATTGCAAGATCTACGTTACCGACTGCGCGACCGGTACTCCGTTCCAGGCGCTCAGCGGGCACAGCGGCCACGTGCTCACCCTGTACAACTGGGGCGGAGCGATGTTTGTCAGCGGCTCGCAGGATAAAACGGTCAGATTTTGGGACCTGCGAACGAGAGGATGCGTCAACATGGTTACACCGGCCACGGTACCCGGCAGCAGAGTACGTCGACTTTACACGATTGACGATCATCGATTCTCATCGGCTCGTTTCTCGCGCCTCGTTCGGTTTTCTACCTTACCGACCGAGATCCTGACAAACTTTCTACCTTACCGACCGAAATCCCAACAGACCTTTTTTTTATCTTACTGGCGCATGTTCTACTTTACCGGCCGATGTTCTACCTTACCGACTGCTGTTCTACCTTACCGACTGCTGTTCTACCTTACCGACCGAGGTTCTACTTTACCGACCGATACCCCAACTGATTTTTTTTTTTCTTGCATTTCACTCCCAGATGCCTGCCAACGTGGTTTTTCATGTTCCCACCATTGGAAAATGCCACGGATGCGTTATTTTTTCATCTCTAGTTTCTGTTCCTTCCGCTCAACGATGGGAACGAATACGAACATTGCTAGATTATTCGTCCCTTAGCTTTGTTCGGTTCTTATTTTTATTTTCCCGACCGATGGATGTCTGTTCTCGATATTTTAGCACGTTTCTGCGCCTCGTCATCGCTTTGTCATTTCACTTCTCGCACCTTCGGTTCAGACGTTCGTCGGTCCAACAGAATCCGCCTCGGCGATGCTCTACGTCTCGATTAGCATTTGATACCCTTGCAGGTGGGCAGTCCCGTCGCCGCGTTGTGCGTCGACCCATCCGGGAGACTCCTCGTCTCTGGCCACGAAGACAGCAGCTGCGTGCTCTTCGATATTCGAGGTGGCAGGACCGTTCAATGTTTCAAACCTCACGCTTCCGACATTCGAAGCATCAGGTTCTCGCCGTCGGCTTATTACTTGCTGACCGGAGGATACGACAACAAATTAGTCTTGACGGATCTACAAGGTGCTTGTACACTCAATTTTTCTCTTATCTGTTCATCTTAAAAATATGAACAAGTCTTCGAAGCCTAGAGTTCAAGCTCTTCCTCTAGTTGGTACGACCCGTTGAAAAACAAGTTTCGTCTCGACGGTCGATTTCATTTCGTGTCGTTTGATTCTCTGTCCATAGGAGACTTGACAATGCCGTTACCCAGCGTCGTCGTAGCTCAGCACCAGGACAAAGTGATATCCGGTCGTTGGCACCCGACGGAGTTCTCGTTTCTCAGCACCTCTGCCGACAAAACAGCGACTCTGTGGGCATTGCCACCCGTCTAAGAGAAACGTTCTCTCCTTTTTCCCTCTTCGACGGTCGACGAAAGTTTCTTTTCCAAAAATCAGGCGTCTCACTGGATTCTTTACCCGAGCCTCGGTGTTTTACCAACGTTCGAACGCCGCTCTTCGCATCACGTTCGGTTGACCGAAGGGACACCGTTGATTGTGCATCTACCAACGGCGCGGGGAATTGGCAACAGAGACAACGACCGACGGTTGATTGGAGAATCAGAGGTCGAGGGTAGAATCTTGAAGAAAACAGGACGTCGCCAATAGTTTTTATTTATTTTTTTTTCTCAACGGCTAGCAGAACTATTCTCCATGACTATCTATCGACCGCAAGAGAAATACGTTTCACGAGGAAGTAACATTTTATATCGATTCGTTAACGATTTTTGAAAGATAGCAGAAGAGGAACACGAATGGATCTTGGTAAATCATAAGACTGCGGGTCAAACTTATCTCATTACTTCGTTGAGTCGAACTTCTAAATAATTAGCGATTAGGTCACCGAGTAACACGTTTAATATCTTTCTAACGAACGATTCATCGCTTGCTTCGCGAACAAATTGTCTCGACAATTCTTAAGCTGCTAATTTTTTACCTCTCGAATAATATATATTGTACATACATCGATTTAGCTTAGCTTTAGGCTTAACCTCACGATAACGAACGAAAAGATATGAAAAAATATATGTTCGTCTCGAAGCTCGTTTCATTCAGAAATTCATTAATCTTGCAAAACGTTGACCAAACCGTACGAATGACACGTTTTATGATCAGCGAAACATTCATGGAAAGTCTTCGATTCGGTATTCTAGATTCCTTTTCCACATGACCGCGAATCAAGCCAAATACTTATAAGTTTTATTATCCCAAATCTTCAATCACTGGAACAAGATTGGAAACAGGAGCCAAGACCGCAAAAAAAATCCAATCTTCGATCAGTTTGAGATTATTCGATCAAAGCCATCGAACAAGAAGAACCTGCAGCGATTCGATCGACGAAAGCAAAATCCAAAAATGACGAACACCCTTTCCATCGCAGCGGCAGAACAAATCGTTCGGCTTCTTCGTGCTTGTCGAGAACATAGGCAAGAAAGAAAGAGAAAACAGCGGAAAGGGAAATTGTACGTTAAGTTTGATCGTCGAGCGAGGACAAATTTTGGAAAGTTGATCGATTAGTTAATACAATAACTGTAATACCGATAGCTATGGTACTATTAATAATAACAACCAACAACCACAATAATAATAATAATCGTATTAATGATAATGCTAAGAAATTATAGTTATACGAGTAAAGTAACGAATCTGATGTATCGAGCGGCGGCTATACGATGTCGACACGTGAACACGTACGTACGGGCAAGCCAGAGGAACGAGGCAATGAAGAATTTGCTTACGTCTAGCATTTTTCTCGCGTGCCTTCTCGTATCTCGTGGCTGCTTTTGCCGATCCAAACCCTATTTTTCTACGCATCAACGCCAGTCTACATTGTCGGCTGCACGAGAGAACAACGCAACAGTTGCACGACTGCGAGTGCGAACGCGAAGACACGGTGACGCGTGACGTTGCGATAAATACACGCGTAGAAACGAGTGCTTATACGTACGAGAAAGCATGTGCAAGGATATGTCCGGGGTATTCCGCGCGAAATCGCACGATGTGAATAATTTGAATTTTGGATTTCCCCAATCTTTTTATATTTTCAAGTACCAACCCAAAAACTTTTAATCACCGGTTTAGAAGACGCTTTTTTCGGGTTTTCGCCCGTAACTTCTTCAAAAACCACAAAATTATTCAGTAAATTAAAGTATTTTCGTATGCAATTTTTGAGTTTGTAAGATTTAATTTTGTTTTTGTTTGAAAAACAAGCTTGAAACTTGCAAATTCAAAAATCTCATACGAAAGTACTTCGAAAAATGTTTTAGTATTTTTTTCCAAAAAGTGTGCAAGAAAACGAAAATGTCAGTGAAGAAAAAATTGAAAATGGATCTTTTTTTAAGAAGTTAGGGGGGGAAAACCGAAAAAGCGTCTTTTGAACCGGTGATCAGACAAATTTCAAACTTGACTAGAAGTTTTTGGATGGGTACTTAAGATGAACAAAAAATGAAGGAAAACAAAAATTACAGTAAATCGAAACGTGCGATTTGGCGTGGAATGCCCCGTACATATAAAGGACACGCGGCACAGTCATGTACGCGGTCTCTCCGTTATGTATATTCAACAACGTCGCATAGCACAGAAAAAGAGGCGACAAATCATACGGAAATCGTTCAAAGATCGTTAAAGGCACAAAAAACGCACAGAAATGCACAGAACGTAGAATTGACGAGGTACAATCGATATTTTCTGTCCGGAAACACGAAACCACACTCAAATATTTCTGTCGAGGGAAGATTTGCCAATTTTTTTTTTTTGGCCAAGGTGCGGAGAAAAAGTATCGATTGTGCTCGACTCGATCGAGTGACGAAGACGCGAAGCTGTGGTAGGTGTATAAAAAATGGACGAGAATCTTCGGAGACACTGGGCGGAAGGTAGACGAAGACTAACGAGATCGTTACCACGTGATCGTTGATCGTTCAACGGCTGAATTGTTCGACGAGTAACGAATAAGGAAGGAATAATATTGTAATAACTTATACCTTTGTACCTTTTATTCTTTTTCTTGTAGATAACATTGTATTGTTCATAACACGTGAAAAGTTTTATTTAAGTAACTAGCTAATAGCTCGGATATCTAATTTGGAATCACGTACGAATTTCGAATATAAATATATATAAACGAATAAATAAATATCTATATATATATATACATCGATCACAAATAAACGAGATTTAAACTGTTACACGGCGCGTTGCTGGGAAAAGGCGTATCTTTCAACCCCGTTCCCCGTGCGTGGAATGACTGGTCGTCGTGGAATGACTGGTCGTCGTGGAATAACTGATCGTCGTAGAAAATGCGAAAAAACGACACCAAAAAAGAAACAAAACAAAAAAGAATTTCCCGAATTTGAAATATTAATTCGCTTCAAAGTTCCATGGACGTGGAGAACATCGAGAAAGCAGCGCGATCAGCCTGACAAGTGGCGAAAAAAAATGAAAAATAAAAAACGTAGCTGGTCAAGCGTTCGAAGTTTGTCATTATTCGTTCTCCGTGCACCGTTCGGGGGCGATGAAAATTGATTGAGAATTTCAACGCGCCTCGCTCTCCCAACCGAGAAGAGCAATTTTACGAGCGTTTGTCGGCCCAGACGATTTCCGGAGTTAAACGACTCGCATTATGGATATTCGATTGATGATCCACCTTTCAGGAAAGTGGCTAACCCTCAATTATGTAATTTCCCACCTACGCAGCCCATGGCGAGCACGTTCCGGGATCGACCAAAAAAAAAATTGAATTTTTTTTTTCAAAAATGGGAGTATAAAAATAAAATAAAAAATCCGAAACTACGCTCGATCGGAATTTAAGAGTCGAATCAGTCGAAATTCATTTAATTTTACTCCATTTTAGTGTTCTTTTCCCGTCCCCGCGACAAACGCGTTTTCACTCCTCGTTCATCGACAGGTGAAACGAGACTCAATTTTATTGGTTTTTTTTTTTTGTTGGGAAAATTAATTTCGCGAATTTGTGCGTTTTTTGTAGCCGCATTTCCGTCTCGTTCGATGCAATTTTATTCGAGATGAAATCGCCTCCGCGGCGAGGTACGCGATTCGTTATTAGGGGAGGTAGTTTTGTAGAGAGCTAATTCGTTTCGTGGTAAAGTGAGGATAACGTTAGATAATCGATTTATAAAAGGGTCGAGTGTTGAAGAAAACTGCTATATAACTATCGGAATATTTTGGGGAAAAATGAGGAACGAAATAAGCACCAGCAGTCCGAGCTGGATAATGATCGATCCATTTTCGGAAATCACTCAGCAGCCTTCCTAATTCGCCCATTTTCGTTCGTCGGCCTCGGATGCGCCGAAGCAACATACGCGTGCACATTTACCTGTATATTTGGAGTTTCTTCTGGTTTTGCGACTGCAACTAAATGCGCGAAAAGTTGGCGGTTGCTTTTTCGTTAGTTGCGTTTTTTTGATTTTTCTCCCCTCACCGAGATGCCGCGAGCATTCGGCGCCTCGGCGCTGCGAGGCTTCGGGAAGGTCGTAACCATTTTTACCTAGAACGTTGGCATCGGCTTTGGAGAAAGAAGTCGGAAAGAAGTCCGCCGCCGCCGCCGCCGCCGCCGCCGCCGCAAAGGCATCAAATTCTTAGTTTCGAAGGCCCGAGGACAAAGTCCTGCTGCCACGATGCCACCCACCCACGAGCCACGAAATCCGCTCGCCTCCGCCGCGACGAACCGAACCGCAGGAATGCGTCCGTTCCTATACGATTCTCATTTCCTCCTTACCTCGGGGTTGAATCTTTTAGTAGAACCTTTCGAACAATGCCGGCAAAAATCACCGCGGGCTCGACGAAGCGGAGGGAACCCTCGTTCCTGGTATCATGGGTACGAGGAGCACGATTTTAACACGCTTTTATTAGCTTGGTACGATTTATTTCCCATTTTTCAGTTCGAGCTGATATAAAAGCGCGTTTTTAATTACTTTTTTTAAAACTATAATTCATTTCCTTATTTTTATTTTCGCCATTTGAATTTTTGAAAAAATGTAAGCAGTCAAAATCACTTTCGCAGCTTTTGTGAGGTGCACACGAACAATTTTAACGGTCTCGTGGAATTTCTGAGAGTTACAGCTCTCAATATTGATTCTGAGTACTTTCTCCGAGCGTGAAAAGATTTTCTATTTGGAATGCAGGTAAGTCAAGATTTTTTTTTGTAAGTTCTTATAAGTCAGCCGGAGATGGATTGATCCTGATTTACTCCGAATTGAACGATCTGCAAAAGTGCTAGGTGCCGCGACGGTGTAACTTGTACTGGCGAGTTGGTACAGGCTAGTGTTTCGGCGCGAGACGAGAATCTTGCTCGTTTCATCTTGCGTTTGTCATTATTTTTGGCCATCTCGTCTCGTCTCGTTGCCAATTCGTCTCGACTCGAATGTCTTGAACTACCGAGCGAGATCGAGCGAGAATCTTAAGATTCGTAGGGTTGTGAATTTCAAAAAACCGTTTTTTCGCAATCGCGACAAATGGGAAGGCTATAGCCTTCAAAAATCTCAGATTTTCGACGCATCTCAGAATCGATCGCCGCTTCGTTTTCTGACGTATTTTGAGGCGTAGAATCGATTCCCGTTGGATTTAGATCGATATCTGGACCAGAAACGGAGTTACGACAAAAACCGATTTTTCGATCTTGCGAAAAACGAGAAGGCTATAGCTCGTTTCATTATTAATCGTACGTTCATTATGACAATGACGATTTGTTCGTTAGGGAGCCAAAATCTCGAATCTGCGTTGTCATGGAAACAAGATCGAGACGAGATTTTTTCGCCTGACGAATCCGAGATCAAACACGTCTCGCCACATTCAAGATTTTCGAGACGAGATGAAATATCGCTGTTCAAATTTTGTTTACGAGTCTCGATGTCGCCATTTCCTCGTCTCGTCTCCCTCACCGGAACACTGTCGCCGGCCTCTGAAGTTGATTTTCACCCAAACTGATCGTCCAATATCTCGGGAAATATGGATTCGAGCGATTAGACTTACGAGACATTTTTTGTAGAAAATTCAATTTCCAACAAAATTGCTTGCTACATTTTTTTTGTAAAGTCAAATGCTTCGGAGATAACGGCAGAAAAACGACAATAGCAACAGCAATAAGCAGATTTTCTAGGACGAATAACTGTTAATACGACGAGCAAATAATACGATTAAATGTAAACGAGAATCGAATCAATTGGACGAAGGAAACAGAATTTCGATGATGACTTTTTTTTGTAGTTGTTTTGTTTTCCAAAAGGAAACTTTTCATCGTCGCTGACGAGAACCCCGAGTGGTCCGGAATCAGATTCAAATGAGGAAACGAGACGAGAAGATGAGCAGTCGTCGAGTGTTTTTCCGAGAATCCCGAAAAGAGCGGAGGCTTTTGCCCGCGGATGATGATAATTTGAATGGTGTGGCGCTCAGCATCACGAGATACGAAACGGAGCGGAGAGATTAATCGACCAAAAATGCTCGGCCAAAAATGTCGGTCGCGGAGTCACGGCGTTTCGTTTAACAACAATTCCCTAAATGTATAGAATCAGTCGAGATGTCCGTATAATTTCCCGAAAATTCAGCCTCCGCCGCTTCGTTTCATGCTTTACATATTTATTTCTTACTTCAGGTGCGGACAAAAAGAACGAGAAAAAAAAAATACGAGGACGAAGCGCGTCGCTCATCCTAAATTACAAGTGATCTGGATTCACGATTTTTTCCGAAAAATTGGCCTCGTCGTCGGGAAAAATTTCCAGATGGGAAAATATCAGCTCTGAAAATTTTGCGAAACAACGCAGAACCGTTTGCCGATTGGACGAATATCAATTATCGGAACCTGCCAATTTTTTTAACTCATCAAAGACCGAGAAGCGAGTCGAAAATAGTGACAATCTCGACGTCGGATTCATTCGACTGCGATAAATAATCGGCATACGCGGCGCATCTTACGTATTCCTCGCGTTTTCATCCCATTTTTATTCTCCCCCTCGTTAGTCCGACGAAAACTCGTTGGAAAGAGGAAAGAAAAGAAAAACAAACGTGGAGTTTCGAAATCAAACGTTCTGCTCGACGCTCTTTACATTCGAGGCCAAATTTCGAATGGTCCGACGAAACGGTTGAAAAAACAGGCTCGTCGCCTCGTTAGTCATTCTCTACGAGGGCTAATAGGTATAGATGGTAAAAAGTCGATAAAATTTATTCGATTTCCAGGTGGTTACACGTACGCGGCGTCGTCGGTATCACGCAAAGCTGCCGCTGCCGTCGCCGCCGCCGCCGACGACGACGATGCGGTCGGCGGTCGTCCTCTTCGTCGTGCTCTTCGGCGTCGAGGAGGTTTCGAATAGTGTTTGGAAGCAGAGGAAGTCGAGCGCGATGGTCGCCCTTTTTCGAGCGCGCGCGTCACGAATACCTAATTTAAAACGAAAATGAGCAGGTTTTGCGGCATAATTCATATCGGCGCGGGATGATAGTCATTCCATGACTATATACGTACTCGCGCAGCGAGAACGCCGGGTCATAACTCTTTGTAATAGCTAATATCTCACAACAGTCGTATAAATGTGAATTGGATACTAGTTACTACTTACATGCTAGAAAGATTTATTTCTAATGTTTCGAGACTTGTGCGGAGGCACACAACACCGTCGCTTCTCTCTCCCTTTCTCCCTCGCCCGAACCATCCTCCGATCTTCGCCGCGGTGCTCGCCGTTTCTCAGCCAATTAAAATCCACTTTTAATCGGTCAGTTCTTTAATTGCCCGATATTATGTTGTCACTCGAGGGGTTTCGCCCGCTTCCCCCGCCGCTACTCGCGGTGGTCTTTTCCGCCCCGTTTTCCGATCCCGGCGAAATTGCCTCGAAATTTCGATAGCTACGAATCCGCGAACAATCGACGATTCCTCATATTTATTCGATAAATATTAGACAAAAATATGGAATAGATACTACAAATTTAATTTTATTGGACCGGGAGTACAAGTTTTACGTGGCAGACGGAATTTTACGTACACTTCTCGCGGACACTTGTATCAGTCTGAGCGCAGGCCTACCCTGTTACACATTTTTGTCAAATTAAAATCGTTTTACCAAGAAAAGTATGAGTAAAACTACGAAACAATGCAATATCATTATACTATATACGAGTAATTTTTCTAAGCATCTGACGCACCCAGAAAAAAATATTGAAATTTCACAATATTTGTGTATAAGCTCTACACCTCAATTTTTCTATTATTATAATACTCGATTCAAAACATGTCTTGGAAAATCGCCATGGTAATTTTTACCAGTATAGTCAAGTTTTCCACTAATTGTAAAACACGTATAAACAGAAAACTTAATGCTTACATCAAAGATGAGAGACGAAACACTCGAGGTAACAAAAAATAAATAAAAAGCGAAACAAAAAAAAAAGAAAAACAAATTCAGCTTCTTACAGACGAGTTATCACGAGTAGTGTAGAGTTTGCACTACTTTAATTTAAATATTGCCTAAATATTCTGTTCAGCTCGTTGTACTCCATCATTTTTATCAGTTGCGTTGTCAAACATTTTTTTGATCAGCCTGTTTGTAGATTTTCCACGTTTTCGCAAATGTTCTCATCCGCGTTGCCCCAAGCAACAATTTCGTATTGTATTTCCGAGTTAAGGAAGGCACGCTAAGTGAGCTTGACATTACTCGTGCTGAGAATATTTTTTCTAGCTTTTTCACAACGAAGGCTAGATGTTTAGTTTTGTTTATTCTGTCTTTACGTTTAACGCAGGAACAATTGTTATCTGTGACGCGAATGATGGAGGCTTCTGAATGAATAAAAAAACGACAATACGTAAATTCCTGATTTTTTTGCGAATTTGCGAATTCTATAAGTAATTCAGAATTCGAGTTTTTCGTTTTATCCACAAATTTCTAGCGGTTTGGAAGTTTCGAAAGCGATGGACTCCGATGCCCGAGAGATTTTAGCGAATTTGGATATTCGTTCGGAATGGAAGTTCGCAATTTTCCAGGATAATTTTCAGCAACGACGAGACGTTGATCGTGGATCTCGTCGGATTAGCTAGGAATTTGCTGGCGAAACGGTTGGCGAGACGATCGGTGATGATGATTATTTGGAGAAGCTGTCGCGATGTTGCGTTGTCAGTTTGTAGATAATAAAATGCTCGGCTACGTTTCGAGCGACGGAATCGAGGTGGACGAATGGGTGGACGAAGTTGGACCCAGTTGTTCCAACCGGTCCTAATAACCGCCCTCGCATGGCCTAAGGAACTCGACGACCTACAATCACGCCATAGACAACTCTGACTGTTCGGTACTCGATGATTATCGCGGACAATAATCACTGACATATTCCAGCAATCGTTATCTCTCTCCCTCGCTCCTTCTTGCTCTCTCCCCGCGCTCCTTTTCCCTTTCCCCCCTCCGCGACTCCTCGCCCTGTCCGTCTCTCTAGCTTGTCCTCTGCCCACACGATAATCAAAGAGTCCGACGAGCTGGATGGACGGCATCTCTAATTCGGACCAATTACCCGGACGATTAAAAGGATTTAATTGTCTAATGTGGGGCCTCGAAACCTCGGAAGAGTGTTTTCGAGAAATATATATCACGGCTCGTTCCGCGTCTCACTGCGCACTCCGACTGAAAAAAAAACACTAAAAACGCGCCCATATCTCACCTACGTACGTCATCCTTTATTTTCGAACTAAATTCGGCTAGGAACAATCTGAGTTAAAAAAGAGCTAGGTAATCACGAACCGCGTGCTTCGTGCAACCTTTCGAAGACAAATTCTTACAAAATTACCAACGAATATTTCATATTAGCCTTTCTCCAGAAAGCCATTCCGATTCTACACGTTTCTTCCTTCTTCAACTATAATCAACGCGAATGAATTGTTTTTTTTCCAAATGTGTATCGATAAATTCAATTTTTGAAACTCTTGTTGATGCAAAATGCTGCTGCGAAGTTTATCAAAAAAAAAAAAAAATATATTTTTCACAAAATCTTTGGGATCCCCATTTTGCCCCCTTCCCCTACATGCTACATGTATTATATAATATTAGCACGAGTGAGATATATTTCCTACAGAATCTGAATTCTTTCGAAGACCAGTTCGACGGATATTTGCTCGAAAAACACTTTTTCCTCCCTAAAATTTCCATCTGGATATTCGGTCCTCGTGGCAACAATTCTTCCCTCTCGAAAATAACGGTACACAGTAGCGAGTTGTTCCTCGTTGCGTAATTTATTAACATTTTTCTGTATATTTGTGAATACTAAACATTTGGTGTGTTCCTTCAACACAGTCGTCAATTTTGTTCGATGAGTCCACTTCTTAACACGCTAAAATGTTCATACTAGTCGCGTCTCGCTCGTAGAATTGGTACGAGCTACGCTTACAGCGACACGCTGCACAAGAATTTGGGCGTAGATTTTTTTTACTCGATCTAATCGTCCGAGAGTGAAATTCACTGCCGGTAAGATTTTATTTTCATTATTCGAATCCAAAGACAACGGGCCACTTTTTTGAGTTTTTTGGAGGAAAGGGTTATTTTACCGAGGAAACACGTTACTATTGAATTTATAGTTTTTTGATGTTTAGATAAAGAAAAAAAGCTGTTTACGCCGTACACGCAGGGCGAATGGAGAACGCTCCCTGTGATGGTAGTGAAGATCCACTCCCGATTTTTCACAGTGCTCGGGTGTGGCGTATCCAGTGGTTGGTAGATAGGTAGGTAGGTAAGGATATATCATTAATAGTATTATCAAGAATAGCCGGTGCGTGCGAGTGTATTCGCCCCGTTGGTAATTAAAGACGTTGGGTCGTTACTGGTAGGTATCGGAATTAGACGGTGTACGCGCGGGAGTACGGAGGGACAAATAAAGATGGAGAAGTGATGGTAGTTGCGCGCCGGTGCCTATATATAGGACGCGGCGCGACGCGCTCGTCATCTCGGATGGAAGGTGTGCGATGCCGCGCGCGGCTAGGGGCTGCGGCGGTGGAGTTCCTCGCGCTGGTGGTAGTCGCGGTGGTAGCGGTGGTAGCGGTGGTAGTAGTAGTAGTAGTAGTAGTAGTAGTAGTAGTAGTAGTAGTAGTAGTAGTAGTAGTAGTAGTAGTAGTAGTACGTCGGAGTAAAGTGGTGCGGTTAATCACACACCTTCGTTCCGTTCCAAATTGCATAATTGTAGAGTAGAACCTCGCGAGCGAGAGCCTCCTTGGGCTCCCGAGGTCTTCGCCGCGCTCCGCGTCGTTGACTGACCGACTGACTGACTCTACTCGAAACGTTTCAACCCCGAGCGGAGAAATTACACCCGCGAACGGCGAAGACTCGCGAATCGGCGACGGAACGAATCCGCGCGTATCGCGATACGAATCGCTGTCATTACGCTCTCCCTCCGTCTCTTTCTCGCTCCTATCGTATAATTTCGTAAAACGCGTATTGACATTTCGCCTCCCTCCGCCTATCGTCGCATCGTTTCTACCATCGTTCGCCATCACTCTCCTTGCACGGTTCGCTCGTCTCGTCCATTCGTTACGTCCGCGTATGCGCTACAATTTTTTCCTCCATAGGTATACGCGGCAAAAAATGGCCGCCATTTTGTAAAGAGTACCGAGCCGCGCTACACCCGCGGTGCGCCGAGGTAACGCTAATTTCGCGTAAAAAAAACGTCGTCCGCGCCAATTTTTGTGCTCAATTTTATGGACAATTTTTTACCGTGCAGCGCAGTCCATGTCTTACTCGCACTTTTCTTTTCGCACCTTTTCACCTTCCCCGTTTCTTTACGATTCTCCTTCCTGCGTTCTTCCCCTCGGTCACACGCTTCTTCTCGCTCTTTAACCTCGTTTTCTCCTCCCTCGCCTTGCCGGGAAATTGCTTCCCGCATTTCAGTTTTTCTCAGCATTATTTTCCCCCAGTTTCTTCCTCTGCTACACTGTTTTCGCGTCCTCTGGTCACTCTATTACAGTGTCTTCCTCTTCCTGGCGCGTTGCTGCGACGTTTTTGTTATTGCCTCCTCGTTTTTGGTTTTACCCTTGATTCGCGTTTCTCGTTATCTTTCCGGTAATTTCGTCATCCTCGACGCGATTTTGAGTACCTAATGTTTCGATAGCTCGCTGTTCCGCGTGCGTCGTCGCGCGGGAAACAATTCCGTGAAAATGCTCGGTGGGCGCCGCGCCGCGTTTTACTTCTCTCTTTCTTCGCGACTTAAGGGCGAGGTATGCAATTTGCCGGAGAATCACGTAGAGTCGGAGAAGCCGTTGAAGTTTAGAGCCCAGAAGCAACTCTTTGGATCAGATATAACCGCGACGCGTCTTCTTCAACGTCCGAAAACCTCTCCCGAGTCGGGTACTCCTTTCTGCCAGATGAGGATCGAGATCCTTTTTTCCCCACCTCGCAGCGGGGATTCAGCGGCGACGATGCTATTCGTAACGAGCGAAAGGTCAAGCTCGAAGATGGCACCCGAGTCCTCGTCTTCCTCCTCCTCGTTCCTCTGGATTCTCGCTTCTCCGACGCACCGTCCCGTGCGAGATGGTGCGCGCGGACGCGAAGATATCCGTGGCTGCAGCGCCCCGCTGTTTTCGCGGGCGTATAACGCAGTCGTCAAATTCCAGCGAAACGCTGACGCGCCGAGTTGTTAGAAATAATGAAAATTAATTATTATTATCGCGAAGGCTCGTTCCTTCCCAGACGACACGCGTAGCCTCCTTCACCGCCAATTAGCGAAAACGATCGGGCATTTTCGTGTAAGAACCGACGTGACGTTTTTTTACCAATTAATTATTCGCCTCCAATTACATACATTTTTATCTTTACTCGCATCTACCGCGAAAATATTGACATTTTTTTATTCACTCTCGGCAAGGAATTACCTCGAACCTGCTGCGACGCAAAAAGGATGCCCAACTTATTAAAACTTCCCTCAGCAGAACTTTACCGAATTTTCGATCAACTCCCCAGTAAATTATCATAGAAATTCCCCAGAAGCTCGTGCACCCATTTTTCAAAAATTTTCCACGAGTCTAATTTTATTCCAAACCTCTTCCTTTTCCTCTCCCGTAGTTTTTGTGACAGACCTGCTCATTCGAACATAAACTGCATCTTAACACATCACGACACTTTTTTTTTCATTTCTACAATTTCTAAAATATTTATCATAAAAATACCACTAAAATGCCCATACTACTGTCTTCTGTTTTATAAATTGAAGCATTAGGTACTCTCCTGTTAACTGTGCCGGGGCAATTTGTTAAACTGTCTTTGACATCATCACAGCCAGTCGGATAAATTCTTTCTATTCGAATTAAAAAAAAAAAACATTATTTCTGTCAAAGGTTCGTTGTATCAATTTAAAATTGACGCGAACAAACTATTTATCACTTCTGCACGCGGTTTTCGATTACGTTTGTTACGAACATCCACTCCTCACCAAAACATCCTCGTAAAAAAATTATTTCCCATACCTGCGTTATTTTTGATGGAACCGTCTTCTTCTTTTTGCAGTAGAAATCGATCGTGGAGGAGGATCGTGAATTTTCCGAGAAAATCAGGCATCGAAAAAGCGGGGGAAGCGAGAGAAAAACAGTGTCGAGATAGAAATAGGCGAGTCGTTCGGATCTGGTCGCTCGATTCGCGTTTATAATAGTTTGATAAATAGTTTGAGAATTTACATCGATACATACTTATAAGTCTGTACAGGGTGTATCACCTCGGGTGTTCAGATGGGAGAGACGGCGTCGACTTGGCAAGCGTATTAAACCGTCGTTGGCATTTTGTATTGTTGTATCTGCTATTTTGGCGCGAATTTCGGTATAAGAAAAGCTCGTGTTCGCTGATTGGTTGCAGGGAGGCGGCTAAGTCCCGCCCATTTCGGCCACGCGGGCGATACACCCTGTATATAGATATCCATAGATATGCAGCTTGTACGGAAGGCTGCGCGAGGCACGGATGAGTTATAAATACTTTGATACCTACACGTGATCAGAACTCGTTCCTACACTGTAAATTATAATTAGCCGGATGTTTCTATGAATGGAACAAGAAGTTTACGAATAAATAAATAAATGCATTCGTCGAGAGTATGGAAATGAACGCGAATGATCGTCGTGAAAAGCAAACGAGCGAATCCTCGTAAATCAGTGAGTTGGAAAAAGGCGAAAAAAGCAGGGACCGCAAAAAAAAGTACTAAAAAATCCGGACGTCGATCACGTCCACCGGCGAACTCGCGAAACCGCTCGAAATCCGGTGAAACGAAAATCGTTGGTTCGGAGAGAACGAATCAGGCTAGGTAAACGTTGAGAATTCGATTTTTCTAACGAGCAATATCCGTTATTTATCGACGCGTCATTCGGCACGCCGAGCTAATCTCGAAAGTAGGAGCGAGATTTATTAATTCTAAATGAAGATCGAATCGGATCGTTTAGGCGAATCGTCGGGGGGAAAGAGAGATGAGATTTATCATCGGATTTGATTTTTTCGGATGAGAAGCGATATTCGTTAATTGGTGAGCGAGAAGCGAGGTGAGTTTTGTCGAAGCTCGGATTTCGTTTCGAGATAGGAGCGGGAATAAAGCCGAAAGGAAAAAGCTAGCGAGGGGAAAAAGAAGAGAAAACGGAGGGGAAAAAAACGGATGCTTGAAAAACTGGAATGAGAGGAAGTGGGCGGCGGTGAAATCGGTGTAAAACGTTCGAACGTTTAATGTTCCAGGCACGAAATTGTTGAAAAACAGTTGGTGAGATATAGGTAAAAGGTTACCGTATCCACGGGGTGTCTAATTAGTAAGATTCACCTGTAGCCTATTAATTCCCAATAAATCCTATCGGTCCTCCTAAACTTGGCGTAGTATCGGATAATTATTTCATCTAATAAACTCGTAAATTATTCCAAGTCGTCGTACGTTAGCCGAGGCGACGCGACGCGTTCTTTCGACGCCGGTATTTTCACCCCGAGGACCTGTTATCATAGAGATGAACGGTGCCGATACGAGGTTCGGAGGAAACGGAGAAAGACTCCGGAGAAACGGGGAGAAGGAGCAGGAAAGTCGAGGAAGCGGAGGCCGAGCGTGAAACGAATAAATCGGGGAAAAGAGCGGAGACCAGAGAAAATCGGTGTCTCGCGTCGCCGCTAATTAAATCAAGCTGAACAATGATTTCCCCCCTTTCTCTTCATTTCCTTACAAATCCCCGATCTTTATTTAGCGACGCGACAGCGGGGCGCTCGTTAGGAGATGTCTTCAGCTTTTTGGGCGCAGAGCTTTAATCTGGTGCCCCCTCCGATGCCGGGTCTCGAAGGTCGATCTTTGCCGATTTTTTCCTCCTACCTGTGAAAATTACCAGCACGAAATAATCCAACGAAAAAAGTCCCAAAAAAATGTTTTTTCGTCTTCGGGTCGAATTTCCGCGTCTGCGAAATTCCGAGTCGCGGTGGGAAGGGGAAGATAAGTAGAAGGAATTTTTTGGTATGGAAAACTTATCTGATTTTTATATTCGCGTTTTTTTTTCGTCTCGCTTTCGTTTCGTTTGCTAAGACAGTGGCGGAGCCTCGCGGCAGTGACTCGAAACTCGCAGCAACAGGTGCCTCGTGGCTCGAGAGAGATGGCGAGAACGAAGGAGAAAGATGGGCTCGGTTGGCTTAAAGTGAGAAATAAATCTCGAGATATCGCGTTATTTTTGTCTCCTTTTCCTTTTTCTCCTTCTCGTCTCCGCGCCGTACTCGTGGGATGACGCGCCTCGCCTCGAGCGTCGCGCATCGGCGGTGACATTATTTTCAAGAATTGCATTTACCAAAACTTCGCTGCTTTCTCGTAGAACACCCATTTTTTTGCCCCTGCCTCTCGCCGACTACCATGTAATTTTTCCCCAACGTGACGTAATTTTTTTCACAAAGCCAAGAAATAATCCGCCGAAAAATTTAAAATCAGTGAAAATACCATGATTCTGTCGTTCAGCTTGTAGAGAAAAAAAGTGGCTGCGGCTGACATTGTTCCAACGACAAGAACAACAACAGCAAGAGAGATAGCAATGACGATAAAAATAATAATAACGACAATGACAATGATAATGATAATTTTCGCAAGCCTGCAACTCTCTTGGCTTCATCCCGAAATCTACCCGGGACTTCGAGAACACGGGCACAATTATTCATTCGTAAAAGTCAAACATAAGCTTTTATACTGTTCTGTGATGTGTCCTCCTTTTGCTAGTGTCAGCAAAAGAAACTAGAGTCTGCGCAACGCACATTTATCAGATACCTCTCCTGCAAGCTTCACCGCCTCGCGCGAGTATATTGAACACGATTACGCTGAAATCGCAGCGTCACTCGAACTATGCATGGTATAATGACATCTCATTTATTAGTAGAGTCCTATTTGGGCGCCCTGACAACGTTGATCTATTTCAATATCGCAATATCTTGAAGGAGATGCCCCACGCAATGACGTGCGTTTCTACTCAAGGAGCAACAGGTTGAGAAGGCTGTGGAGTTCTGCTCTCGGTGAACTGCAAAACTGCCGGATTACTGCTTCCTTCAAAAGAGTGTTAAAAAGTTAAAAAGTCGTCTCAGTATTGGGCCAGTACTCTCTGCTGTACGCGTATCTCTTCACGTTGTAACACCACGGGCAGCATCGCGCGTTGCTCGACTCCATAGATAGATAACCATAGCGAGAAGATAACGAGGTAAATAACGACGAGGTAAATTGGGCCGAAAAAAGCTCCTGCTGCCGAAAGCAGAAGCTTTCTAGAGAATCACTCGCTTTTGCGTGTCGCGCGAAGATGAAGAAACCGCCTGGATCGAAATACAAGCATCGTTTGGGAAATTTGTTACGGAATGGCGACGCAATTAACGTTGAGAGAGAGAGAGAGAGAGAGAGAGGGGTAAAAAGATGGGGTGGGGTGGTTTTTATTGGTTGGAAATACGTTGGCGAAGTGTCGGAGGAACGCGGAGAACAGCGTTTCCAGAAATGACGGGTCGCGTGTACGCGCAAGGGTTGTATGCAGGCGGTGCGAGACGTTGAATATTCAACGTGCCTACCTACCTGAAGTATACGTAGGTAGATATTGGCGAGAGTCGTGTTTTCCGGCCGGAGGATTCTCCTGCCTTCGCATAGTTGATCGTGAGTTATGTGTCGCGAGTTTGTTTTATTTCCGTCAAAACGTCGGGTTACCACTTCTTAGCCGCGTAACGTTGTACACCTCGAGGCGGACGGATACCACCGAGGCGGTAGGTAGGTGTAATCGTTGGGTCCGGCGAAACCCGGTCGACTCATTTGTATCCCGTGTAATTAAGTGAAATTACAAAAAACGAGGCTATTACGGCGACAAAAAACGTCACCTGGTCGGTGATTCTCGTTTTTTTTTTTTTTGTTTTTTTTTTTTTGTTTCGTTTTGTTTCCATTCGGCTTCATTGTTGTCCGCCTCGATCCCTTGATATTTTTTTTCTCCTCGACTCCTCGCCGTCGGTCGAGTTACGGGGAAAACGCGATTGCCGGAGGATTCGACTCCCGCGGTATAATTTCGAATTAACAGCGACGATTCTGGTCCGAGGTGACGATTTCCCGGGTTCGTAATTGCTCAATTTTTCTCCGAACTTCGCGGTCTGTGTGGTCACCGCCGGAATAATTAACCGCTTCCGCGCTCACGATTCGTCCCAGATAAAAATTGCCCCGGGTTATTAATACGACGCGTAGCGCCGCGTTTCTTTCACGCGTTGCGTACCTGCGTACGTACCTATACGCGCGCACCTGTCGCGAGTACGCGCGAAACGAGCGCTACTTACACCCGTGCGAGGGATACGTGACGAGGCAGGTTACAAGTTTGCGAAAAACGCCTACCGTTACCTATATCTCGTCGCGTAGATCGAAAAAAGTTAATCCCATCGGCGGAAAAAAAACGAACGGAGGCGAAGCGAGCGATGCTTTCCTAGCAACAGGATTAACCACTCTTCGGCGCCGAATCGAATTGACAAACGGAATATCGCGGATGTAAATTGCATTCCGCGCATCGTGCTCTTTTCACAGTCTTCAAATTCGCCGCAAAAACTTTTTCTTCTGCGCAAAATTACAATTCGAAAGGTGCGCAATTTACAATTTCGTAAGAAGAAAGCTGCTTGGTCGCGGCGTTTGAGGAAAAATCGATGTCAAATTCGCGCGAAGCGCGTAAATGCATACAGAGAAGAATATCGAGAAGTTGTTTACAATTGGAAAATTGGAAAATGGGAATTTGCGGAAACGCAGCGTTCGGGAGGACGAAGCGGGACGAAGGAGCTTTTTTTGGATGTAACGATCGACGAGCGGAAGGT
Organism: Arge pagana; assembly: GCA_963969455.1. Taxonomy (NCBI): domain Eukaryota; kingdom Metazoa; phylum Arthropoda; class Insecta; order Hymenoptera; family Argidae; genus Arge; species Arge pagana. The sequence goes on from OZ018310.1 coordinate 1,612,865, forward strand.
CGCCTAACGCCGAGGGGGATGTAGGAAGGCACGGCAATTGGAATCGCGCAGCAATTTCGTGGACAACGGTACGGATAACCAGCAACGGCTGACACTCGTTTCTAACTCGCGGGGCTGCACGAGCGCGCGATAAAATAGCCGAGTCATTTTTAGGCTAGAATGACGCTGCACACCGCGGCAATGCCATGCATCGCGGTGTACGACGTCACGGATTGACGTTGAAGATTACGCTGGTAATAATATCGCTCGGTGGTGCTGCCAATCTCGCCGTAATAATATATCATACGGACCTGCTTAAAAACCTGTCCGGATTTTTCTCCCCCTTTTCCGTTCCCTCCAACTCGCCTGAACTCTGCAAACTGTGGAGATTCCGCTCCTCCGACGAAAATCCCCTCTCTTTTTTGTTCACCCCATTTCGCAGACATGCCCATGTTTCATCTATCTATTCGTTCGATTATTTTGTTCGTTTAGTTATTTCGATGAAAAAAAATACGAGCCACGAAAATGGCGTGTCAGCACGTTAAATACGTAATTTAAGCGAAGGAATACTTTGAGAGATCATTTTATCTAGTCTGGTGGGTGAAAACAAACGATGCGTAGATTTTCTCAGGCCAGGTTAAACAAGTTTCCGAGCTCGCAGCTCGTTTTTGGCCCGGCTCAGCGGGCTAACCCTTGAAATCGAGGAGGGCGGTACGCAGGTGGTCGAGGACGGAGAGAGCGAGAGCTTCGGAGGAGTCGTCGGAGGTTCCGGAGCAACAGGTTGCCGGTCTGACACCGAGGCGAAAATATGTTCGGTAAATGAATATAACGTAAGACACGTGTTAAAGTATCGGTCGTTGAAACTCGTTAGAAAGTTCGTATGCACGTAGGAATGTGATTGTTTGTATCGATTGTGTCTCATTTGGATTCCAGCCGCATTAGAGTCGTTTGTAATGTTCTATATGCGCGAGGCATTACAATAACGCTAATTTTCAAGCCTCGTCTCATTTTATTTTCGTGATTGCCTCGGCTCGATCTTCCCTCTCCCTCGCCTCCCGAAGCATGGACAATCGAGCGCGTTCGGAGAAATTTCACGGGTATCGCGGAGAAAACTCCTCCGGTTCGTCTCTCTCGAAGCTCCATCACAGAACTCGACTCGTAAAGCTTCTCGTACGGGTGCTGCAATATCACGGATGATAAAGGGTCCGCGGGGCTACTTTTCATGCTCCATGCTCACCGTCTACCGACCTACACCCCGAGCTACGATTCGGAATAGTATCCACGGCACTCTGCTCTTACAATACTCTTTCATAAATTACGGAACGGTAACGAATACGTAATGCGGAGACGCACTCGCCTACCGCGTCGTATGTGTATCCAAAGCATTCATACGCGCGCGTAAATTCATAAATAAACACATAAATATGAGCATTTTCGGCGTACGCGTATTACGAGATTTCGGTTGGCTATTCGAATAGCGTACGGTGATTTATAAATAACCACGTGAATACGAGCGTTTTCGGACTAACAGGTAAAAGAAACTACACGCCACTTATTCTCGTGTAGCAGGGTTGTAACATCTTCCATGAAAAAGTGATACATCAGTTTGAATTGAATTTCTTAATAGACACGTTTTTCTTAAAGGAATAAATTCAATGAGCAATGAAAATTTGTTGCATCGAAAAAAAAAATCCAATGCCTAATGGAAACTTCTTTCGTGGAAAAAATAAATTCTTTTTTCGTTAGAAATGTTTTGCGTTACAAAAATTCATCTAACGGAGGAGGCGTACACGTGAAAACGTAGACGTAATCTGAAGGAAATTGTCTACTGGAGAAAAAAAATGTCGACTCGAAAATGTCAAAACTAGAATCTTGGAGCTTCGAAATGCTCGCTTGAGGTTCTGCGTACGAACATTTTGCACTGAAATACAGCTTTTCGAAGATGACGGAAAAATTTGGAAATTTTGCTCGTTCCCCTAATTTTTGCGAGGGGTATATTTTTTTGCGAAGAATCGAATCTGTCCCTCCTTATCGTTTCTCTCGCTGATTCGAGTCCGCGTTCGTTTCGATGGCGAGTCGTCGTGATATTTGGTTATAAAAGTATTACAGGTTGGTCGGGTCTCGAGTGGCGCATTGGTGGTTCGCGTTTACGATTTCGTCGTAAAAAACGCGTGGGATTTTTCGACGAGAGGAGTATTGGTACGAATTAGGTATACACGCCGACTGATTACAGCTAACGACGCGTCGTGCTTGGCTGAATGATCGAGAGGAAAAGAAGAAACATGGAAAAATGGACAGAGAGTACGTGATTACACGACGCTGGAGTTATCTCCGATGACATCTTAATCCTCTGTTCGATAGCTCCTCTCGACTCTACGCACGCCGTGAATTAATATATTTCGTAGAAGCTTCGTTTTCTCACCGTTCCACGTACTTTCCGCCATTATTTTAATGACGAGGTAAATTTTCATTTTACACATATTTCACGCGACCCCTTGTTGACAAATCGGCTCCTCGTTATTCACCTTTTTTCATTCGTTCCATCGCAATCGATTTCTCGATAAACGTGAGAATTCTCTTCTTATCCGCCTTTTCGTTTCACCTGAGACTTATCCCGTTTCTCTCCGTCGCATTTCCACGCTCTTTTCACCACGTCGTGGGAAATTCTCACGCGTCGCCGAGATACCGACAGTTTTTTATTTCAAGGCTTATCGAGACGTTGAAATCGAGATTCGTTCGAAAATCAATCCGAAACTTTTCCCGTTCGTAAGAACCGCGGTGATCTCTCGCGCAGCGTCGCACGGTGGACGGAACGCGGAAAAAACTTCAAATGCGAGCTTTTTATGACTGGAAGGTCGTTTGTGCTAGGTAACTTCTTGTAAAAACTGGATATGATAATGAATTTCTGTTTAAAAATTGTGTTCAAATGACCTTGACCTTGAACGCGATTTTCAAGATTATTCCACGGTCAGAGATTTTTTTTAACGGAATTGTTAAGAAATTATTATTGTGGTTGTTGTTGTTGTTGTTGTTGTTGTTATTGTTATCATATACTCCAACTACCTCCAAAATGTTTGAACGAATCTCTTCTGCTTGGCAGAATTCACCGACACGAAGTTCAGTTTCATTATCATCGCTCCGATGATAAGAAACTCTCAGATCATGGCTGATACTAGACAAATTACTGATCTTACCTGTTTGCCAATAGTTTAGATCGATTTAGCGAGTCAAAAACCTCCAGACCTGTCCATTATTCTGAAAATGTTCTAAGATATACAGCGTGTCCGAGGTTTTTCTCGCTTTTAAGCCCTTATCGACCACTGTGCGTTGCGCTTCAAATTCGCCTACTCCGCATCGATAATCGGTCGCGAAACCGGCCTTACTTTTAAAAAATGCCACAACTACGGCAAAAATTGAGATAAAAAAAAACTATAACCAATCAAATTGAAGCTAAAACTTGGCGCTTTTCATTGGTGTGGACCAAATTGACTTTCACTTTTTTTCTTGATCTGTATATCAAGTTAAAGATTCGATGTTTTTTCCACTTTCAATAATTTCAGCTGCCGATCGATGTAGCATCGAGCATGACCGTCGATGCTCACTTTGATTGTTACGATCATAAAGCAGGCAATCTCAGCTTCATTTTGACGCCAAAATGGACCTGCTAAGTAATTTTTTAACGGAGATATGCTCCGACGAAGCAAACGTTTCTACGTTGCTTGGGCGAATCGAAAGTAGTATCTTATTATATTCGTCTATCACGTTAGTGAAAAATTGTCCAGTGATCGTGATTTTGAAAATTGCACCATAGATTCGCTTGTGTATATGATTGAAATGCGTGGAAATTTTCACTGCGACTGACAGTGGTCGTTTTTATTTATAGAACGAAAAATGGAAATTGTAGATATAAATGCATTTGGCGACGAGTAATTACGTCGTACGAATTGGATGCGATATTTGTTGTTTTTTTTCGACCCGCGAATTCCGATTGTCCGATAGAAATGATTATCTCGTGATTTATCACGCGAATTCGAGGGGGATTGATTTATTCGCGAGATAAATTCCGTTCGTTCGATAATAATAACAATATTTACCGATAAATATTCCCGATCGCGGGTACCGTCTTCCGCTCGTTCATTCCAGCCGCGTTCTCGCAAGTTTTTAGCCCATCGTACTTGCTCGTGCGTTGCGAAGGTGAATTTATCCGCAGCGCTAAAGGTGAATTTATCATGGAGTGTAAGTCTCGCGCGATTCACCTGCGCGTTCATAATCAAACGTTTGCTCGCGAGCACGCGCTGAAATATTGCAAATAAAGGCATACGGAGTCGAGTAATTTCACGATTATCATTTCCATTCATATCGCCTCGATTTTTCTCTCCCTCTCCTCCTCGCTCTGCGGCGGTGGTATCATTTTTTCGCGACTCGATCGACCGATCGCCTCTTGATTTACGACCGTCGCAACGCGAGAAATGGTACCTGCTCGGGGTACCTAGAAAAAAAAAAAGTTACTTTTTCCAGTTACTGCGACCAGACTCCTGGCGAAGGTAACCCGCGAACTTTAGTTTAGCTAAGTATTTCTGATTATTTGTTACGACTATCTTACTCGAAGTGAAGGGTACCTCTGCGAGAAAACCTGGTTGCCACGACCACTTTTCCACGGTACTTCGACTAAACTAGCTTTTACGCTTCCGACTAGATAAAAGAGTCACAGATGAGTGCAGCTACGTTTAGACCAGTTGGCCTAACCTGGAGTTTCTCTCGGTACCTGGCGTGTGACCAACGTCGAGGAATGTCGGTGGCAAAATCGCGATCGGAAGATTTCGCGAGCCTCGCGGTCGGCGATTTTCGCTCGTAGACTCGCGTTCGCGAGGATTACGAAGAATAAGCGGACTCGGGGATGAAGAATGAGCGGCGTGGCGTATTATAAAACGGGATCGGTTCCTCGATCTACGTAATCGTAATGAAATCAGGGAAAGGTTGTAATTTAAATAGATTAGAGATGCAGGCACGCCGTCCGCCCACCGATACCCTCGCGGCGGATTCTTACCACGGGGACGGGACGTCCCGAGCGACGCGTCGAACACTGACAATGTAAATATTATACCTGCGTCCCGTATGGAAAGCTAATGAATATTCACGAAGATAATACCCTCGATAATTACCGAGCGGTTGGAAAATACAGTTGGAATGCTCGTGCCAACCCTTAGGCGCGCGATCACGCCTCGGCGTAATTCGGTGCGCGCGCTAAAATACCAACTTTTTTACTTACACCACCAAGAAATGTCCCTCTTTGGGTAAAGCGTACAAGTTTCGGTGTAGTTTAAAAAAAAAAACCTCTCGAGACACTCGGTAGTTTTTCGAAAATTCTAATAGTTCGACTGGACATTCCATGGTTCGGTCAGCAGCGACTGTGGAGCGACTATTATTGGACCTCTGGATTCACTAGGAACTACCGAAGACATCCACTATTGGCGCCAGTGATCCGTTCAGCAGTGAAGAATAAAACTATCCACTCGATTTGAACTACCGTAGACGCTCACTATTGATTCCAGTGATCCTCGCAGTAGTGAACATCATGTGTGAATAATAGTGAGCATCATTAAATCACTATCGTGCAAACTATTGATTGTTGTCTCCAACTATTGAAAATATTCAACACATTGGGTAGTACTACCGGTGGAAACTATTGGCAGCACTACTCGAGGAGACTATTGACAGCACTACCGGTGGAACTATTGAGCAAGTCACTTTTCGACCCAGTAGCGAGGTCCAATTTACTACTGGAAAAGTAACATGCTAATGATGAATAGTTTTTTCAATAGTTCTTAATAGTTCTTCTCAGTTTTTTCAGTAGTTCTCAATGGGTTTTTCACGTACGGGTAGTGTTGTTCCCACAGACCGTTTTTGAACATGTAAAAATGTTATTCGATACTGAAGTGACACTTTTTAAATCAAGGGAAACAACGAGGGGAGAGACAATGGTGCAAGGAACACACGAATCTTCGAGAACGAAACAATGGAGAAATGCAATAAAGACGAGAAAACGATCGAAGAACGGAAAGAAGAGGGGAAGAAGAAAAGGATGAGACAAAATAAAAAACAGACGCGAAGGTAGACAAGAAAGACCAATAAAACTGTGAAATTAGCCAACAAATCGAACAAATAGAGGAGCGGAGGTGAATATGGAATACCATTTTTATTTGAAGTTACCATAAATAACTGAAGCATTTTGGATCATTGTGGATTCAAGTGTAGCAAACTTTCAAGTGTTGTTAATATGTTTTCGTGGTTTTATGTTATAAAAAACTGAGTTTAGATGGCAAATTTTCAGTTAACAAAAAAAACAGCTGTTTTAGGTTAATATGGACCAAGCGGATAATATGGAATACCTCTTTCCATGTGGGATAATATGAAATATGGTAGTATTTTTATAGAAAATCACGAATAATTGCAAGAAAAACATTTTATTTTGAAATTATAGAAATAAAGTAGATAACTAAATAATTGAAATAATTAATCAAATACAATATGGAATAGTTGGTATCCCATATTGCCCGAATCGCCATCTTGGAGAGTAAACTAACCTGGACCACCTGTTGGTAACAATCAGTCCATGGGAATAAAACTACTAACTAACTCGAATCCCCAACTGGGAATGACACTAGCTTTTAACCTGATTTTGGTGTTTTTTAAGTACATAACAGAATTCGGAATACTTACCTCTAAAAAAAGTCAAAATCTTCAAAACCAAACAACTTGAGTAACACAGAAACTTATTTTTCCACTGACACCATATGAACTACTGTTCTTCTCAGAGGGCTAGTGAAGACTTTTGACGTGCTTCCGCTAAGTTGCAGCACTGAACAAGTGAAATATCAAGGTATTCCATTTTACCCGACTATCCCATATTCCCCTCCGTTCCTCTACATATAAAAAAAAATGGGAGCAAGCGAAGCAATAAGTGAAAAAGATGAATTATTACAAAAAGGGACTCCAGGCAACGTGGGAATTATATTCAGAAGGAGATACACGAGTAAACAAGTTGAAAAATGTAGAACAATTAGCCGAGGAATCAACCAAAATTATTGCAAATAAATTATTAAAAATATGTTACAAAAAATGAATAATTGAAAATGAGGCATTGAAAATGAAGTAAAATGGTTGCAGATTTGTGGGGAATTTCGGAAAATGTTTTAGCTTCGAGGATGATTTTTCGGCCAGAGTCGATCGCGAGTCGGAAAGGGACGAGGAGCAACGCCTACGTGATTATCAACGGAGTTGAGAGATGAGAATAGTATGAAACGAGCGGTGGTCCCGAGGTCAGATGGAAGCAGAGCCAAGTTTGATCTCAGATAATAAAAGCCCCCGACAACGCGACACGCTCCGACGTTGTACGAAGCATGGAATACGATGGGAAAGCCTCGGCAACAATAACGACAAAAATCCTATTTATCTTGCCGATCTTGGATGTAGATAGGCAACGATTCTCGTAAATTTCCATCATCGTGTCTCTACCACTCGCGTGCAGCTTCGCCTCTCGCGTAGATCTTCGAGCTTGGGATATATTAGCCCAAAAATCGTTTCCTCGGTTCCCACCGCGTCGCGATTTTTCGTCACCTTTCGCTTTTTCCATTTTTCTTCCAGTTTTCGTTGCGAGTAACAAGGAAACGGTTGTCGAATTCGGTGGATTAAAATTGTTGGTCTCCATTCGCCCAGGATTTTTACGGTCGCGTTCCAAATATTTACGGCGCTTGGGAATTAATTTATTCGAAGTTTAAGCCGAACGGATCTCGCCGAACGTTTTAATCTGGCGCAACGCCCACGCCTGTCTACGCGAGAAGTACTTTGGAGCGAACTCGCGTCGGACAAATTCGAAATGTTCCGAGAGGGACTCACGTGTCTCGGCCTCGCATTACAATTAATACAAATTGAATCGTTTAGTATTATTTAAAGTCCTCGAGGCTCGCGAGATGGGAGGCTGGAAGTCACGCGCAGCCGACGATTTGTCGATGTACGAACGGATAAAAAAACGAAAAACAAAAAAAAGCCAACCGAATCAAATTTCCGCGCGTAAATAATTTATTTGCAAATATTCGATTTGCGGGGCGAAAAAAATTGAAACGATAATTTTGATTTTTGTTTCGATTTTTCCGAGGACCGAGATTCGCGACACGCGAGTCGCGGAGGAACGTGATTGTTTGTTTGTGGGGAGTGGAAAAAACGAGAAGAAACTTTCGTCATTTGTTTATTGGCGATCGCGCGGTGGGCGAGCGAAGCGTGACCGTTTATTGTTTCACAGTTTATGGGTTATGCGGCAAGATCGTCGCAAGCTTTGCTCCTTATTGTTATTGGACCACCTAAGTCGGCGAGATTTTTTATTAACCCTCCGGAAAGGAAACACGTTTAAATCGGATTAAATTCACTCGTTGATCCGAGCAACTTTATTGGTGCGCTGTAAATTCGCGTGACGTAGGCGCGCGATAATAACAACGCGAGAAATAGCAACGACGAGAGCAGCTCTCGATACAAAAACGTCGACATTTTCGAACTCGATTCTCGTGCATTGGCTGGAAAGAAAAATTCGCGAAAAATGGACGTAAGAAAATTCGCGTGTCCTGGAATTGCGAAGAATTAGAAACGAAGAATTCCCACGATAAATTAGCGTTCTTCTTTCTTCACAAAGTTCTTCGCTGCCAAACTACGAAATTACGAACCCCGTTTCAATCATCGTTGCGTCTTATACCTATAAACGTCGCGATGAATAATTTCATATCAACGCGGTTTCGCATGATTGCAGGAAAATCTACGAAAAATAGGCAACCGCGATTTTTTCAGTCTTCCACACCGTGTCTCTGATGAAAAGTCTTAGAATTTTCACCAAATTTTGTGTTTTTTTCCGTTTTACTCGTAAACCGTTGACTTTAGGGCAAAGTTATATATGTGCTTTTTTGTTGTAAATTTAATTTCCTACAAAAAAGATTTTCAAAGTTTAAACCGTAGAGTTGGTAGATTCCGAGATAAACACAATTAAGCGTACAAAAATGTGAAACATCCGGTTTATTAGGATGTTTACCGGTGTCACGGTTGACAGGACGTGAATCAGCTGTGAACACTTTTAAAGAGCGAGGATTCCTCTACGAATTCCGCCTATGACCAATCGAATGACGTGAAACGTCGCGAAGTTACAGATAATTGAAAATAAATAAATTAAGATTTACGCGTTAATAGAATGGGAAAATTCGTCATTTCCGGAAGCTTCGTTTCCGGGGGAAACGGAGAACAGAGAACAGAATTGCGCGAGTTTGCTCCGTTTCATCGGGGTTCTCGACGGCGAACGTCGAAATTCTCGACATCCTCCCACGACGACGCGTATCGCCGAGTCAACTGTAATCTGTCAAATCTAAGCGTGTGCTGAATACGAGCGCGTAGACGCCGCGCGTTTCCAACGAAGGGTCCCGAGTTGGTATCAAGTGAGGTCAAGTGGCCGAGTATAGAGGACCCCGACCACGTCGCTCCCACACTCCGCGGAATTTATTGTCCTCTTAATAAACCACGTTCGAGCGAGAGTCGCGTGTTTCCACGAGGCGCACCTCGCGAAACCCGAAAATCAAATTTCAGTGCACCAACTAAAAATCGCGCCACCTACGATCGAGGAGAGCAAACGTAAGATTTGTGTCCATTTCTCTCGGTAAATAAATTACAGCACCAAAAACTATGGAAATAAATATTGTGCAGCGGTGTAAATAGATAAAAGATCAGTGTATGGGCTCTTCCATGCACACGCGACCAGCCCGTGACCTTGAACCCTTCGATCTCGATCTCGATTTTTTACGTGGTTAATCCGAACCAAAAACAGAACTTTCCAGTTTTTTGGGGTTTTTCCTATGGTTTGTGACTTTTTGGTTCGGCCTGAAATTACAAATCTGCAAAAATGGACAAAATTGGGAAAATATGTGACAGCGGGTTAAACCTCATGGTTGCCCAGTTCCTGCTGCAACTGCAGTGTTGTTTACGGTTTAAAGATCGTGGTGAACCAGAATTGTCATTGAATTCTGGTCTAATTCATTGAATTATACAGAATTTTATTTTACAAACAATATTCGAGTTTACCATGTTTTAACGAAGTGCAAAAAAATTGCCCAATTTTTTTCAAACGCTCAATACGAAATTTCGACTGCGAATTATTTTGAAAAATGTAGGTACCTTTTTTTGCGACGAGGACAAGCAACAATTTTGGTATTATTGAAACCTGTAATTAAAAAGGGAAATAATTGAGGAAAATCAGACGAAAATGTCGTACCTGCAATTAGTGGAGTTCTACTCCCGATGAAGCTCCGAATGGCTTTATTGTCGCGATAAGAGTTCGGGCATTACGACAGTCCTAAAATCAGGCAGCAGACGGTGAAGTGTGTTTCGGTGTTCGCGTCTTTTTTCTTTCGTCGTGAAATAAATCGCGGGGTCAAAAGCTGGGGGGAAAAATGTGACGAGGCGGGGTGAGAAATGTTTTTAACGGTCCCGTTTCGACGAAGGGATGCGTAATCAAATTACGCGCGCGAATTCGACATCATTTTTACGATCCTCGAATGTCCCTGCGTTTTCTGCGAGAAAAAAAGCGAATGAAAAGAAATTCTCTCCGAGTCGTGGAACGCGAAGCTGCAGGGTGAACCTTTTCGCCTTTACCGGTCGCCTTTTATCACCGAATAATTGCTCAAACAATTTCTATGCTTCATTTTTTCTCGGCGAAAAAAAAGTGGACATTTTTTTTTGTGCAAACGATTTATTTTTCCATGAAAATGCGACCTCGTCTCCCTTTTTTTCGTGGATTCGATGCGAAAGGGACGAACTAATCCAGAGAGCAGCAAATACGAACCGGTTTTCAGCTTATCTATTAAATCCATCTCATTTGCAGATGGATCTGAAAAAATGGCGGATCATTGTTTCCTTTTATTATTGGCAACTCAAGATTTTACCTTGAGAAAAAAAATTAGCAGCCCTAGGATCTCAACTTTTTCGAGTTTTCGAATTTCTATACGAGGTGTAGAAAAAGTCTCGACACGGCATGATAACTCGGTGGGAACGCACTTTGGAAAACAATATTCCAGACAAAAGCTTCAGCCTATCCGATGGTGACCTTGAAGACGACGTTGATCAATCCCTCCAAGGTCATATCAAGCTCAAGCTCGATTTTTGAACAGGAACTGCAATATCTGCAAAGTTATGCGAGATGCATACAAAATTTTGGGCACGAAAATTGTAGGTCAAATAATGGCGATTTTGCCGTTGACCTCGAGCCCAAATTTCAAGGTCAAATCGAAGTCAGCTTATATTCGCAGAAGAATCAAATTTTATTGTACAATATCGCTACTTTCGAGCATACAGAAATAAGCTCGTTTACATCTGATGATTCGCACCGTAAACTCGTTCACCTTCCTCCAATTTTCTACTTCTCGAGGCAACATATTGAAAAAATGGATCGATTGTCAGAAAATATTGGAATTGCGTATTTGTAGACATTGTCGCTAAAATTTCTGCGCCAAACTCGTTTTAGCAATAGGAAACTGGAAATGAGACTCGCTGGGAAACGCCAGCTCGTTTATTCTGCCAATTTTTTTTCGTTTCCAAATTTTTCCAAAAAAATTGACTCGTCGATGCAGAGAATTTGTTCCCGAGGATTTCTCCTCATTTCCTTACGGTGAAAATTGATTATAGGGGATAATTATGTCGATGATCGTCGCTTATCGTTATCAATTAAGCGATTCGTTCGATAATTTCCCGAGGCTCCGATAATCGCCTCGGCTATCAATCTTTGTCCCGCGGCCTCGCGAACAATTACCGTTCGTATCTCGGTTCGCTGTAAGTAATTCGCAATTATCCAGTCGTCGTTGGACACACGGCGAGCTCTCGCGCGTATACCTGCACGCGGAGAAATGGATGAAAAAGAGAAAAGGGAGCGGGAAAGAGGGAACGGTATGGTTATAAAGCTTTGAAACTAATTAGGCCAATTAACACTTTATTTTCAATCGAGTCACGCGTCGCTTCGACTTTTTATCATCTCACCAACTCGCCGAGTCGCGCTCGTCCGCGATACGTCGGCGTTGCACGGAAATAAATCGCGTATTAATTGCGATCACATATCATTTATTTACGGCGCGGATACCGCATCGCGCACCAAGCTTTTTTCGATCGCGCTTCGTTTTTGCTTCCTTAAATTTTCTCGTCATCGCGCCGCGATGGGGAGCAAGTCATCGCGATTTATCGGCCTCTCTTATTATTTACAGCAACGATCCACGTTCCTGGCACGCTCGTCCCCTCGCCATGCGTTTTCTCCCACTAAATTAACTTTTATTCTTACAACAACAACAAAAAAACAACAACAAAAAATCCTCGTTCTCATTTCACATTTTCTCCTTCGTACTCATTTCGTCTCTCGATTCTTCTCTATCCAGCTAGCTATTTTTCCCAGGAACACATTCCAATTTTCCAACAGCAAACGCGTTGATCTACATTTTTCCACGATCTACTTCCATTTTACACATTTTTCGTCCTTTTCCTCCAATTTTTCATTTTTTGACGTCCTTTTAAAAAAATAACATTCTACCACAATTTTTTGCTTATTGCCTGAATTTTTATGGCAGAAACTTTTTTTTTTCTCGAATCTAATTCTCGCGAGAAACGCGAAATGGAGTGGATAAACGGAGAGAGAGAGAGAGACGTGTTCCGTCGTTTTACTTTAGTCATCGTCCGGTTTAATAAATTCCTAAGCGTTTGTTATCTTTCCCTCGGCGGAGAGCGTTTGCGCACGTGCGCCAATTCTGACCGCGGCTTGATATAACGTCCTGGTAATCGCGGAGGCGAGTGACTAAGAAGCCGCGGATTCATCGGAATCCAAACATAACCCGGCAGATTTATCGGGGATTTTGAGCGAAAAGCACGAAATAACAGACAATTTTCCCCCAATTCGCCTAATTTACCCGCACCGTTAAGAGAAAAAAAATCGCGCGATATTTTCTCCATCTATCATGCAAAATTCTCAAGGACGACGAATTTTTATCACGATTTCGCAGTATTTTTGTTTGAAGTTTAATTCGTAGTTGGTATTTGCAAAAATATGTTCGGAGTGAAAAGAGCGAAGAAATCGAGTTGAGAATATTAAAAAAAAAATGTGCTAAAGTAAAATCGAGGAAACGTGGGAAAAAATGTAGCAAGACAAATAAAATATAGAGATAATTGCTGTTATAAAAAACCAGAAATTTTAGAAATTTGGAAATTTTGGAATAACAGGGGTAAAATAAAGATGCAGGGGGAGAATAACGTAGGAGGAGACGATCCAAAAAATAAGCTGACGAGAAAAATTTGAAAGCGAGATTTTTTAGGACTTTCTTTTTTTTCTTTTTTCTTTTCCGCCTTTTTCGGCTTCTCCGACGTTTCACTCGAGTCTCGATAGAAATTCACGCTAACGACTGCTCGATGGTAATTCTAATTGCGTATTTCCTCGGCTCGTATAATTAACGAGTCATACGTCGCGCGGCGCGTCGGTGGCAACTCTCCTCGGCTGTCCGGCTGTTCGGCGAGACGCGTTGTAAACTAATTTTTTTCAAGCTTCTGGCTAAAGTGAAAGTCGTACGAAAGGAACTATCGGTAGGTAGTTGGGAAGCCTCGGGTTGTTTTCGTTCGAAGAACAATAATTTATCGAACAATTTTCACATACCGCTTCTCCCTCGTGACGAACGACAGACAATTAACATCGCATCTGACGAGTTTAACATATTTTTTCTCCAATTTACTCCTCGTAATTAAAAGTTTCACTCTCGACGCTCGCGAGATTGGAAATGCGCTGCGTTTCGGCCACCGGCGAGAGTCCAGCATCTCGCGGCTCGAAAAATCGGCGCGATCCTGCGAAAATGTTGTTCGCGAGAAAAATGCGCGTTGCTTTTTTTTTTTTTTTTTTTTTTTTTTAACTAATCTTGCAGCTTTGTTCGTTGCAGTAAAAAATCGGCAATAGAGCGTCTCCGACTCTTCGTAACGAGACACCGAAACGAAAAAATCGGTAATACAGTGAATTCAATTTTACGTTGAACAAATGTTACAAAAAGGAACAAATCCATGTCGAGGTCGTCTAAAAAGTTGTTCGACTAAATTTTTAATCCTTACACAATTGTAAAATTCCACTTCTTCCAGATCCATTTTCCGAGCGATTGGCGTGGTTCCTCATGCGATTTTCAAACTTTTCTTTGCGTTTTAATATCAATTATATATTTGAAAGGAAAAATCGACGTGAAATAAATTGCAATAATTAATGATTTTGTTGGTACAAATAAACAAACGTTAAAAAATAGACATCTTACTGACAAAGAATCGGTATCTCTGAAAGTTCTTCGAGTTTCTATGGCTAAGTTTGTATTTCAGGGTTTAAGGGTCGCTGACGAGGAATCTGCACTCAAGATGGCGGATCCAATTCAAAATGGCGGGTCTATTATGGCGGACCGAAAAGTCGTTTGACGAGAGTGAGAGTTAGGTACTCGGGGCTTTTCGGGGATGCTGATGACGAATCCGCACTCAAGATGGCGGATCCAATTCAAAATGGCGGACCCAATTCTGGATCCCAGAATTTCGAGTTCATGTTCGTTATCAGCGACCTTGAAAACCCTCGGATATCAACTTTCACTCTAGTCGAGCAGCTCTTTACATTTTCGGCCCGCCATATCGGACCCGCCATCTTGAATTTGCTAATTTCGAGTGTTTGTACCCCTCAACACAAATTTTCAAGTCGATTGCACGCGAAAAAAAGTGGGTTAACCTTCCAGCGCGAAACTGCACAAAGAATCTCATCCCTCCAAATGAAAAATGATTCTCCTCTCTAATTTGCAACGAACAATTGAAACTCGCAGGTTCGTGAGCAAAAAATGAAATCGCCATTTTCGCCAAAAAAATCACTAGATACAAATCGGGTTACCAAATTACTGGAAAATATGGCTCAAAAATTGTTGTAAACGGAGGAGTTGTCGTTTCTTTATTTTTTCGTATCAATGGGAGCTTTTTAGAGGTCGTTGCATCGACGCGGAGGGCTCGTACGATCGCCGAGCCAGTTGTGGTCTCTATCGGAGAAAAATGCGCGATCAAAGACGATTGATTGATTCCAAGGCTCAGCGATACGACCTGGGCTCGATTCTCTCGAGTACACTTCTCTCCCCGCAGCAGCAACAGCCTCTCTCTAAACTATTGCAAACTCCCCGGCCTCGGCGCCGGTATATCTGCCCGTGTCGGAGGAGAAGGAAGAAGATATACCGTTTACTTCCCAACGCCGAGAGCCGAGATACGCCCGATAGCGACGTATAGAAACGTACGTACGTCGCGCGATACGAGTACGAAATTCATTTCTGATTATCGCGATGAGCTTTTCGTTGCTGTTTTGTCTCCTGCTTGTTTTTTCTCTCCTTCCCTTTTCCGAGACTCGTCTCTTCCACGGTCGTTCCTCAACCACCGTCCGACGACGAATGGATTCTGTCGACGAACCGAACAGCGATGTATCGATGCTTCGATCCTCGGGAATAATTGATTTACGGCGACGCTGCGCCGAACACATTTGTTCGTTTGTTATCGTTTCGTGCTCGTCGTTTCACCCGAACGCTTACGATTTTTCCCCGACGTTTAAATAAATCAGATTCGCGTTTCGTTTGTTTTTCGATTTCGTACCCCCCTAAGATCCGAAATATCAGCCTCGTCTGCGCTTCGTCCTCCTCCTCCGTTCTTTCCCGATTTCCGGTGTTTTTGTCCCCGAATTTCGATGTATATTTTCAATTCGTTTCACCGTTTCGCGCTGAATTGACCAAATTTACGAATTCACATTTTTGCTCTTCGCAGTTCCCACTCTGTCATAAAATTCATTACAGTGTGCGAATTTTGGACTTCTTCAAACACTCCTGAGGATCCCAAGTCGATTTTTAATTTTTGCAATATTTGTTGAGAAAAATGGAATGGAAAGATCCAAAAATATCGAGAACAATTGAAATGACTGGAAATTTCAGCCTGCAAAAATCCGGCACCAGTATTTTTTTTTATCATCGGGGCTGCTCGCGAAATATTCATCGTCTACGTCGGCACCAACACAGTTGGCAGTTTTGAGAGGCTCGTTTTAGCAGCTGAGCCAGTTCGAGAGGGATTTACAAATTTGTAAGAAGCTCGAGAAGGCGATGAAAGATGGGAGAAATCCTCGTTTAGGGCTATGATTGAGCGGGGGAAGGTGGAATTCTTCGAAGGTTTGTTTACCGCCTTAAACTTCTCGAATGTTTGGGATTTTGTCGGGCAGCGACGATTATAATTATTATTACGGTGACACGATACAAATTATACGTTGGTGGGCTCGGCGGTGTGCCTTTGACTTCTTTCGCGTTATAAATTAATCTATTAACGCTTCGTGGTTGTAGAGCTGTCAGTGCGCCGTGTCCAACTTCTGTGGCC
Source organism: Arge pagana (assembly GCA_963969455.1). NCBI lineage: Eukaryota > Metazoa > Arthropoda > Insecta > Hymenoptera > Argidae > Arge > Arge pagana. Next base: position 1,629,302 of record OZ018310.1, read on the forward strand.
GAATCTTTCCAAAGTAATTTCCTTCCCTTCCTCTTTTTATTCGAACATTTCCCCGGGACATTCGGTCAGTCGAAATCCCCAATTAGCCTTTAATTGATTAGCGTATATTAATTCGGTCCGCGTTAACGTCGTCGTCCCTTCCCCGACATTCCCCGACGGACGAGAGTCGAAGCGTAGCTTTTTCGAAGCACGAACCTCCGAGTAGGTACTTTTTCGAATCCCGTCGCGGTGATTAGGCGACACGTCGTTGTTTCGATAACGCCGCGCACAGACTTCCCGCTTTTTTCTCCTCTTTCCTCTCCTCTTCAAGGAATCGTGTCGAGATTTCCACGTGAATGGCCACAGCTGGAATCGAAAAAGGTATACATCTTGGGTTCGGAGGGACGAAGATGGAAAGAGAGTAACGAATAAATCGGAGGGGGAGAGAGAAGAAGATGGAAAATGGCGACAAACTCGAATTTGAGAAGAAAGAGCTTTTGAAACGAATCATGCAAGAAATCACCACTGGCATAACTTTTTTGGAGGCATGGGAAAGCTACGTATTATCACAGAATCCGCGTTTCCAAGGTCACGTCGTCACCTGCACATTACACCACGCATTCTTCCTCGATCCGATCTCTAATTTTTTATCCATGTTTCTGAAAATTCTGAAAAAATTCCACACTCTTCTACGCGTAGGGTGGACTCTCCGTGAATTTTTTCGGATTTTTCGCGACTTCCACACCGTAGTTACGCGTCTGCTTTTTTCCATCAAGAAATTTCGAGTTAAATTATGTGACGATTATTTGCTAGTAGACTTGTAACTTTGGCGTCGAAGTTCCAAAAAATCTGAAAAAAATCACAGAAAGTCCCTCCAGCACGGAGAAAATTGTATTTTTTTTTCAGAATTTTCAGAAACATCGGAGAAAATAGGTGGCTGGATTAGGGAAGAATATGCCGCGTCTCAAAAATGTATGTCCACGTCCAAAAAAATGAGTCTGTATGCCTGTGAAATCGGAATTGACGAAGGTTGGTCGTCTCAGTGAATGACGTTGCAGTGTTTAAATACGATTTAATAGGGTACCGTATTAAATGCGATTTGGATCTTCAATTAAGATAGGGCATTTATCGCACGTTCGCTCTGACAAGCATCGTAGAGCTACATCTCCGGCGAAAACGGAAGAACAATGTCAAAGCCACGTGCCGTATACGCGATAAAAAAAACTACGATTTCGTCCCATTGTTTTCGAACAATCATCAAAACTTTGATAAAAATTCAATCTCGATCAAACAATAGAAAAAGCGAAAAAATTAACAGTTTTCGTGCTAAAAAACAGTACAAAAGTTGCGAAGAGTGGCAAATCTGTGTCGTTGTTAGTATAAATAATAAAAAAATGGACGACGCTCTAGGAAAATGAGATATGAAGGATCATGCGAGAAATGTAGATAGAAATAGAAAGGGCAAATTGATGAATCGATTCGGGAAAATAAACGAGAGAGAGAAGTTTTTTGAACTGGAGAATGGTAAGGGTATTGAAAATGAAAGCTTGTTGAAAAGAGAAGGGAAAATGGTAGAAGACAAAGAAAAGATGGCAGGATGTGGCAGGAATTTTTTCGCTGACCTTGGAAAAACGTCGCGGGGTCCAGAAAGTTCGTTACATGTGTTCTCGAAGGGTGGGACGTGAATCACTTTATCAGATTTATTCAACGCGAAAGCGGCGCTACAATCGGATTCCGCGTGTCCCGGCGAAACAAACAAAACGAACGATAAAAACTAAGCGAAACAAATAGAATGATAAGAAAAAAACGACGAGCGGGGAAGAAGGACGAGGAGTCGTTAACGAGCATTTACGCGAAGAGTCGAGTGCGCCTTTAACTCGGTGTAACTTGAGAGTAAAGAATTTGAAATCATCCGAATTCCGCGGATAAATCAAATGCTTGAGTAATGAGAGGCGACTCTCGTATAATTATGCACGGGGTTTCGAAACAGAAGCATAATAATTTTGCACCTGTGATCATTTTTCATTTCACCCGACAATTAATTGCCCGACCCTCAGTTTTAAGTCCGATGAAATACTCGGTCGATTAAATAATTAAGGTACCTAACAAAAATGCGAGATATCTTGTGAATTTCGCTGCGATAGCGGAGGAGAAAATTCATTGCGGGTTGGAAGTGGAAAAACGCGTCGTTCGAATTTGGTTTTTTATTTTTTTACAAACAATTTTCGGAAGTCGATTTGTTCGGATCTGGGTGGTTTTTTACGTTCGAATTTTTGTCGGCGATCACGCACGTGGAGTGGAAAACACGTGGTCGAAGGGGAAGAGCGCAACAAGTGGCGTCGCCCGAGCATGGAAAAGAGTCGGTGTAGTTGCGGCGACGGTGCAGCGCGGAGGTGGAGAGACCTCAGCTTCGGAGAATCGCCTGGGGTGCCGCTGATCACTCTGACCCGTGACCCTCATCAATCATCGACCAATCACACACCACTTACGGGGCCCAATGGATACAACAGGCCACTGACTTACCAACAAGACTCGAAACGATCGGCACTTGTTTCACGATAAACTTCCTCGATCGCGCATCTGTTTAACTACCATGCGATCCCTGTTCGAGAAATCGTTACACGTGTTACGTAGGATGGGAAATAATGAGATTTTTTATCGGTATGGAAAAACGAAATTTCCATCGAGATCGGGCGAAGATCGTTAAAGATCGGTAGTCAGTTTTAATGTTAGATACATAAATCGGCGGGGAGTGGCGGTAGGACCATTTTCGTGATCGAGGAATGGAAAAGATCGGCAAAAATCGGCAACGTTGCGGGTGAAATCGGCAAAGATCGGTCGGAATCGGTAGGACGGACGGGCCGACCGGCGGTGCGGAGCGGTTTGCGGAAGGAAATGAGAATGTTCGGTGATTTCCAACGATCTTCGGTGTTTTCCATCGACGTCAGAGATCGGTATCGATCATAACCGATCGATACTCGAGGTATTAACGAGAACGGTTGATTAATCGATCGCTGCTCTCTTCTCCGACGAGCAGGTGAATCGGGCTGCGTCGACGCCTAGTTTTTGCGACAGCGATCCGATTTTCTTACCGATCTCCCCGAAGATCAACGCGGCGCTTCCTCTATCAATGGCACGCGCCAAATTCGTTTGCACGTAGACGGTGGAACGATGAGCACGCAGATTTTCATACCGATTTTCAAATGATCGGAACGATCGGGCCTGAAATCGCTTTGTTTTTGCCCCGATGAAATGTCGGCCGCCCGGATCAGCCGGGAGATTGATTGATCGGTAGACTCTCCACGATACGGCAGGTGAACACGTTGATGCGTGATGTCGGATTATTTGGAGGTTCATATTTCGTACAACGGTCACGCTATGCCATCTCGTTACCGATTTGACGAACCGATCTCCCCAATTTATTTCAACCATATTTCAAGCATCAGGTTTTTTTCAATTTTCATCGATTCATTACCGATTTTTAATGCCTCCCCCACTTTTCCGACGTCCTATAAACTACAACCGATTTCTACGCGATCCAACGGATTTCGAACAGACTGCGCGGAGTTCAACCAACTTGCATCACAGTTCCAAGTAATTTTCGTTCAACCGATTTTCATCACATTCATCGTAAATCGGATCACTTCCGGCGCTCCGGTTGCCTCCGATTTCCTTTACAGATTCTACTCCGCTTGATTTTCCTCCAATTTACATAAAGTTGCGTCGACTTTCCGTTATCTCGGTCAACCCCAACCGATTTCTCACAGTTATACTGCCGATTTACTGATTTCCATACGTTTCTTCCCTACGATTCGTGCAATTAGGTCGGTATATTTCCAACTGTCGTACAATTCATCGCCTCGTTGACGATTTTTCTCCCAGAATCGCGAAATTTTTGCCGATAGTTACCGATTTTCGTTACATTTTCGTCAAATTTGACCGATCTTCACCGTTTTTTTTCCTACACCGAATAGATTGCAGCCCGTCTCTCGAAAACAGGCGCACGTTACTACAGGAAGCTCCGTCATCAATCACAATCAGAAGTTTCATCATAATTCCCGACATTCGTGGGCAATTTGACCCGAGGTATAATTTTTTCAGTCGCGTTTTGTAAACAACCGTTATCCACTTTTCGTCGATATCTATTCCTCTGTAGAAATCCGAAGTAAAATATTAATGTCTAATTAGTTTTCGGGAAATTTTCATAGACTTTACAACATTTCGGTTCAACCGATTTTCCATGAAAATATCAGCGCATTTATTTTCGAAAAATCAAAATCGAAACGCTAACGAAAAAGTGGGTAAAAAATCGAGGGCAAAGCCTTGAATCGGAATTCCGTTTCGGTGATTTATTTCAGCGGTTTGCTCGCGTTCGAAGAATTACCGATTTATACCGGTCACCATCGCGAAATCGTTGTATATGGGCTGGAATAAAGCGGCAACGATATCGCTCATTAAATAAAATTTGATCGATCGATGAAAGGTTTCTCGTATATATTTGCTCGGAGCGATTTTGAAAGAACAAAACACGCGAGACGATCGCTACCGATCTTTCGTAACAATTATTAATGAACAGAATGGAAATCGACGAAAAAATTGCCGATACAATGGCCGAGCCGACCATCGAGTCGTTAGACAAACAAATAGCGATTGCGAGAAAATTATTTATTAAAAAAAAAATCGGTTGACCGGTAAGTAATTCCCGACTCGAACAATCGTTGACCACCGAGATTCCGCGAAACGAATCCGAGCGAGATGAAAGCTCATTAGCCTCGGCGTAAAAGATTGTCTAGAAATCAAAGGTTGAATGTAATTTGTGTAATTTGCGATTAGAAACGTCCGAGTTTCGCGATCGGCAGCGCGCAATAGTTTCCATGATTTATTCTAATATTTATTTTTTAACAACCGGTGCTGAATCGTTCGACGCGAACGTTCGCGTTGATTGAAAACCCTGACCTGTTGCTAAATTTTCGCGCGATCGTTCACGAAACGTTACGTAGGTACTGCCGATCGTTACACGCCGAACCGTCATCGTTACCGAAACGTTTCATAAATCTCAAATGGCCGACGCAATCGGCATAACATCGAGAAAGTGCGATCGGCGAGGAGTCGCGTCGATCGTATAAATCTGAACAACGGGAACCGATTTTTCGACCATTTTTCTTGCCGATTTCTCAACCTACCGATTTTTGGCCACGTTCGTTGCCGATTTTCACTCTCAGCAATATTTCTATTCTCGCTCCCTCTCAATCCAACTCGACGCTATCTGGCCTCCTCGATTTTTTTCTTACCGATTTTCCTTCTTACCGATTTTCCTTCTTCCAATCGTCCAATTCCTTCTCGCCGATCTTCACTTTCTTGCAGTATGCTCAACGCTTCAATTTTCTTTTCACCGTCTTTTTTCCACCCCATTCGATTTAACATTGTTACCGATTTCTTCTGTCGATTCGCTTTGCTTTCTTGCCGATTTTCCATCCGATTAAATCTCTCCTCACCGATATTTATTTTGCTAGCATCGTCTTCTCCCGACTCGTCTTCGTCCTCCTCATAACGATCTCCTGCCGATTTTGAGACAAATCGGTTCCCATTTTCCCCATAAATGAGGCTTTTTTCACCATTTCGCCGCCGATTTTTTCCTATGTCTACGAAAATGCTTTGGAGTAAAAAAGTGTCGCATCTCGGTAACAATTTATCAGATTTTCGATTCAACCTGATTTCCCAATTTCGCGAAAATCGGAGCGGCAACAACGAAGGGGAAAGCATCGGCGAACGAGAAATTGACGATGCCCGGTGCGTCCGTCGCTTACATCGCCTCGGACTCCTTTGAAGGTATGACTCGCGGAATTATTCGAGAGGCACCACCAGCGGCACACCGACGAGACGAACGTCGCTCGCAAATTTTTACCAGCTCGAGAATTACAAGTTTTTTTTAACGAGGTCAAAAGTAAGACTTGGCCGCTCGTCGTTTCGCCGCAGTTCCGTCTTCGTGCCTCGAAACACTCGAACCACTCGGCGGTCCTCGCGTCTCCCCCGGGACAGCTTTTACACGCGCTGACTGACTCGACTCTTTCGTTCTCTCCGGGACCTTTTTTTTTTCGATCTTCTTTTATTTACATGTGAATGCGGGCGCTAACAGATGCCGGTTCCTCCTCGGCTCCCCCGCTTCGGCCACCGTCGCTCTTCAGCTTCGTGTCCGTCTGTTCGTTGGCACGTTTATCGATCGGTTCCACCGTTCCTCCTCCGGTTCGTCACATCGCAGCTTCGTTCCTCGTCCTGGTCTCTTCCAATCGAACACGAAAACTAATAGTAGGTGATTTATGCTACCAGGGAGGAAAATCCACTTTTCAGCCCCCAAAACTTCACTTTTCTGCCCGAAAATCCACTTTTCCGCCCGCAAATTTACTTTACAGCCCGCAAAGTTACTTTTCTACCCGCAAAAATTTGCTTCCCTGCTCGCCAATTTATTTTTCTGCCCGCAAATTCATTTTTCTGCCCGCAAAAATTTGCTTCCCTGCTTGCCAATTTACTTTTCTGCCCGCAAATTCATTTTTCTGCCCGCAAAAATTTGCTTCCCTGCTTGCCAATTTACTTTTCTGCCCGCAAATCAACTTTTCTGCCCGCAAAAATTTGCTTCTCTGCTTGCCAATTTACTTTTCTGCCCGCAAATCAACTTTTCTGCCCGCAAAAATTTGCTTCCCTGCTCGCCAATTTACTTTTCCGCCCGCAAATTTGCTTTTCTGCTCGCAAAAATTTGCTTCCCTGCTCGCCAATTTATTTTTCTGCCCGCAAATTCATTTTTCTGCCCGCAAAAATTTGCTTCCTTGCTTGCCAATTTACTTTTCTGCCCTCAAATCAACTTTTCTGCCCGCAAAAATTTGCTTCCCTGCTCGCCAATTTACTTTTCTGCCCTCAAATCAACTTTTCTGCCCGCAAAAATTTGCTTGTCTGCTCGCCAATTTACTTTTCTGCCCGCAAATTTACTATACTGGCCGCAAAATGGCTTTTTCTTCCCTCTGGAAGAAAATTTATCACTTTTTGCCCGCGTTGGAGGGACGAAATAAGATCATTTCATCGTAGTCGAGTGAAAAATCGTTTTTCATACGTCTGCTCTCGCCGGCAGTGTTGTTTCTCCCGATTCTGTGGAGATTTTGCACCGCGTGACTCGATTTGTTCTCGGCTCGATTCGGCGTGGCGGAGGAATGATTAGCGAGAAGAGATAACGAGTTCGGGCGAGGCCGTTGTTGGCGATCGCGATGGTGTCGTCGAGATCTCCTAGCGATGCCGATGTTGATGCCGATGTTGAAACGAGCGGCCCCCCTTTACAGCGGGGAGCTTTCGTTCGGTGCTCTTCGGGAAGGCGAGGCTGCCTCCCGTGCGCGTCCGCACCTCGGCAACTCGCTAATGAGCAGCCGCGAATCTCGACGGATCTTTCGCGCGGCAGCGGGTTATACGAAGTGAGAGAATACGATTTGTCGAGATACGCGAGTGGCACTCGGGGATGAGCGTAAAGTACGGAATGCGACGAATCCCGACGTGTAGCGGCGCGCGATATTCGTTATCTACCTATCTTCCCACATACGCGCTGACGCGCGCTCCTCTCATCCCCCGTTTTCCCTCGCCACCCTAAAATTTCTCTCGAAGATCACCCTAGCCATGACAATCTATTGATTAACGAGCAATAATTACATTTCATCCACAATTGCAACAAGCGATAATTACATTTCTCCAGTTTTTTATTTTATAAACTATGTTTTTTATAAAGTAGTAAATTGATTTCTCTGTTTCTCGCCATACTATCCGGTGTAGTGAACTGCCACCCGAGAGTATCATACCGGTACAGTATCTGAGCCACAATTCAGTGTCAGTTTTTGATACGAGGAGCTTAATTTTGTAGGATTGAAATAATCTGAAAAACGGTGTCAACTTTGAAACGACGTAACTCGGCGAAAAATGCACTCACAAGCATCAAAAAGAGACGGTTCTGAAGCTTGAAACGTCTGCTTTGAGCAGATTTTTTTTTTAAATTTGCTATTAGCATTGTGGGATCGGAATTATCGGCGACATCGTCTCAGGAAACATTGGAGAACTGGGAAATCGATATTCCAGATTCGACCCGATGTACGTCGAGAACTAAAAATCGTGGCTCGTTTCTGAATAAAGCATTAAAAAGCGTGAAGCTTTGGCTTCAAAATCGTTTTTTTGGATCTGCCGTACGATTTTTGGTTGTCGAGTTATTCTATTTTTAGCGATCGCGTGTCTCGACTGTTGGACGTTGAATATGCAGTTTTTTGGAAATGGCAAACGAAACTAATTTCTCCCACCGAATACTATGAAACAGAACCGATGGGGGACGTTTAATTCGGAGTAAAAAAAGGTCTTAGAAATTTAGAATTCAGAGCGACGGAGGACGATTTTTGGGGGGTTTTTGGAAATTTTTCTCTGGCGCTAATTTTAGGAGGAGAGAATGATGATCGGGGCGTTCGTGAAATTTGGTTTTTTTACGATCGTACGGTACGATCGAGACAGGGGAATAAATAATTCTCGGGATGAGAGGAGTCGGCGCGAAGGTGACCGGCAATAAAATCGTGTTCCTCGGCTCTCCTGTCCAGCGCGCGCATTTCAAGAGTTGTAATGCACGGTAATCCCGATGTGTTTTTTGCCCCTCTCGTCTCTCCGCCGCATCGCCAATTTTTCCTTTTCTCGAGGCGACAATAAAAAGGTACGCGCGCGCAGAGCGACGAGGAAAAGGATAATCTCCCGCGCGAGGATGACCTTGCGACAAAAATCGCCCCGAAGAGAATAGCAAAAGATCGAAAGAAAAAAGAATTGGAGCGATGAACAGAGAAAATGGCTGCGTAGTCAACGATGTCACATTTCTAGTCCGAGTAACATTTTTTGACCATCGCGTGGAATTTTGCGCATCTTGCCTCTCGTTTGCCACGCACCTTTGATTTTATCTATTTTACCGGAAAATCTTATTTCTCGGTGTATTATTCCCGATTTCAGCCGAAGCCATCGTCGAGTATTTTTTCGCCCGAAATCCGAATCACAACGGCGGAATTTTGATACGAATAACTCGCAGACGTTTTTTTTTTATTTTTCGCCAAAAACCGAATCGTAATCGCGAAATTTGGACACGAAGGAGCTAATTCGCAAATTGCTGTTGCGTTTTGTACCTCAAGATCGTCGACCTTTTTTTCTCCCTCCTCAATAGTTAATATTCGCAGAAACGAAGCCAACCCACCTCAATATAATTTTCTGAAGGCGAACTACGTGGCTCTTCAGTGTGCAATTTTCACGGTTGACAAACGTAGAAAAAATCTGTACTTCCAACTTCCGGTCGCACGCGGCGCGTGAAGATATTTTCAACGGAAAGAGCGGAAGATGTACATTTTAAAGTGTCTAGAAAATGTTCTGTGACACTGTCGACTCCTCGGTTCTCCTCGAAAAAACGTTAATTACACGAAATATAAAAAACTAGGTGAAAAATTGCATAAAATTTCGGGGATTCCCACGGAAATTTGGGAATCCCCGCTTCTGAGGACGTCTCAAGCTTTCGGCTCGTCGGCATCGTCGGAGTCCGATTCCGAATCGGGTCCCACGATTTTTCGCAGACATTTCAGCCGAGTCTCATTTTTTTTGTCTTGATTTTTTTTTGTCTTAAGATTTTTGTTTTCATTAAAAGAAAAAAAAATTTCACGCCTTTCCAACAATCCAAACCAGTCTCGACGTACGCCGCGGTCTTGAAATTACGACTGGTCGATTTCGCGCGTCCGATATCGCCGTTGGTTTATGGCAGGTGGTATATGACGCGCGCTGCGCCTCTCAACTGACGCGAAACACACCGGCTTCGTCGTTCGTGTCTCGAATGCTTTCGTTGATTATAGCCCTCGCGTCGCGCGAAGTGTTGGTTTATCTCCGAACGACCGTAATCTGTCCCGATTGACGCGCGATCGCGAAAGAACAACGTTACTAATGTCGCGAAGGAAACGCGATCCACCTTCGATCGACGATATACAACGCGCCGTCTTCTTCTTCCTCTTCGTCGGCGTCTCCTACCTCGACTCACCTTCGATCGAGGAAGCAACGAGCGCGAGACGAGAGTGGACGCTGCTATCCTCGCAGCTTTTGGTCACTCCGACGAATAATACCCACGAAAAAACTCGAGACAACAATTACAAGTGAAAACGAGCCACGAAACATTTTTTCTTCGAATAAGAACGACACGAAAGCAACAGACTCAATTCTATCGCGAATATTAGCACCAACAATAATCTTACGTACCTAATAAATATTTGACAATTCTCAATCGAGGTGCACCCCGCAAACTACAGATTTTCTCACCTCCTTTTTACTATTTATTCACGATTTTTGTATCCTCCTTAACTTTCCTTTCATTTTGTCGGGGCCGATTTATGATTTAAAAAAATTCAAGATTGCTACGATTTTTTTTCTCCAAAGTGTGATTTCTGTCGGGGACGTGTTATAAATTGCAACTCGACGTGTTTCGAGGTGAGCCATCCTGAACGTGAAGCCTACATTTGTGAATTAGGGTACCTGCATGGTGAATCCAACATGGCGGGTCCAACATGGCGGATCCAATATGGCGGGTCCAATATGGTGGATCCAATGTGGCGGGTCCAATATGGCGGGTCCAATATGACGGATCCAATGTGATGGATCCAACATGGCAGGTCCAATATGGCGGACCCAATATGGTGGATACAGTATGGAGGATCCAATATGGTGGGTCCAATATGCTGGATCCAACATGGCGGGCTCAATATGGCGGATCCAATGTGAAGGATCTAATATGGTGGGTCCAATATGGCGGATACCAGTGGAAAGGGAAGGAAAACTCGAGGTTGCTCGTCCCCAAGCAGTTGTTTTTATATCCTAGGAGGCCGTGGCTGAAATTTCAGTCGGATCACGAAACTTTCAGCGGTGACATAACCTCTCATAAATGTGAACTTGGTAACAGAATTCTAAAAAAATTCTGGCGTACGCTTCGATGAGAGGAAATTTGACGGGGAATCTTTTCCATAAAAGGATCCAGTTTTCGCTATCAGCTCGCCCCGGAGCTGTCAATTGGAAAGAGAGGAGCCGATTGCCCGAGGAGTCGAAGGAGTCGCGACTCGCCGAAAGTCAAACTTCGAGGGTGGCGCGCGGCGAGATCCTCGCTCTAGCCACGTGGAGCGAACAGCTGCGGGAAATCCCCGTTACGCGGAATCCTCTCACCTCCTGGCCGATCGTGAGACCCGCGACGACGTAGACGGCATCCCGTAGCGTGTGGCAAGAAGCCTCGTCGTCGCAGCGTTGGAACGATTTAAAGACGCGGTCGCCGCGCGGAGCTTTTTTCAAAGAAAAGCAACCACCTCGACGCTCGCGATCGAACGGGGCCTCGCGCAGCGGTGACAGCAGGTTGATGTCTGACAACGGGAGGTCCGAGGTGTCCCCTGAGGTTTTGTACGAGCAGAAAACGCTGGCGGGACTCGGCTCCGAGCAATCACCTTCGTTTCGTACCAACGCGCCGGTATTTTTTCAATCCAAACTGTTGTTTCGTTATTTCACCCTTCCCTTTCCTTTCCTTTCCTTTCCTTTCCTTTCCTTTCCTTTCCTTTCCTTTCCTTTCCTTTCCTTTCTTTTCCGCATCTCGTCGAGTCGCTTCTCGAATTTACGCTCTTTCCGGGCCGAGACCAGCCGCGATTCGCGTAAGCAAGTAGACTCTCCCGTTTAACTCGGCCTCGGGGCTTCTGAAACGAGACTGTGTCCCGTTCGAGAGTTCTGTCTGGTCGCAACAACGCCGAAACACGCCTTCCCCCGATTTCTCCCAAGCTTTGCAGCTCCGATTTTCGTAGGGGTCCTTACTTCAATTACGTAGCACGACTAGAGGGTGTCGCGTCGAATCAGATTGTTACCATTTGTTACGGTACGCGGTCCCCAAAACTCATACGTAATTTTTATGGAAATAAATAAAAAAAAGTTTCTGCCGATTGATTAAAACATGTAAATCAACTTTTTACTTGCCTTCACTGTTCTGAAAGTAGCGCTATGCGGATGTTCCTGATATTAGATCAGCCCTACGTCAGGGAGAACTCCTCTTCTTGTCATTACAAATTCTACAGAGTTGATAATGATGAAAAAAGTTTGGAGATAATATACTAAAACTTCTGAGAATATACAAACAATACGTACAATCGGGGGTAGGGGTTGAAAAGTCGTTTTAAATGCGTCACGCGATTCGAGTGCACCCCCTAATCAGCGCATCAAAATACGATAGGAGCGCAGAACAGGGGCAGCGTGCCAATTTCGATGCGAAAATTTTCTTCTTGGGACGAACGTCTTCAGGATGTTACCACTAGGGAATTTAAAGCTCCGGAGGCTGACATTTTTCGGTTACTAGTATATAGGGGTGTGCAAATATTCGGTAATTCGAACTATTCGAGGCGAATGAAATTGAAATTTGAATCGAATATAGTTGGAAAGTTTTTCGAATTTCAGCTCAACTATCAATCTGTGGCACTGCTAACATGTTTACATGTGTTTGCTCAGCCTATTTTGTACACTACGTAAGAATAACAGTTGAATTCAATAATTGAATAATCGAATTGAATATTTCACATTGTTGGCGAGGAAATAAAAGAGAATACTCGAGAACACTGGTCAAAATAATCCATTCGGTCTGGGTCAATAATTTCCAGAATCAATTTGTAACGTAAAATTCACAGGTTCAATGAAGGAGAGCCAAGAATACTGTTTGTACTTTTTTCGGTGTTTATAACACCGAATATGGATGAAAACAGCGAGGAAAAAAATGTTTTTTTGGAGACCAGTGTAAATTAAAGTGCTGGCAGATAAATTTTTTATTTATTTCGGGTTGAAATTGGATTCTTTCTCCGTTGGCTTCGATGATCTGCCATCGAGAGAAAGGCGAGCTCGATGCCGCGCGAGTGGGAGGCGTGCCTCGTTGGCTTCTCTTATCGTCGAGTGCGTAATCGTCGATGCTCGTTGCGAAAGATCGATTCGCGCATTCTTCAGGGTGGACCAACCCTTTCGCGTGGGACATTGGAATTCTTTCGCTTGAAAATCTGGGCGCAAAAACAATGCAATCGGCATGGCGCCCACGTGCTCGCGCCGCCGGCGAGCGTACACCGCGAGTTTTCCTATCTCTGACAGATCGACTCATAACCTGGAACGCAATAGGCTCGCGGTCCAGCTCCGCGCCGGAGAGCGATATCTCGGCGAGTTATCGCCCACATGCACGGACCTCGCATCGACGTTTATGCCTACCGTCGAACACATTCGAGGGCCCCGCTGCTCGCTCCGCGCGCGACCTACGAACCCGCGACCATCGCGCTCTTCCTCGTCCCACTTCTCACCCGCGACATCCCGGAAGCCGAGGCTTTATCGCCGAGCCTTGAGTTTCCTCCTGGGAGGAGAATACGAAAAAACTGGACGAACCTACAAAACGAAAAAAAAAAATAATAATTTCACGTAAACCTGAGAAAACGAAAATGGGATACATGTATACATATTGGAGCAAAAGTGAACTTGAGAGGCGGAAGAATCCGAATTTCCGCGAAAAACGTGAAAGTCTATAATTTGCGATCGCGAAAACACGCGGAAGTGTTTTTTTTTTTTTGGAGATCTGGCTGAAAATTCACATTTTCGATATTCGCATCCGCGACTCGCGCGAGTATTGCTCGATACGATTTTTGCGCGGGAGCCAGAAGTGGTACGAAGCCGATTCGGCTTGGAATGCGGCAACAGGTCGAGATTGTCGTTCCGCTACGCGCAATCAAGTCATTAACGAACATTCATCAATATCCAGCCGATAAAACTATCGAAAGAACACATTTCTTCCTGGGGAAAAAATGCAATTGAACGGAATTCGCTTCTTTGGTCGTTGTTGAACCGAGAAACTTCACTTTCGCCTCGCCTCGATTCTCCGTCCAAAAATTCTTTGTATCCACACCCGCGATACCGTCGCGGGGAAAAAACGTGTTCCCGAAAAAAGCTCGGGATAAATAATAAATAAAATATACACTGTAATATAAAAAAACAAGCATATTTATATTATAGTATATATTTTATTCCTAATTTGTTCAAGAGTCGAACAAATTATTAATAAGCGTGATCAATAATTTATAAATTGCAATTGCAAATTTCTGTAGGTATATCGTGGAGCTTGTTTTTCGCCATTTTTAATTGGTATTTCTTAAGGCAGTCGGGTTTTTTGTTGGTGTAGTAATTTATTTTTTCATTTTTTCCGATGATACTTCTCGATGAATCATCGTTTTTATCGAGGCGATAGGCAGCAGAGGCGGTCGCGAATTTCTGAGAAAACTGTCACGCGCAGATACCGCGTATCGGTACGCGTGTATTGGCGAACGGGATAATTGCGGGCGGGTAGGTAAGTGCTCGAATAAATGGTCTGTGTAAATATTAAACGTGTAGGATGAGCATTATTAACGAGATGGAAAATTCCTGGGGAAGATCGAAAACGTTGATACCGGGTAATAAGCAGCGATAGCGCGGAGGGCAGCGGTGAATACATAACGCGGCGAGTTAATGGTACCGCGTTGATGTTTTATTTATCAATTCCCGAGTCTCGTTTTCCTCGTGGAGCGAAAACGTTGCACGTGCAGAATGTCACCCGCATCATCGCGATGTTTGCGAAGTTATTCGATCGTCGGGGGATGAGAACTCGGTGACCGGAGTTTACGTAGTGGAGTCCTAGGCGCTGCCGGATTTGATTTTTCTTTTTTTTTTTTTGAATAATCGCAAGGTAACGCGGGAATTTGTTGGAGATAGACCGAGACAGGTCAGAAGTCACAGGAAATAATTTAGAGCCTCCAGGGGACCGTCGTGCCCCGGTTTCTCCCGCTTAAGAACAAGTGTCCCACCCCCCGCCGCGCGAGTAAAGGTGTCGATGGCCTCGCTGGAGCAGCCGCGACATCGGTCCTCGGCGATTCCCGTTCGCGGCGCGACGCTGGACCCCGAGCTCGTCGGGGAGAAGACTACCGGGCAGTCACCGGCGAACGGAAGCGTCGCGTACCCTGGAACGGAGCCTCCGTCCACCTCGAGGCGTAATCGTCGAGTCGGAACTTCTCGGTCGTTGCTGCGAATCGATCGAGCGCGCTCGATACTCGCGTTACCGTTCGCCCGCGCGTACCCATCGTCCGAGAGATTCGCGAAGGAGCGCGAGCTCCTCGCGCCGCGGCGAACGCGACTCGGGCCCGGGTCGCGCCCGATCGGGGACCAAATTTCTCGTCGCGCCCCCGAAAAATCGCTCGGCCGATTCGCCCGCGAAACGAGTACTCCCGCGTCCCGGTCGACTTCGAGTTCGCCGCGTCTCGAGCCCCGAGACGCGTCTCGTTTCGAGGCACGAGCTCGCGCCTCGCCTCGAAAACGCGGCCCGCGTTCTCCCAGGCCTCGACTCCGGACGATCGCGACGACGCGGCTCCGCTCTTCGCGTCCTCCTCGATATTCTCCCGACTCCGAAATATCTCCCCGCGTCGGATCCAGAAGTACAAACCCGTACGCGCCACGTCCCACCGTTACCGCTAACGACGCGCTACCCGACCAGATAACAATTGTTACTCTAACATCAGCAGGATCATTCTACAAAATAAAAGTAAGATCCATAGTCAGTTTCCATAGCTCCCCAAAAAAAAGCTCCGTCGCGTCGCGTAGGAAACTATCGGATGATTGTCTTATCCCGCGCGACATGAAAATACACGAAAGCTCGCGATACCCGAGGAGCGGCGAGAGTGCACTCGTGTTATCTACTCCTCTCTCGATCTCCCCTACGCGTCTCCTTCGTTTTTTACAATTCCGACGAGACCGATATAGTCGTGTAATATTTAATGACCATTCTACCAAATATTATTATCGTTTTATTACGGTCACAGCAATTACCGGGCCCCTTGACAAGGACCTCTGGAATCCGGACTTCGGGCCCTTCTAAAAGGCCGGCCTGGGCGCATACGACACGTACGAACATCGGAATGTTCACGGGTATTGAGTACGTATCTCGAGCTCCGATTATTAACGACTACTTCGCCCTCAGCTTTCATCGATTCGTAATTTTCTCCATTCCCATTCTAAATTTCGCGGACTCAAATATCCAAAACCGGACCTCGTTTCCTTCATTTTTCTTGCCCAACCAGAATTTCCATTCCCTCTCCGCGTGGAAAAATATCTATACCCCAAAATTTCGTGGGACATCTGCGTGACGCATATGCTAGCGTCATGCAAAGATTTGGATAACTTGGTACAGCGTTGCGTAGAGCGGATAACCAGGCAAAAATTAAATTTGGAGATATTTTAATAAATGGTTGCTTATATTTCGACAGTTCGCTATTCTCATTTCTTCTTTCTCGGCGGGCAGGGAAATTGCGACCTCGTCGAATTTTCTTCGACCGCCCCCCCCCAAATTTCGTGGCATCGTCGTCGGGTGGACCGAAAACGAGCGCCGATCCCATTCGAAACTCGTTCGGTCATCGAGATCCGGTCGGATATAACGAATAGCCGTGATTATTCTAGATAGGCCTCCGAACCTCGGCGAACGGAGTCGAATTTCTTTCGTGATAAATATCGATATTACATCGGGGATCAAAGTTTAAGTTCCACCGGGCCTTTAATGGCGTATTAACATTCCGCCGAGCGTCAGATGCGTTCCTCCCGTTCGAGCCCTTATTTTCAATCGACCTTTTCACCTTCCCTGACCTCGCGATCGATCATCCCCGAGCCTCCGCCTCCGCCACCGCCGTCTACCGTTTTTTGCTCTCTCTCTCTCTCTCTCTCTCTCTCTCTCTCTCTCTCTCTCTCTCTCTCTCTCTCTCTCTCTCTCTCTCTCTCTCTCTCTCTCTCTCTCCGCGTTTCTAATTTGCATACAATGTGATTTCTCGCGGCTACACCGTGAAAAAATTCGGGACTGATTTGCGGAGTGGTTGTTTTTTGATTGATTTGATCCCCCGGGAGTGAATTTTACTGCGAGAAGGACTTGACTGTTGTTATTTAATTAAAAAAAAAGTAAATATTTCAAATCAGGGCTGCAGCTCAGAACTGGTCCAATTTTTTTTTGCAGCAAGCCTTATCGTTAAAAAATGATACCCCATGTAACATTGTGGTGGGAGGCGACCTCTATCGCCAAAAAAATTTTTTTTTTTGGATTCGCCGAACGAGCATCACGCTGTGTGCACTCAATATTCGTAGTCCAATCCACTGTGTGTGTTTTTTTTCTTGTGTACAATTTTGTGTAGCGTTTCTCATCGTTAAGTAATGATATCCCGTGAATTTCGCGATTCCGACGAATTTTGGAATTCTTGATTCGGAAAAATCCGCTGGCTGACGCGAGAATTCGGAGCTCGGAATTTACAATCCGTTTTTTCTATTTATTTTCTAATAATATTTTCTCAAAAGATTCGCACCAATAAATTATCTAAAAAATAAGCATCAAAAATGTATGTATATATCGAAGAAAGTATGACAGGCAATAGATACGAATTGAGTCCTGGGAAATCGTATTGTTGTGTAAAAAAGAATTCTCCGATAATTTAGATAATAAAAAAAAAATGGAATTTGTATTTGCGTCGCCCGAAATTGTCCAAAAATTTTGGAAAAATGTTTCGCGTACGCGGAAATCGAAAACTGTTTGTGAAATGTGGGTTTTATGTGTCGCGTCGAGGATCGTGGGCGACGCATGGTAGCTGGCTGCGAGAAAAAAGCAGCGGTCTTCTTTTATCGTCTTTCATTCTTCGCTCTCGGAATGTAGGATTGTCGATCTAACGCGAGAGGCTCGCAGCGAGTCGAATATGGCTCAGGCAACATTTTCCAGCCGCGACAAAGACAAAGATGTTGGGGACAATGAAAAGTTTTGGAAAACCTGTGAGAGAGCGAGATAATGGAGACGATGACGTAGAGCTTTGGCTGCCTCGTCTCCATCATCATTTTCCACATCGAAATCATGCCCATAAAATTGTTCATAAAACCTTATTAGGCATCGATGATGCCTATTATAAACTCGTTAACAATCAGCCTCGCATCGCATCGATCTAAAAGCTAACGATCGACTCGAAATCAAGTAAAAACCAGCTTCTTCATCGAATCCCAGTCCCCGCAATACCGACGCGAGAATAGTCGCGTCCAAGCCACAGAAGAGCACATTAGGGTGTTTCATTTGTAGGCAACACTTTCCTCTTGGTCCTACCTAAAAACTTAATAAAAAAATATCCCCGCTGGAATTTTTTTACACTAAATTTCGAAGGTTCCCTCTCTCAAAACGACACGCAATTTTTTTTGTTGGTTTCAACTAGATTTTTCCAAACACTAAGAAAATTTGTGCAAAAAATGAGTGTACAGCTTGTGCAGCTACGAAAGTTCCTTTCAGCAAACGTCGTCCGACCAACAGTTTTTGAGTTGCAGAGGTGGAAAGGCGAATGTTAATAACAAATTTCCTTTCGACAAAACACTACTAAACACAGTGACATTATTAGTAGTTATCGTCGTCTTCGGCATTCTCCTCGACTGCTTCTGGTACAACGAAGAATCGTTGAGATACTTGTTTTCACGCGGAAAATACGGACCAGCAAAGAAAATAGTGGTTCCCGTTTGAAAAAATCACTGCGACCTTGGAATAACCTTGTCAATCATCGTCAATGTCGAATTCAAGGTCACCGTTATTTGACCCCTCCAAGTTTCCATCCCGCGCGTTTCGGAGAAGTCAATTTTGTAGAATCGAGTTCGTAGAAGTGGATCAGTCAAAGTGGGACCACTGCGGAGTATTCGGTGCAATTGGGCGCATCCCAGCCATCTCCAAAGGGGGAGTGAGAGGGTCGCGACGCGCGCGGAACATTCGAGGTCACATTAGCGGAGAATCAGTTTGCGCCAGGGAAAGCGAGCTTGCATAAAGCTTGCATAGGACACCTCGTGTGAGCTGGGACTCATTTTCTGAGAGAGCAAGCAACGTGTGAGCTCGATTGCCAATCGGATAAATTCGTAAGTAAATGCTCGATCAACGGAACGAAAGAAGTTTTCGAGGTATCGTTGCTAAAATTATCAGGACAACAATCTATAGACTAAAAAGAGTTATTTACTTCTTGTTTTATCAACTTCACGAAGAGAAACAAAAAAATAAAAAATAAAATAGAATCAATGAGACGCGACGGCGATTGTAATTGAAATTCAACCGATTCCGTTGGATCGAACGGTGAAGCGAAGGTCTTAATAACGAATCGTGTTCGATACGCGGCGCGTAATAAATGGGAACCGAATGGGTATTAGCATCGCGGCGTTGACTCGGCAGCGCTAATGGCATCGAGGTGAGTACGCGCGGGATCGTCTTCTCGTCCGTCCAAAGAGATAGATTCCACCCCGAATAGAATTTCGAAGGTGAGCTCATCGATCACGCGTTAAAATAATTTCCAGCCGGTGTTAGAATCAACGACGATTAGGATAATCAATCGACAAATATTTCACGATTCGGTCCTTTTCCTCGGCCGATTACTGGGCCATTCCGCTGTTTTTCTCGATCTTGCGCCAAACGAGCTGGCGATGCTGTTTTTTTTTCTGCACAATTTTGTTTTTAGCTCGGTTTGGTCGCCGAGCTGGACGAAGCGGTTCCAATGAATTATCGAGGCTCGATGAAATACGAAAATTATTAACGAGAAGCTCTTGCGATGCTGCGACCAGCGAAACCTCTCACGTCCGTTTAAGTAGCTGACAGACGCGAGAGGAGATCGGAAACTCGCGATGGCCGACCGCTTGTCACTCGTATCTCGGCGAGCTCGCTTCTCGAATCTATCGCCGTTCGTTTGTCTTCACTCTCTTCCCGGTCGATAATTTTTTCATCTCGTAAGTGCAGCTCGAAGATTTCCGAATTCCAAATTCGCGTTCAGTTTTTTCTCCAATTTCCTCGAAAATTCGTGTCCATCGGGTAAATCACTAGCGATCGCGTGGAACGAAAGCGAAGATGGAAATTCGTCGGCTTTGGAGACAATTATCTCGTGGGGAACAGCGGAGCGACGGGGTAATTAAAAGAAAGCAGCATCGATGAGATCGGTTTTGATAGGTAAAAATACGCGCTTTGGAAGATGAGTGAAAACGAGTGATGGAAAAATATCGAATAATTAATTGAGACGTAGACACGCATGGAGGACGTCGAGTATGTCAGGTGAATTCGAAACGATGCGATAGCTTCGATCTGTCACAGACGATCAGTCTCAAACTTAAGTCGTCAGTGCGGACGCTCGCACTTTCCTCCGAGCAAAACGAGAAGAATCCGACCTTACGAATATCATCTACCGGGTGTCTCCTTCCGTTCCTCGCCTGCTCTGAAAAAATCCCCCTCCCCAAAAAAAAAAAACAGAAAAAAACCCAGAAAAAACGGAACACAGCAACGACGAGAAGGAAACTTCTGTCCCGGGGCAGAAAAATAGTGGCGATTTTGCGATTCGCCGGAGAGGAATGCTCTGTTCGAGGAGATTCTAGAGGAGATTCCGAAACGAGCACCCGATGGATAAAAATTGAAAAATAAGGAGAGAAAAAAGCGACGTGGATCAGTCTGACAGCGGAAGAGCCGAGATTATAGCTCCGCGCGAGTAGAACGTCGCCGAGGCTAGTCGACCTCCTCCGACTCACACATCGATCGAGGAAGGAATTAATACGGTATCGAGGCGGCCTCCGGTGAACTACACGTCCCAATTACTTGTTCTCACACTTGACCAGCCGTTGGGTAACACACGTCGGCCAACGAAATTCGTATTGACGTCCGAATTGAACCGTCTTTGATGCTCGTTCCCGTCTCGGATTTGCCCGCTCGCGTTCTCTTTATCTTCATCGTTACGATCGGGCGCGTCATTGTTTTCCCTCGATATTGCACCGACTATTTACAATACCCGAACTCGTCATGCTCGAGGTGCTCTTTCATTTCAACGATCTTTTGTCTTCGCGTTATGCTTGAAAAGGAGCTGATTAAAATATTGTCCAACGCAAGCAGCGTGTTCTCGTTAAGAGAGGCCGAGGAGACCGGCTCGAATGGACGTTGTCAAACAATTGACAATTGTCCATCGGTAATTGGGTTACAACTCAATAGAACCGAGGTAACGGTTTTCATTTATTCCTTCTAATAATCAAGCCGTTAACGAGATTCGATACTCGCTTCGGCCCCTTTCACCCCCGCGAACTCGACGCGTTACGTAATGCCAAGACTGACGGGGCAACGAGCTGTGGCAGCAGCGTTTCCCAGCTGTAGCTTTTCAAAAGTTTCCGCATTTGGTCAGTTTTCCTTTTTTTCCGTTCTTTCGCCGTTTTTCTTTCGAGGCGGTGGAAAGCCCTTTCGTTGGAGTGATTATCCATTATAGCGTGGCATTCCATTACATGGATCGCAGGTAGGGGAGACCGGGACCAACGAATTATTTTTTGCAGCTGAACTGTTTTGGTCCATCTCGTTGGAGCAGCCGCGACATCGGTCCTCGGCGATTCCCGTTCGCGACGCGACGCTGGACCCCGAGCTCGTCGGGGAGAAGACTACCGGGCAGTCACCGGCGAACGGAAGCGTCGCGTACCCTGGAACGGAGCCTCCGTCCACCTCGAGGCGTAATCGTCGAGTCGGAACTTCTCGGTCGTTGCTGCGAATCGATCGAGCGCGCTCGATACTCGCGTTACCGTTCGCCCGCGCGTACCCATCGTCCGCGAGATTCGCGAAGGAGCGCGAGCTCCTCGCGCCGCGGCGAACGCGACTCGGGCCCGGGTCGCGCCCGATCGGGGACCAAATTTCTCGTCGCGCCCCCGAAAAATCGCTCGGCCGATTCGCCCGCGAAACGAGTACTCCCGCGTCCCGGTCGACTTCGAGTTCGCCGCGTCTCGAGCCCCGAGACGCGTCTCGTTCCGAGGCACGAGCTCGCGCCTCGCCTCGAAAACGCGACCCGCGTTCTCCCAGGCCTCGACTCCGGACGATCGCGACGACGCGGCTCCGCTCTTCGCGTCCTCCTCGATATTCTCCCGACTCCGAAGTATCTCCCCGCGTCGGATCCAGAAGTACAAACCCGTACGCGCCACGTCTCACCGTCACCGCTAACGACGCGCTACCAGACCAGATAACAATTGTTACTCTAACATCAGCAGGATCATTCTACAAAATGAACATTTCCAGGTATAAAAAAATATGTCACAAAATACTAGCGCGATACACGTGCAAATGATGTTTAATATTTTGTTGCCTGTACACAGCACGTATCTCGTAGTTCCATGATACGGATGTATTTCAGAAAATAATGTATCACCCCTGGAGGCCAAAGTTCGTCCCATCGACTCAAAATGGTGAGCGCAATCCTCGGTCCCGATTTTTTGCCCGCGCTTAATCGATCTTCCGTTCGGTTCGAACGGAAGAGAGTCGCGGGTACCAACTCTCGTCGTTTCGAAATTTGTCCAAGATCCGCGTTGGAATGGTCGGAGCTCGTATCAGCTCGGCGTTGCGCCTCGGGGATCGAGGCTGGCAGGAGTAAGAATACGTGCCGCAGGTACCGAGATGCGTGGCAAGAATCGTAAGAAGACGGGTATCATCGCCTCCGTAGTTAGCCGATCTCGTACGTATACGCGCGCGTCCGTGGACGTCCCCGCGTACGGGCGGTCGTAGCGGAAGGTGATTATCTTAAACTTGGCCAGTAGGCAGCAGGCAGCAGCCAGCAGCCAGGAGGGTAATGTGGTCCGATTTTCAGAACGTGACGCGCGTGTCAGAGCGCGAGGCGCGTGGTATCTTTTTATAATAGCAGTCCGTTCACCCTTCAACGATGCAACGAGAATCTTGTCCGAACCGCTCCCGGACTACGATTAGGCAAAATCGATACCCCTCATCGATCAGAGCTCTCTGTCCGTTCGCGTTGCTCTCACATTTTTTCCCTCCATCTCTTTCTCGGGTCTTAAAATTCCTCGCATTCTCACGGCTCGCAGGAACAAATGCGCATCAATATTTATAGTAGATGATGTTGTGAGAAATTGTGAGCAGCGCTCGCGTCAACGCCGAGGCGCTTGTCATTTTCTTGTTAGAAATGCAGCCTCGCGATTTATACTTTCAAAGTTCCATCGATCGCACCTTTCTTGCTCGAGAAATCTCTTTTCGCGCGTATCCACGTTCGAGGAAGCGAGCGCCGCGATCCGATTCCGTAAAAAGATCGGTATTCCACGGAAAAATCGGTTCAACCGATTTCTTCCGAGAAAATTCGATTTTCATCCCGACAGATCTTCTACGCGATCTCCCATCGGCAGCCAACTCCGCGATCCGATTCCGTAAATAGATCGGTATTCCGCGAAAAAATCGGTTCAACCGATTTTTTCCAAAACAATTCGATTCTCATCCCGAATTATTTTTTACGCGATCTCCCATCGGAAGCCAACGCCAGAATCCAATTCCGTAAAAAGATCGGTATTACACGGAAAAATCGGTTCAACCGATTTCTTCCGAGAAAATTCGATTTTTATCCCGACATATTTTCTACACGATCTCCCTTCAAAAGCCAACTCCGCGATACGATTCTATGAAAAGATCGGTATTCCACGGAAAAATCGCCTCAACCGATTTCTTCCGAGAAAATTCGATTTTCATCCCGACATATTTGTTACACAATTTCCCTTCAAAAGCCAACTCCGCGATACGATTCTATGAAAAGATCGGTATTCCACGGAAAAATCGGTTCAACCGATTTCTTCCGAGAAACATCGATTTCCATCCCGACATATTTTGTTACACAATTTCCCTTCAAAAGCCAACTCCGCGATACGATTCTATGAAAAGATCACTATTCCACGGAAAAATCGGCTCAACCGATTTCTTCCGAGAAAATTCTATCTTCATCCAGGCACATTTTCTACACGATCTCCCATCGATCCGACGCGTCGAGTTGGCATTATTACGAGTTCGGAACGTGATCTACGGCTGTCGATTTACGACTTCGATCCAAACTTTTAATCGATCCTTCGCGTCTTGAATTATTCTACCGATCGACAGCATCGATGCGGAAGCTCATCGATATGTATCTCATCCACCGATTCCGATCGCTCGCTGCTGCCGAGGACGAAACGTATGTAAGGGCGCAAAAAATCGGTATGCGTGTAACCGTGCGTTCGCGAAAGTGGCGTACGCGGTCTTCGGTTACGTTCCCAGAGCACCGAAGACTCGACCGACGCCGTAACAACGCGTTGCCCCGCAATTTCACTCCACCCCACCGATTTTTCTCTCAACTTCGCTCCATATTTTATCAACGTTGCGCCTAAAAATTCCACGGACGAACAACAATAACAATTCTCTCAGTTTCTGAGCGCTTGGTCGACACTTTCACACATTTCTACAACAATTTCACAGCTGGGAATTTTTTTTTTTAACGATTTTCGATTTTTTCCTCAACTTTATTTTCGTCTCCAAAGATAGCCAAACGTTTCGACATGTTCTCGCGGTAGGATCGACCTTGATAACGAGGTCCACACATTTCCACGACTTTTTTCACCACTCTCCACGATATTCGACGATCTCCTCGATTTGTTGTCCGGAAAACGTGCGAGAGACGAAAATTAGCAGAGCGGTAGAAAATTACAGAAGTACACGGAAAGGAGGTAACAGTCCGAGGCTAACGCTGATAAACATGTGTAGCTTTTAGCAAGGTATCTCCCGAGATCGTATCTCCCATAAAATATATTCCCGCGTGGAGATATTAACTGCTTCTTGCTTCTGCTGTCCAATCCTCTCTCCTCCGCACTCGCTGTCCTGCTCGTCTGCGACTTGGACTCTGCCACCTTCTCCACCTCGAGTCTCATCTTCACCGTCGCTCTCGCACCCACCAGCAACGGCCTCGCGACTTCTCGCTCCACGAACACCACTACCGATCCCTCTCTCGCCACCGAAGAACCACCTAATGACCTACGCACCGCGAAATCTTTAAACGCCTTCCACTTTATTTATTATCACGTCGAAACTCCGCAATAATTTCACCTCTAGGTACCGAACATTCCTAATTATTCCGAAACTGGAAATTCCAAATTCCAGCCAAAAACTATTCCCGCGCCCACGCGTAAGTCAGCTGTGACCACTTGTACCCACTAAACCCTTTGATTCCGCGATTGTCGTCCACCCGTACAACTTTCTGTACACGTCGAATTTTTTTTCAGCTCTTTCCAGTTTATGCTGACCTTGACCAAGCTCGGTGATATTTATCGTGCAATTTCCAACCGTTTTTGAGCACTGGGTATTCGGCACAGTAATTTCTCTTCGCGTAATTAAAATACGAGCACGGAAGTTGTTTAACAATTGAAAATAAAATAGGCATGGTGCTGCTTTTATCTGTGGCAATTTCGTTGCGTAGTCGAAAATCGGTGCTATTATTCATTAGGCCGCCGATGTACCGAGTCAGAATTCCGATTCGTTTCCACGCGTATAAAGTACTCGTCCGCGAGTTTCCGTCGTTTGAACGACGATTATTGCCGATTCTTTTCACGAATGATTCTCACGTACGTTTAATTACAGGCAACAACGAGCGATAATACGCGATGTATAACTAACGACCAACGTAACTGACTCGAACGACCTAAATCGTCCCAGCGGCGTGCGCTCCTCGATGGATATAACGATCTGTCAGGCGATGGGATTATAGTTACGATAATGTTGTTCGTCGCGGTATAAACCTGGCCTTCGCAGACGCGAATTGACAGGATTCGATAAATGCAATTACTGAAATGCTCCACGGTTTCCCGCGGAGACGATTTTTCGCGGGCTTTTCGAGTCGCCGACATTCTTTTTTTTTTCTTGTTTTTCCCCTTTTCTTGCACCCCGACACGCGAGGGGCCGAGGTAACGCGAGACTTGCTCCGGTTACAAACGACTTCGAGGCATGTGAGAAGAGGCTGCTGCTACCTCTTCATTTCTCAGCGCGGATCCCTTGCGATTCACCAGCTCGATGATATTCCATCGTTAATAAGGTGCACCGCTGCTCTTACGTCTCAATGACGTACTGACCTCCACCGGCGTTACGAATGATATTGCGCGGGGGCGCGATAAATCGCGGCCGGGTACTCGGAATAATCCGCGCGAAATGATACGAGCTCCGCAAAAAATCATCCCCGCGTCAACTTACGTTACTCCGGAGCGATTTACGGCGATCGTTCGTCGTTACTCGTTTACTCGTCAGACGTCAGTTTTTTCTCGCAAAATTCCCCGCCATCGACCTGTCTTTTTCCTCGCGTCCATCCTTTTTTTATCCTCCAAGTCCTTTTTTCTATCCTCTAATCCTCTGCATAAAATCTCGTCCCAACGCCGAATTGTCCGCTTTTTCCGACCCCGCGGTCCAAAATAGCGATTCCGCGCGGAAAAAGAGTTGACCTTCGCGTGACCTTGGGGTGTATCGGACCCCACGTATGATGGTTCACCTGAACGTAGAATTTCCCGCTCGTTTCGAATTCGCTACCAGAAATGGAGGTACTTCTCTCGAAAAACAGAGTTGACCTTGAAATGGGCTTCAACGTCAAAGTCAAGGTCACCGAGCATACGCGTAACCGATGTACCGTGGCAAGAGTGTGGTGACGGTTCGAGTCTTGCGCATGTTCCGGTCCAAACTTCGCGCACTTTTCTGAGTGGCGGAATTCTAGTTTTTCTTTTCTTCCACGAGGAGTGGGAATTTCGCATCAGAATGGTCGAGGTGCGGAGGTTTATTGCCGTTTGGATTCTCGGAGGGAAGACGATCATCGGCAGACGCGAAGTATGCTTGAGAAGCGAATGGGATACCAAGAAGAATTCAGCGTTGATGAGGTACAACGGCGAGGTAGTAAAGGCTGTCGATGGAATATAATCGTCGAATAATTGAATTTTCCACCTAACGCGAGCGCGCGGAGTTTGAGGATTTTTATCGGGGATTTTGAAACGGTAGACGGAGTTGGCGGTAGAAAGTGGAACGAAGTTGCGGTAACGACGCTCCATTTAGCGTTCGTAATTGAGATAATCTTTGTTCGAAAGCACGAAGACGAGTGGAAAAATAAAGAAGCACTAACGGAATGTCGATTTTTACAATTAGCGTAGTTTCCACGGGTGTCGAAGCGGCGAGTCAAGAATCTCAAAGCCACGCCACGGAGAACCCTATTAGCCGCACTTCAACCGTCATTGGCTGCGTTGAAAATGACGCTCAACGAATTCACATCTGATTTTACTAGCCTCGGATTTGATATATACGAATGCCGCGACCGCACGTGCTTATTACATCCAGGGAGTTCTCCAGTAAACTCGCACTTTTTCCAGCTACTGCCGTGAAATTCGTGCCGGTAAGGCTCGAGAAAATTGAATCGACGACCATATTTGGCAGCCGGTAATCGTCGAATGGAAAGTGAAAATAGCTATCCTCGAAGCAGTTGAGATTCCTCGGGAGAATAGCTAGAACAAAAAAGTTCGCGAGTTTCACGTTGAGACGCAACGGATCCAAGAAAAGCACGAGTCTCTGGACTCTCGCGTCATTTCTGACAGCTCGTATTTCCTGTATCGATGACCAGCGGGCGCTGGCATTTTTTTTCTGCTTAGCTCCGTTAAAACTCGATGGCAAAGGTTCTCCAGAATTTTTTCGGCACGTTATAGCTTAGCCCCTAAAAATTCCAACTTCTTGCGGACGGGATGGTTGGGGTGAGAGGAAGCAGACACCTATTTTTTCGAAGATCCCCCACACTCCGGGTCAATTTGACCCCATCCACTTTTTGCCCGTCCATAACTGGAAAACTACTGAAACCTTTCGCTCGCAAAATGTAAAGGTACAGCTTGACCAACGTTGAAGTACTTTTCGAGCACGAGAAATGTCTTGAACACGCTTAAAAAACTGGCGTAATACGTTGTTTTTGAAGAAATATCGTGTCTTACTTCGTTACGCGTGCCGCTTTTTTTTGCAAAGGCCTCAACGCTATTTTCGGGCGAAGTCGATGATAGGGTCAGAATGACCCCTAAGGGTAATCCGTTGCTGCTCGTTACTCCGGATGCGATTGTGACTGGGAGGAGAAAGGATTCTGTTGTCGTACATATTTGACGTTTTTCGTGACGCGGAGCGAGGAAGACAACGAGGAGAGGCGGAGGAGGTGGAGAACGAGCGGAGGCCGCAGACGAGATCACCCGGGGCCATCGCTGGCTAATTTTTTGCTCTGGTTTAAGGCTCGATGGGACGACGAGCAGTGGCCGAAGGAAGAAGTGGAGGAGGAGGAGGAGGAGGAGGAGGAGGAGGCGGCGAGAGAGCACCCAGTTCAGCGGCCACCTGTACGTCGTGGCCCTAATGTGCTACCAGGCAAACGCCAAAGTACCAACGGCAACAAAGATTGCAGGCAAGACTTTCGGCTCCGGCTACTCAAATATCCCGTTTTAAACAGTCGTTTGCATATATTGCTCCCAGCCGAAATATACGTACGCGAGGTGAGGCTCGATAGGACGAGGAGAGTCGAGGCTGTTTTCGTGACTGTTGGCCAAACCACGAATCGGCTCGCATCAATGCTACGCCAAGAGTATAGGTTAGGCATTTTTTGTACCAGACCGAAAACAGCTTTGAGTCATCTTCGAAAACTGTAATCGTGCCTCCTTCCTTCGGCTCACTTCCCTCGGGCCCTCGGCACTCGTTTAGCTCCGGGACGCGTTTGCTTCATGCTCGAGCGTTTACCTCCACCATTTTTTCGGACAATTATTGTGAAAAAAACGATACCAAAACGGAACAACGAGACACCTCCCAGATCCTCGACTATCCTCCTCCCCGAGCTTTCGTTGCTCCGCTCGCGAATTTCCTACTCCTCGCCTCGCAGCACCTGTCCTTTTTTTACGATCGGGACTTTGGCACCCTCGGGAATTGAGTCCTCGATGGATCCGTGCGCCTCGGCTCGATAAATTTGTTTCACTCTTTGGCCAAAATTACAGGCTACGGAGTCCTTCTCGTTGGCATTGCGCGGCTCGCGGTAGGCAGGTACTACTCATCCGGACGGGAACGCTGAGCCGCGAAGAATTTCCGATCGGGAATGAGATTACCAGTCGAACTCCAGTCACGGCTGTCAGTTCGTAACGATGCAAAACAATTTCTCACCTCGTATTAATTTACTTCCGTTCTAACATGACGCCGAGGCTGAGACGCGATGTTTTACAACGGCTCGTACCTTCGCGGCGCAGCTTCCTCCCCTCCCCCTCCTTCCTCCTCCCTACGAAGACCTCTTCGAGGCTCGAGAGAGAGAAGATGGCTCGAGAAATATGTGCGGGAGGCTGTTGCCCGAAGCAAAGATCTTGGCTACCGACGAGCCTGGCCATCCCTCTGGCCACGACCACCTTCATCTTCCTCCTCTTCTTTTTTCTCCGACCCTCTTCTTCCCTTTTCTCTCTTTCCTCCTGCCGTTTCTCTGCCCTTTATCTTTCATCCTCCGCTCCGCGTCTCGTCCTCTTCATCTCTCCACCTCTCTTTATATTCTTCGGATTCCCCTTCTTGTCTCCGCGCAGCCACCTCATATTTGCTGTTCGATATTTCTTACCTCCTCCTTGCCCCTAGTCTTTCTCCCGTCCACTTCTGTTTCCGTGATCATTCTTACCGTACCCCTCGCTCCTCCCTTTTTCGCATTCACCCACGTACCTACCTCTCCCTCGTCGTTTCCTTCAGACTTCAGCCTTTCCCCCCATTTCACGATTTCCCCCCTCATCTTCGACCCACAAATCTGAACCAGTCATTTCCTCCAACTCGACTCCCAATAATGTCCACTTATTCACAGCTCCAACACTTTTTTCCCCAGCTGCGATCTAGGGCTTCTTCGTCTTTGCCTTCTCGCCATTTTTCACTTCACTTTCGTCATTTCGCCAGACAATCCTAGTTCCACGTCGGCGCCAGCTTCTTATCGCTCCCATCGATGCAGCTTCCCCACCTTCATCATCGAAGATTGGTCTCTCTCTCTCTCTCTCTCTCTCTCTCTCTCTCTCTCTCCGTAGTTGTTCATTCGTCTCGCTGCATCCTTCGGCGACAGCTTCTTTTCATTTCCGTTTATTCGCCATAGTCTTTTTATCATTCACAGTTTTCTCTCTTGTCTCCCTGCAGCTCCTTCATCCTCGCTTCTTCATTCTTCAGCCCCCCCCCCCTCTCGCGCTCCGTCTCCGTCCTCTCGCGTCTCTCGCTCTGTTAATGATAGCGTACGGCAGCATCTCCTCCCGCAGCAAACCTGAAACGAACCAAGGACCAAACCTCATCCTTCTTCATCGACGAAGGAGGAAACTACCTCGCCACATGCGCATGAGAAAGGCAACGGGGCAACGCAATAAGAAACACTATAACGACAACCACCGGCACAATCACCATCACGAGCATCGTCGCCACGTATAACAACGGCTCTACGCCTCCGCATAGCCGTCGTAGCTCATGGTAGTGAAACATTGCGGCTTTCGTTCTCTGGCTGCTGCTGCTGCTGCTGCTGCTGGATGCTGGCTGCTGCTCCTTCTCTTCTTTCCTTCGGGTGCTCGGTCGCGCGCGCGCGCGCCTCTTCGCTACCTTGTAGGGCAGCGTTCGGAGCACGTATAGGCTAACTGCTATTCAGGCGCCCACGTCTGGGCCCCGAGGTGGTCATTACGTTTATATTGAGGGTGGAATTCATTACGAAAGAAATCTCCCTCGGAGCAGCGAACTCCCGCGTGGTTATAATCACTCCTCTCTCTCTCTCGCTCCCCCCCCCCCCCCTCGCTCCCCCGTCTTGGTCCTGTAACTCGACCCAACAGCGCCCGATACACGGATGAACAATTTCATCGGGGAAAGATGCACCGCACTAGCCACGTTCGACGGAGGCATCGCCTCGACTTGGAAAAAGGAACACACATCCACCCATCCCCCAGCTCTGCTGCCCCCCTCCATCCCCCCCCCCCCCATTTTCAGGACTCGAACCTTGCCGCGACGATTGTCTCGAAAAAGTGGAATCCACGAGCGAAAACAATCGGTTATCCGCCATTGAATCTCAGTTTTTGCTCCACCATCCGATGCAACGTTGCGAACACGTCGCTCTCGGCAGCTGATGAGAATGGAATTTTTTAATTCTCTTGTTCCTTCTTATTAGATCGTACATCGGGGGGGACGGGTGGTAGTGGTACTAATGGCAGTCGAACCTCCGTGCTTGTGGGCATCGGTTGGCTACCAGTACGTGACACCGATAATCAACTGCTCAAGTGGACTTTAATTTCGTTGCGGTACGAGCAGAGAGACGAGGGGCTGAACTTGTTCGGAGTTGGTTCGAGTTGTGCCGTGGTACGCGACACGTGTATACACCTGCCACGAACACGGGGGCATATAAGCGTCCCTAACGTTCCATAGCCTGACTTTGAACTCGGCTTCTCTCCACCCGTCAGAGACACAAGAGCGCCGGGGCCCAAGACTCCCGCGCCACCTGTAATTGGGTCCAATCATCGAGGTTCTCAACGAGCCAAGATACCTAGGAATTACGGCCAAGTCGCGGAAACTTGTTTGATCCTCGGTGACTCGTCGAACGGAGAATGGACCCCGCAAACTCGACTGTAGCCCAACGTCGACTAGCCCTCGTTTCGTGGCCGATCCTCCGGAATTGCTGGGACTCTCCTTGGATTCGGCATCAGTGTTCACGGAGGGATCGCCACGTCAGGTTGAGGATCACTGTTCTCACGTACGGGAGCCACGTCGCATCTCCCGAGGCAGCTGCCTTGCCTCTTTTGCCTTGCCTACCAACAAACCATCACGCGGCTTCTATCTGAAGGCTATGGATAGCGATGGAGTGAAACATCGTTTAAATCGATCAAACGACAAATACCGATGATATTTCGTATTCCCATTATTCTTTGACATCGTACAATGGCGATGGCGCGTATGTTCCTGCGATTCTATGTCTCGACCCCGATTTTGCCATGGGGTACCGTCGATTTTCATTCGGGTCCTGAGGCGAGGGCCTCAGGCTCGTCGGAGGAGGTTGACTCACGCTGGGTATATCTTCTACGTGGAGCCAGCTATGACTCCTCGTTGATATGCCTCTCGTTACAATTATTTCTGTCGAGGATACTGAGACTCTTACGGGGTACGATGTACTCTCCTGTAACAGTGATACAACTGACCGTTATTTTTTACTAGTTTCGCGATTTATCACTGGGTTGTGGGATGACAATGAAACGTTGGATCTGACTTGAGATATAGAATATTGTTCGACTGTGTAATATGATAGTTTTAATGTCCTTGTGAGTCCTCTTCGGGTGACATAAATGCCACGTAACGTAAGAATAACATTTTTCATGCGCGTGGACAACTGAAATATATCTTGAAGGTATGCCCCGAAATTGCGGGCTGAGATAACCGTGGCTCGAGCCGATCTGAGGGAATTTGTCGCGCGGGGCCACGTTACTTTTTCGAATTCTGTGATGTAACGAAGGTAACATTCACGATATATCGCGTCAATGTTGCTGGGTTCGAAAAGCATTACAACGTGCGAGGTGAAATTCGGTGCCACTGTAGAACGACGAAGAGCCAAGTGACGTCCGCGTCGAATGGCTCTCAGGTTTCACGGAGCATTCGTGAGCAACTCTGAGCAATGTAATTGTTACGTAGCACTGGTATATCGCATTTCTCTGCTAACTAGCAGCTCGAACTTGTCGTTAACACAATAATTGTGCGGGATCACGCCACATGTGATTTCTCGGACTTTCGTGATGTGACGTTAACGTCACGTCGATATATCGCTGCAACAAATTTGTCAACGAGCACTTTTAGTTATATCACCGTAGTCATGTCGCCATGTCGTATTCTAAGTGTCGAGAAGATGTAACTACGATGTAACATCGATGTACGTGGCGTGGCGCCATATAACCTCGATGTCACAACGATGTGCAATCGAAACACATCGTATTTAGTGGCGTGGCGCCATATAACCGCGATGTAACATTGATGAACACTCGATACACATCGGATTTCGTGGCGTGGCGCTATGTAATATCGGTCTACACTCAAAATACGAGCCATTTAGTGGCGTGGCGCCACATATTCGCGATATAACATCGTTGTACACTAAGAACTCGTCGTATTTTATGGCGTGGCACCATAGCACCGCGATGCAACATCGATGAACACTCGTAACACATTGAATTTCGTGGCGTGGCGCCATGTCACACCGATGTACACGCAGATCACATCACAATTGGTGGCGTGGTACCACATAACCTTGATGTAACATCGATGTACACTAAAGACTTATCATATTTCATGACGTGGCACCATATAATCGCGATGTAACATCGATTAACACTCAGAACACATCGCATTTCGTGGCGTGGCACCATATATTCGCGATGTCACATCGATGTACAGTCAAAACACTTCGTATTTCGTGGCGTGGCGCCATATATTCGCGAAGTAACATCGATGTACAGTCGAAACACCTCACATTTCGTGGCGTGGCGTCATATATTCGCGATGTGACATCGATGTACAGTCGAAAAACCTCACATTTCGTGGCGTGGCGCCATATATTCGCGATGTATCAACCGCGCGCGGCGTAATTCCGAATCCCCAGCGATATTATCGCCGTATCGCCGCGATACTCGACGTTTCGTGACGTAACCGGGATGTAACATCGCCGAATACCAGCGTCAAATCGCACGGAGTCCTAGGTGTCGGGGGGAACGGCGACGTCGCGCGTAATCGCCGTTGGCTCCCGAAGCGTTCGATAATGAAAAAATGCGAAATCAATAACAAGTTTCGTGAGGTTTTTTGTTCGTTTGTCGCCGGTTGCGTATTTCTCTTGGCCGCGGGCGTTCCCGGGGTCCCCGTATGCGAGGCGACGTGGCGTCGAGAGCGTGTATAGAAAAAGGGATGATCGACTCGAGCACACACCTCGACGCCCGGAGTCCGAGGCAATAGAATACGTCTGGCGACGAACGTTCGTCGTATAGGCCATTGCTTTGTCGGTCCCCGGAGAGTTGTGATACTCGGGCGATTACAGTGGTGTGCTTACCTGACGGGATGCAATTGTGGGAGGTGATACATCCACCGGACAGCGGGACAATGCGATCTAGATAAGAACTGTTTTAAATGACGTACGCCGTAATGGCACCTTGTTTCAAAGCGCCGGCATCCGTTCCCGTTCGGCTTTCAAATACCAAAAATAATATCCCCGTCTCGAGTCTCGTGATCCCCGGGGGGAAAAGAGAACGAGCACGGATAAAAAACCCCGAGCAACCGACGCCGACGCGTACTTTCCTCCCAAATCCAAAATCCATTGGCATCTCGCTTCATCGACCAGCATTCCCAGAAACAAGTCAAAAAAAAAAAATACGAAATAATTTCTATCAACAAAATTAATTATTTTCCTCAAGAATCCAGTTAAACTGGAAAATGGAACATGCGAAATACGCTCCGATTTTTCCAATATTGTTCGGCTTACTGGAAACGAAATTTGAATTTTTACAAAAGTCTCCAAAAATCGAGAAATATTACCAACAGGAAAATGGAAAAAAAATGGAGAACTCGATCAGAGCGGTGAAATTATGGAGCGAATTAGCGTAAGTGCCGATAGGAACTTACTTGCTGGTTTCTGCCCAACAACGATAATGATGATCGTACTAACGATAATGATAAGGCTTGACAAAAATCACGTTTCGAGGAGGAGAGAAAATTTATTGGGTGGATAGTTCGTAAATTTTCGTTAGATCGTCGGACGTATTATAACACAATTGCAGCGGCCTTCTTTGATGTCGGCTCATTATTTTTATTTTTTACTCTCGCTTTTCTTTCTCCCGCGAGATTCCGTAAACGCGGAGAATCGACGACGGCAGTGCCGCGCCGTGTTCCCGAACATTGTTTCGTGGGAGGACAAATAATCGCTCGAATTTCTCGGATCCCGTCCGCCATCTTGGTTCCGTCGGCCCGAATTTAACGCGCGACTGCAAAACCAGCGGATTTCTTTTTTGGTGAAAGTTTTTTCCTGGCGGGAGAAAATTTCGAAGATTCTGAGGCGGGGATACTCGCTGGAGGACGGTGCGACGGGGTGGGTAAAAAAGGATCAACAGGTGGATCCTTGGTCGCGTGGAAAAAGCGGGTGGCCGGACGCGGAGGATGAGCCGGTGAAAATAACGACGATCGTTATGATATTTTGTGGTTGTAATCTTTTCTACGAGCATGTAAAACGCCCGTTGCGCGACTGGCGAACGGGCGGATTGAAATTTCGATGATATACGACATTTTTCAGGAACGAATGTTCGGCGGACGGAGGACAATCATCGAGAATTTACCGGGCAATTCGGCGAGCGTGGTACAAAAAATGACGGCGGAGAAAAAACTACGACCGTTGTCGCAGTGCACCTTGCAGGTCGCTTCGCGTTTTTTACTTTTGTCCCAAATCATTTTTACTACGCCCCCGAGTTTTCGGCCCGAAGGACAACTAACGATCGTTAGTACCACCGTCCTCCGCTGGCGACCCTAAAATTATCACGATTCTCGTTGCCTTTCATTTTTTATACACAAATTTTTTCTGCCACCCGGACGAAAAGTTCGGTATTTCGCTGGAGAAGCTTTTCCGAAGGACAAATTGTAGGAGAAAAATTGCCAGCGAGATTCAAAAACTGGGGAAATCAATTTACATACTATGGGAGTACTACGAAGTAAATTTGGAGCATGATAAAAAGAGAATTTTTAAGGTTTTCTCAATACTCAATTTCGATTGAGGACTCGCGATACAATTTTTTTTTTTACCCTGTATTTTCATTTAATTGCCCACATTCTCACGCGTTTTCGATTTCGCGCCATCGCTTGCAGGACAATTTTTTCGCAATATAAATCAATATCGCACGATTACACCGCGACGGTAAAAAGTTTAGTAAGAAAGTGCTTAATCGGAGTATAGAGAGTCCTTCTTCCGTTATTATCGGCGTCGAATGTCACCTGCACGTCGTTTGGTTCATTAAATGCCCTTGAGGGGCCATAACTCTTAATTATCGGTGCCATTCGGGGAGAGGAGAGTAGATAGCGTCGATCGACGCTCCGACGACTATCCGAAAACGGACCGGTACGTTTGTTTGATGAATTTCACCGATCCCCTATCTCGTCCGTGGCGTTTATCCCCCTAATTGTCCCGGAACGTCGAGAGCTTTGATATTTCACGATTTTTTCTCCCGTACACTGCGTCCATCTGCCTCGTTCTCTCCTTTCACCACCAATTTTCGATTCGATTC
Source organism: Arge pagana (assembly GCA_963969455.1). Taxonomy (NCBI): domain Eukaryota; kingdom Metazoa; phylum Arthropoda; class Insecta; order Hymenoptera; family Argidae; genus Arge; species Arge pagana. The sequence goes on from OZ018310.1 coordinate 1,665,476, forward strand.
CTCCTCACCTCGCCAATCTCGTTATTGTTCCTCGAACGAAGTGTCCACCGATTAACGTACCATGTATACGACAAAGCAAAGCCACATCATGTAGCGACTACCAATATACCACACCTAACGAGCCCTCAGCTGAAGCTAGCTCAGCGACTGACCTGCGCGTTGTCATCTGCGACAGCTTCAACTTCGATAGTCGTTTAGAGGTAGCTATTGCTAAGTCCTGCGAGGCCATACGGATCAGTTATGTGGACCCTTACACCGAGATCTCAACATCTTGAAGCTGGAATCTGTGCAGCACAGGTGTTAAAGATATCTGTCGTTCAAGGTCAACGGTCCAATGAGCTACGTCGACCACGATTACGGTCGCTTGCAGCACAGACTCAATCTCCGCAACGTCAGAACTATTAACGACACTCTCATTACGTACAACCCTCTTTCTCCCAACTTACACTGTCTACAATGTAATATTCTAAGGTTATTATAAAGTATGCGTGACACAGCTACAAATATATATTCAAATAATAGAGACAGTTTTCTATAAAGTTTTACTGACCGTGGCGATTGACGCTAATCTGTACAAAACATTCAATTATTCTGTCGCACAACTACAGGTAAACACATTCCACGGACCGTAATTATGCAAGCTCTTGGCTTAATCCATACAGGAAATAGATAAAAGAGTATCAAGCATTCTGGATCGCAACGAGACATATAATGGTTTACGTACAATTAAAACGGCACGAGTACTTATCGTTAGGTTGGTCGACGACTCCGCTTTGCTACTTCCCCCGGGCACAGGATTCATGGACCAGCAGTGTCCAAGTTCACAATGTATGGTTTCTATGTTTTTTAGAAATATCAAAGAGTCCGAGTATGAACCGGAGTCAACTTAGGATTTTCTCTGCACACCATGTGCTTCGTCCGCGTGCCCAGCAGGAAGAGGCCGATTTTCGGTTTTCACCCGAGAACCAAGTCTCAGCGGCGCTCGAGTGACGTATCGATACAAATACACATAGTAGGGGGAACGCGCCAATTTCAAGCTGCACAAGGGCATGTTACAACAACTCGCTAGCCTATCCTCACCGAAGGAGCACAACTCCTGCACTAGAAACCCTAAGCTACGGAAAGAGAAGACCCGTAAGACAAACTCCTTGCTAGCTCTTGGAACTTACCGAGTCCAGAATGTAGGCGATCTTAAGATCGTCCCTCCTTGAGAAAAACGTTGTTCCTAAGCTCTACTTGGCAGCGTGTAGTCATCGGCTCATCCTGTATTACGCAGAGCTTGTTACATCATGAGTAAAATTTTTATCGATACTTAAGATCGAGCCTCCTTTTTTTCTTGGTGAAGAGCCTCGCAATGTGTCCTCGCTGTGGAGGTTTTCCACCCGTTTCCCAAGCTTGCTGGAAAAAATAGGAGAAGATGGAAAGCAAAAAGTGTGGAGTGGTCGCAGGAAACGAGGTCGTGGTGAGAATATGCGTTGGCCAACGAGGATCTCGTTATCCACGAATGTCAGCGCTGGAATCCGGCGAAAAAACAGCGGGAATGACGGTGACGCGTGATCGATGATCGAAAATCAAGGTAATTCGACGTAACAGCTTCCCGTCAATCAACCTTACCGACGCCGGATCGGCGCGTGAAATTCCGGATTTTTCCGTCGCGCGTCGCAAAGTTCGATCTCATCGGCCCTTAAGCCGACTTTCGAACGGCGATGCGTCGAAACTCGGCGTCGCTGCACCCACGCGATCTAGTTTACGGACTCGGACTTTGTTTCATTTCAGTCTTTCGATGCATAATTCATCGCTAACCAGATCCATTAACTCCGAATGGTCTCGAGGAGCCTTGCGAACATCGAGCGGCGACGCCTCGTTTCTCACAGTCATGGTTCAACAAGGTGAATATGCCATGAGCATACTCACACGCGTACATACTTGCGCATACATACGCGCACACACACACACATACATACCTATATATATATATATATATATATACCTACAACAAGCACAATCCGAGTCTGCTCTCTCCACTGCTTTTCTACCACGGTGCTGTTTTCAAAACTGGTACACCGTATATATAAATCGTTCCCTTACTCGCAACAGGGCTGCAAAATTTCCAAATAGGAAATATCCACCGATTCAATTTTTTCATTTCAATTTTAAATTGGGCATGTTTCTTGTCAAAGAATGAATCGAATGGTCGATGGAAAGTTGTTTCGATGGTTAATGGTAAATTATTCTACGAAAAAATAAATCAAACGCTCAGCGGAAAATACATTGTATGTACTGGAACAATTAATTCAATGGTAATGGTAATTTATTTCGTGGAAAATTGAATTGCGTGGTAAATGACAAATTTGTCGATTAGAAAAATTGGTTTAATGGTTAATGGAAATTTCTCTGACTGGAAAAATGAATTTAACGGTGAACAGAAGTGTTATGACCTTGAGAAAATTAATGCATCATTCGAAACCCGGTTTGGAAGAGATTTGGACACTTGGAATCTGCAACGAATCTCATCCTGCTCCTCATCCGCGTGTCTTCTCGCGGGCGAGCAGAGTTCTAGTCCGAAAGATGTTTTCTCGGAAATTTTCGGAGGGGTGAGTAGCGACAAATTGGATTCCCGACCTTCCATAGCCCTGCAAAATCGCTGGAACGTATTAAGTAATTGAAAATGGCATTTTTTGGAGTAAAAATTCGGAAAATGGGCAAAAACAATAAACGGATCGATGAGAACTAATTGATCGGTTTTTTTGGGAGGGGGAGGGGGATAAATGCAGGGGAAGACGCGCGAGTGTCGCTGCGAGTGGTAATTCGTCGGCGAGATTGATTTTTTGAGCGGAGGAGAGCGAGATGCAACGATTTTGGTGGTGATCGATCCCCCCGTCCGCGTCGACATTCTTTCACGGAGCGACATACCGCAAGGATTACGGCTAAAAAGAGGAGGAAAAGAAGCAATTAAGGCGCAGAGATGGAAGAGTGATTCGATCGAAGTTGTCGCGGCGTAAAGTCGCTGGGAAAAATAATACGATATCGCGGTGGGCACGATGTTGCGTGAAGAATGTTCGCCGTGGAATAATTTGACGCGTGACGTAATCCACCCACATGCCTCGGTTATTCTTGTTTGCCTTGTTGCGGTGTTTTTACGAACGCTTCTTCTGCCCCGGTCTCGCTATCCTCTCGGGCCGAAGGTACGTATCTTCAACGGCGCCGGATCATTCTCGAATCAAGAGTGAGAAAAAGAAGCTTTGAAAGGCGAGAATGCATATACGAAACGCTGAAGGATACTTTCGAGATCAAAGCGTTCGTATTTTTAGTTTTCGACGCGCTTACGTGTCTCCGTCTTGGAAAATAAAGAAATGCGGGGAAAAAAAAGAGGTAAACACATCCGCGAGGCCGCATCTTACACCCCCAGCGATGTTGCCTCCGACATTTTTCGTAGAAAGAGCAACACCCATTTTGAACGGTCGTCAATTGCTGGCTATTTCCGCAAATTTTGCAAATTTTACAAAAAAAAACTCGTTCGCGCATTTATTTTTCATCGTATTTTTCTCATTTCCGAATTTCGCGTTTGAGAGTATCCCATTTCTTTTTTTTTCTTCCAGGCGCGACGCTAGTTACGCGTAATCGTTTTTTTTTTTTTTTTTTTTTTTTTTTTTTTAATATTGTGCACCAATTTTGATGACCTTGAATAATATTATCAATATCGTTCCAGTTATCATACTTCTACGGTGATTACTCGATGGGTGAGGGAGGAAATAAATGGAATGCCAAATGACTATTGAGAAAATTGGGCGTTGGAGTTTATATGTTTCTATTGATGTTGGGCGGCTTTGAATTGTGATGGATGAATCGAGAAAGTGGCTCGATTCTGTGGAGAGTAGCTCCGATGCGATCTTTTCTTATTAGAAAGCAGCGGTAAGGATGAAAAAAAAATTTTTGACGGTTTGAAAACATGATTTTCGTGATATTCGATCTCGTAATCGAATAGATTTTCGACGTGATCGGATAAGAAGCGCGATTGTGAAGAGTGGAATATCGAAATGAAAGCATTATGTGAGATCAATTGTCTCTTTAGCGTTGTCGAATCGAAAATAGATCTTGATTCGTCCAACGACACCCACGCGCCTCTACAATCACGGCGACACGTAGCTAAGCCTAAGACTTACACGACATATTCGACAGAGATCGTGACGCGGCAACAATCGGAGTGATACTCGTCCGACACGTGTATGTAAATGAGACTCGATCGAAATGTAAAATCTTCGCATGCTATATATTCTAATAACAGATCTCCTCTTTTTTCCTCCGACGTCGAATAACGCCTGGCGGAAGAATAACGGTGAATCACGAAACGCCCCGAATCATTTGTATGGAAATCGTGGCCACGCATACGTGCGTATTGGTATAGGAAACGAGGAGTAGGAAAGAAGAAAAAAAACACCAGATATACGCGCGTACACCCGTGCGATCTTCCTTTTTGACGGTCGTCGGGAGAATCGAAGACAGATGGACTGCCGGACATATGGCGGGAAGGCGCGTGAATGGCGTGGGTGGCGGTTACAACCGATAGAACGAAGGAACGTGCCTCGAATGTGTGCTCGATGTTCAAATATTGAACGACTCTTAAGAGGCTCGTCCGTCCTTCCAGCGAGAATAACCATATTTGTCAAATACGCGAGCCCGTGCGCCACATAGCTATACCTGGAATCGTTTTATCTTCGCGTTACGCCTACGCGATCGCACGATTCCAAATAAACGCCGATCTAGCGGGTGTTCCCGTCGGCTTCGCTCCGATTTCCCCGCCACTATCGCGTAGCTCTCGAAATTCCGCGTCGATAGTCCCCGAGCGAAATTCCGATCGGAAGCGTAGTTCCGGAGATACGGAGTCTCGGAGCGCCGAGCGTTTGGCGAATACAGCACCGCGGCGAGCCACGCCCCCGTGACGTCGCGCTGCTCGAGCCCCGCGGTTGGCGCAGCGCCGAGGCGACGCGCCGCGCGCGCCAATAGCGAGCCGGCGTCGCCGGAGCAGCGCTGCGCGGACTCGCGAGTCCCTCCACGTCACCCGGTACACAACGCGACGTATATTTCTTAGATGCAACGTCTATTAGCGGATCGTTTGTCGAAAGTCTGTTTGGTTCGTATATTTACGGGACCCCGGACACCCGAGGCGTATATTGGAAATGTATTCAGCGCATACCTGTTAAATCGACGAAACGACATACCCGCACCTTGACGCGGGGATTAAATTCGATGGATACGTTGGACGTAAAAAAAACATCCAACATCATCTTCTCCCCCCTCGCCGGCGTATAAATTCGTCAAGTAATTCAACCCGACGACAAAGTTAATTGAATTCTACGATTTTATCGGCTACCATTCGCTCCGAAAACGTCACGCATATATTACTTTTCGTGCTCGCCAACAATTTCTGTCGATCGGCGAATTATCACCGCGATAATTTATGCGCGCCGTCTCTCTATCTCGACGGGGGATCGAATTTATCGCGAGCGAAGTCACATAAGTGCGTGTCCACTCCCCTTTTCTGCACACTCTTCTGTGCCAACTTCCTCCCCTCACAAAAAAAATGAATGTCCCCCCCCAAAAAAAAAGAAGGTGGTCATCCTCGCCAATCCAGTCCAGTCAAAGATTAGACTCGCGTACCACGAAGCTTGTTTTTCCCTTTCGAGGTAATTTCTTTGACGATGAGAGCAGCAGCAGAATCGACTGCGCACCCCGTGGAAGACAACAGTTGGCAACTCTGCGGAATTTGTCCGTGAAAGATACGTTTGTCTGTTTCTGCGGGGCAAAAATGGTCCGCTGCCACGGAGCTTAGCTGGTACCCGCTGACAAGTGAAGTAATAATTTATGACGGTTCTGACATAACCCGCGCGAAATACATCGTGTCGTACATTGTTTCGCGTCAGACGCAGCGAAAGCACGGTTGTTGCGCGAGCTGGTGAATTTCTCGGCCTCGCGCGCCGTTGTACGACTCGAGTCATCGCCAGACGCAGACGGACAAGTTCGTCGAAAGGAAAAAATAAGTCGAAACGACGAGAGGAACACAAAGAGCCGAGAACCGCGAACTACCGTCACCATTTGCTACGTGTCAACCGAGAGTCGCGTGGGCGTTGTGCCTCCTTCGCTTCGTTTGGCGCCGCTTTTTTCCACCGAGCAGCCCTGACGTATCGCTTATTCATTTCCTCGTAATATTCCAAGGAACCTCCGCGTGTTTTCCCGAGCTCGCATCCGCCACTTCGCCCAGCGTACAGACGAGAGAAAAGCTTCGGAGCTTTTTTCGCGAACCGGTTTCTTCGCGGCTCGATCGACCAACCCGGAGAAGAGCAACGCAGCTCCTGCCTGTTCAGACCTCGCGAACCAATTTCCCGAATGAACCGATAAACTTCGTTTTGTTTGAGCAAAAAAAAAAAATTCTACATTTTTAAAATCACGTATCAATGATCTTCACATCGCGCAGCTGCGAGATTGAATTATTAGGATTTCTTCGGAAATCTCACCGTTTTTTCTGCCCAACATCTCGCAAGCTGCCACGACTGGAGCCGATAAAACCAGACAACAACGAATTATATCTTCATTACTCCCCCGAGCTAAGATCTGATGATTTGTCGAGGTGAATATCACGAATCTGGCGTAAAAAATATTTAAAAAAATCCTCGCAAATTCACTGACCTCCGCATCACTGGCTATAAATTCGTAACATGTTGAAGAAATTGAGAACAAAAGTTTACAGCTCCGCGATAAAAATTGAGACGTGGATAGAATTTTTTTTTCGCCAGTGTGCGGTTTTTGGAATTAAAGAGTTAAATGGAAGCTGCCCTTTTGCCTGCAAGTTGGCAGAAAATGCTGCGATATTTCTATGTGGAATAAAAATGTAGAATAAGCTCAATGGAATTGAGATTCGAAACCTGAGATTGCGTTTCTTTTTCACAGAGGACTTTGCTGGTGCACGAATATTTTTTAAAAAAGTAGATAATTCGCAAATTCGCGCACCCTTGGAAAAATGGAGAGAAAAAGCGCGGAGTTGAGAGCTGCTGGTAGCTTCTTTGCGGCAACCTTATTAATAAGTGCAGAATGTCACGGGTCCGTGAAGTTCTCGCAACACTCGAGCGTCGCGCGTCGTTTTTAGGGCGTCGCGACGCGGGGGTGGAGACGGTTTAATAATAGCAATAATAATACGTTAGTAGCGCAACGGCGAGAGGCAATCGCGACCTGCCGGTCACTAAGACGTCGTCGCCTCTTTGATTTCGAGTTCTAGACGCCGCGCGTACCTCGAACGACCAGCGAACAGACGAACAGCGTCTCCTCTAACATCGCCTCGATCGCAAAACAATTCGCAACATTCGCGACACGTGTTTCTCTCGTCGCTGCGAGCAGCACGGAGGAACAAACAAACGACCGCATCGCTATAAACCCATTTTTCAAGTCCCGAGGCGAAGCGTCTCCCCTTGGAAGTGAAAGCTCGCTCGCGCGAAAACGGCCCAACGGAGACGCTCGTTCCCTCGCACTTGCAATTTTCCGACGAGCATTGTATTGGCAAAAAAAAGTGACGAGCAGAATTGATAAGCCTAAAAAAAAAAAAAAAAAAAAAAAAAAGGAAACCGGAGAAACTGTAAAAAATCGCGAGAAAAAAAAAGGGAAATTTGAGTTTTTGGTGGGCAAAAAGGGAGGCGATGCGCGCTGAGATTGGGGAAGACATTTTTTTTTTTTGGAAGCGTGTTCCCGCCGATAAATTTGGACGGGAAGTAGGCGAGTAGACGGGGAACGTTTGTCCTTCGCGCGAAAAAATCCGCGAGACGCGATAAATAACAAAGTCGTCGGAGAGATTTTGACAGGAATGTTTTTTCCCCTCCGAATACGTAGACGAGCGTGAAAAAAAGGAGCACATGTTTCGTACGGCTGTCGCGTTCGGCGTGACGCGGAAAGAGGTTCGCCAAACTCGCGGCGCTCGTCGTTATCGTTCGCGAAAATTCGCGCCGCGTTGCGAATTCGCGTGGGTACATTATTTTGGCTGTACCTGCATGGTCGAAATACGCGGATACTCGGGGATCCGCGATACGCAGTTTCGATCCCCGCGGGTCATTAGTCATTCGCGTAAGAGTTTGCGCACTCTATTATTTCGCGAGACACCCCTATTCGCGCGCTATTTTCATACGCGATTTGATATATTACTCGGAGACTCTGGGAGATGCGCGGTGGACGCCAAGATTTCTACAAAATGTTACGCTTTGATCTATCGGTTTCGCGTGTAGTTACGCAACGACGGACTACGAGCTTGCATACCGTGCGTCGGAACTGGCCGACGGTGTTCCCAGCACCCGGGAGATTTACTTCGCCGACGAATATTCCATTTTCCACGACCTTGCGCCACCCACGTTACGCCGACCAACATAAATCCGATCGGGCGAGAGACAAATTAATATTTTTCATCCGCCGCGCAGTGCACGGTGAAACATTTTCCGTCGCCGTGTAAAGTGTGCAGATGTTTGCGCAGAATATTTAACATTTTAGTGCGTTGGTCAGTGTTGTCCTCACAGTCCGTTTTTCAACGCACAAAAATGCCATTCGATAACAAAGTAACTCTTTTTCGAGTGCGCTAAGGTAACGCTAGTTTTGCGTTGAAGAAATTGTTGACGCAGATTTTTGTGCTAAATGTGACGAAAATTTGCATTAGAAAAGTTCACACAAATTTTTGGTTAAACTTGACGCAAATTTGTCTTTAAAAAGTTGTGACACAAATTTTTGGTTAAACTTGACACAAATTTGTCTTTAAAAAGTTGTCACACAAGCTTTTGGTTGAATAAAACGGAAATTTGGGTTGAAAAAGTTGTCGACACAAATTTTTGTGTTAAACTTGACGCAAATTTGTGTTGAAAATGTTTACCACAAACTTTTGGTTGAATAAGACGGAAATTTGGGTTGAAAAAGTTGTTGACACAAATTTTTGTGTAAAACTTGACGGAAATTTATGCTAAAAACGTTTTGCCACAAAGTTTTGGTTAAATAAGACGGAAATTTGTGTTGAAAAAGTTATCGACACAGATTTTTGTGTTGAATTTGACGGAAATTTGGGTTGAAAAAGTGACATCGCGAGGCGTTACATTCCCGGCAAACTTTTTGACTACTCCTCGAGTTATATCGACTTTCTCACGCTCCGTCGTCGCGTCGAAGGGAAGATTCCTCTTCTTTTTCTAGCTCGGGATTGAGATGCGTGGATAGAGATTTTTCTCCTTCTTCTTCCGCGAATCGGCGACGCGCGAAGGTCGGAGTTTCTCGATACCAACAATCGAACGAGGTACGCGCGGTTCCTGATTGCCGGAGTTATGGCAGACGTCAGTTTCGCGCGATACAATCGTCCTCGGCTCTCCGACAATTAGACCGCGTCTACCTATCGGGGGTACGGCGCGATCGTAGATTTGTATTTGCCTCGCGATTCTCGCTCGACGCTCCTTCGTCCTCTTCGCGCGATCCTCTCGCAAGCGGCTGCTTGATTGGGGGGATATTTCGAGACGCGACTGACACGCTGTTCGCTCACGTTGATCTAGCGTGTCTCTCTTGTGGCGTTGACGGGTCCGCGACCCGCAACGATACTTTACCACGGCCAACATCCGCGTGACACTCGCAGCGATCCGCGAGCACTCCTCTGCCCTCTGCGCGAGGAGTCCATTAGCGAAGTCATAAATCCCGATGCCAAGGAGTTGAAACTCCGCCGTGTCGTAAATAATGCGAGCCGAGCTTTCGAAAATTTACAAACCTCCCATTGATTTTGCCCTCCCAAACCTCCCATTGATTTTGCCCTCCCAAACGTCCCATTGCTTGTCGTCCCTCGCGAAGCCAAAGGATTGGTACCACCTCGATTCCCGTCCACGATCCCTGTATCTCCGCAGCAAAAAGAGCGACGAAACGCTCCTAAGCCATTCAGAGGTATTAAAACCAAATTGGACACCGAATTTTCGTACCACTTTTCTGTACTCCATTTTGGAATTCCTGAGAGAATTCTCCAAATTCGAACTCGCGCGTATTGCGCAGATTCGGCCCAATGCTTCAGCCACTACACGGGATAAGCCTCTTCCTCCCCCCCAGCTAATATTTTTTACAGACTCGTAGCGGCCATTTTGGTCCCTTGCGGCGGTTTTCCCCAAACTCTCACCGTCATCTCGACTCGGCATTTTTTGGTCAAATTTGAAGTCGCTCGATCGTTACGCTCCAGTCCCCAGAAATTGCCAGAAGCTTTTATCCAGGCTAGCAGTCGAACGGCTCGACCGATTCGGTTCGAATTTGGCCTCTAAAGCTCTCTTCGAGGTGTACCTGATAATGGTGAGATATTACGCGAAATAGCACGGCTGGTTATAAAATGGCAGCTGCTTATTAAAAATACATATCTAGTTATGTATTTTGGGGACACTCGTTTGCTATTTAGTTTTCCAGCGAGGAAGTTTGCTCGAAAGCCGATTGGACCAGTCGAAGTACACGGATAGACTCGATTTTCCAGTCAAGCGAAATCGGTTCAGCCGTTTGTTACTTAATTTAGCGACAATAAAAGTAGCAACAAACACGATAATAATAGTAGAAGGAAAAACTTCTACATTCGTTTCGCTTAGGTACGTTAGTTTAGTTTGAGAAGATTGAACTTTGTAATGAAGCTGGTCTTTTTTGTTATTTTCGTCGCCGGTCGCGTGACCCGACCGACATGGCGACAAGGTTTGGAAAATGTTGGAAATGTTTTCGGGGTTGTAATGGCACCGCGATGGAAATTTAAGATGGGAATACATTACCACGCTGGGAATACAAACGCACGGCTTCCTACGCGACGCGATGCCGAGGAGAGAAGCGGAGAGAAGAACAAAAGGCTAGCCGAAGAAGTCCGGCTAAAGTTGGTATAAAATTATGCAAATTGAGCGATGCTCTCTGATTTTAATTGAAGGACGAGAAAGCGGCAGCGGGGTTTCCGTGCTGGAAGAGCTACAAGCGGAGAGAAACTCTCCGTTTAGATACGGGCCAAAAAAAAAAGGACGAGCGGCCGTTTAGGGAAATAAAGGAAACGTTTAAAGGGACATTTGGAAGGCTGAATAACAAAAAGGCGACGAGAGGAGATTACGATCCAGATCGTTGGCGCCGGCCACGAATTTACCAGCTCCTTTATTTTCTCTCCATTTTTTTTCCTCTCCTTATCCATTTTTTTACCCTCTCGTCGTCGATCGTCACGTGGGAACCGGAGAATTTCACGCGGAGACCACATAAACAGCCACGTGAATTGTCCTTCCCGAGACGTGTCAAACGAACGACGATCGACATTTTCACCAAGAAAAAATTACCAAATTTTCAGCAAGGGAAAAAAATTCCGCGGTCGCCTCGTTTTACGCAATTAATGTAGGAGTGTAAAAAAAATTGAAAAAAAAGGAGCTGGGATCGAAAATTCGAAAGTGAAGATGCGAATAGGAGGGGAAAAAGAGAATCGAATTGGGGTGGATTATTCGAGATAATCAACGACGATCGTAAATGAATTTGGGCGACAAATCGATGGAACGTTTGGGTTTTCGACGTTTCCTCGCGACATCGGCTTATTGATGGCTGCTAGAAATTGTTTTCGGCGACCTTAACACATTTCGTCACGATTCAGCGCGAATATATAGTTGCAGCAGTTTTATCGGTGTAAACAACCGCTAAACGTCGAAATGCCGAGAGACTCGTGCCAAAGTGGTTGGATATTTTTGGAACACTCAACGTCATAGAGTCTCGTGTCAACGCGTTATACCTCGCTCATCCACCCACGTTTTACGCGGAGGCAGTGGCGACGAGCGCGAGCGTCTTCGACGAGCAGAAATCTCCCTCTCGATTCGAGTAGCTGAGACGAAAAAAAAAATCTTTTTCCCCAAATTTCCGCAGCACGAGCGCGATTTTCCGGTGAAATAAAATGTTCGGATGATAAATGTGCTGGCATCGAAATAATATTTGTCTTTTGCGTACGTCTGCGTGCGAAACAGATCGGAGCACTATTTCGCATTTTTAGAAACGCGCGCGATTTTTCACTCGTCGATCTGTAAAATCGCGGGTTGGCAGAGCGACGAGGTCGAAATATCCTCAGACGCGCTCCAGACAGCGTGGTTCCGCGCTTTGCACTCGGCGTCGAACGGAGCGGAGAAAAAAGGGGCGAGGAAGAGGGAAGAAACGAGAGTCGAGAGATTTTGGTGGGCGATTTTGAGCACGATGGAATTTTCGACGACCATTCGGAGTAAATCACTTCTGCCGCTGATTCGCGCTCGAATTAGCCGTAACAATCGCGAACATTCGGGTCGACGCGATTTAGCGCTACGACTCTCGCGATAAAGTTACGTTCTGTCATATTTATCGCGCGATTTGTCGGCAGCAACGATCGCGTAATTTCCCCGATTCGGTAACATTTCAAAAGTCCGCGTCGCATCTTCCATTAATTCACTCGACGTTGCATCGTTGTTATTCGCGCGAAACGGCGAGAGTTACGGTGATACGGCTGATCGCGAGACACAGAATACACTTCTCTGCTGTGTTGATCTTATATTAATATTAATAACAATTATTAATAAATAATTACAAAAATTAATATTATTATTAATAATTTTGATATTATATTAATATTAGTTAATAATCTATATAATATGTCAATACGAATATTATTAATAAATCGGATTACTTTGAATATTATTAATAAATCGGATCACGGTTGAAAACGAAATGGGATTTTACACCTTACGAGGAAAAAATTTGAACACGTTTAGAATATAATTCGAATTTGAATACAAAGCTGGAGAATTGAATTGAAAATTTTCATTCGAATAGAATTTAAAAACTTCATTTCTCGCCTCAACAGATTTTTTTATCCTATTTCTCTTTTTCAAAAATTCATTCTGATTTTTCCCCCAATTCTCCGCGTTTTTAAGCTCGAATCTAAAATTTTCGACTCGAAACTCAATTTTGTGGAGCGGTGTAATTTTGGGTGACTCAAAATTGTATTTTCGCGTCGTTTTCCATATTCTCTCGTTCGTCGTACGATACGCTCGGATCAGCACGCGTTTTTTGACGCTGAGCGATCCGAAATCGTCGAATACGTTTCACCAGTGCTGAATATTGTGAATTTTTAGTGTGAATTATTGTGACTTTTCATTTTGGGCGCAATTAATTTTCTACCGTCGAATCGATAATCAACGGACTTTTGAAAAAGTCTCTTTTCTTGGGTACTTTAATCGTAGTATAAACATCAGGTGAAAAAATCACGTGGCACTCACAGGCGCAAATGATACTCGATCACGTGTTTTTTACGGACTTTTTGTCCACCCGTTACGTAGAATTTCAATACTGCCGTCCTCTTATTTTAGTCTGAGAAAAAAAAAGAGCGTCGGGAGGAAGATCGTCCCTGGCATTCTTTGGTCTGGGATTAATAAAAATTTGCCCATTATACTGACGATATCACGATATTTACCGCTGGTAAATTGATATTAGGCAGAGAGGTACGCGTTTATATTTTCTCTAAGTGAATATCTATTGCGGGCGTCGTTGAATTATGATGGGAGGTTCCGACCGTTTGGCATCACTATTTAGATTCGATTTCTCGTAATGTCAGACCTTCGGCGCGTTGCCGATGGCGCAATCAAATTTTTGTCGAAGGATTTCTGCCCCTTTTTTTATTTTTTCTCCGTCCGACAATTTCTCGTCGATTTTTCACTCGAATCTGATTTTTGGGTTCGCGGTTCTTGGATTTTTCCTTGGTACAATTTTGCCCGAACGCGCGATTCATTTTTTTTTTCGCGCAATTTCGCTCTCTCGTTTTTTTTGTGCACTTTTTTCCAATTTTTTCCGTGCCAAGTCATTTTTATCGTCAAGGAATCGAGCTTTTGTCCGATTTTTTTCCGCGCTACGTCGAGATTTTCATTTGGAGTTTTTTCAAGTTTTTATAAAAGTGTAAAGAGTGATCGTGCACAATTTTTGTGCGATTCGTGATTATTGTTCGCAATTTGACCGCCGAATTCCTCCGATTCCTGGGGTCACGATTCAAGGATATCGAAACGAGGCCTCGTAACGTTGTGAATAATTTATTTACGATACGTTGGGACGAGCGTGTCGATAATGCTTTGTGTTACTATGTATAGTCTTCAGTCACGTTTTACCAGTGAAGCGAATCGATTTGTTTCGGACGTTTGATCAATTTCTATTGAAGATTAAGACGGCATAAATATACGTTATATACGACGGTCAAAACAGTTACTTCGAATTTCAAGACGCTTCGTCCAAACAACGCGACGCAAGCCTCGACGATCGCGATGAAAAAGTGTCAAAAAAGTGTCGGCCGCAATGAAAATTTCACGGTAGCCTAATCGCGTGCTTTTCTGCACTCTACCGCGCGTTTTCGGCATTTTTGTACACTTTTCCGCAATTTTGTACACTGGTCCGACGATTTTGTACACTATTCTCGGCAGTGTTGATGACGCTGCTCCGGAATCACGCGAGCTACGACGATGGGACTTTTTTCTCGATGTTCGTTACGCCTCGGGTCGTGAAAAGATGTTGATTCGAAATTGTGAAATTCGTCGGGATGGGCAGACCGGAGGGATGGGTGGTAACGAATCGTGAAATAGAGGAAGTTTGCCGATACAAATACGAGCTGATTGCTCGCCGAAGGTGGGAACACCTGTTTTTATGAGAAATGGCCTTTCTCGCGAGTATCTACGGCCAAGGTTGTATCTCGCACCAGGTATTGTTACAACGTTACAGTCCCAGTTTAATAATTGTGGCGATACATTACCTGTCAAACCACAAGCATTTGATTTCAATGAAATTAACCGTATCGCATTGTCGGCCAAGAAACCACGTTTCTCGCGTGTCTATCCGTTTGATATGATATTTTTCGAAAGCTCATTTCGAATCGTAGATCGTTTGCCGTGGAATTACGTCACGAACAAGGCACTTCATCTTGGAGCTGTCTCGCTCAAACGGAGGATACAAATATCACACCAGGCTTTGAGCAACGCACGGAAATCTCGCCGAGAACGGATCAGATGAAACCTCGACTCTCATTTGTTGACGTGTCATTTCTTTTTTCTCAGCCTTTCGGAATCGAGATGATCGAGCGAATCGAACATATGAGCCTTTCGAAAACGGTTGTGAAATCTACGTTCCGACTTCACCGAAGCATTTCACACGAAAACTCGTCTCGCCGGTGCATTTCCAAAATTCAAATCCAATCCTCGACAATTCTCCAACTTATATCCCCAACCCACCGAACGATTTGCCAATCGAAACGTAACGAGAATTCGGTTTGGCAGTGCATTTGCACTAGTGCATTTGTGCATTTACACTGCCGAGCTCGAAAACAGTTTAAAAGTACAATTTCTTGCAGCCTGCCACGATCAATCGTGGAATATCGATCGGTGAGTGGACTCGACAGTGAATTTGCACTGGTGCATTTTGTGCACTCGCACCGACGCGTTTCGAATATGTTTTTAAATTTCAATTCCCTCGTCGCGCAACAATTCGAGACGAAGAACCGAGCGATAATCGTGTTCACCAGTGAATCTGCACTAGTGCACAACGATCAGCATTGCGGAAAGATGCAGTTTCTCAATGAAATATCTGGATGAATATCGTTGTGACTTAATCGAGGAGAGGTTTTTCCCACAGAGCTCCATGCACTGTTGCAAGTGCACTTTACACTGTTACACTAGAATTTTTTTCCTTCCAAGCTAACGCTAGTGGAGTTTTCGTAAGTACATCGAGACAAGACAACCTACGGAAATCAACTGGAACGACTCGTTGCACTAGTATCGAGCACTATTTATTTTTGCACCCGATTTATTTCACTCCAATATCTCATCTTCGTTGCGACCTGTTCAGGTGCGTGGAATGTGATGGATCGGGAAAATCAATTCTGAAAATCCCTTTGCACTAGTGCGAATGCAATTTTCAAAGGAGCGATTAAGCGCTCGCTGTTAAGCGGCCACGAGAGGTTGGCGGTACTTTGATTTGTTGCCTAATTAAACGGCACTCGGCTAACGCGTCTGCCTCGCCGCATACAATTATTTTTCTCTCTTGCCGCAGCAGCACGAGGCGCCCACTGCACGCCATTGTTCTCTATCCATATTCAAACTCGCTTCGCGAGTCATTTGACTCGACTCGTCTCATCCTGACACTCGGACGCGCACTTTTGTGGAAATCGCTGAAAAACGATGGACAGCTCGTTTCTCAAGACCTCGAAACTCGAGTGCAATTCGTAGAATGGTGAGCAAACTAATTTTTGAGCACTGCAACACAAACGTGCAAATTGCTGCACTGTTTCATGATCGATCGCGCGCGAGAAAGACAATGAGATTCGCGGTGCAATCGAAAATATAAGCGGGACAGTGCAATTTTTCGCACAACAGTGCAAACTCCAGTGCAAAATACGGACCAGCTTGATCGGAAAAATTCAAATTCCTTTTTTCAGCGGACGTTTCGACAATTAGATAGATATATACGAGATATATATACATATAAATTATTTCTGTCAACCGTACGATGCGCGAGCAGTTCTTGATAGAGGAAGACGGAACGAAGTCGTGTATATTACGAGTCGTATTAATCATCCGAAGGAATGCTCTGCTCTCACGGAGGAGAGAGATTCCTCTTCCTTCTCCTCTCATCCTCGTTGCCCTGTTCGTCTTTCGGTGGCTCTTGAAGATCCTCGAACTATGCGTCGACGTTGGCTACCATGAATTATACTAAATAAAGAGACCGAAAGCCCAGGGGCAAATAGTATGCGGGAGTCATCACGGCACACCGCAGGACGTCAACGCGCCCGGCAGTGCCCCAAGAACACGATTATATGATTGGGATTGCGCTGCCAGCACATCGTTACGATTTCCGAGAAATGTTCGTATCTGCTCGACACCGGGTGTCGGAAGTCGAGGTACACGAAAACGCGTCTGAAATCACCAAGAACCATCCACAGCTCGTCATTTTCATCGTTCCACCACGAATTTACTCCAACCATCGCCGATACACCGTCCACGCTCGTTTTCGCTTACACTTTTCACTTTACACTAGCATCGTCCAATTTTTCGCACTCTTCACTCCTCACTCCTCGCGGCATAAAACACTCGTTGTCACTATCAATTCCGATTCCCCGCTTCTCGTACGTTCCCTCTACACTATTCACTATCCGCCGCCAGTTGCCATTTCTCCCCAGAATTTTGACAGCTCCTGCATCAATACGACGACTTCCATTCTCTTCTCTCGTCGCAGTCTTTCACGGAGCTTCGCACTTTTTCCCGCACTTTCGTACATTATTTTCCAACCTCCGAATTTTCCAGCTTCTGCCGCCCGTTGCCTCCGTTTACCTCGCCTCGTTCTATTTTTTTCTCTTGCACTTTTCACTTCTCTCTCCCACTTACCTACATTTCACCGCACTACTCGGTCCACTCATTTTCCCGCGACGTTTTCACTCTTCTCTTAGTGCTGCAAAGGAAATTTGCAGCACTAATCACTCCAGTGATTCTTGCACTATCCAAATTTCCCAGCATCCTCTCTACCTCTCCACTGCTCCATGCGCCCCCCCCCCCCAAATTTCAAAGTCTCCTCCCAATTTGCACTTTTTTCTACACTTTCCCCATTCGTTTTTCCTCTCGTTTCTCTCCGTAAATCGTGCCCCATTTTTTTTTCTCCAACATTTAGTGCAAACTCTTCGCCTTCGAGTCAGCGACGTGCCAAATTTCTCGCACTTTTCACTATTCGCTACTGATTTTCACTCTTCTCGCTTCTCACCCTCGAGCAGCACTTTTCGTCGTTTTCGCCGCCTCCTCGCCATTTCCTCCGTCGTCGACTTGCGATGTTCGTGCGGGGCTTCGGCAACGAGCTTTCTCCGAACGACAAAGGGAGTTTCGTCATCTCGCCAGAGTCGGAGAGCTGCTACTACGAGGGGATAGATCGGGAGCGCTGATATTCGAGAAAATAATTATATCACGCCCAGTCCGGCGTTTTCGGTCAGTCGAGCCTTATCGGGTAAGAATCGTGAGTTAAAAGAAAAAGGTCCGATTCCTCTTGGACATCCTCTGATTGAGCGGCTGTCAATAGGGTATGCAGAACGCATCGCAACGATCCACGCCGCTCGCGGCAACGATTGTCGAAAACTTACCGTTAATTAATACGAACGAAGATGTCCGATCGACTAACTAACGAATCGCTTCGACTAATCGAGCGAAGAACTCGCGTACCTACATTCTTCTCCGCATGAAAGGAAAAAAAAGAGGAGAGAAAAAGAGAGGAGAGAAAAAAACAGAAAACAGAAAAAAGAAAAAAAAACGACCATCGATGTTTTTTTCGACGGGACAAACGCGACTCGACGACCAAAGGAAAGAGACCAGACAGAATGGACGTGCTGGATTGCGGCGCGTTTTTAAAAAAAATTTTGTACACTATTCCCGATATTATTTTCCACAGATTCCGTTTTTCTCTCCCTCTTCCTCGCTCGAGCGACGTTTTGGGAGGTTTTTGCGGAAAGGTGGAATTTATTCGCGCTGTTGTGCGCAGTCAAGTTGGCTCAAAGGCGCCTTCCAGCGCTGAAAATATGGAGGGTAGTTAATATGGCTTGCGGATGGATTTATTTAATTATCATATTACCACTGGCAACGGGAAGATTGATAACGTTGCTCCGCGTCTTTCTCCCTGAGCTCCCGCTAGACGCGCGATAAAGCGGAGCCGCCAAGAAATATGATCTACATGGGAGAACCATCGTGAAAGAGAGGCTGCCGAGACGTCGCAGCGAAACGATTTCGGAAACGGCGTACCGTTTTTAGAAACTTCGAGCTCGACTTCTAATATTCGTCCAATCTATTTCCGCGCAATTTTTTCGCCAGCCATGTTAAATTTCCTCTCCGTTTTTTTTTTCGCCCCGCGTTTCCCATTTTTCCATCGCTCGTTCGACGATTACTCTTCTTATTACCTTACTCTTCTTCGGGCCAAAAACTCTTTGAGAAAAAAAAAAAACAGCTCGGTATTTTTCACTCCGTAGGAAATTCGTTTCTACGGAGTAGACCAAATTTTCCGTAAATGAGAGAAAAGAGGTGGAAATTTGGCTTTCGACGAGAATCACTCGTACCGCTAGATTTAGGGAACACGTTATTCGCAACGTGGGTGGAAAGCTTTATTTAAAGCTCGCGCGGTGGAATTTCAATTTGAAAATTGCCAGCCACTTCGCGAAGGTGGACAGGCGACAAGACCGTGCGAATGTGGATAGACGCACGCCAACTGGCCGAAGTAGTTTCAGACGCGTCGAATCGGCCGACAACGAGCATTTTCGAACGATGTGCGCGGAAACTTGACGAAAACGATAATCATCGCGAAAATCCGCCTTGGAAATAGTCTCATCGATCAATCAACCTTTATCCCAGAAAACTGTCCACCGTCTCAAATTCTTCTCCCAGCCATTCTCCTCCTCCAAAATATGCCCGCCATTTTGGGTCCGCCATCTTGGGTCCGCTATTTTGGATTTTGCATTTTTTTTCAACCGCATTCTCGAACTCAGCGATCCGTAGGCGAGATGAGTTGTGAATTGTTTACAAAGAAGTGCGAGATTTTCGGAGTTTGACTGTTTTTTTTGTTGTTTTTTTTGTTTCACTGTTTCACGGAGTTTGACTGTTTCAACTGTTCGCGGAGAATTTTCACGGTTTGGGCCTGAAAACGGAGTTTTGAGCCTGTCGTCTCGTCTCTTCGTTTCCATCTATTTCCGTCCCCTCGATCCTCTCGCTTCCATCGCCTCTCCGTTATTTCCAATGCGAGAACCAGGAGGGCAACACGCGTGTCTCGTTTCGCGCGAGTGCGTAAACGCGACACGTTGCACACCCACGCACCGTCGTTCGGTGTTGATAGTTTCTCCGTAACGTCACGAGCCAAGTCCACCCACTAAACCTGTCTATCCATCTCTCTCTCTCTCTCTCTCTCTCTCTCTCTCTCTCTCTCTCTCTCTCTCTCTCTCTCTCTCTCTCTCTCTCTCTCTCTCTCTCTCTCTCTCTCTCTCTCTCTCTCTCTCTCTCTCTCTCTCTCTCTCTCTCTCCGTCTCGTCGCTCGTATAGCCGGTCAAGTTCCTAAGGTATGACAGATTGGTAGCCGCTGCGGTGCACTGGACCCCGACTAATCAAACCTCGAATTATACGCGCACTCGACGCAATGATTTCACAACGTTTTCGACGGCCCGACGCGATCCGATACTTCGGGAGAATCCGTCGCGTTCATCGATCAACGTTGAAACTTTGACGCGAATCCAGTGTCATTCTCACCTGAATTTCCGATAACTCTTAGGTACACGCAAATTTATCCAGGACTTTTTCAGCGACTTTTTCCCTTGCATCTCGTCTTGTTCCCCTGTAACAAATGATCCTCTACCGCTTCAAACAATTTTTTCCCAAAATAATTACCAAAGCTTTACATTCCAATTATCATTCACAGTGTTATCCGAACGTATACAGGCTGCAACATTTTACGTGACCCTCCCAAATATTTCCGCTGCCTTCAAAGTGACACACACAAAATACCAAGAAATAATTTGACTGGTTTCGAAAAATTTATTTTTCTCAAGGTCATAGGTTCTACGTTCTCAAGGTCACCGATGGTTTTCCAAATGAGAACAGGTTTCGTTATCAATTTTCATTGAGACGTTGTAGCTGATTCTCGACAGGAGTCAACGATCTATATATTATAGGCTATAACATCGTGCCCTTGAAATGATTCGCATGTCAGGTGAATGACCGACAGACTTATCAGCGCGAGAGCCAAAAATTAGAAATTCTTGGGCTGTTTCCGTACTCGAGTAACGCATTTTGGCGAGGTGAAGTCGGTATCAGTGGCGCGGTACGGATTTTGTATGGTTTGTCCGAATCATCGAGAGGTACTTCAACGGTTTGGTCGAGCTGCGGAAAAGATATCACGACGAGGAGAGAGGAGAGAGGAACGGCAATAGAAGGTGGACGGCAATAGATGGCTTTATTCGGGAAAACCTATTTGCTCGAACTGATCATCGTCGAAATGTGGACGATACATTTCTCACGCGTGCCGCAGCGTCTGTCCACGACGCGCGCGTCTTGTCGAGTTAACGCTGATTTCAGCAACGCATCGAATCATCCGCGACTCTGCTCGTGATACGGACGTTCGATAGCTATTTCCAATCCTCGTATTTTTCGTCCACTTAGCGCCAGCTCGATTCCACATTCCTCGTGTCGCCATTTACCGTGAAATTTCTCTCCCATCGACGATATCTCTCCTCGACCCCGGGATTCCGAACCGAAATTGATCCTATTTCTGGACAGAGTTGGTCCGATTACTCCGCTTGTCTAGCATATCGCCAGACTCGGGTTCCCGAGTTTCGACCTTATTTTTCGATTCCGGAATCGTTTCCTTCGAGTTCCAGGCGGATCGAGAAACCGGACGCGGTACGGAAGTCGAGGGTAGATATATCGGGGCGCGGCATCCCGTGGAGAGTCAAGGTCACGGGTTAAATTGACTCGCGTGTCCGCGGAGAGCCGTTAATTTTCAGGAAACCGTATGTTTTTCTTATCCGGCTCAATCACGCTCGGATTTTTCTTGGCTCCGGCAGCCATTTTGTATTCGTGCGTGATACCAGAGTCTGTCTCGTCTACCGCTTATATATTGCTACAAGGCAGCTTGTAAGTCCCGAGATTTAATCGTTCGGCATGTCGCAGCCGATACTTGTTTGTATTTTCTCTTTACATTGTCCTCTGAAAAAACGCTACTGGAATTAGCAGAACTCGATTGCCTTTCTCGCGGCGCGATCATCGATCACAGTCGACGAATACTAAACGGACAACGTGATAATAACGTTGCACCAGCTGGATTTCTATTTCGAATATAATACGCGCATAAGTGATACATACACGCGTACATGCATACATACGGGGCATTCCACGCCAAATCGAACGGCTTTGAAAATTTTCTCGTCCTCTCGCGAGTTTTTTGACAATTTTTTGTACCATTCGACAAAAAAACTTTCCAGGTAAAATCAAAAATTTTCGACAACCCTTTAAAAAAATCATCAAATTTCGGTTTCCTACGCAATTTGGACCTTCTTTTACCTGGTTGACGTAAGAAAATACAAATCTTTTTTTAAAAATATTGTTTCACGTGATTCTCGAGTTTTTAGGTGTAATTCTTTTTTTTTTTTTTTTTTTTTTTTTGAAAGCGACGATGAGAAAATTTGATTCAACATTTTTCTCCACCGTGTTATTTTTTTCCAGATCGAATAGAGTTTTTCGGAAGAATTCGGCCGGTTTGGCAATATTCTTATCGTCTCGCCTGAAATTCTCAGGCGAAAGTGTGGAGAAAAACGAACGAGAATTGAAAATAGCTCGGAGTTAGCGCGGAGTAATCGGTGTTTGCTGAAAGTTGACGCGGGCCGCGTGATCGAGTTGTGCTTATTCGAAATATGTCGTCGGCAGTTTCGCAATCCCGGCTTGCAGCCGGTGGCTGAAGAGAAACGAGGCGTAAAATGGATGAGCTTACCATACAGACGCGCGGGTTGCATTTGTGTCGCGGCAGGCGCTCGTACGTAGCTGCGTATAAATATAATCGCGTACATCTTCCGGGAATTACGTGCGTGCAAGGTTTGCTAGCCTGACGGAATCCGAGTACGGCGCAAAAAAGGCGAATTTCCAAAGATCTCGTCACCTCCGTCCGTTTCTCTTCGCCCATTTCGTCAAAAATGTCCACGCTATTTCTTTACCCCAACCTACTACCAAGTGAGTCGGTTATTGCGAAAAGAATCATTTAAATTTCCGAATTTTCCTCCATTTTTAATAATTTAATTGCTAAAAATTCTACGTAGAATGAAACTGGACGATGCTTTTTCGCCTCGCAGCGAGCTGGAACCAATTTCCTGCGGGGAATATAGTAGGATGCCAAATTATCAGTGAGGGTACACAGTTTTTGGTAGTTTCGAAGCTAAATGAATTATTGGAGCTACCAATTTGGTTTTCATAAAATTCACTCGTATGCTCGTATCATTATTAATAACAGATTTTAATAAACTTCTCGATAAGTATTGATTAGCCATTATTTGTTAAGAATAGGGATTATTTAGAAATTGTTTTTTGCAATTTATTTGATCCAAAATAATCAACAAGTAAATTTTGTTGTTCAATAAATTAGTTTTACGTATTTTTATCTCAAAATTGAAAATACAAATTCCAACTTTTTCCTTATTGTTGAGGAATAAATAAATAGTTTTGCGTATTTTTCCAACACATTTTAAAGTTCAAATTTCCATTTGTTTTCTATTTTTCGAGATAAAATAAAGACTTCAGCTCTCGTAAATTATCGTCTTATTATCCCACTTAGATGCTCATTTATACGAAAATAACCAATTGTTCGCGACGAATAAACAAACTGGTTGAAATGTAAAATCCAAAAATACGTGTGCTGTCCATTAGTAACTATAATTGTGATTATAACTCAGCAGCTTGCTGTGGATATGAGAAAAATTGGCAAATTCAAATCTTGGTATCCGGAGGATGAGTCTCTCACTTCGCAACGAGACGCGAGCTGTGTAATAGAATGTACCGCTAAATTTTCAAATCCCATTCGATTTTAATTTCCCACCTCTCGAACGCGTCTCGTCTAACGACGGTGCTAATAATATCCGACGACAGTTCGTTAAGCGTCCAACAATAGACGCAACAGAACGAAACCCGTGGGTGGTTGGAGATCGTCCGCGCGAAGTTTCTGCTCTTTCTCATCTACCACCGCGCAAAGCTCGTCTCGCGCCGGTCGTGAAAATAGATCGGAAGTTCGATGATGCTTCGGGAGATTTTCTCCAAGATCGGAGGAACGAGATGAAATACGGTCGCGTAAAAATGACGACGGTGATTTCGACGAGGAACCTTTCGTATCGGACAGCTATAGCTCGACGATCTTCCGAATCAAAAGGATTCTCATTACGGAGTCGATGTAAAACCTTTGATTTTCGACGTCCCTTTTAGATCCACTCGGATCCAATATGCAGTTAAGGTTCTCGCGCGTACGATTCATTCGAGTAACGCCGTTGGAATTTGACCCGTCGTCGAACCTCGGCGGATCCGACGACGTTCGATTATTTAATTATTCCGGATAAAATTTACGCATGCTCAGCGATTAAAAACGAAAGATGCCACCGAGAAACTCTCCTCCACCAACTTCCATCCTCGTATCCATCGCCTTTTTTACAATACCTTCCTCCGATTCCCCAGACTCGTCGAAATCAAAAAAGCTCGTTTTCCCCCAAAACCACAAGTATTTCAAGGTAATATACCTGAGAATAGTGTACTTTCGCGGCATCATTCTAGTACGTACTCTAAAAATACAGTACGGTAGACATTTTTATTAGTATGCCTAAAAAATGCAATACTTGCAATTTTTCCAGTAATTATTTTTGTGGTTACCAGACGAAAATCTGTGTTAGGTAAATAACCACCACAAAAGTGGACTTTGAAGGTGACGAGAGCGTTTTCCCTCGATTTTGGTGCGTAATGAATGGAAAAATCGTGGAATATAACGAAACCCAAAAAAAAAATTTTATATCATAGAGTCGCGTTATTATTGCGCGAAATTTTTTGCTTTGCAGGAGAAGAAGAAGAGAAGCTGTTGTATGTTCTAAGAGGAGGGGGAGGTTTTTTTAAAAATTGTTATAAGCTCGCGGTAACGGAGAGAAGATTTCCTATGGATTTGCGATCAAAAATTCGTGTTTCGCGACTATTTATTCGATTATTCGGCACGACGGGCGAGAGGAGACAGGAGCGATGCAACGAGTTTCGATATTGCGATTTTCCAGCGCGGATTGGATCCTGCGGGTAAAAAACGCAGAGCTATTCGGGAATCGAATTGAATTCGGAGTATGGCCAGCGGAAACGCTCGTGGGGAGTCGTGTGGCAGGTGACGAGTCAGGATCCACGTGGAGTCGCAGGGGCAATCGGACCTCCCGAGCGGCAAATGGGTAAAACCGTGTCTCGCGTCGTAAAAATAATGGTTGATAAATAAAAAAGCGGGGGGGAGTTTGGAAAATGTTGGGGACGCTCGTGAGAGCGGGACGCGTCGTAGGTCCAGGTATGTGTCTACTGGTTGCGAGACACAATGGACGGCACGCTGAGTCTCCGAACTACGGGAACGAGTTAAATTAAAACCGTCGACGGGGGTAGCGGGACGTTTATATTTATATTATATACAAAAGAGCAGCGTTATTCTCCCTCTCTACGGCTTCTCCCTCTTCCCCCCCCCCCCTTTTTCCCCCCCGTATTTTCTTTTCTCCTTTTTCCCCCCTTTTTTCTTTTCTGCCTCCCAAACGGCGCCGTAGAATTTCATTCCAACGCGCCGTCGCGTCCCACGTTTCGTGTCACCGATGTTACGCAACAAAGATGATATTTATCTCTCGAAATTTCGAACACGGAATTCAACTCTGTGACAACGCTTTTGTATCAAGCCTTTTCTAACCTCTCTGTTTCAGCTCCCGATCTCCGGACTCCCGAACTCTCGTCGTGGCCTCGAAATTTTACCAATTCAAATGCCTCAATTTTCACGCAAAATTACGACCATTCTTCCCAAAAATTGGTCCACAGCTTCTCTCTCCTTCGATACCTTTAGCCAATTTTCCGAATTTTTCATTCCTATTTTCCAGAATTATTATTTACAATTACAACTGATTTTTTACACTACTCTAATTAAACCGCATAGAAATTTGATTCTGTGATTTTTTTTTCTTGTGATTTCTGTTCGTAAATCATTTTCACTTGAACTCGTTCGATTTCGAATGGAGCCACGCAGAAAAAATCCTCCGTCAGCGTAGCGCGGACCAAGCGGATGGAAATATTCAAAACGAGTGTAATATTTTTCCCTCGTGTGGTGATACAAAAATTGGATCTGACATTTGATGGTTGGAGCAATAAATAAATTCTGCGGCAGATTTCGCCCGGACGTAATTTTTTTTCGACATTTTTGCTTCCTACGAGGCGAGTGAGAAAAATGCGGCGCGATCTGAAAATTTCGAAAAGAAAGAGCGAGGTAGAAATTTGGAGAGAAGAAAAGTTAACTTGCTTCCAAATTTCGAAAGGAAGACAAAAATGTTGCGATTTATTTCCGTTTTAAATATGAGTGCGAGAGAAAACGTTGATTTGCAAATTTCGGGAATCGAGGATATTCGTATTCGCGTTGGGGGCTGCGGTTGAGAATGAGACGCCCGACCTATTTGTTCGCCAGGATTCACGCTATGAATATTGATGACGCGAAAAAACAAGGATTACCTACGAGTATCAAGATGGCTGTACGAGCGCGCAAGGCGAGGGCATAGAGGATACAAGCACCTTTTCGTCTCCGGCAACTCGGAACGACCTATCCGATGACGTAGGCGACGTTAGAAGAAGAATTCTGATCTTATCTTAATTATACGGTTGACAAATTCAGCCGGCACGATTATTAATTCAGTACTTTTTCGAGATCGTTATCCGGCTTTGACGTACGCGATCCCATCGCGCGTATACATACTTACATCTAAACTGTTCGCGTCGCTGAGAGGGGCCCTCGTCGTCTTGCTCCTCGAGAAATCGGAGGAAGAGTCCGCGAAAATGTGTTAACAAATTTCAAGGTCAAATTTTTTCTTTTCCCGACGTTTTCCGACCATTTCGGATTTTCTCGTCCATTTCCGCACAGCCGACTTTATGGTTCTCCACGACGCGAGAAGCGGGCTTTTTTTGAGCTTTTCTCGACTCGGCGAGAATCCTTCCGGATAGTTGGGTCGATTTCAGTCGTAATACTCACCTCGGACCTCGCGTTCATCCATCGTTCAAGCGGTTTGACCTCTCGTCAAAACCACCTGACGTACAATCATCGTTAACCGACTTGTCCGCACCTTCGTCACGGGGAACTTCGCCAAGACCTTCCTTTGACCCGCGACTCGAAGAATTTTTCTCCCAAGATTACTACCTTCGCGAAGAAAAATACGTTTCGCATCTACGAACGCCGCGTGTTGTGCTCGAATATAGAGGAAAAACTCAGCGCCACGTGGATGCAGCTTGCGATTGGTTTGCGAGAAGTAGAAACAAAATTTTGTTACGCGATTAAAGCGTGTTACCGAAAGAGAAGCTGCGAGGAAACGGATGAAGTCGCTGGAAATGAAAGAGACGACGAGATTCGGTGAGGAGCGAATTTGCGCGAGAGAAGAGGCGAACGAGTGAAAGTCCCGCGCGCGGCCATTTCGAGTCGCACGGCGTCGGCCATCTTGTCGAGCGCGAGGCAGACCGAGCGACACGTTTGGAGGGTAGCAGGCTGCAGCAGGTGGCCTTGAAAGACGCGAACGGCGATAAATATCGTCGGTAAATAAATACGCTCGCTTATTTTCCGATTCCAATCGATTTATGGCGGTTGGCGTGTGCGAATTCAATTAGTCATTAATTATTGGCTGTTCGGATAGACGATTTCGCTTCAATAATTAACGGAGATTAAGTAGAGCTGCGAGGGCAATTCGAGAAACGTAGGTACTCGAATTGCAGAGTCGCACCGACTCTGCTCCGCATGTACGCGCGTCGGCACATATCTACCGTCCCGTGGTCAGCGACGCGACCGGATGAATAATTATCCACTGACACGCGACCTCCGAATTTGGCTTGAAAATCGACCGTTTCACTTCCCCCAACTTGCTCGTTTTACACACCACGCCTCGTTCCTCCTTCCCTCTCTCTCTCCCTCTCTCTCTATCTCTCTGTTACCCGACAAGTCGAGTCTTAATTCCGAAACGACACGCGTTACATTTTTCTTCGTTAGCCGCCGAATTTATTACAACTTAAAACGGTAAACGCCGGACGCACCGCGATCGGTTAATAATACGACGGCCAAACGAGGCGACGCTGCGTGAAGAAGTAATTAACGAATTCGAATTTTCTACAAAAAACACCCTCCGACGAAGAGGGGAAGAGACTGTGAAAGTGCAGGAAAATCGGCGAGACATCGAGAAAAAATGTGGTCGGAAATTCGTCGTCTATCAGCGGCTCAAGGTCACGAGAGGGCCAAAAATCTTAATACTATTGGAAAGTCTGAGAATTTCGGAAAATTGTAAGGTGAGCAAGTCTGAAAGATGGTACGCGTAGTCGAGGCGGAAAGAGACGTAATTGAGTCCGATCGAGGATTCTTCGAGGAGGAATGAAGACGACAGATGTTATTAGAGCGTCTTACCGTCAAAAAATGAGGAAGAGCCGCGGTTGACACGTCGCTTTGCGCCGCTTTAGGGCGAAGACCGCCCGCTGCTGCGATAATCTCGCACGTCAGAGCGATAGGCGAGACCCGCGCGGTTGATCCTCGGCCGATCACCTCCAGCATAAAGATAGTCGCCTCGCTCGCTCGAGCGGTTCCATCTCACAAAGGCCAACACCGTAGGTACCGATCTCGCGAGCTCCCCGATAATACCCGCTCGTTCCTCTTCGTGCCGCGGCGGTACGAAGCCAACGGACGGACAGATATGATCCGATCTCCGACGACGCGAAGAGGTCCTCTCCGATCTTCGGAGGTCCGCGAAGGAGGCGTGGGCAGGGAACGCGCGCGAGATGCGATCTGTTTCGAGAGAGAGAGAGAGAGAGAGAGAGGGGGGGGGGGGGGGAGCGACGCGCGGAGGAATCGGGCTAAAAGGGGATAAAAAAGATCGTGGAAAAAGAAGCGGAGGAAATGACGGCGAGAGAAAAAGAGAGAAGAGGAATTCGGAGGAAACGAGGCGATGGGTTGGCGCCGTGTTTGGACTGGAATTTATATCGATACGATTCTTCATTTGACAGAACTCTAATATTATTCCGTTTCTAGGCCTCCGAATCGGAGCTGCTCCCTATTTTTCATTCCTTTTCTCTTCTTTATTCGTTTGTAATCGACTTTTGTAGCCGGATGATTGAGGGGTTTTAGAAGGCAATAGAAAACGATGCTTGTATTTACTAACCGGACGCCAACTCTCTGACACTCGACGGGACTCGTATCAGATATAATACAAACTATTCACTCGATTGCCGAATGATTTGTTTTCGCTCTTCGCGTTCTCCGTTCTCCGTTTCTTCCCCCTTGCCGCGCTCGAGCTCGGTACCTTTCTCTTCCCCCTCCCCCTCGCGCAACATTTCTCTCCAAAACTCGTTCCAATTCCACTCGGTTTTGACTCGCAATTTCACGCAATTTTATCCACACAAAATTAGTGTAGATGCACAAATAGATAACTAGATAGATACACAGACAGGTAGCTAGATATATACACAGACAGATAGATAGATATATACACAGACAGATAGCTAGATATATACACAGACAGATAGATAGATATATATACAGACAGATAGATAGATATATATACAGACAGACAGATAGATAGATATATACACAGACAGATAGATAGATATATACACAGACAGATAGATAGATATATACACAGACAGATAGATAGATATATACACAGACAGATAGATAGATATACACACAGACAGATAGATAGAAAGATAGATAGATAGATAGATAGATAGATAGAAAGAAAGTGCGAGACACTCGGTGTGTAGTGACGAAGTAAGACAGCTTTCTGTCGAAGGTCACACAGCATTATGTTAAGAGTAACGCGAGCCGATGTTAGGGTAACATTGAAAAAGTGTTACTTCGGTATGAAAGAACATTTTTGTACGTCGAAAAACGGACTGGGAGAACAACACTGACGATTACACTAGAATGTTAAATATTCGACACTAAAATTTGTACACTTTACACAGTAACGAAAAAATGTTTACCGTCCACCTTGATTTCTTGCGGGGGCTTTGTTTCGTTTGGAAATTCCTTGTCCTCGTCGTTACTCGGAGACGATGAGAACTAGCGGAGGGAAAATTGTGGGAGTCGAACCTAAGTTTGCGAATATTCGGCCTCCTGGTCGAAAATTTCCGGGGGCGTGGAGAAATGTTTGCGGAAAACGACGAAACCCTACGGGGAGCGTACGATGCATTGTTCTCGGTTTAACGGGAGTGAAAGAATTGTTTGATAGATACGCAACTACCCACAACGATAACGGTTATGCCACGTTCTATGTCCGTACGTCGGCGTGGCAGCGCTCGAATAACTTACGTACAGGATCCGGAGAGATCGTAAATCGTAGAAAACTGAGAGACGAATAGAAACGTTGACGTTGCGAAGAGGAGAATAAACGAGGACGCACGAGAAGCAAAGGAGCAGCGATCAGTCGTTTTTTTGTTCTCGTCGAAATCAAATCGATTCCCTCGTCGGGGTGTTGGTGAAAAAAGGGGTAAAAAGACGAGGAACACGTTCCGGGATTGATTTCGGCTCGATGCTCGTGATCGGTGAGGAATCGAAGTGCCAGAAGCGATAATTTTTTGGCGTTGAAAGAGAAATGGCGTTGGGCGATCGGAAGGCGAGTGAAATCGAGGGGTATAAAATTCGGAGAGGGCCGACTCGTTGGTAGGAAATGATACGTTGATGGTTGGAAATGAGGCGAATAGACCGCAACGATATCTATAGGCATAGCGTACGGGGTGTAGATTTATGAGGAATCGAGATCATCGTGGCGTAGCAATTGCGGCGTTGGGGATCACGGTGGTTATCCTCGCGGTAATAATGGTAATGCCACGCAACGGAGGTGGACTGCGTACGTCAGCCGTTGTTCGTGGCACCGGACCACACGGAGCCGATCTTCGAGGATCGGGATCTACCAAAGTCGAGTCGACGACGAACATCCCGGCGGAACGTGTAACGCCGTGACACCTCGCAATTTCGAACATGTCCGCGAAACTCTACATCCGTCTGTATCTTCACGTCACGAGGCTGAAGACCTTTCCGGGCGGTTCGCATCGTCGCTTTGATCCAACCGGACTCTGGTAAAAAATCACGATCAAAGTTGTTATTTTGAAACGTTGATTACGAATAAAACCTACGCGACACTTTTTTTTTAAAGTCCAATCAGTCTGAGTGTAAAATGGTTGTAGACAGTCGAATTTTCGAGACACCGACTTACGTCTTCGCCGCAATTTTTTCCGCCCAATCTATCGGTGCGCTCAGTTTTTGAAATAACCTGCTGGCTGGGATCGGCGATATCTCGAAGCTCGTCAAAATCAGAGGAGCTTTTCTCGTTTCGTCAACTTTGACTAGGCTCGCGGAGTTTGTATGAGAGTCTCTTCTAGGCATGTTCCATCCGGATACCCCGCATCCAATCGTAAGATTTCTGAATGAATGTAAGATGAGTCGAGCTTGGTAATCTCGCGGGGGGTTCCTCAGGCTGTGAGTATTGAATAATTCGGAAAGAAAGGTGGGAATCTGTTTGTTTTAGCCTGGTACCCACATAAACCAAGGAAGAATACGTACTCCTTGGAGCTCGCGCGTGCGCAACTGGCGTTAGTTACGTAAGTCTGGAGTTCTCGTGGACTTTATTCGTAGTTTTCCGACTTTAGCGCGTGTGGGCTCGACGGTATGACAGGCAACCATTGTTTGTTTATTTTCTCTCGCCGCGCCTTCGCCCATGCGACGCAATCTTTGGAGAGTAGAGTCGAGAAGGTTTCTTGGTCCGAGGAGCTTGCGCGTCCTTGTCAAGGGTGTGGTTACGTCCGCTTGACAGGAAAAAATGCAATAAAATACGATCGTCGTTTGTTCTCAATTTGCTTCTCTGCTTCCTCCTCTCTCTCCCCCAGTTGTTTCCTTCTGCGGCAGAAACCTCCGCGGAGGACGAAGAAACGCGCGCCTTTTCGCGCGGAATTTCTGCGCGCTCTTTCGTTACAGCCGTTGAAAATCGATTCGAATCGATCGCGATCGGGGGAAAAAAAATTCCGCCGGACATTTCGCGTTGGTGAGTCTCGATATGCTTATAACGCGAGACGCGTTCGTTCCACGCTACGGTGTGGGTGTTCGGTGATTTAAATGTCTCGGCTGTACCGCTCCGCGCGGCTTTCCTGCTTTTGCTCCGCGAATATCATAAAGCGACTTGCGAGAGGTGAGAATCAGAAGTTCCCGAGTCGTCCGAGCAGCCAATGTCGGAGCTACCACGCCAAAAACCGCGCTAGCGACAAAATCGCTGCCCCGAAAATGTTCCCACTCCTTTTTCTTACTCACCGTCCATCGTGGGAGAATTGTCCTCGCGGGGATTTCGATTTTCCGGTGGAACCACGCTGAAGATATGTCTCAACGGGACGAATGAACGAGAACGACCGGCAAAGACGTCGAGCGGACTCGCGTCCCTCTGGTACCGAGGAAATCTTCAAACACAATGCGATACGCACGTCTCGCGCGTGTCCTCCGGTAAATCAGACACGCACCTATATTACGAGCCGCGCGTCGCCCGACATGATCAACGATTCCGACCGTAATTCAGAACTTGGATACGAAATTTATAATCGCAAAGTGATTTTTTCCGACCTTTCGCGAATACCACGCGAACACGGTGCGAACGGAAGACGAATGTCGCGCGCGTAGGTACGGGGCGACGGGTGGATGATAAAATACAACCGGAAACTATCGATAAATCGCCCTGGCTTCAACAACATCTCCAACATTCGCCTTGAAACCACGTTTCACCTCATTTTTCCTCGCATTTCAAACTTGTCTCCACGAAAAACGCGACAATGTCACGCAAAACTCGACGAAAGTATCAAAAGTAACCGGCTACAGGGAAAGGAAACGCAAAATAAAGTGGCCCCTATTTTTAAATGGCAAACCACGACATCTGGCATCAGCAAGAATTCCAAAAATTCATTTTATCAATTTCATCGTACCGAAAAAAAATTGTACCTTCACACAATTTCACCATAAATAATAAGATATGAATGCTCCGAATCTGTTCTCGTTGGCCGAGTTTTTCCGTCATATCCAGATTCTGCGACATAATTTTTCTCTCAACATATTTAAAATTTTCGATTCTGCAATTTTTTTTTCGCGTAAACATCATAAATAGTGTATGTAGTAAAGACACTGTGACTTCACAGCAGTTAGTTAAAAACTTGTCTTTTAATTGTGTACGTTCTACATTAAATATTTACTGATAGTTTTATAAATTACGACTGTGAAAGTAGCATTTATCACTACAAAATTTGCATCGCAGTAGTGTCTAACTTTTTTGTAATTGTTGTTACTTCGATAATACCATTTTTCAATTAAATGAACAGGTATTTAAAATCTGTGTGCTGTATTTATTTCCATGTTAAATTCCGCGTTTATAACAAATTATATGTAATGTAATAATTTTTTTTTGCAGATCAGAATAATCAGCAACGAAGTGATCAGATTTGTCATGGAATATCACGTCTGATACATATTTTCAGGCATATTTCCGAGGTCGAATTCCGCGCGCTCTAACTTTTTTTCCGAGGTACTTCCCACGCGATTTTGCGATTTTCAAATTTGACCCCAAATTCGGAATCAGCGACCCAAAAACTTTCGAGAGCCACGTTTCGAGAAAAACCATATTCCGGTTCGGTTTCCATAGATATTTGGTCGCGGGACCGAGAGAGATGAGAAAAAGAGAGGGAAATGAGAGGAGAAAAAGATGACGTCGAAGTAGGTGATATTCTCCGATGGTCGCGCGTCTCCTCGCCGTGCTTTTCTTCCGGATCGAGAACCGACCCTGAGGATCGCGATTCGCGGGTCGGGCGCGCGATCGCAACGCCGATTGCGTTATACGAGTCGGATGATACGCGTAAGAATACGGGATCGTACACGGGCTCGCGTACCCACGGGGAATAGATACGACGCGCTTCCACAACGCACAATGACCGACCCTCGCGGACAGCTCTATTCACGGTCGACACTGTAATCACAACTCAGCGGTATTCCGGCTCCGCGATCGAACGATCGTCGACGGATGTTCGACGACCTCTGAGAATCGATTATAATCGATAAATCCTCGACTTAATTCAATATTTAAATGACCTCGCCGCCGCCGACGACGACGACGGCATCGACGACGACGACGACGACCGCTTCATTAGAATTGGATCGGGAACCATAATTGCTTTTTGTGCATACCTATAGAACTACCGATCTTCCTCCTTCTTTCTTCCTTTCTCCTGCCTTTTCCAACCCAATTCCTCTTCTTCTTCCAGCCCTTCGCCTCTCTCCACCTCCGACGATTTTTCACCATTTCCCATTTTTCTCCTACCGATCTTCTTGTTTTCTTCGTTCCTCTTGCCTCTCCAATTACAATCCACTCTGCGTCCTCTTCACCTTGTGCCGTTCTCCGACTCCGATAATTTTTCACCATTGTTCAATTTTTCTCTTCCCTCCGACTTACCGATCTCCTCGCTTTCCCTTTCTCAAACATAGTCTCCCTTCCTCTCTCGCGTCCCATTCTTTCAACCGTTGTCCGCCTCTCGCTCCCGACTCTGTCTCTTCGAAATTCTCTACCGATTTTTTCCCTCACCTGTCGATTTTCCGACTCCGATGGTAACAACATTTTTCCCAATGGGTATTCTCTTTCACTTCTTCCGCGAAGGTCGTTCGCGACGCACGACAAACGGGAAATTGTCCATCGTTACGTTACTGAGCTGCACATTTTTTGTTTCGCCCGCACAGAATTCGCGATCGGATGGGGATGGATGGCTGAATTATTCGCTCGATCGATGAATGGAGCGGAACGGTGCGGAGACGATACGTCGATGGATAGGAATTTGGGACGGAGTTTGGCAGAGAATAGGATGACAGGGCAGTACGCGGCATGAAAGGTGATGGCGCAACGATATATCAATTTGAGCACCAATCATCGGCAACAATGAGCGCGTACGTAGAAATAATTTGTGCTACATTTACCGCGAAATTCCCCGTAATTTTCTATCGGTACAAAAACGATGACGGTGTTATTTTTCTCCGAGAGTCAGTCTCGGGACGATGGCGAGTTTATAATTCGTTTTTCTCAAAGCCGCGATGCCGTTCTATCTTATGCATACGCGTTACCCACATGCGGATGGAAAGGCGAGTAATGATCCTCTCTTCAACAAAGTGTACGCTTTTGTTCAACGAGATAGTGCAGCGTGGCTGCTTACGCGTAATGGCTTCCTTCACTCGATTACCCGAGGATTTAGGAGCACCGTTCAAATTCTTCGAACGGCACGGCGATTAGCCCAGCGAAGAAGCTGTCAGCCATCCTCGCGTCGCGGCAAGATACGTTTCAATCAACACGACCAACGATTCATTCCTATCACGTGTCGCTCGTCCCTTTTCTCCTCCCTTTTCCACAAAACGAACGATTCGACGCGACGAAATCGTCGGGAAAAATTATCTCGCATCAATCGTTGCGAGCCAATCCGCAAAAATCGGCAAAAATCGGTAAAAATCGACGAAAATGATCGCCAAATCGGCGAAAAGCGTTGAGAATCGTCAGGAATCGACAAACATCGGCGAAAATCGGCAAAAATCGGTTGAAAAAATCGGCGAAGTCCGCGAAAATCGGCGAAAATGGTTTAAAAAAATGGCGAAAATCGGTAAAAATCGGCGAAAATGTTCAACGAATCGGCGAAAAGCGTTAAAAATCGGCAAGAATCGGCGAAAATGGGCAAAAATCGGTTGAAAAAATCGGCGAAGTCCGCGAAAATCGGCGAAATGGTTTTAAAAAATGGCGAAAATCGGTAAAAATCGGCGAAAATATTCAACGAATCGGCGAAAAGCGTTAAAAATCGGCAAGAATCGGCGAAAATCGGCAAAAATCGGCTTGAAAAATCGGTGAAATCTGCTAAAATCGGCGAAGATGGTGAGAAAATTGGCGAAAAGCGTTGAAAATCGGCAGAAATCGGCGAAAATCGGGACAAGTCGTAGGCAATGTCGGATCGGAGGGAAATATCCGCGTGTTTGATAATTTCTGAATATTATCGATTAGTTCTTCGAGGCACGAGGAGCTGTGCCAGCTCATTCGAATGCATCGAGGTCGAAACCCCCCGCTGCTTATCCAGAAGCGAAGCAAAATTGATTTCTCTAATCCATCTTCTCGAATGGATCGTCGAGGATGCGCACCACGCGACTGATTTATTCAGGCGATTCTCGTACTTATCGATTAGTCCTGATTTATCATCTCTCGAGTCCGGTTTACCGAGACTTGGCTTTTCTCAGAGTGGGCACGATCCTCGTCTCTTGTCAGCTCTCGCATCACGATTATTACTCGACCCTTTCTCTAGCGCAGACAAAACGATCGGCCATCGTTTGGGCAAACCATATTTTGATAACGAGCTGTACCGTTGACCGGCGTATCGGTAAGAACAAGCCGAAGAACTTATTTCTCGTTTCGTCTCCCCCGATAAAAAATCGAAAAAATTAGTTTTTCGTCCGTTTCTTAAAAAACGGCAAAATTCTCCATTTTCTAAAAATATTCCAATTTTTTTTTTTTTTTAATGAGTAGAACATTAATATATAGAATATCAATAAACAGAATCGAATTGATAGTTTTCAAATTGGTTTGTGGTAAACTCTCTTTCGAGCTTCGTAAGCAGCGTCGACGAAAAAATTGATTCGTTG
Organism: Arge pagana; assembly: GCA_963969455.1. Taxonomy (NCBI): domain Eukaryota; kingdom Metazoa; phylum Arthropoda; class Insecta; order Hymenoptera; family Argidae; genus Arge; species Arge pagana. The sequence goes on from OZ018310.1 coordinate 1,701,965, forward strand.
TTCGAGAAATTTGTACTTTTGGGCGTAAAAATGTGAAATGAGTGGAAAAAATTGGCGACAAATTTGCGCAAATATCGACGAGGAGGGGGAAATTGGGTGGAGAGGTGTCGAGGAGTTTGGGGAAGAGGACGAAGAACGGGCGAGGAAAGAAAGCTCGAGCGGTGAATATCTACGAAACAATTAACGAAATTAAAAGTTCGGATCGCGAGCGTGGTGCGTGATAAAGAAGTAGCCAACGGCGCTACACTCGTTGTCTCGAGCGCAACGTCGTTCGTTAATTAACGATGCAAATGAAATTCGCAACACCAGACGCTCCTGGGAGCGTAACACGCGAGAACGCCTACACCTTGGCGCTCCGGCGCGACATCGTGGTCACTTTGCAGGTGTGACAACAGCGAGCCTCGACCGAAGTGCGGAGACGAACGGGGGGCGAAGGAGCGAGGGCGACTCGCTTTACAATTATATTACCCGAGAGCAGTTTCATTTTTGGGATACCAACGAAGATAGATCGTCCTTCTGTTCCCCATCGATTTCCCCTCCGCCCACGTGGAATCAATTCCAGCGGCGCGCCAATGATCATCATACAACCACGAGCCATTTTTTCCCAAGCTCGTTGCAACGTGCGAAGCCAATTGGCCAACCCATGTCTCTCAAGTTTTTGCACCTCTCTGCGATCTTCGTTTATTTTCCCTCCCTTATCGTTTTGCAACATCATTTCGCGCTTTTTCCGCCAGTTTCAATCCTCGCTCGATTTTCGTCCTATTTTCCGTCGATCTTCTCTAGCTTCATTTTTATACCCAAGGTAAGAGCCCCCGTTATTGACAACCTGTGTCAATTTATCATTTATTCAATTAACCACAATTTCAAATATTTCATCACAATTCTGTAATATTTTTTTTAACCAAAAAAGTAAAATTCAATTTAAAAGTACAAAATAATCAGCAAAAAAATGTTATTTCCAGCCAAGCCGAATCAGTTTGCACGTTTGAAATTACTTAACACTTGTGTTAAGAGCGATCGTATTTTGAAGACTGGATTTCGCAATTTTTCCCAAGAAATGGTTTATATTAATTTGAAATATGAGAAAAAAATGAATAGGTTTGGCGTCGTTTTTCTCTCTTGTGAAGAAAAAAAATATGTAGGGAAAACTCGTCGATGGCTCAACGTGGTGTCACGTGACGACGCGACCAGGTGGATGCATAAATATGATTTTCGGTAGCCGCGAGTGTTCCAGTGCGCAGTTTTTACCCGCCTTTATACGCGTGTCATGAGTTGTTCCGGTCTGGTAAAACGGCCCGTGTCAGAGGTCGACAGTTAACCAGCGTCGTCTCGTCCGCATTGTTGTGCAATTTTATTACGTACGAGCCTCGTAAATTTCCCCAAAACGTTTCGGGACCAAGCGGTTCGTCCGCGAGCGAAGAATAAACAGCGAGCAGCGAGGAAAAAAAGAAACAGAGGGGAACAAGACGAAAAACCAGAAACGATACGGAAGGAAGGAAGCGAAAAACGAAAAAAAAGCAAAAAAAAGTAAATCGGTTCTGCGCGAGAAAAAAATATGCTGCGGCGCCATAAATAACGAGGAAACAGCCGCGCGAAATGCGAAAATCTGGGATCGCGAATGGAAATGGAGAACGTGGGGTGGAGAACGAATTCCAGCGAGTTTGGTGAAAAAAAAGTGATGGGGATCGATCGAAATGGAGTTTTTCAGATTTTCGAGCCTCGCAAAACGCAGGGATCCGCGTGCCTCGGGGTCATCGCTGCGTTTGACTACTCAATTGCACGTTACATGCAAATTGCAGTGTTCCAGTCGGCGTTATCTGAAAGCAGGTGATCAACGGAGCTATCGCGTCGCGCACTCGGCACGGCGAACAACCGACCGCGAAGAAGATGAAGCAAATAGAAAACAAACCGCGGACAAACGTTTCCAAATTTGTTATCACCTGCCGAGCGAACAGTGAAAAGTGCAGGAGTGAAAAATCACGAATTTTATGGGCACCATGAAATAAAGTAGGGTACCAAGCTGAGAAGTGAAAAACCACGATTTTTGGGAAATTGGTTCCAGAGAAAGGAACTCGCGTGTTCCAAATTTCGGAAAAACTCTGGTCCAGCCGGTTTCCTCGTCGCAATGCTTGGACGCATTTTTTTCTCTCGGCCTGACCAATTCGTTTCTTGTTTTGGGAACGGAATGAAATTGTTCGTTTCGGTCTCGACGATTCAATGGCTGCCGGAATGCGACGTGGATTCCGCGGTGGTGATAAAGGAAAGATCGTTTCTAATAAATCGTAGGAAACGTCCGAGGTAACGAAATTAAAGGAGATCATCCGTGAGAGGTGTCAGGCGTGTTCTCACGCGTGTTCCGAGCAAAGATAGCGTCGGACGACGTACCTCGAGATATCATTAAGCGAGATTTATGCGGTACATACCGGGGCAGCGCCACCACGAGGCGAGGCCAGAGGCTAGCTAGACGTTGGTACCATAAGGAAGAGACGTCGCTCGCGCGGCGTCGCACTCCGGTGACATCGAGAGCATCCGAGCTTTCTAGCCGCGCGCACGGAAAGGGCATCCAACCTTCGGCTCGTGAAGAGGCGAATAAAAAATTATCATCGCTCCACCGTTTTTTTTTTTTTTTGTTATTTTTCTCTATCTCTTTACTGCGAGTCAACACAAGAGCTCGCTTTGTTGGTGGGAAAGAAGGTGAAAGAACCACACCGAAAAAATCTCCTCTTCGCCGAAATATTCGCGGGGGAAAATGCGCGGCATGGAAATGGAAATAATTTCAGGCGAGGAGAACAAGAAACGGACTTTTCTTTCCGGAGGGCAAAAAGATGGAGGGATAATCGCGGCGAGTTTCACATCGTAAATTCGTCGTCGTCGGTGTTTGCCGATTTTCAGGCCGTTTCGCTAACCGATCTGCTTTCAATTTGCGACTCGTTTCGCGATGGCGTTGCAATGATTAACGCCGCTGCAGCAAAAACTGCGCCGTTAGCTCCTTTCGTTCGAACATTTTCGTTCTGATTTACGCCTACGGAGCCTAGTTCACCGAGCTGCGCGAATCACGCGAGATTGGTCAATTCTCGGCGCTGAAGCACGGAAACGGAGCAAGAAAGCTGTTGCGGATTTTGCAGCGATGCGTCGATGAGCTTGCCGGAACACGGGGAGATTCTTCGCGAAACTGCGAGACCTCGGGAGTAAAGTGGCGAATAAGAAACGATTCCGGTCTTCGAACGCGAGAGAATTCAATGACCGATCCTCGTCTTTCGTTATTTATGAAAATTAAGGATAATCGTAGCCACACTGGACAGAAAGTGGAGTACACACTAGAAGCATTCTTCCTCTATCTATCTACCTATTTTCATCGATGTCAACATTTTTTACAACTCCCTGACACTTTTTGCCTTCAAAAGAATTAAGTTATTTTTTTTCTGCCAATCATAGAAGTATTATAAAACCAGCAAGTATTTTTATTGGGTCGAATAGTTCTGGGGGCAATACGTGAGATATTGCCTTCCGAATACTGTTGAAAAAAAGCGTCGAGGATACATAAAAAAAAGAATCGTGGAATTGCACAAAAAAAAATACGAGACGATTAGGACGAAAAAATGGGGTCGATTTTTGGGGAAAAATTGGGACCAGATCGCAGTTCGAGGTAGGACTCGACGAGTTTTGGAAATAGGAGGCATTTTTTGTGGGTGTGTATGTCGCGAATGTTTGGTTGTTGGATTGAGATGGTGATCGTTGGTAATCGATGAGTGAGGTAGCGATATTTACCGTGAGTCGAGAAACGTCCGGATGAAAGGAGCGAAGAAAGTACGAGTCATCGCGTTACCACTACACCGCACGATGTCGGCGAGGTTGAAATAGGATTACTGTTAGCATCTCGCGACTTGTCACCCGCTAGGGTGGTTGCCACCGTGACACTCGTGGGAGAGAGCAGCGACGCCATCGTCGTCGGGTACGCGATGGCTGGTCCAGCTTCCAGCCACAATGAACCACCGACGAGGAACTAAATGACGCGCGTTTTTGCCGCGCGAGACACAATGAAAAGATGATTAAACAATGATAAAGAGCAAACAATGCGGACGACGGGACGCTCGGTAGCGCCGAGGGCAAGTGCGCGCCATTATTCCCAGGATCGCGAATCGTCCCTTTCCTCATTCCTTATCTCTCCTACCCACAATCCCTCCGCGCCACCAAGACCTTCCTGCACCTACTTCTAGTCGCTGGTTTTTCCGAAATTATTTATGAACAAACGAGCGTCAAAAAAGCTAACTTTCTGCCCCAAAAATCGGTAACATAAACTTCGCCGTTTGAGAAGCTGATGTTTGTGCACACATATATATTCTCGAATATTGTAGCTACCTTCGTAGTTTTGTCTAATCTATATGCGGAAAAGAAATCCCCGTTTACTGTGTACACGGAGTGTATTTCGTTCTCGCTCTGATGGGAGCGAAAATTGAGTCGGGATTTTGAACAGGGTGGTAAGTTCTAGGAACAAAGTGCTGCGATCGGAAGGCGCTGGTTCACGGGGAAGAGATGGAGGTAGATGTTCGGCGTGGAAGCCGGAAGTTGTTGGAGGTGATCCGAAAAACTTTGGACAGTGAAATATTGACTCTGGGAGACTTCGGGATGACTTGCACGGGGAGATCGTCGAGGAGCAGCGGGTTCCGTTAGGATGCCGGTATCGCGTAGCGGTCGGTCGTCGAGAAGCCAAGAAGAAATGCGGGGGGTGGGCGCACCGCTACACTTGTAAGCGTATATTAATTAATATGTTTGGCATTGTCCGTAGGTATCGCGGAGATGTTATCCGTTACGACGTTACCGGGCGCCCGACTCGCCGGGGTGCCCTACGATCGACCGTCGCGTTGTGACAAGATCGCGCAACGCGATATAGAAACGACGTCGCCGTGGGCTTCGATCGTCGCGTCACGTTTCGTCGAGGCTTTTTTCGGAAGAGTGGATTTTGAGGTGCAAACTTTCGGCTCAACCTTGGACAGGCAATGCGTGTACAGTATGATACAGCCGATGTGCGTACACCGTTGTCGGAGGAACTAACGAGGGATCCTATTCTCTTATTTTCAACTCCCATTGGCTATTTTTTACACTCGTTGCCATAAAAGGTATACGAATCTCATGTTGCCTGTCAAATGGGTTAGATTCTATGTATCTCTCCCGCATCAATGTGGATTGTACAGCAATACGCATACGCGACTCGAACTTCACGATGACGTAGCTCCGTCCAATTTTGATCTATGGAGACGTTCAATAAACCAAAATGAAGATAAAATCGCGTACTTTTCGCCTATGTTGACGACATGAACCTCCGATGACGATGCGCGATGGTACGGGATTTGATAGCGGAAATGATTTTTTTCTCCAAAATGGCATAAAATTCAACAAGGTACACTGATCGAACAAAAAGTGGTAGTCGAGTTCTGTTTGCAGATTCTGAAACGTCAGATTTTTAGCTCTGTTTTGATTGGCTGTAGATTTCTGTGCGTTTATTTTCGACGGAGTTATTCCAAGTCGAACGAAGCTGCGCGGATTCCGCGCGAATTTGTAGAATCGAGGCGGTAAAAATGTCGGTACTTTTTCTCGGCGGTCGCGTAGGCTTATGGTAGACGTGGTGTCGCTTCGGATGGACATTCGACGGAGCTTCTATGGAACGAGCATTCGAAGTCGAAGCGTGTATCGATCATTCGGAATAGTTGGCGTTCGATGTTCGAGTACATTAACGTCCTATTTCCCCAAGGTCATTATCTCTGCACGAGGCTGCGAGGCATCTCTCGAGGAGGTGAATTCCCCCGCATACTCGACGCACGTTGTAAACTCGTACGTTTCACGTAGTAGTCGAGAATGTCAGATCGTAGAAAGTATAGCGGGTGCGGAGCAGTAAGTTGTGGCTCCCGGGGTCGAAGGTCATCGCTAGGCCGTACGGCATGAGAAAGAACCTATCTACCTGTTCGTCCAACTTGCTCCGCTCTTACGGCAATGTTACGTCCGCGCGGCTATCAACCTACTACACCTGACAGTAAAGATACAGTTGCCGCCGTATAGTAAGTACCTACCGCTCGAACCTCGCCTTACTTATGCGAGATCGATCCGAGGCTCGCGTCGCGATAACGTTTCTCCTCTCCCCTCGATTCCAGAACACAAATTTCCACTACGCGCGATTCCGCCTCTCGTTGTGATTCCGCGCGAATTCCAGATTCACCTCTCGTCTATTTCTCTCCACTCCCGTGAAGAAATGGCGATCAAGGTCAACAGCGACGACGAGAGGGGAAACGTTTATCGAACGGTGTAATATATTTTTTTTTTGGCTTCCAGTATCGGGACGCGAGAATTGGGGAAAATGAATCGCGTGATAGCGAAGTAGAAAACAGTTTCACTGGAGCATGAAATTCTCTCGACTTCACGGCACGTCGGTAAGGAATTAAATAGCCTTTTATCGCAGGAGGCGATGGAAAAATGCAATGGAGTGACGATCGTAAGCTGGGAGGAAACGCGGCTGGAATAATCCGCGAATCGTTACATATTCGCGACCCACGGATCGTCGCGGACCTAATATACATAAACACGATTCTGTCACACGCGACGTCGCCTTGGTTGTGGGTGTAGATTTACGCGCCTCGAGCAACCACCTTGCTGATAAAAATTGAAGATACATTTTGAAAAGTCAAGCTCGAGGCAAGGAAATCTCTTTGTCCAGCGATGCAATAAATTCACCATCGACATCGCGACACATCGCGAAGGCGGCGAAAAGATATTCGATATCAACTGCGAAGAACTGCTACAGAAATCGCTGAGAGCAGAACATCGTCGTACGACTTTGAAAAAAAAAATACGAATCGAGGGTGCGCAATTCGAATGACGTTTCGTTAGGTTTCGTCGAATTATCTCTTTCGGCGTGTAATTTTTATTCGGGCCGTGATTTTTTCGGTCCTTTCATCGTTCTCTCCACGCCACGTTCCTCTAATTCAGGGTTGTCGTCGTTTCGTAATTTTCTCGAAGTTTCCTACGCGATGCTAAATTACCATCGGATATCTCAATTCATTGTGTTTATTATCGCGATGAATATTATTAACGCCGCACGTCGGCGCGCCATTAATTGAAACGTTAGGACCATGAAACGTCCTAGTTTCTTCGACTCGTGCTCTGGAATCGCCGTTAATCTTCGCAATAAACATATCAACTTTGATATTTATGTTCCGTCGAGATTTATGACAGAATTGTTATATCTGCGCGCGACTGAATCAGAGCCTCGACGACTTTACCAACGTTTTCCGGCTCGAAAAACACCCTCGTTTCCACAGCTTCCCCGAACGCGCAAAATTCCAGCTGCCATTCAAAAATCCACAGCTATTCCCAAATTTCTGTACCTGATTTTCGTACATTTTCCCCTCATCCGCCTCGATAATCGGGTGCGCAACGTTGTATCGGTTTTTTCTCCACGCGAGTATCGATTTACTCGATCGTTTATTATTGTAGAGGCGTGATTCGTTTCCGGTCGAAGCTTCGGACGGCCTCGTGCGAGTACGGTGAAACTTTATACGGGATAATTTAACAGGTGTTTGCCGCGGTGTGATCGACGTGAAATCGGTAACGATCTATTTTCTACAAACGGCGCGATAGGAAGCGCCGTAATAACATGGAATTATCGCGTAATAGATATGCTTCTCCAAATCGATCCTTTATACATAATATTTCCCTGCCACTTTCGTTTCCATGCATTTTCAGGGGTCCTCGTCTACGCGACGAGCTTCGCACTTCCAGCCGACTCGATCCCCCCGCGCCGTCGAAATTCCCCTCAGCTGGTTGCTTTCAGATGAAAATACCCACATATCGAGAAATCGCTCCGCCTTTCCCTTTTTTCACTTTTTTCAACTTTTCGTCAACCGATTTCCGTCAATAAATTCTCGTTTTTCACACGCGACTAACCAAATATCGTCATCGTCACGTATTTCGAAGATGAATCAGCTGGATTGTGCCAGCAAATTCTAACTTCTTGCACCAATTGGAAACTTTACTTCGTTGTATCCAAAAAAACAAACGAATATTCGAGTCGTCTCGTCATTTCTACTGTTACGAAAACTCGGAGTCGCGAGACTAGAATTCATATTCGATATCTGTTCACGATTGCACAGTGATCTCCTTTTTTCAGCACTGTCCAATTGATTGAGAAATGTTTCTCTGGGAGATACCATTTCACACGATTAGGAATTGCTGGCGATAGACGAAATTCTCCAGTCAGTGAGACACTCATAATAATTGATAATAATGATAATAGTACGAATTATTATTATATATAATTATCATGGTGATAATAATTTTATAACATAATTCATACTGTAATAAAATATCTGGTAATATTATCACCGAGAAGAATTATTATTCCTGAATCAGGATTCTATTACCTAATTTTTCCACTCTTCTCAGAAAAATACTTTCCGACATCGAGGACGTAGAATGATCACTCAGGTCCACAAGATTAAAAAAGTGGTCGGTGCTGGGTGTCCGAATACTATTTTCTGGAATACTTGTCCCCGCTGAACACGAATCTGAAGTCAAAATTGGAGGTCAAACCGTATACAATTCGGGGACAGTGGGGTGTGACTGTGATTGCAGATTGCTGCTGGATGCTACAAAGGGAAACTCGACGAAGAGGAAAAAAGGGCCAGAAAACGACGAAAATTATGGGAAGGTTATCATCGTGCAGGAAAAATTACTGGATCCTGATTTTTATGATTTTTTTGCTGTTGTTTTTTCGGTTGTAACCAGTTCAACCCCCAATTTCGACTTACGTGAAAAAATACGTGAACAGTCACGACGAGCTGTCATTTCGACGAGCTTTCGTTTGACGCTCGACGAGGTCGACGAGCTTTGACGAAAAAAATGAGAAAAATGAGAAAAACGAGAATCGCATCTCCCTCCAGTCTCTTCCTACCTGCCAAAGCTACTCAAAGGCTCAAAAAAATTGATATCTACTGCATCCTGTCGAACGGCTGTTATTGATCTATCGTTTTCGACGACTAAAATAATAAAAACTAAAAAAGCTATTAAAAAGCTATTTCTACGAGCGTTCCCACTCCCAATTTTGGTGGAAAACAGCTCGGAATCGCGACCTCGCCGAGGAGAGATAACATCCACGTCGCACCCCTCGGTGGGGGAATCAGAGTAGAGTTCTCCGGAGTCGCTGCTGACTTTAAGAACGGTCAGCTCGCGGGACATCTCGCGCATATTTCTATAATTATCGGCGGCACCTTTGTGACGCCGGTCGAGTTAAGCCGATGGCGAAGGCATCGAACGAGAGACTGTATCATTCCGTTGAGGTTGCCGATCGGAAATACTCTGATAAAGAAATACCAACGCGTTGCGCGTATGGCGTTCCCCCACATCCCCGTCCCTGCGGCAACTCACCATCGTTTTTTTCAATATTCCAAATTCTCCGATTCCTTTTCAATTTTTTTCCCATTCTCTTAGTATTTTTTAATTTTTTCTCTCCCAATTTTCCATTTATTCCATTTTCTGTTGGTTTTTTTGTCTCGTTTTGCATTTCTAGTTCCTTATTTCTATTTTTTTATATTCTCTCCTAGTTTTTTTCTCAGTTCTCTTTTTGATTTTGTTTCACTCCATCATTTTTTTTCAATATTCCAAATTCTCCGATTCCTTTTCAATTTTTTTTCCATTCTCCTAGTATTTTTTAATTTTTTTCTCTCCCAATTTTCCATTTATTCCATTTTCTGTTGGTTCTTTTATCTCGTTTTGCATTTCTAGTTTCTTATTTCTATTTTTTTTTCTATTCTCTCCTAGTTCTTTTATTAACTCTTTTTCGATTTTGATTCACTCCATCATTTCGGCGCGCAGGCATTCGCACCTATCGAGATCGACGAAATTCGAAACTTTTCCGTCCGACTGTAAGAAAGGATCGAAATCCACGGCGATTGTCTATCAGTCGGCCGATATTATCCGGCGTGGATGGTTTTCTCGGAATTTTTCAGGTAATCCGAGCCGAAATGCCGGCAGCATCCGCCCACGCGTGTTTCGGTCACGCTATTGAATTCCTCGGTGGTTCGAACAACGAGTTCGGGTGAAATAATAAAAATCGACGAATCCGACCGAAACTATCAGACCACTCGGAAATTTCCATAATAACCGTGTGGCAAAGAGAGAAACGAGGACTACGAGACGAGCGAGCGTGAAGAATACCCGCCTATGCTTAAAAAAACGGGGGTGAAAATTCGCGGGAAGGTGGAAAAAAAGGAGGGAAAAAAGAAAAACACGCCGGGATCGATCGGTCGATGGTAACGCGAAGAGGGAGCAGCGGAGGATCGTTACTCCGTACGCGAGGAATGCGAGGAAGTGTTGTTCGAAGGAAAATGCAGGAGGCGCGCATTCGAATCGACGAACCTTTCAATTAAAACTAAATGGCTGACTACCGAATAAATATCTTCGCGAATGATTTGCATACGAGACGAGGGTTCTTCTAGGTGGGATCGGATAAATTGAAATTGTTCCGTTTGTCTAATGAGAGATTAAATCTGCATGCGACGTCCCCGCAGCCGTACGAGCGGATGAGCCTCGCGGTAAAAAGTGTTGGATTTATTTCCATGTCAATACGTTGAGCCATCTTCGAGAGACGAACCAAACGAACGAAGCCATTACAGGCGAAGTGAATTATCTCCGCGGAAAAGTGACCGATCGTTCGCGTTATCCGCGACCAGCAATTTCCATTCTTCCAAATTGGCAAAAATTTGTCCACTAAATTTCCCCTCAAATCGCTGCGCTTCTAATTCGATTTAAAAATACCAATTCAGATTCCCCAAACGTCCCCGGAGCACATATCCAACAACCTTCCTGATGACAGCAACGGGCGGCGTTTTTTAAGTTGATTTGTGATTTTATCGTATAATATAATAGTATCGTTCAGCATCTTCAACTTCAGGTACCTGAGAACTTTGTGTTTTTTTTTTTCAACACAATTATTATACTTTCAAGATATATGATACTCGAGTTTTCTGGAATTAGAATGCAATCTGCAAACGTGTAGCCTTCGAGGGGTGAATTTTTCTTTTTCTATTTCGTTCGAAATACAGGAATTCGAATTCGCTTCTGGTTGTTACAAGGTGCTTTTCACAGGTAGTGTACGAATTTTTTTCAGGCGTATCCAAGGCAATTGTGTGCTATTTTCTTTTAGTAACAAGTTCCCACACGGCAGGCAACTTCTGGATATTATGAGAGGTTCGCGAAATTTGCCTAAAGCAGTTATAATTTTGTTATCAGCTCTCTCTGCTGACGCACCTGATTATGAAAATAATAATTGTGCCACCTGTAATGATACCGATGATACTGATGACGAGCTACCATATGTGGATGAATAGGACCGCCTTATTTGTTGTATATTTGCCATAAAAATATTTGTTCATCCGAACGTAAAAGTTTAGGAATCTGATTTTTTTTTTTTAACTTCATCACATCGGTACTAAATTAGTTATGTGCTTCTACCTCCGTGGCATATATTCCTAGACGCAAAATCCTTAATTTATTTATTTATGGTGAGAAAATGGCAGCTAATTACTGCATTTTTTTCTCAAACTAATATTCGCATGCAATTTTTGGGCAAAATGTCCGCGAAATGTACACCGCATTTATGTGGGAACATTTTTCGGGAATTTTCGGAAAAATCGCTGAAAAATCGGCGAGGAATATTTTGCAAAAGGATACGGTCGTTGTCGCGCGGGTGGGGAGATTCGCGGTTTTCTTTTGTTTTCGGAAATCGATTCCAGACGCGACGCGGAGTAATTGGAACCGCGCGAGGAAATATACGGAGCAGCTGGTTTCGTGCGGTTGAGGTGGTCGGTGCGGTGGCTGTCCGGTTGTCCGGTTGGCCGGTTGGCGGCAGGTGAGAGTCTCAGAGCTACCGACTTGCCGCTGTCTTGTCCGACGGCGAAGGTGGCCTAATCACCATCGCGCCCCTAATGACGCGCCGCACCGCGCGCACAACGGACCCAAGTTTCGTGGCGGAGCGGGAGCGGGAGCAGTGGTCCCCGCCGACTGCTCCACGGAGGAGACGCGTACGCGTTTCGAAATTAATTTAATTGGTAATCCATTATTTATCACACGAAACGAACGCTGTAGCAAGGCAGATTGCCAGGGCCACGTTTCGATCGATCGATGATATCGTGGCCATTTCATTTCTACCGTCCAAACCCGTTTGCCCGACCAAACGGATATTTCCCCTCGCCCATCCGTTTTTTCTCTCCTACTTCGCCCAATTTTCCCCAAAGAGATTTCATTTATTCCCTTAATTTCCGCCTCGTTTCGCCGTTGTTCCTTCACCCCTCTCGGTCACGAGCAGTTTCTAGTCTATTTCCTCGCGCATTCTTGATCCCTGCCTCCCCAAAAATCCACAACAAGTGTTAAACGAAAAAAAAAAAATTGGACAACAATTTAGCGGCGCCATTTTTTTTAGAGGCTCCTTTTTTTGCCCTACTTGAAAATTTGATAATTTACGAATAAAATATATAATCCCGCGGGAAATAAAATCTCCACTAAATTGGAGGCTCCGCTCTTTCAAAAATTCAATTTCTCGTACAACGAACACGGGAAAAAAATTCTCGCTCTCAACTCGATTTTTCACTATTCAACAAATTTTTGCGCGAAAGATGAGTACATAGCTTTTGTAGGGAATTGAATTTGCTACAAAAAAGTTCCTCCGAGCAAACGCTGTTCGACCAACAGTTTTCGAGTTGTAGATCTGATAAGATGTAGATGTCAACAATTTTCTTTAAATTGGAATTTCTTGATCATGCAATAAATATAAGACGCTACGAAGCTATTAAATTGTCAATTCTAGAAACTACTCTCTGTACTTAGCGAATAAAGATAAAACTTAGTCGATAATTACCATCAAAGCGTGATACCAACGAACTAGAGTTCAAATGTATTCGAAACTCGAGATCTGTTGGCCGAACAGCGTTCGCTCAGAGGAACTTTTTTGTAGCAAATTTGATGCCCTACAGAAGCTGTATACTCGTTTCTGCCACAAAAATTGTGTGAATGCTGAAAAATCGATTTGAAGCTGTCGAATTTCTGAAAGAGAACGTAATTTTCTTGGAATTTTTTTTCCAGCGGGAATATGTATATTTTTTTAAGCAAACTGAACACGAAATAGTCTGGTTTGTACGTGTACGTGTGTATATGTGTACGCGAAGTGTGCGCCTATTTTCCCGTGGTTTTTGCCCCGAAGAATCTTTTAATTCTCGGCCGATCGCTGTCCAACGTCGATTTTTTCCCGGGAACGCCGCCGCGACAAGTTTTTGTCGCCGATCGACAAGGCGTGTCGTAGGACGTGGAATACGAAGGCAAACGAGAAAAGTCCGTCGCGTATCGATGAAAATAAGGAGGCCGGATCGGCGCAAAAGAAGACGTACGATCGCTTTTGTAGAGGATGGTTCGAAATGTGTTGAACATAACGGTCCGATATTCTCGTCGCCGTCGTCGTCCGATCTCGTAACATATGTTTGAGCGACGTACGAGACGTTCGAGTCTCGAGGCCCCGCGTTTTTTCCCTTTTCCTCATCCGTTACACGATGATCGTCGATCCGCCGATTATTAACCGCGCGCGAGAGAGACGCGAAGCCCTTTGCTCTCGTTCCCCGATGTTCCGAGAAAATTCAACGATCGAGTAGCCGTTCGAGGAAATCACTAATTGAGCGTGACACGCGCCGTGGGTCGGTGAAAAAAGCTCTCCCGTTTGCTCGCTCCAACCTGTTTCCATTATTATTTAATCGTTATAGATGAAATCATTAAAACGTCACTCCCGACGACGCAGCGTACAAACAACGACTCTCGGCCGCCGGTAATTCCAGCATTATTGAATTTACAGTCAAACGATTCGCCGATCATCGGGGCGAAATTTATGCGCGCCAGCGACGTAAACTGTAATCACTTCCAACTTTGTAATTAGATTCCTCGAGGCGTGACTCCCGATAATTTCCACTCCCGTTCGCGCTTTGCGAAAGCGTGGAATAGAATTCGAGGGGAAAAAAGCTCGGGAAAAAACGAGCAACGGAAAAAAACGAGCAACGGAAAAAAAACGCGGAACGGAAAAAAAAACGCGCGACTGCCAGGGAAATAATCGTGGAATCGCGACAAAATGCTAAATACGTAATTCCATCTCGATGAGACACGGCGAATCGCCGATGGGAAATCGAAGGCTAGATCTACGCGCTACCGGCGATTATTGGCTGCCCGCGCAAGGTGGGAGGAATCGACGGGAATCGAATTTCAAATTTCTCCACTGTTCACTTTTCAGATGCTCGTTGGGGGGAGAATCGATCGACGTATTCGCGATCGCGGACAAAATGGATACCAGCATGTACGTTGATGTGGCGTGTTGTTGATGTACCTGCACTGTTTTTGCGCGCACCTTTTGTTTGCGTCGGATAACGATGGAAATTGTTCGCTCGATCTTGAGCCCAGAATGGATAGAGCGCGGAATACATGAATACGTATCTCTAATAACTCGGCAACACGTGTTATGTTGTAGTTTCATGCGCGATTAGTCGGGCTCGTTAAGGCGATGTCTTCGGCACGCGCGAGAGAATGGGAGAATACCTACGTTTATTAATAACGAGACGAGACAACCGAATCGACTTTCGTCCCAGCAGCACACTAATCAGTATACCTATAGATACACTGTAAAAAATCGAGAGTCAACTTTCAAACTCGGCACTCGAGTTCCAGCATGAAAGAAGCACCCTCCGGCGGGGAAGCTTAAAAAAACTAGTAATGCATTTTTTTTTTTTTTTTATCTTTCACAGTAGTGATTCATTTGTTTACGAAGAAAACGGGTGAAAAAATAGCGAGATGTTTTCCGAGTCGGTCGTAGAATTATAGATCGGAGACTTGACCTTGGGAAAAATAGTAGAGGGGATTTCATGTGTAATACATGAGAATAAAGTGACCAACGAACACGGTTTCGCGTGTTATGATGCTTGGAACAAAATCAAATTTGGTATCTTCCGCCTCCAAGTTGCGGAAACGTTTTTGATGGGTAGAAATTAGGTGGCAGATGGAAGTTTTTCAGGTAAAGTTGAGAGTGGGACGGGAGTCGTGGCGGATTTTTTAGTAGGATATGCGCGGCGACATGGCTTCGTCAGGCGTTGAAGTCTCCCGCATCGCGTCGCGTCCGGCCGGGTTTCGAGGTGCTCGCAAGGCGATGGCGCCCGAAATCGGATTGCCTGGAAGTAGGTGTCCGGAAATTCGAGGGGCCCGGAAGTCGAGGAGCTGGGGATACCGACTCCTCGGGAGTGCGAGATCGTTCGGAAGTGGACGTGGAGCGGAGCGGCGATGCGCTTATCGCGCGAAAGGTTGTACCTACCTTCGTTTCGCGAGGCCGTCGCTATAAAACAGCGGGAACACTCGCTTCTCGCTTACTTAATTAAGACATTCCGATCGGACACGGTGCGCGTTCTCCGCGACTCTATCCGCGGCGCGTCTGCGAATTAGAATTACAACTCGCCTCGTTCCTGGCCGCGTTTCGCGAGCGGATATTCGGACCTCCGCGGCATCGCCTTCTCTTAAACGCAGCGGGGAACGCCGCGAGTCGAATCGTTAAAGTGATTTTTATTCGCGTCCAGACCTCTACATCTTTGCATAGGTTAGGAGAATCAGCGTCGGGGTCGCAGGTCGGAACGAAACGTCTCGCAGCAGCGTTTGAAGGACCAAACGAGTTTCGCCCACGCGTATTGCCCATTTCTCTTTGTTCTTCCTGCTCCGTTACTCCTTTGGTCCACAAAGCAAGCAATTACGTGTCACCGTTAGCCGGACTGTTCCTGCTCGCCTCTTCGTCCTGTCCGCTCCATCACTTCTTTTCCCGCCTCACCCGCTTCGTAGAAATAAAACCAAACAGTATAACAACGTTCGGTAGATACATTTCTTCGCTAACGACAACTTAGTCAATCGACATTTTGGCGACCTGGATGGTTTCTCCTTCTAAATTCTACTTCGCCTCGAAAACGAATCGAGATAAAAACCGAAGATCCATAAACACTTGATATCTGAGGAGATGTATTTTCTTTTTTTGGTTTTTTATCTTCGTGCGCTATTTTTCAAAAAATGTATTCCGCCGAAAAAGCGAATGGAAGTGAAGGGATGTAGAACGCAGCTTCGTCTTGTGGTCTCACGGTCTGCTCTCGGCTCGAGTCGAGCTCGACTTACGCGCGGCGCGACACGCGATATATTTCGTAAAAAAATGATAAATGAATAACATCGAAATCGGTAGCTCGTTAACGAAAACATAAAATGGCGCTGGCTACTTCCGCGTTCGTAGATAGCCACGACAACCGCCGTATACCCGTGCTTCGCGTCGCGGCGAGAGTATTTTTCTACGCGCGATCGTTTCGGCGCGAGTATAATACGTAGAAAGTTACACGCCTCGTAGTATGGAATCCGTCCGTTTGTTCGAAACGCACGATAA
Source organism: Arge pagana (assembly GCA_963969455.1). Classification (NCBI taxonomy): domain Eukaryota; kingdom Metazoa; phylum Arthropoda; class Insecta; order Hymenoptera; family Argidae; genus Arge; species Arge pagana. The sequence continues at coordinate 1,718,442 of OZ018310.1, forward strand.
CGAGCTGACGTAACTCTTGTCGTCGATCAATTCGAGCTGGTGAGAAGATTCGTTGGCGCTGTTGTTGTTGATGCTGTTGTCGTTGTTCTTTTATAGGTTAGGATCAACGAAAGGCCACGGTAGGCCGCGGATGAAGATGATTTACATCGGCTGTCCGGAGGGCAGCGTCAAAACCAATACGGGGGATTATTTTGAGGGGGAAGAGAAAAAGGAACTGCTCTCTCGCGGCTACGCGAGGAGCGGAGGAGAGAGAGAGAGAGAGAGAGAGAGAGAGAGAGAGAGAGAGAGAGAGAGAGAGAGAGAGAGAGAGAGAGAGAGAGAGAGAGAGAGAGAGAGAGAGAGAGAGAGAGAGAGAGAGAGAGAGAGAGAGAGAGAGGGAGAGAGAGAGAAAGAGAAAGAGATATTCGACGGGATGATTTATGCATGTGAAATACTTAGGTAAACGACTAGTTAGTCGCTGCATGCCTCATTTACAAACCGAGGGCTCTCGTGAGCCACGCGCGCGAAAATTCGTTTTCTACGACGCCGAAGAGTTTTACTCTCTCTCTGTCTGTCTTCATCGAATCAGACGAAACATTGTTTCCGGTACTGTGACTCGTGAAATGGAAATAGCGCGGCGTTTTTGGCGGAGGAAAGTACAGAAGACGTAACTGTTTCTGGGAAAACTCGCGCACGGTAACAGATTCGGCGTCGTCCATTGTTGACCTTGAGGAAGATGCGATTGCCCACAACTAGGACTGTTCGGGTGTTTTTTTAATGGGAAGAATGATGCAGAGATGCGAGATCAAGGTTTCAGGGCTGTTAATTGCGATGGGAAGCGCGTTCGTGAGAAATGGATATTCGAGCGTCGGGTCGTTTGAGAAATGGAAGAAATCGAAGCAGTTCCGTTTTATCTTCGACCACGGCGAATCGCACGGCTGTCAGGTCTGCGGCTATTCGAACAATGAGGTCCGTGCGAGTCGCGTTGTTTCGCGATACCGGTTAACTCTTAACACCGAGAGGAAGGAAGGAAGGCTTCGCGAATGATAAATGCACATTAGCGCGGGCGTCCGTGAAGACAAAGGTGGAGTCTCGTGGTACCAACGATAGCGAGACATTAGTTCGCGTCGCCCCCGCTGCGTGCAAATTAGACTCGGCGGACGGTACGCGATGTTCTCCGCCGGATTTTTATCGTTGACTCCTCTTCACCTCGGAGAACTGTTTTCTCTCTCTCCCTTCGGCGTATCCGAGAGCGATTCTTATTAGGAGTCTTAGGACCGGGGGACGAACGAGAGCCGAAGCCGTCGAGGGTAGGTAAAAGGTAGTCCGGGAGATACCGACGCGCCGCGAGGAGGAGAACGCGATGGACGACCGCAATCAACGCAACACCGCCCAGCTAAAATTACTTGCAAAAGGTTCGCGAATAAATTATCTCTAAGTCTCGGCTACCTCATCGGTGCTCCGGTACACCGAGGTCGGAGTTCAGGCGCGAAGCTAATGTCGTAGTTGAAAAAAGTGCAGCCAGCTACATTTTTCCTATCTCGCCAGAAGAACTATCGAGGCACTTGGTAGTTCTTCGAAAATTCCCACAGTTCGATAGTTGAGTCAGGAATGACCGTGAAGCAACTGTAGCACCTGTGTAGTCGCTAGGAACTACCGAACACGTTCGCTATTGGTTCCAGTGATCCTTTCAGTAGTGACGAATACAACTATTGAGTCAATTTCAACTACTGAAACCGTTTTCCTACTGTTTCCAGTGATCTATTGAGTTGTGAAGAATAGAACTACCGAAGCCGTTCACTATGAGTTCGAGTGATCCTGTCGTAGTGAAGAATAAGACTATTGACTCGTTTTGAACTATTGAAAAAGGTTCACTATTCGTTTCAGTGATCCTGTCGTAGTGAAGAATAAGACTATTGACTCGTTTTGAACTATTGAAAAGGTTCACTGTTGGTTTCAGTGATCCTGTCGTAGTGAAGAATAAGACTATTGACTCGTTTTGAACTATTGAAAAGGTTTTACTATTGGTTCTACTGATCCTTTCAGTAGTGAAGAATAAAACTATTGACTCGATTTGAACTATTGAAGGCGTTCACTATTAGTTCCAGTGAGCCTATCAGTATTGAACAGGTATCGTTAAATCACTATCGGGAAAACTATTGGTGGGTGTCTTCAACTATTGACGATATTCACTGCAGTGAGTAGTACTACTGGTGGAGACTATTGAGAACACTACTGGTGGAACTATCGAGCAGGTCGCGGTTCGACTCGGTAGTGCGGTTCCATTTACTATGCTAGGGATCAATAGTTCTTTCAATAATTTTCAATAGTTATCGCAACAGTTTCTAATAGTATTTCCAGTAGTTTCCCATCAGTTCTTCGATATTCTCTCGAGAGTTTTCTAACACTTTTGCCGATAGTTTTGCGAATAGTTTTCAATAGTTTTTTTTTCCATACGGGCGACCAGGAGAAAACGAGACGTGCGTCGTCGAGGGAAAAGAGTTTTTTAGTTTTTTCGGAGGAGCAAATTCAAAGCGCTCGTTACCGCTCGCTCGTCGATAAGCTGGATCGCGATTCGATGCGCGGAAAAAAGGGAAACACAAACCGATCGGCGAGCCGTTTGACACGCGAGATTTAACGGGGACGTGAGATTTATGCGATGGATGAAAAATGAGGGAATATTGAAAAATAAGAACGAGACGATCGACCCGATGAAATTCCAAGTGCCTATCGGCAGGAGTCGACAATTTGCACCTGACCAAAACCTGCTCGAGGGTACGCGATCACATGCACGCGAGCAAACGCGTTTTATAAAATATTCCACCTTGCCAATTGCAGGCGTCCGCGATATTCTCGGTCAAACCGATTTAAATGGGATCTTAACGTCTCGCTCCGTACAAAACCCAGTCATCGATGCGAAAACCGAAGAAGAATGCGATTTCCGGCGGGGGAAAAAATAAAAACACGTCGCACTACTCGCGTCGAGGTGGACAACCTTACTGCACTTTTTTTAGTGAGTAAAAAATGGACTGAGAGAACAACACTAAGGTGTCGAGTACTCTACACCCAAATTTCTACACCTGTCGCATTTTTTTTCACCGTGCGTACGCCATTTTGGAAATGTGGAAAGCTGCTGCGAGCAGGAGCTTACGAGTGTATTTCTGCACTCGACTTTGGTCGTGTTCGAAAACGAGGAGAAGCGCGAGAAGAGGAGTGAGAAGTGAAGTCGAGTACGACGGTTTGCATTTAGCATTTAGCATTCCGACTATCGCTACGATTTCATCGTTCGCTTCATTTGCATCCGATGCAAAGATCCGAGCAATGGCAGAGGAGGCTAAGATCTCGCTCCGACATCGTATCGGTTCGAGGAGCTGCGAGTCTTGTCGAGAAGACATGCGTGACTCCTACGTTTATGCATGAACTGACATATGCGATGTTGAGGTTGTCGTGTGAGCCGAGCGCAGATGATACTCGAGCGCAGATGGTAGATTCAGAAGAGGTCGAGTGGTTTCCTCGTCTCTTTGCTCTCCGAGTGTGTAAAAAGGAGCCAACCGAAGAAAAAAAAATACCAAACAAAAGTCATTCGAAAAACGAGTCCGCGTCTCGTGTTTTTGTGTCAAAAATCTAAACGATTCGTTGACAAGAACACAGACCTGCAGGGTTTCGTAGTTGAGCAACTGACGGTCATACTTGCAGTCATTTTCGGTGCAGAATCCGAATCGCGGCTCAGAATTATCCTATCGCGTCTCGATCTCGAGATATTTGAGGTTATGTACACGAAAAATCACTATTTTTGAGGTTAGATACGGACGCACAAAAGTGTTCCACGGTTTTCTGCAAGTTGCATCGTGTAGTACTGCGTTTTTCCTTTAAAGTGAGACCAAGAATGATACTGTACGATGTTTCGTTCGAAAGTTATAGCGATTTCAAGGTGAAGGGGTGAAATGAAAAGCGTCTGCTGCGCTCTTTTTTGTCATGGGTAGGTACAATTTTTAAACCATGTCAAACATATAATTCGGGGGTTTTCGAGGATGCTCGTCACGAATCCGACGTCGGATTCCGAGTCAGCCACATCAAATACCCCCATATACCGAATTTGGCGGTCAATTATCAAAAATCGCGTTCGCCATATTGGAGCCGCCATCTTAAATTTGTGGAATCTGACATCAGATTCGTAATTGGCATGCTCAAAACCCCCGTACTTGTATGTTGGACACGGTTTGGGAATTGTACAACAGAAAAGGGTTTGTCTAGCCCAGTAGATGCTTTTCACGTCATCTCGCCTTAAAATCGCCATAACTTTCGATTGAACCATCGTAGAGCATCATTCGTGGTCTCATTTCAAAGGAAAAGAACAGTACTACGAGATGCGACACGTATAAAGAATGAGAAAATGTTGATGCAGCTCGGAAATAGGCAAAATAGCCATTTTTCGTGAACATAACCTCAAATATCGCAGATCCGTGAGGTCGTTCCGAGTCAGAAAAAAAAAAATGGCAAAGAGAGGCTGAAAATTGCGAAGGTATAAAATGTAAAATCGTAAATGCGATGTTCGCCGTAAAAATCGTCATTCTCGCGGAGAAATCGTCTGAAATTTTGACCGGTTGGTCGTTTAATGCAAACGATTCTCCGTGATTACACGTCGAAGTCGTATCGCCGAGTCTCTTACCTCGAATCTTCGTCCATTTCGCATCGGCGCATCGCTCGGTTCCTCGAGGCGGGCATAATTGACAAATTTGCATGAATCGAGAGAGAGTTGCCAAAACACAAGTGAATTCGGCGATAAACGGGGGAAAGAGCAAAACAAACAGCGAGATAATGATACTCGTCTGGTTAGCGTCCATCACGATATGACGCGAAGTCGACGATACTGCCAAAACGATATCTCTGCAAATCAATCAACCACGCTATTCAAAACTTGGCGAGAAATTGTGGCCGACATTTTTCGTTGCCCTCCGCCGTTCGTTGACTCGAGCCTTCGCCTCGCGCGCCTCCTCCTTCGCCGATTCGCGTATCGAGGAAACGATCGCGGATCCCACGTCGCTTATTCCCACATATCGATGCGGGTCGCGGTGTAATGCTGCGAGAAAAAGTCGATCTAGAGCAGCCGATGCAGGCCTATCAAATCCAAAACCAATATACGATTATGCAGCTGCGAGCTGCGTACACCTCTGCGTGACTAGAGACTACCAACCGCTGATCTACAATTATCCTCAACATCGACGAGCCACTTTGCGACGAACCGGACTCGATTTTTCAATTATAAATACAGCGGATACAAAGAAATTGTTCTCTTTTAATTTACTTATAAATAAACCCAATCACGTTCATATCTCTCAATTTTCTTATTTTCCCCAAACTGGAGAGCCCAAAGTTATCGAAAAACAAACTCTTTAAAAAAGAACTCCGTCCTCTCCCCGATTTTCTATTTTTTACCACCAATATTCGATTATCTCTCATGTTTCCATTATATTTTTAAAACAATTCCGCTGTTTAGAAAAAAAATTCTACCATTTTTTTAAAATTCCCCAAGTTGAAAAATTGAAGGGAAAAAATTACTTTTTCTTACATGGCGCCATTTGGCGAACAATTATTTTTTTTTGCAAATCGCTCTCGTCGAACGAAAACTACGTGTCTACTCTTTAAGAAATAAACAAGATCTTTGTTTTCAGATCATCAAGTCTGGTGAAATCGTGTCGATCAGGGGGAAACTTCGTTCTTGCGTCTCCACTCCAATTTTGACCTATTTTTCACTAAATTTTTTGTGCTCTCTAAACATAAATAAACAACCTCTAAAAAACGCGCTCGCGAAAATCTGCGCCATTTTTTTTTACAGCGGTTTGGAAGGCACCTAAAATTTGGCCCTCGAGACTAGACAAACACTCCCTTAATTATTCAGTCTTCGATATTGACAGATGTCCGGAGGGCGATTGGATTATTCGCGAATAATCATCATGGAATATTGTTGAAGAACACGGAAATGAATATATTTTGAGTATCGAGCGTACGTATCGAAGGTCACGTGGATATATCGCGCGAGAATTCCCTTATAATTGCTCGGCTTACAATTAGAGTTTTTCATCGGTGAAAAAATTGTTGCTGAACGCGTCGCTCGGAAATATATCCGCAGACGTTGGAGCAAACAGAGCGTGAATTTCAAAGTGCGAATCATAATTTGCACAAATAATCGATAACTTCTTCTGTGTGATTATTCATTGGTAGAATAATCGAAAACGTGTTTAACGCGAATATCCGTTGACGAACCGATGGAGAACCGTTCTACTGTGATTACTGATCGGATGAATAGTTACCCAAACCTGCTGATTTTTCGAATACATCAAAAATCAGTAGTCCAGTGGAAAATATTAGGGAAAATGACGCTCCCTGGACGTGTGTAATTAAATAAAATATATTCAATAAAAAAATAAACACATTTCATAAAATATAACTACATCGATTGGCTCAAAATCTGTCCTATTATTTGGAAACGGATATAAATATGTTGGAGGAAAGTGACGAGCGGTGGGATAACGGCGGTTACAGCATCCGCAGCTGATCTTCGTAGAATTCGTTTTCGCGATATAAAAAAATTTCTTGTCTTAGGTTTGTCGTGGAAAATTGGTGCTTTCGCCACCTGGAAATTGGGAGGAATGTTATGGACAGCGGACGAATTAGGGAAGGACGTAGAGCCGAGCGAGGTTTGCGGAGAAAGGCGAGCGAGCGCGGAAAATGCGGAGGAGCCGCGCGATTTGGAATGACGGATCGGATGACCGGAAACGTTTCGTAGCGATCTGTCTCGCTTGTTCCAATTTCCAAAAGGTGGATAACGAGGCGTCCATGCCGAGATGAGGGCTCCTCGGTCGAGATCACGCCTCGATCGGACGCCTTCGAACATCGCATCGCCGAGATGTTGATACATTTCGGACGTGGATGAACGCTCGCACACGCGAGGCGGGTAATGACGCCTGCTGCAACTATTGGATGCTGTGGCGAACCGCAACTCTCGGGGATAACCAGATCGTAGCGGCGAAGCAGTCACACGTTCGCGTCGTGGTTTCCCTTTGTGTACGAACGTCACGATTGGAAGCACGCGGCCTTGAGATGTAGAAACGAGCGTAAAAGGAGTAAATAGAGGAAGAGTAGCGGAGAGAACGATCCGGATCTTCGATTGATGGAGAGAAAAAAGGGAAGACAGACAGAGAGAGAGAGAGAGAGAGAGAGAGAGAGAGAGAGAGAGAGAGAGAGAGAGAGAGAGAGAGAGAGAGAGAGAGAGAGAGAGAGAGAGAGAGAGCAGAGAAGCGAGGAAAACGTCGTCGTTCGGTGAGGTTCGTATGGGAATCGCGTGAATTATTGTCCAGAGATTTGTGCGGAAGCGGGTTAAATGAAAAGTTCATTATTTCGTGATTTACGAGTCGTTTTTAAATTATTACAGCTCGTATAATAGCTTGCGCCGAGATGGAGAATCTCGTTAAACGCTGACATACTTATAATCAATTAAGAAACTTCTTCTCCTCCGAACAAACGCCGACGATCGGGTAACCCTTAGGCTGTTTGTCGTGCCACATTATATATAACTTTGTTCTAACTTCTTCATTTTATATACGAGGCGTTTCGTGTGGCCCCGGAAGATTAACAGTCTGTAACTCGGGTATCGCAATCATCGCGCAGCCGCTACTACCAAATCACCGAACGGTAATCAGGACCAAACGAGACGACAATACGAGCGGAGGAAAGGGAGCGCTGCGAAGCGGCGGGTAGCCTCGAATCTGACGAAATTTTCGTTCCTTTCGAGAATTTTTAGATACAGCGAGCGTCGGCGCGGGGAATGGGAAAGCTCGAAGAGGTGAATTTATTAAAATGCTTGGATCACGTTCGAAATCAGATTACGCGAGCAACGGGGCGACGTCTTTGCTGGAAACGAACAATCTGGATCCGATACCAGCCGAAAGGGACACATTTTTCGGTAACAAGTTGCCCGAAGCGTTTTCGAGAGACTCACCTGTCGGCGAGATTCGGTGAATAATATAAGGAGACTACGCGCGAAGCATTTCAGCTCGACTCGGCGATTTCCAAGCGAGGCTAGGAGGCGCCTTCGCGAATCGAAATCCGTGGAACATCTTCGTCGAAGAGGTGCTATCGAATCGTACCAAGGTCGTTTATCGGAATCGTGAGATTTCGGCATTTCCGATCTCAGAGGCGCAAACTTCATTTGTTTGGGCGAGAATTTGGAGTTTTCGAAACGTGGCCCAGAGGAGTATTCGGCCCAACGGCGCGGCTTGGGCCTGCGACCGAGAGGACTCGTGCCTCGCATCGGAGACGAACGCTGCGGACGAGTTACTATTGCAATTTCGACGGACGAGATGATTCTACGACGTGAAACGACCTCGTTCCGGCACCGAGACGAAGTGAATCGGATCTTTCGACGTACGAGAAGCGTGGAACTCGAAATTTCCTCGCCCGGAACTGGACGTAGGATCGGTGTCGCGTGAGATAAGACGCGATATCGCGCGCGACACGATGCACGCCCGGTATCCAATATCGCGTACGAGACGCAGGTCTCGGTACCAAGCCGTCAGCGGAGCGTGGTACCGGACCACTCGAAAACGGAGCATCCATCCTCTCCACGACCGCGGCACGAGTCGCGGAGCCGCGAAATTTCACGGGACACCGGTGTCCCCGGCAATTCGCGCGACAGAATCACCTCGCCGGGGCGAAACCAGCCTCAAAAGTGCGCCAACACCCTCGAAAATCTGCCGGATCGCGAGTCGTTCCGTGCAGGGTGCGGGCAACGACCGACGGGGACCGGAAATCGCGGGCTGAATCGCCACGATCGCGGAGAACTCACCCCCCACGTAAATTCACGAATCGTCGTCCGCGACGTAGACTCGATTGTCGTCGCGGAATGTCGGCGGAATCGCCGGTATTTACCGGACGTACCAAGCAATGTCTCCCCGTTTCCTCGCCATAATCGGAAAGCTCGAAAACGTGGCAGGAATTCGCCGCGTCAGGGGAATCATCCGTTCCGTGCGAGGATGATATATCGGGCAGCGCGCCGGCCGCCATGTTTTCGTCCGTGGCAGACTGTACGGAGGCTCTCATTAGGAGGAACAAACTTCGTCAGGTATTCAAATGAACCCATATTTAATTTAAAAATATTCGAACGTGGCGTCGCCTCGTTGTATCGACGCTCCGTAACCACCGACGTCTTAATCGGAATTAAGATACGCGGGGTACTACCTACGGGTTATCGGAGAGATCGAGGAGCTCGTATCGATCTCCTACGTTACAAAGCTCGTATTATAAACTTTCACGTATTAATTAGATTCCCGTAGCGTAGGAGCCTTGTAACGTTTAGAGTTGTACATACATTCGCGTGTGGATGCGTCGCGTCGTCGCGTAACGAGTTCGATCCCCTTCGATTTATTCTCTTTGCTCCTCTCCTCGTCTCTCCTCGTCTTCGTTCCCCCGGCGCGGTGTCCGAAAATCACCACGTTATCTATCTCGATCTAGTCAAAATATAACTATTGATTATACGTGTTTACGTCGAACTCGATGATCGATCGATCGCTCGTTCGATATATTCGCGCGTGGGTGATGCGAGATAACCGAAAAGATATTCCCACACGTGTGAATTTTTCTTCCTCGTTCTTTATTATTATACCAAATTACATGCTTCGGACTCGGATGAGAGTGCCTATAGGGTGTCTCGTAGATATTAGGTCGCAGGTGACTGGGAGCGTATGCAACGGATAACGATCGACGAGAGGAGACGAAAGAAGTATCCGTGCCGCGTCCAAACGGGAACGGACGCTGGTCGAGTCGGAAAACGGCGAGGATTATACGAAGATTACTTCTTCCACGTTGGAGAACGAATCTGGTCTCGGAAAAGGGGTTTGGCGGTGAGAGGTCGAGGAAATTGAATCGGCATCGAACGAATAAACGAGCAGTTGTCGATTACGATCGAAACGTATTCGACGCTAGGAATCAAAGACAGCTGTCGGAAATTTGTGCCAGAGGGGGAAATAAATAATAGATGAGGTCGGAAAAAAAGAGGTTGAAATACATGCCCAGCAGATAGGCGTTGGGGAAATGACGAGAATGAAGACGAAAAGGGGGAACGTACGGGGGGAAAATAGCGAGGCACGCGAAAAACATTTTCGGCACCAGAGTCGAAAGCTCGAGGGCAGGAAGCACGCGAGACCGGAAATGGAGCCAAAACGGCGAAAATCGGCATGAAATCGGTATGAAATCGGTATGAAATCGGCATAAAATCGGTGGTTAAAAAACGTAGGAAAAATAGGGGAATATAAGGGGCGTGAGGAGAATCGAGGAGACGAGGAATTAGAGCTTTGCGAGGAGCGATGATTGGAATTGGGTCGATTTTCGTAGTTTTAGGCTTCGCGGATTGGTGGGTTTGAGGAGAATCGAGCTTCGTGTTGGCTAGATCGTCGTGGACGGAGGTAACTAGGGGGAATTCGAGACACACCGTGTAGATTCGCGTCGGAGTTTCGGTAGAAGTGACCCGGTCGTGTCGTGTGCGTGATATTCGACCGCGATGGTTGTAACGTTTGGGGCGTGGATTTGAGATTGCGTTGGCCTTAAGGCCATCCGCGTCCGAAGTCGATGCGTGGTCGATTCCCTCTTTCCGAACGTGACACGTCACCGGTTGATGGATTGCCCGTTAGCCTGATCTTAATCGTTCGATCGATTAGTTTTAGATCGACTCATTTATTGCTCCGAAGAGTCGCCGATCATCTCGAGAAGAAATTATTCCCCTCGCCCCGATGAGCGAGGCGCGCTCGAGGGAGAAACCGAGATCCGGAGTTGGAAAAGGAGAAAGAAACGGAACGAAAAAACTCTTTGATTGCTACTTTCGGCCGAACTATATTACCGTACCGCCGGAATACCGGTCCGAGAGCGACGAAAAAAAATATGCATATCGCGAGAAAAAAAAGAAACCTACGCGCGAATCTATTCGGCCGATTTACGACTGTCGATCGTCGCGATAAAATCGCGAATTGGTCCCCAACGGCGAGGAGCAGTACGAAAAACAACGATTCGATAATCGATAATGGGATAGAATCGCTCGTCCAAATAATACAACGAGGCGTAGGAAATCGCGTACACAGGGGAAGGTCATCTATAACGATGCCCGTAAGGGATGAGAGCTATCTAAGGCATTTCGCAGAATTTAAATATATTTTGGTTACCCACTCCAACGCCCCGCAAGTTAGCGAGCACAATACCTATCAACCTGAAAGAATTGCTTTGTTACAACCAATTTTGTTAAGGGCTACTAAAAGACAACGTTCAACCATCAAACGTTGCAGAGATGTCACTGGAACGAAGAACAAACAGTTTGCTAAAAGTTGAAATCTTAGTATTTTTAACGTTACGTCGATCACGGTGAGAATAATCAAGGTACAAAAAACCTAGTTATATATAGTTATTCTTCGAATCATTGTAACATAAAGCAGCAATTTATTTCAAACCACCTAACACGACACTAGTGGGTAACATGATCCCAGGGACCGTTTTGCCCCGAATACAGAACCACCTAAAATATGACAAGATAACTCGACTGTTGCAATGACGGCTATGGGATGTGGTCGATTGCATCGTTGAATGACACTCAAACCATACAAACTTACCTACAACTCGATATCTAATAGAATGAATGTCAAATGTGCACGGAGAGAACAATTTGGATGTGGAAACCAAAGCTTTGGGTGTCACAACCAAATGTTCGGTGGGTACTACTAGCTGTGGAAAGAGCAACTATTCGTAGATAAAAATGGAACCTTTCCTGTGGATCCAGAACAAAAATTATGCCTGTATCATGACAAAGCTCTGGTTAACACTTCACAATTTGTTCTGCTTGCGTGTGCTTACCTGGCATCTAACACAGATATTTTTGTATTTTCTCTATAAAATTTCTCAGACTGCTCGCAACACCATGACACTTCGTGAAACAGTGCGTTCGTTTTACAGAAGGATCGTTTCACCTTTCAAGATCGTTAGATACAACTGTCTCTAGGGAAAAAGAAAAAATCTGTGAAAACGTGTGAGTGAGGAAAAAGAAAGAAGGAAAAAAATTATTTTCCGACGGTGAGAAGGAGAATAGGTGGGGAGCAAGTGATCCGATTGGAACAGGTCGACAAAAAAGTTGTGAAATAGTCGAAAAAATGGCACGTGAAGTCGAGGAATTAAGGAGAAGGAATGGAGTTGGAGCGGAGAATCGGTACGAGATCGGGAGATCGGTAGCTATTTGAAACGAGGGTGGAAAAGGATTGAGAAGAAGGGAGAGCGGCTGCGTATCTTTTCGAGTCGGGTCGTATCTGATTGATCTGGAGAAATGATCGGCCGCTGAAAAACAACAGAAGTCTTAAGTACAGGTGAGGCATATGCGGCGAGGCAGTTGATTGGCCGCGATAGAGTATATTATGCGTCGATATAATGACGGTTCTATGCGCGCTCAGGTGCATTAGCTTATCAGATGGTCAATGATTATTTAAGATGCGGCTATCAAACCTGATGGCTCCAACGTTAAACGATCCGGTTCTTCGTTGCTGCGCATCCGTTTCGAAATTATTATTCCCTCTCGAACGTGTTTCAGTTGACAGAAGCACCTGGACGCTTTTTGACGAATATATCGCCCGCCCATAACACGGGTTACAGGTGATGTTCGACGATTGAATAAATTACGGCAGAAAGCGCGATCCTGTTTCTCTCGTTTCCGCTTTCGAAGCAGCATCGAATTCTCCAAAGTCGAGCCAGGGAAGTATCGTTTCTCGGATAATACGAGGTAATATCGAATCGTACCAAGGTCGTTTATCGGAATCGTGAACTTTCGGCATTTCCGATCTCAGAGGCGCGAGCTTCATTTGTTTGGGCGATAATTTGGAGTTTTCGAAACGTGGCCCAGAGGAGTATTCGGCCCAACGGCGCGGCTTGGGCCTGCGACCGAGAGGACTCGTGCCCCGCATCGGAGATGAACGCTGCGGACGAGTTACTATTGCAATTTCGACGGACGAGATGATTCTACGACGTGAAACGACCTCGTTCCGGCACCGAGACGAGGTGAACCGGATCTCTCGATGTACGAGAAGCGTGGAACTCGAAATTTCCTCGCCCGGAACTGGACGTAGGATCGGTGTCGCGTGAGATAAGACGCGATATCGCGCACGACACGATGCACGCCCGGTATCCGATATCACGTACGAGACGCAGGTCTCGGTACCAAGCCGTCAGCGGAGCGTGGTACCGGGCCACTCGAAAACGGAGCATCCATCCTCTCCACGACCGCGGCTCGAGTCCCGGAGCCGCGAAATTTCACAGGACACCGGTGTCCCCGGCAATTCGCGCGACAGAATCACCTCGCCGGGGCGAAACCAGCCTCAAAAGTGCGCCAACACCCTCGAAAATCTGCCGGATCGCGAGTCGTTCCGTACAGGATTCGGGCAACGATCGACGGGGACCGGAAACCGCGGGCTGAATCGCCACGATCGCGGAGAATTCACCCCCCACGTAAATTCACGAATCGTCGTCCGCGACGTAGACTCGATTGTCGTCGCGAGCGTTCTGGAATACCGACGGAGTCCCGCTTCGACGGATGTATTCGTGAACGTTGCGATCCCAAAAAAGTTGGGAGGTCATGGATCAGCGGAAAATTGTGGATTCGAAGAGATTCCCGGTACCAGATTGCTGAAGAGCGGGAGGAGCAAGAAGCGGCGCTGCGCGCCATTAGTCGGCGAATGACCCTGAAGCTACGTGGTATCTTCAGCAGCTCCGATGCGTTCTGAAACTATGAATCTTTCATCGAAGACGTCCGTCGTCGTCGTCGCCGCCGCCGATATAGTCGCGATTGGATATCGGCGATATAGTAGCCGGCCGTAAAGATTTCTCGAATAGATTCGAGGCCGCGTGGCCGAGCGCGGGGCGAGGCGAACGCGGAGGCCGCTACCACTCGCGGTCCTTCGCTCCTCTCTCATCCATCACCGACGACCGACCGAAGCGTAGGAGGGCCAGACAGACTGGCTTACATATAAATTAACCACCATGCAGCGCCGGTCGAATCGATCCGATGCACCGAGCCAACGACGCGCATCGATTGTCTCGCTTCTCATCCTCTTCCTCGTCATCGTCGTTTTCTCCGCTGTCGATCGATGCTCCCCCGCCCCCTCGAATCTCCCCTCCATTCACCGCTCTCTTTCCTGTCGATTAATTTCGCCCCGATTTTATTTCACGCGAATTCGTCTTCGTCTTCTCCTCTGGAGTCGTCTTCAGCAAAAATTCATCCGCTTTTACGCCTCTCCAACCCTCTTTCTCCCCCTTTCTCACAAAACCAACAGAGCGCGTGCAAAATTGACGGAAATCCAATGTTTCCTGCTCCTTGGACGTGGAGATTCCACTACGATCGTTGATAAGACGTTCAACACGAGTGTCTCACCTGACTATCGACTAAATACGGCAAGTTCCACTGAAATTTGGTATGCAGCGCTTGTTGCACGTTTGATGTCGGATGCGTAATCAGCAATCTCAAAAACCCTTGCGAATCAAGATACATAAAAAAAAGTTGGCAGAAGAAATTGGTGATATAAGGGGTTGAGTTGGCTGAGGCTACGAATCACGGGCATTCGCTGTTATTCGTTTCGTCCGTATGAAAACCGTTCCCCCATTCAATCAGCAGCCGAAAATCGTCTGTCGCCGACGTCTTCTTCAACCGAGTCGACGCCTTTCCTCGCGAATTTGCTGAAACCTTGAATGTTGAAAGGTCGATCGGAAAAAAAATGAACTCGGTGTTGAAAGGTGGAAAAACGCGGAAGGTAATTAGGAAGGGCGATATAATCGCTGTGTAGAGCGCGCGAGCGCGAAAACAGAGGGAGGAAAGTTGCGGTGAGAGCGGAGAGGAGGAGGAGGAAAAAAAAGGTGTAATCGGAGTATTTATAGGTATTATGCAGCCTCGATGGAAAGCGAGTCTCGAGTTGAAGAACGAACTCGAAATAACTCGATCCGAGAGAAGTGAGAGGGAGAGAGAGAGAGAGAGAGAGAGAGAGAGAGAGAGAGAGAGAGAGAGAGAGAGAGAGAGAGAGAGAGAGAGAGAGAGAGAGAGAGAGAGAGAGAGAGAGAGAGAGAGAGAGAGAGAGAGAGAGAGAGAGAGAGAGAGAGAGAGAGAGAGAGAGAGGGAGAGAGGGAGAGAGGGAGGGAGAGAGAGAGAGAGAGAGAGGAGCTCGTACGTGTATGCACAATTCAGCATCAGGTGCAACGCGTGTCTCATCGCGATACGATCTCGGCTTGTGAATAAGCGAGGTCCGCGGCGTCGCGTGTCCCCGTATTCGCAGCGATCGAGCTCTTGGCTGGAAACGAAGCAAATCGCCGTAAATCGTGCGAACGGTGAAAAAATATAACGCCCACCGTGAAACGTTTCTCGATTCGCGATCCCTCCACCGTCGCCTCTTTTCGTTCTAATTACGCGCCGATAAGGATCGCGCGGAGGTATTCGATCGGGTGTGACACGCGGATGAAGAAGAGAACGACGATGTCATCCGCGCGGGCGAAGAGTTCGTGCTTTCGCGACAAATCGCCGGCGACAATCGACGAGAAATCGAGATCGGTTCTCGACGTCCCTCGAACGGGATGCCGAGCTGGTCAAATGAGAGCCACCGGCCGCTGCGAGGGAAGGGATCGGCGTCTTCGGACTCATTACGCGGATGACGTATCGTCCTCAAAAGGCGAAGCTGATTATTATTTACGCGCGACGCCCCGGCATAAATCGTCTCGAGGAATACTCCTTTGAAAAAGTGGGCGTACAACGCGGAGAGAGAGAGGAAGAAAGAGAGGGCGAGAGAGGGAGAGAGGGAGACTCGATTCTTACTTCTGGACGATCTTTCTACGCCCTTTACGCTCCGAGCGTCGTGAAATCATCTCGATGGCTTCTCGGCTTCCACGGATATCTCTCGTTACGTAGCTATCTTGCGGTGCTCCTTGTTTTCGAGCTTCCACAATCCGGGGCTCGTAGATCCACGACCTCGCGCCTAATATCGCGCCTGTCACGAGATACTCAACCACGCAGCTCGCTTCGTTTCCAACGATCCTCCGATTCTAGTCGGTACGTCAAAATCTAGCAGAACGTTCCTCTGTTAGCGCTGAAGCTACCGTAAAAATTTCCCCAAGCCGTGAAAAATGCATTGCAATTCAAAACAACTCTAATTTCACGTCCATTCTCATGAAGATTCGTTGACCCAATCATCGCAAATTTTTCTACCGTGTAACCTGAATTCTAAAAACCCAATTTTGCACAGTTTTATTTACACCCCCTTGCCTCTTTTACCGCCGCGCAAATTTTAATTTTCCATTTAAAAAAAAAGTTGATCCGCATTTGACCTTGAAACCAATCCAAACTGCGAATTATGGTTTCCCCCTCCAGATCCTGCAACTTTGGTTCGAATTTTTCCCCTCTACCTGGCGATGGCTCCACGATTACCGACTAGAAAGATTGAGATGGGAATCCTGAATATTAGTTATCATTACACGAGTATCTAGATTTTTTTCAAAGTCACTTTAGATGACCAGTATCGCTCAATTCAGATATGAGAAAAACGATGTATAGTAAAAAATGGAAATTTCATTTAAAAATCGAGTGATTACGAAGAGTTCACGATGATAAATTGGATTATTCAGAGGATATTCGTCTGATGAGAATTCTTCGGTCTGGTTGTTGTCCGATGAAGATTTGGTTCGTAGGCTCGTGACTTCTTATCCTTTCCCCTACCAACCCGTTCGTCCTCTGTATTCTGCCCTGATTGTAAGCCGAGGCGTTTCTGTTCACCGTCGTTTCGACTTCACGGATCTCGTATTTTCCTGTTCTCAGCTTTTGTTGGTTATTGGTCTCCGGGTGTGGATCGGCCCGGTGCGCGTCGAGGGTCCACGGATGACTTTAGCGATAAGATCTTCGGACCTTCTCCGCCGTATAAAGACGTACAGCTCGCCGCAGCTTTGGGCTCGGGTCGGTCGTAAACGGTTGCTTATGGAAATCGGTTAGGGTCACGTTGAAGGGTGGAATACCGGTCACAATATCGTAATAACGACGAAAACATAATCGTCACTCGACACCGACTTCGATTCCTTGTTAAACGTCAAACCGGCTCTCTCGCCAGCGGAGGGACGGAGAACTGCTCCTCGGGTTCTTTGACTGGGCGACGGCGACGACGAGGTTGCGGAGGACGACGAGAGAAAAAGAAACGTTGCGAGGATGAAATCCTCTCCGGCTCATTTTTTCCCTTCACCGCGAGGCGGCGAGGAAGAAAATAATGCCGATTTATCGTGAATGTCGTGCGTGACGTAAGAATTAAATCGCTCCGACGGAAGGATACGAAGTTGTAGAAGCCGGCGCGGAGTGTTCCAGCGCTCGGAATTTAAGTGGCGACGATACTTCGACGCCTGTATTTTACAATCGCTTTCAAAGCTCCGCCGGTCAAAAGCTGAGGCGAAAGCGGCGTATAATTCTGTAACGATGTGAATCCTGAATCGTGGAAATCTTGAAAGACGAGTGCCTCATGCTGGGAATCACAATATTTGACGAAGTCCGACGTTAACGATCTTCCACCGACGTCGATCGAGGCTATCTTTTCCTCCGATCTCCGATTTTTTTTCTCCATTTCTTTCTTTTTTTCAACACCATTTTTCAAACCCTTTCCTCGACGCGTACGATCGTTCGCTTGATTATAATCTCACAATATTTGGACCTTCTTTTTCAATACCGATCTCGCCCCGCTCGACGCGTTCAGATTTTTTATTGGGAGAACATTAAGATCGATTTTACGCCGAGAACGCGTACAAATACCGTTCTGCATTTTCGTAGCTATTTTATTTCACACCCTCGTCGATATACCCGAATTTTTCATACCGATTTTGTCCCAAAAAATTTCAATCTCCTCTCCTGTTCCCCGATTTCCGCGAGATATTCGTTTCTTTCGCGTTTTCTTACCGATATCGTGTTTTCTGCGAACCGATTTTTTCCGCTGCCGATTTCGAACAACTTTGTCTTACCGATTTTCATCTACTTTCATCGCGATTCTGCTGATCTCGGCTAGTTCTCACGATCCGGTGCGGAGTAGTCGAACTGCCGTTGAAGATCGGTAAAATTTAGAGCAAAATCGGCAACCGTCGATTCCGAAACGGAGTCGTGAATCGCACACCCGTTGACACGGATGATCATCAAGAAGCCGTGAAATCGGTTCGGTATTATCGCAAAAAATCTGTTATCGCGGAGTTAACCGATACTTACCGATTTAACGGCGTCGTAATTCTTTGAGAGCCGGCCGATACGTTCTAAGAAAGGAGATTGAACGGGTCGGTCGGAAGAAACGAGCCACAAGGGTAACAGATCAATTAAAACTCACCCGGGGAAAAATCGGTATTAACGATCGCGGCAAATTATGGCGAGGACATTCGTACGGCGATACCTCGCGCCCGCTGAGGAAGCCCAATCAGCCGAATCGCCCTGAGAATTGCCGAGGAACCGTTCCAAAAATAGAAAATCGGTTCGTTACTTCGCAAAAAATCCATACCGATTTATTTATTGCCTTCGTTTTCTCTCGTATTCCCCGATATTAGCTCCAACGCTCGCGAATCATGTGCGAGATCGATCGGCGACTGAGAATCGATACCGATTTTCGCGCGAATAAAATCCCATACCGATCTTCGTCAACCGATTTCCCGGCGATATCGCATTTTCGCCCGCCTGCTCGAACGTCGATGCCAATTCAGACGTCTGCGGTCGAAAGTACATACCGATCTTTGCTGGGAATGAAGACTTTTTTGCCGATCTCGCGTGTTCTCCCCGTTTTTGTCGTCGCGTTTCGTGCAACACGAGTCGTTTCTCTCATTTCAACTCTCCTCTTTCCATTCTCGCCGCGTCATCGGTCCAGGCTACATTGTCGCAATTATTTGGTAAGTCGGTCGTAAAGAGGCGCGCGTTATTACCGGCGGATCTCTTTGCCTTCCATCGTCCACGTTTTCGCCTCGCTCGGCGTCGGCTGCGCTCGCGGAGCAGGTGAATATTACGAATAAAGAATCGAGTCGTACTGCCAACGAGGAACTCGGGGCGTGGCTACATACGCATCGGGTTTCAGGCAACTCTCAAATAATACCACCGAACCAAACTAATTTACAATCAATCAGACGGATCTCGAACGAAATTGGCGTCCTCCGCAATCAATTAATCGATCTAACCAGTACGCACGAGAATTCTGAGCACGGCGATACAAAAACAAAAACAACACCAAAAAACGAACGCGATTCAGCTTCGTACCCTTCATAGACATCGTACATGCCTGCGCACATATCGACTGTCGGACGGATCGATCGTGATTCCAGCAAACAGGTGCCGCCACGCCTCTTTCACATTTCTCAAAATTAGATTTCCTCCACCCAAAACACAGTCCCCATTTCGTCTCGAAAAACCGCCGTGTGACCGTAAACAAAAGACCAACCTGCTGCTAAAAACCTGCGGAGAAGAACAATATCAGAATAGGAGAACAGCGAGGGAAACAAAACTTGAAAAAAGTGATCACTTTCCTTCTCACTGGATAGTTTCAGGGTATTTGACCGGTTTTACCGATTCCAAATTATATTCCAACTCCACGGCTATCACTCCTTAAAAATATTCCCAAAGGCTTACCGCGCGTTGAGTGGCACCTCGTTGTAGTAGGTACACCGCGACGCGTGTCCGACCCTTCCTGCTACACCTGTATCCTTCCCGACACTTCACCGGCTCTGGCTCATCGTTTTCCCACTCGAATCAGCGCCAGATTACCACATATCGACTACCAATAAACCGGAAAACATTGTACCAGGCAACGCGAATGCGAATGTCGAGATCTGCAAGAAAAAAAAACAGGACAGCGCGGTCAACCCTTCCAGTCACAGCAGGACACCAGTGTCCCACCTAGCCACTATCGCTCTTCAACGTTCCCTAGCAGTTTGCTATCGATTCCCCGCGGTTTTTCGAATCCTGCTCTGCCAAGAATCCAACAACTGTTCGATAAAATATTAATATTGCGTAACTATTCAAAGCAACTATTGCCAATAACTAATTAGCATCAAGGAAGGCAGAGTTTTTAGGATAAACTCGTGCCAAGACGGAGTAACAGCTGCTATTGGCTGAAAATTTGTCGAGGCGCTTTTTTTTACGTTTTCGTCGATCAACAAGAACAGATTTGAAGGGGGGTTTCCGTTGATTTGGAACCTGCTGCACGTTCCAGCGATGGGAGGGAGCAGAGGAGCGAAGAAGACACCGCGAGGTAACGCGACGAGGCAACCCTCGAAAGTAATAAATATTTCAACTCCGCCCAAAATATAAATTGACCGCTACCGGTGTGTGGTCTGGGCATGCTTTCTGCTCGCCGTTCAATGTTCACCGATGCTCCAGACACAGCGGAGCATATTAATCCGTGCTCTCCGCACCGTGCGCGAAACAGCAGTTGCATAGGTGCGTCCTTCTGCCGGCATCAGGCGCCGCGTACAGCTGAATTCCAGGATTCCGCGTTATTTCCGAGCAAGAAACGTTTTCTTCGAATCCTCTCGCAAAGAACTTACAGATTTTGACCCGCTCGATCCAAGTATAAGCTCCAATTTAACATATCAGCCCACAGTTTTTTCCACTACACCCTTAGGTGTACCTACAGGTTATAAAGTACTTGATACGAAAATAATACTGACACGATCACGTTATTTTTCCTAATATTTCATTGCTATTCCTGCTAAACGATGGGTTATTCTACTGCAGGCCTTTTTATACTTCGTTGGACCTTGCGCTAGTTGCTGTAGAGCCTGTTGCCTCCTCCAATTTGTCGAAAACGATCATTTCGTCGGGTAGTTTCTCGAAAAGAGATTCCAGCGCTCCACGTCGCCGACTAAGAGAAAAATCCGCACATATTCGAGTGCAAACTTGGCGTGAAGCCGTAAATACGAGATCTGTTAGCGCTCCAAAGTGGTTAGTCTCCAGTTCCAATGGCCACGACTACTCGATTGATTTGTATGCAAATCGTGGACAAATTATCGGGGAAAGCGGGATACGACTGACCCGTGGGACACGCTGGATCCTTGCGGCGAGATCGATCGGCTTTTTTCTCCTCTCGATCATCGATGTTCCCTCTTCGCTGCTCTTTCGCCTCGGGTATCTCGGAGCGAACCGTTATCCTCCGGCGAACGCGCGTCTTCCTATCGGCTCGAGATCCGTTCGCGACGTATTTCCCTCCGTCTCGCATAATTTTCCTCGTATTATTATTTGTACGCGGTTTCCACGCGAGAAATCTCTCTCTCTTTCTCTGGGCAGATTTACGTGTCAACGACGACTTGGACGGACGGCGCGTCGCAGCCGCAGCGAATGGCGCGCGCACAGGCATGATTTGTGATAATGATCGCATATTTTATTTACGGGCCATTTGTTCTCTTCCAATCACCTCTCTCCATCTCTTTTTCACGCTTTCGATCTCGCTGGCTCCCTATGATGATGTACAAATAAGCAGACGTTGAGTGGCTACTGGGACGTTAATCACGCGTCGCGCGAGTCTCGACGCCGCCTCGTCGCGAATCCATCCGCAACGACGTATCTTCCATTTTCCTAGCCACCAAAAATCTCCGTCTAGAAAATTACGGGGGTCGAAAAGGGTAATAAAAAAAAAACAAAAAAAAAACGTAAATTCTTCCTCCTTTCGAGTAGAGGAGCTAAAACTTGGTGACCGCTCGATTCGAGATCACAATTTCTGTTTTACCCTTTTCCACCAGCAGAGTGACGGTTATATCTGTTTATTCCCCCGGTCACCGCGTGCTGCATACACTTTTACGAGGTGAGACACCTGCTTCGTACGATTCTCCGAGAAATTGACGTCAAAGACTAGAAATACGGACCAACGATGGAAAAACGAACGTCGAGCTGAACTCTCGTACTATCAGATTTGTTGGTGGCAAAGGATAAATTTCGAGCGGTTTACGACCGCCTCTCCATTCATTCGCGTATTTTACATCACCGCCAAGAGCAGCGAGTTCTGATCTGCCGCCCGGAAAAAAAACCTCCGAGCACGAGAATAAAACTAAAAAAATCAGACCATTCTTCTCAATCGTATCTGCCTCATCTCATCGATAACAGTTCCAAATCCCGAATATTTTTGCTCCAGATTTAATATTTACGTTTACGACAATCGCCATTTTTGGTAATTTCCCAAATAAAATCGCGGCGATTGCGCTTTCGTGGGGAAAAAAGTCGTGAGCTAATTTAGTGGCAGACGTTTGCCCCGATCTCTGTTTTTGGCGACAGACAAAGCAGTTTTCTGTGAAACCAAAATTTGTTCTGCAATAAAAGTAAACAGTTTTCAGCGGGTCGGCTTTTGAGTCTGTGTAAATAGTTAATGAAATCATTGTAACAATGATCGATAAGGATAATAATACTAAAAATGAATTTCACGCTAGTTATTTTTCGTAGAAATAATATAGGAAGAAATAAAAAGGGAAAAATTTCGGAATATTTCATTGAATTTGAAATAATTTTTATTTATTTATTTATTTATTAAAATAAATTTTAAAAATTGGTGCCCGATAATTTGAAATCGTTTGTTGAAGCTGGCAGACGCGTCGAGGACAGAAAAATCCCTGAAACAAAGCACAATCGTCGAGAAAAATGTTGGCGTCGGTGAGCAAGTCAGATTTTTGGGGTGCTATGATTTTTTTTAATTCGCAATTATCGATGACCTTGAACGAGTCGAAACGATGGCGAAGAGTCGCTGCTAAATTTGAGGACGAGTCTGCGAGGTGAGAAACGAGGAGATCTTTCTCCCAAGTCGCGAGTTGCGTCACGAAGAGTTGTCCGAACATATGCTTCGCGGCTACCTGGTACAGCGGAGACCGAGATAACCGAGCGTTCTCACGTTACGAGATGGGAAAAAAATAAATAAATGCTAGAAAGAGACGAAAAAAAAGGGAGAAAAGGCAACGCGCGCGATTAAAGTGTAATAGACAATTTCCATCACTAGTATCAGATCTGTTCAATTGCCTAATTATGGCTCTTCGCGCCCTACCCAATATTTTAGAGGAAGGTGATAAAATCTCCTACCTCGATTCGAACCTCGGATTTCCAGATGAAACCACCGCGGCTCCCGCGAACTGATACATATATTACTCCGGGCTACCGGATTGAACGTCGAACCTCCGTTTCGTCTGTCAGGATGACCCGACGAATCGAGAGGATTGCCAACCGTTCAGATTCCATCTTCATCGTTGTACCGCGAGGTACGAGCTAAGAAGAAGCGGTTGGTCGAGAAACGTGAAAAAGTTCCAACCTGCTAACCAAAACAAGAAAACCCAATTTTTCCTCACTTTTTGGAGCTGCCATGCCGAAATTGCATTTTTACTATTTGTCGTGAGAATTTTCTGGCTAGATCAGGCGACAAATAGCAGTTTTCCACTTGAACGCGCGAGAAAATAAATCGTAAGGGATTTTTCTTTTAACTCGCCATCGATATCACATTTTTTTACACCTCCTCGACACTTTGTCGCTCGGAAACAATTTTTTTCCATTTTTTTTGTATGCAACACTATTCGGAAGACGATCTCGCATGTTGGCACTCGAAACCATTTGATTCGTCAGAAACAGTTGCTGGTTTTATAATTCTGAAATAGTTAAAAAAAAAAAAATTAATTTTTTCTACAGATAAAAAGTGTCGAGGATCTATGGCAAATGTTGGAGACGGTGAAAAGTTGAAAAAAATTGGCTGCGATCGAGGAAAATGGTGGGATTATTTGGAATTAAAGTGAAACAGCTGGAACGAGAAAGTAGAAAAAATCAAATTGAATAGAGGACGGGGGAATGAGGAGTGAAAGAAAAAAAAGCGAGCGGGAGATTACAGACATCTGGTCTAGGATTGATATCACGAAACTCGAATTTAATTGATAGTTACATGCTGTATATATAGATGAATATATATAGATGAATGTATGCAGATATCTGTGTGTGTATATATATGTATATCTGGACGGAATGACGAAATAGTCGGCGGTTTCGAGTGTGGTAATTAAGCTTTGTAGATCACTTTGAAAAAGGTTCGAAATCAATTGCCGATATATCTTTTTTTCCTACCTCGCCGCGCGAGATCGTTTCGTTCGACTGTTCGAGTTCCACGGATCACAGTTGTTACTTTCCAATTATACTTCTCACTCGAAATTGTCCCGCGTCAAAACCGTTCCCCGACGCGATAAAACTCCATTTCACCTCGCAATGTCCTCCGTTCAGCGAATTTCTACCTTTTTCGAAAAAAAAAATCGGAATTTTTTTTTTTCCCAAAAAATCGACGCCGTTTGCCCTAACGCGCAGCGACTCTACTCGCTGCAATTCGACGAGCGAATTCAGCTGATTGGGAAGCTCGTGAGATAATCGCGGTTCAAGGTCACCGAAAAATTCGGACAAGGACAGTCGATGCTGCGGGGACGCGAGATGCTCGCGCGTTTTAGGTCGCTCGTCTCGATGAGGGGACGAGATCAGGACGGGAGTCGGTGCTGGTGCTGAGAATCGCGACCCTTCGGGATCTCGTGGACCGTTACGCGAGGGTCTCGCGTACCTGGATCCCCGAACGTCTGGAGAGGCACGTGCCACCGGCGGACAGTTCTTCCAACGACTCCCGAGCCACATCTGCTCGTTCGGCCAACCTTTCCTCCTCTTGGATCCTGGCAGGATAAAGACCTCGCACACATTGATCGTCCCCGAAGAAGCAGCACGCGTCTCCTGTCACCCGACTTTCATTCGGATCGCTTCTCCGACGCTCGCTTTTCAATCTCCCCCCCAAATTTTCCTTTCACCTCTCGCCACTTTCCTGCTCCGAGCGGCTACTTTTTTTTTGCTCATTTGACTCCTCGCAGCCGTCTTTTCCACGCTGCTTCCTCCTCCGCGAGCTCGTTTTCTTTCAAGCTCCCTTTTTCCCCCCTTCTTCCGTTTATTCTCCCCCGTTTTCCCAAATTATTTCAACGATCTCGCATTTTTCAGAACATTTCTCCCTGCCCGTTGTATATACACATATATATATATATATATATATATATATATATATATATATATATATATATATATATATATATATATTGTTTACGATAACACCGGAAATTCTAGTGTTTTAATTAAACACGAGCGAATGATTTGTCTTAACACGTTTTCCGACTACTTCTTTCAGGTGTATGCTCGGTTCTCGGCGATTTTGAGAAGTCACCAGGCGCGCATTTTGGTCCCTTTCGAAAGAAGTTTTTACGCCTCTTTGGATTTTCTGCAAATCGACGTCGTTTTCGTGTCGATTCGTCGGTTTCTCACGAGTCGGATATCGCTGTTCCCCGAAATCCACGAGCGAAGAGGGATTAGACGAGGCTCGAAGCATCTTGATAATAACTCTTACCGCGTAAAGAATCTCCGAATAAACGTTTCCTAGTTGAAAAGCTCGAAAGATTCGAACATCTGTTCGGCGCTCGTTGAACCGCGAGAAAAATAACCAGGTATTTATTAAGTGTCGCGTAGACGGCGCGTACCCCGTGTTTTCGTGTAGTTAGCACAAAGCAGGACATTTTGCTACAAAGGGATTACAAACGACGCGCGTTCGTTCGACCCGCTGTTCGGTATCCACCGGCCGCTGTCCGCTCGTAAGTCACTTTAAAAATGACCGTGTCCAAATATTGGCCGAGGAGTCTCGGGGAGGGCTTCAAAACTCCTGTCACTGACAATGATATATCACCAGAAATAACCCACCGCTCGCCCATGCGCCACCTATAATCAAGGTTTCGAAAAAAAGCGAGGAAAAAAGAAAAAATAACGGGAGAGAACACAGCAAGAACGAAGAACGATACCAAAAATTCTAATTGCCGGGGACAAAAATGCAGTCGACGTCGGTGCATTCGGAGAGAGAAGATTTAGCAGCACCAGCAAACTTACGTTAGCTGAAATCGATTTGCTGATGGTGCCGATGATATTCAGCTGATACGACAAATTTTTCGCAATAGTAGCTAGTCTCCGTTTGTTCCATCTACTAACGAGCTTCGGCTGTAATGTTTATTGGAATTGGCAAATCCGTACGCGAGAACCCCGTGGGTGGTTCCGGTTACGGAATCACTCCAGACGGACGTGTCAAAATGGTGGTAAAAAGTTCGCCTTGTAAGATATAAGTTAGGAAATTGGCAGTAAGATGTTGATTGGATCAACGTATGGTGGGAATGAGTCACACGGTGGGAACAATTTAGCTTTGAGGTGTAATTCAGCGCAGATGGGGAAACTAAAGACGGATTAACGTACGAAAAATATGTGGGCATGATAGATGGCGCGTGGTTGTGCCAAGTTGAGCGATTTTGCGTGCGTAAAGCTACTTTGTGGGTAGATGAAATTATAACTTGTTTCGACAGTATAAAAGTTCGATTAAATTCTGCACGTTCTGTCAATCGAGTAGCACACCATCGGTTTATTTATCGTAGCTGGCATAGCTAACTATGTCGGCTAACTATTTTGGCTAACTATTTCGGCTAACTTTTTCGGCTAACTATTTCAGCTAATTTTTTCGGCGAACTATTTCAGCTAACTTTTTCGGCTAACTATATCAGCTAACTATTTCGGCTAACTATTTCGGCTAACTATATCGGCTAACTATTTCAGCTAACTATAGGCATACTGAACAACAGCTAGCTGAAACTAGTTGGTGGAAATAGCTAATAAAATTGCTGTCCATATAAATTGCAATTAAAATTAGATGGAATAGCTAAATCTTCGCTGTATCAGTTCACTCTTTTTCTCTGTGTAGGCTGGTGACGCCCAGTGCACGATTTTGGGTTCGGTCGGTTTTAACCTCGCTGACAATGCAATTCTCAACGGAATTGAACCATTCTGGTTTTAAAATATTCGCGAGGAAAACTATACCCGTCTTTTTTTTTATTTGGAATCAAAAAACAAAAATTGTCTGAACAAATTATTACAAAATTGAGAAATTGAAAAACAAGCATACAGCAATGGATTCTAGGAAAAAAGTCGTGATAAAAATCTCACTGCTGGTGTTTTTTTTTTTGACTTCTATTTTTGCTACTCTAATTATCAATTGTGCGAACAAAATTATTTAAATGATTCCTGACGTTTGGTGAACCGAAACCGAAATGAGCGCGACTCTCGAGAAGTACCAGTGCTTACGAGTATTTTACTAACAGAATGGCTTAAGGAGAGACGTACGCTCAGCATGGTTGAAAAAATCGATTTTTTGGTGCACTTTCTAGAAGTTTGAGTTTTCAGGCTGCGAATTGCCTGTCAGCGAGGATGAAATCCACTGAGTCCGAAATCGAACTCTGCTCGACGCGACGAAATGCGATTGAAAATTGTCGCGCAGTTTCGTTCGACGCGTTTGAGAGAAGTGAGCTATATTCGGAACTGCTGCACCGCGTCAAAAGCACGCGTCGCCGAGTCTCGTGGGTTTATCTCCTTATTGAAATTTATGCGCGAATTATACTTGCCATTTTCCGAGTTGATCGAAGATGAGATTGTCAACGAGAGCGGGCTGCGATTCCCAATTAAAATAGCGACTGCTTGCTCGATTTTTCCAAATGACGACAACTCTTGGCGCCACTACTCGTAATGATCCTGCACCCGTCTCGTCGCTCCGACAACTTTTCCTCACCACTCTCCGCGTTTTGCTGGAATAATTAAGCTGCTCGGCGAGATATAAATCTTTATCGAGTCTCGAGTTGTCATTTTTAATCGCCGTTCCGTTTCTCGTAAATTATCGCCTCGCGGGCATGGATTCAAAAAATAAATGCATGGAAATTTTTGATTTTCAAAAAAAAAAAAAAAAAAAAAATGTTACTGGGAAATAGCGGATCCAAAAACCTCTAAGCGTCCAGTTTTCCGAGCCGAGTAGTCGTTCTTCAGCGTGCCCAGTGGATGAAATAACCATCGAGCCGATAATCGGTCGATCGCTGCTTTTTGCATTTTTTATCAAAATGTACTTTGAGCGTGGATATTTCGGGAACGGAGGATCCAAAGTACGTCTTGTCACCACTCGTTGGACTCGTCTCGAGGAACACTACGCGACTGCGTGACGAAGTTTCAAGCTCGCGGGACAGTTTTTGGAAAAAATACAATTTGGATGACGTAACTCGTACATCGTAACTTATTATTTCGAGGCTCGCTGATTTCTTTCGAATCTTCCGTAGTGATTCCGAACCCTTCGTCGCACCTGCCGAGGGCGGCTGGCAATCCTGCGTGAAAGATGAGGGTAGCCAAGATAAAAGCGTGAAAGGGATTTGAAAAAATTGTGAATGAATCCAAGAAACAGATGATTCTCTGCGGAAGAAATGCATAGTCTCGAGCGGTGTAAATACAGGTATGTAAAATAAGAGGATCAGTAGATTCAAATGATTAGTTTTCCTCGAGATTAACGAGGTTCCGAGTTGCGCTTGAACGTGCGATGAAATTTTATCGGCATTACCAGAAAAATGTGGGAAACGTTCCTACGCGGAGGGATTTTTTCTCTATATACTTTTTTCGTCACCTTCTATCGCGATCACCGAGTATCCGGCTAATTGGACAATATTCGAGGACCGAGCATTCCTCTGTAACGTTTTATTTACATTTTCTCGAATTCGAATTTTGAGGAAACCAGTTTTCATGTTTACACGATCGTCGTTCGGCAATGTTTCACATTGCGCGTTCGAAATTTGTTACGCCATCGTTAAGAATCCGACAATAATTAAAACCGATCGACAATCGTGAAAGAAATCAATCGGCTCGGATTCCAAATTCCCCCGCTAACGATCCGTTTACCCGAACTTGATGAAAATCTCGCGCCGGAATCCTCGGCATTTTCGAAAGCTCGTTCCGACATCGTTAAAAATCATCGATTTATGTTCATACATTCACGCGAACATATCAAGATCTCCCCAAAATTGTCACTCGCCTCGAATCCCCGCGCAATTTCCGTCCAAAGTAAGATTTTTACCGATTTTTTACCAATTTTTTACCGATTTTTCACCGATTTTTTAACGATCTTTTACCAATTTTTTACTGATTTTTGTTGCCAATTTTTTCAACGATTTTTCACCGATTTTTTACCGATTTTTACCGATTTTTTACCGATTTTTTACCGATTTTTTACCGATGTCTCACCTCTGCGCGTGGTAAGTCGAATGTAAAATCCAATTCCACGGTAAAATGGCCGGTGAGATCGTTTTCCCTTCTGCCAACGGAGAGATCGGTACCTTTTTGTCCGCATTTTCCTCGGTATCGGGGAATCGAGCGTGGGAAGGTGCCCACGCGACTCCCATGCCGCGTCGCACGATTTGTTTATTTTGGTCTCCCTTTATTCCTGAAAGTAATCAACTAATTAATGGGGGCGGGACGGGGCAACTGGCCGCCGAGCGCTATAACGATAAACCTATCTAATGTCGGATGTCATTCTACTATTTTTACAGCGTCCTTCGTCTTCGACCCACAGCCTTTGCTCGCGGTCTAAGGACCGAGCGGTTAGTCGCGTTTATAGGTACAACTTCTGGTAAATACATCGTGTCCCGGTACTATGACAATTTATCGTGGTACGCGGTGGCTAACGAGCAGCCTAAACGATCCGAGATAAACGTCGTTCGACTAAGAATCGAGATATCACCGCTTCGAAACCTTCGAATACCGAGCCGAACAAAAACTCGTTGCGCCTTGTTAATAACAATAATGCTAATCGACGATAACGATCGCTTCCATCGAGAATCCATTTTCAAACGGGTGGAAAAAACCTCCAAAAACGAAGGAAGAGCAAAACTAGGATCGACGGTCGAAGAAGACGTGAAATTGGAAGAAAAAACGAAGTTTTTGGACAGATGGATAGAAGTAAGACGAAAAACATGGAAAATTATATTTCCGCGCGGATACGAAATGTAAATTATATTCATTCGAGGACAGAGAAACGAGGAAATGGGAGGTTTTTTGTTGGTCGGCGCAGCGAAAGGAGTCGCTGGAGTGTGCTCGACGAGCGTCGATGTTCTCCACTCTCGTCGCTTTTCGAACGGTCGCGAATATTCTCACACGTCTCGCGAATCAGTTCCATTCGCGTGCGTGCGAACACATGCGAGGCCTCTTATTTATAGGCCGAGCGGCGTTGAGGCACGACGCGCAGGTAGCATCGGTATAAAGTAGCTGATGGCAAAAGCTCGGTGGTCCCGGCATGTAAGGGCAATGATATCGATTCGTAAGACGCGGCGAGGTCCCATTAGCTATTAAGCGTATCGATATGCATATGAGTGCGTGGGTAAGATCCAATCACAGAAGCGTCGTGTAACCTCGGGAGATAATACGCGATCTGATTGGAAAGTATTTATAGAAAATCATTAAGATCGTCGAAGAAATGGCTCGTTGCGAGCAGCCGGTGTAAACTGTCGATGGGTTCATTTAAATGAAACGATTCATATCCGCGAACAGCCGACGAGAGTTCAGGGATCACCTGCGAGAGCCGTATAATAACTACGCTATCTGATAGGGCGCCAACGCGAGCTACCGCGACGCGACGTCCCGAGAAACGAGGAGGCGAGATCCGAGAGAGCTTTATTCTCGCGTTCGTTCCGCTTACGTTTACCTCGATCCGCATCGATAAAATCCTCCTCCCGGCACCGTTTTCCAGGACCTCATTTTTTCCTGGGACATGAAAACATGACGAAGATATGAGCAGGGGAATGCTCCAGATTTCATGTCACGAAAGCCGCAGGGTCGGCGGATAAAACCAATTTATAATCCTTCTTTATGGTTCATTACTCTCGTTTGGCCTTCTCGTTCGACTTCGAACGAGATGAACAGACTTCTTCATTTTTGTAAAGACACTATTATTGTATGGGCACAATTATTTTCAATATTTCAAATAGTATTTCCTCTTCCTACTCATCCAAAATTTTCGCCACACTACTCATCGTAATTGTAACTATAGTATACTCACAGTAACACTGCTCTCTTCGCTCGAGGTTAGACATTTATTAATTTTAATTTATTCGTGTTACTTATCTGATTTATACTTGTTTCCTCGCAAACTTATTTATTGTCACTAATTTCCAATGCTGCACCAAGCCCTCGTGCTTCCTGCTATAATTACTTTAATTTTCATTCGGTTTTCTTCCTTTTGGCTCCGCACGTATTTGTCTACTCGTTTCACCGATCCGCAATTCGTCCATCGTTTATTATAACACGTGTATATACTATACACATACTATTCCTCTTTGCCTCAAGGTCACCAAGGTATAAAAAAATCAATCAATCAATTTGAGTATTTTATGCGAGTCGCAGTAACGAGTAATAAAATGTTTGCAACATTTAACACAAACTTTGCGTTGACGACTTGTTTCACACAAAATTTCCCCGTATAAAAGGGAATTCCCAGGGTCAATTTGACCCCGTCCACTTTTTGACCGTCTCCAATTTCAAAACTAATAAAACTGTTGACTTAAAAAAATGTACAGGTATTGTTTGAATAACCTTGAACTACTTCTCCAGTCCTGGAAGTCCTTAACACACTTGAGAAATTCAGAAGAAAAAAATTCTAGGTATTAAAAAAAAGATAAGTCTCAAGAAATGATTGTATCACGTTTAATTTCTCGTACAGCCCTTTTTTCAAACGCCTGATTCCTATTTGCGGTCAGGGTTGGCTCAACACACTGGAATGTTGAATATTATACACGAAAATGTCAACACTGTGCACGAGGATGAAAAACATTTTAGTCTGTATTTAGATGTTTGTGCCTGTAGGAGTACAGCTTCCCAGCAACTGTCCCTGAAAAAGATGAAGAAATGAAAGCAACGGACGAATCGTTCAGCTATAGGTACAATTTTTTTCGTGCAACAGGGAAATTCAACGGACAGTTTTTGACGCGTATTTCGATTGGTGTGCTCGATTCGATAAAAAAAAATTGTTCGGTCGATGCGACGGCGGAGAGCAAGAGGAATGGAAAAATGGGGTGGAACGCGTGATAATTGCGTCGATCGCGAGCTGATTGATAACGTGGACTCAACGCTCGTGATAAATGAATTGTCAAAAAAGTAGGAGGCCAAACGTCGAGACGAAAGTGAGACAATTAGAGTTGACAAGTGTTGATACGTCTCAAGACCCGCTAACGATCTAATTTTAGGATAATTCCTTCGTCCGTAAAATCCGCGAACACAATCACCAGTCTCGAAGCATCGCTCAGTGTCGCGAGCTACATGACCCAATGCCGAGGGAACGGCTTTGTCTTCGATCTTTAGCCTCGAAGGGACTTTCGCGCTCGCCTAACGAAGATGTTCCCCGCAAAGGAACCAAAAAAGGGGGAGAAAAAAAAATGAGAGTCGGAGACCGGCAGTTTCGTTGCGTAAGGCAGATCCGTCCGATTTTCATCTCGATTCTCCGCTATTTTCATCGCGCGACATTGGAAAACGACGAAGCTTACGAAATTTGCGACGTCTGACGACGAGCATTCGGATTTTCGGCTTCGTTAACGACGTCGCGGGTAGAGCGATAGGATCGAGTCGAAAAAACACGTTTTTGTAGCCGCAGATCCTGTGATCCGCCCAGAAATGCCGAAGATCCGATCCAAATTCGTCCACGTCCCCGCGAAATTGGCGCGACGACGTTTCTGGCCCGTTAAAACTGTTGGGAGATGGAAATTTGGTAACAAAAAAAAACAAAAAACAATCGAATTTTGCACGTTCTACTTAGATCGCTATCGAAATTTTTCTGCGGCGAGATCGCGCGCTAAAATGAAATGAAATTGGCGGATGAAATTTCATGGCTGTCGTCTCGAGGAGACGGACGAGCGACACTTGCGAATCGGTGTGTCGCGAGGGCAAAGCAAGAGCGACGATATTCGAAGGGAGAAAAACGCGGGGGAGAACGAGCGAGCGAGGGGGAAAGAAGTCGCGCGAAAAGTTGTCGCGCTTGGGGAAATTTGGTGTCAGAAGTGTGGGATCGGCGCGGAGCGCCTCCGAGCGCCTCGCTTGGCGTCTAGAATACAGGCCGAACTACTATTCGCGATAATTTTATACGGTAGGTTTGGCAGATTTTTAATTGCGACACGACGCGATGGTGAGCGCGTGCTTTTAGCGGTTCAGCTGTCTATCATTAATTACATCCGTATCTCGTAACACTTTTATTAAATCTACGCGTTAATTATTCTCCTCGAACATATTTAAGGCTGACGATCCCGAAGGTGAATTCTCAGAAATTCACTCCGACCAGATACGCACCTTCCATTGAACGGCCGAAACTTTCTTCCGTTCTTCGATCTATCGTTTCCATCTCGATCCTCGTTTCCCTACCGAGTCGCGAACGGCGCGATCGTCGATCTCCCACGAATCAAATCGATAAAATTCAATTCCAAGGCAGAAGAAAAAAGTCCTCCGAATTCCAATAAATAAATAAATAAATAAATAAATGAATAAATGAATAAATAAGTAAATAAATAAATAAAAAGTTGAAAGTTGAAGAAAAGCTCCAACGACGTTTGGAGAGAAAAATGAAGTACAATGAGGATAATTGTGGAATAAATGGGAATGGAAATTGGAATGAAATTGTGATGGTCTCTGCGGATCTTCGGAAATCGTTTTCCATTCGCAACGCCGATGTTATTAGCGCAGATGGGCAGATCGGATAAGACTCGGCGTTCGCTCGGTTTAAATAAAGATGATAAATGCTCTCTACCCTCGCTCGAGCTGCTTCCAGATAACTATCGCCATTTCGAGCCGGGCTACTTAGCTATACGCGGTGTTCGGGAAAAATGTATCCCGATTCCATCGGGACTGTTGACCGGACGGGAATCAAGGATCGCGTAACTCACGGCAAATTACTCGAATAGTCGAATAATAAATCGGTACTGCCCGGTCGCGTGTACATCGAATAAACCCGCCGCACTTGCGGATCAAATTTGCTAACGGGATGCTGAAAAGTCGCGTAATTTCAGCGAGCTTTCACATTCCCTGCGAATCGCGAGCTTCTCGCGGGTACGTCGAGGATGAAGAGGACAGGGAAAAACGCGTCGCTTTTGGAGGAGAAAAGCGGAGAACGATGCTACGAAAGCTTTGGGGTGGAAAAACAGGGGAAAAGCTCTGGAAGGGGGAAAAATGACGGAATGTAAAGAAATTCGAAAAAGCTCGACGAGCTTTCCGAGCAGAATCAAATACACCGTAAGAGCGGAGGAAAAAAAATGGCCGTTTCGCCAGCAGAGGAAGGGAAGGAAGCCGTTGGCATCCGGTGGAAAGGCGCGCCGATCTCACGGGTCGATTTTCTGCGCGACGATCGAATTCTCCGGCGACGTGCGACGCCGACTTAACGGTGCTAAATTAGTTTTGGAAGGGAAAGGAAAATAAAAAAGGAACAATCCCACCGTCTCTATTCCACCCCGCATCTTTCTTTCCCCGAATAGCGTACCGAAATAATGACTGCAAAAGAAAAGCGTGAAATAATCGCGACAGACAATGTGAATTATTCGAGTTGGCGGTGTACGATGTGCTTTGGTCCTCCTCCTCCTCCTCCTCCTCCTCCTCCTCCTCCTCCTCTGCTCGGACGATTCTCGTCGCACAATCTCCTTCTGTCCGGCCACGGACTGAGAATAAAGCGCGGCGAGAAACAAAAGAATACGAAAAAGCGTAGAACCAAAATAAAAACGACGCGCCGACGACGAAGAAAAGTAGAACATTCCTCGTCTCGTCTCTCGAAGAAACAATAGCGCCAATTTTTTTCTCCACATTTCAAAAACGATTCGCTGACAAACTTTCGAAAATCGAGACGTTCAAAAAATATATAAATTCGTTTGTAGGTGCACATTTTTTTCGCTCCTTTGACCGAACATTACTCTGAACGCATGGAAAAGAATTCTCAGCAAAGATGATCTCCCAATTTCAATTCCGAGTATTCGCTAAATAAATTTGAAATTTTCCCATTTGATTACAATATAATTTTTTCTTCAATTATCTATAACTGCGCGGCATTTTACGTTATGCGATTGGTCTTGGGCGGAAATTGTAGAGAAATCTTCGCTCTTTGAAAGTGTCTATAGATGATTCACGTTCTGTGAACCGTGTGGCGGGTAAAAAATGTTAATAAACCACATGTTATAAATTTTCGTGTTTAATTGGATTTATCTCGGAAACTATGAGCTCTATGGTTTAGACTTTGGAAATCTTTTTTGTAGAAAACAAAATTTGCAATAAAAAAGTACCAATATAATTTTGCTATTAAGTCAGTGGTTTGCGAGAAAAAACGAAAAAACCACGAAATTTGGTGAAAAATTGACTTTAAGGTTTTTTATCGGAGACACGCGTGACAGAACGTGAATCAGCTGTGGGCACTTTTGAAGAGTAGATATTCCTCTACAATTTCCGCCCAGAACCAATCGGATAACGCGAAATGCGGGGAAGTTATAGATAATTGAAGGGGAAAAAAATTAAGATATACGTGTTAATCAAATGGGAAAATTTTAAATGCATTCAGCGAGTAATCAGAAGTGAAATGAGGAGCTGATTTTTGGTGAGAATTCTTTTTTTTCACTCTCAGAGTAATACTCCGTCAATGGAGCGAGAGAAAAGTGGAGGAGCGAATAAAAATGATCGATGTGGAAAGGGATAAAATGATACTATAGTTCCCTTCTGTTTAGTCGCCTCGTTTGAATAATTGCGTTTTGTTATTACCGACTGCTAATTTCGACGTGTTAATTGCTCGGGTGGATAATTATAAGGTGATAAAACAGTGTACAACGTCGTTAGCCGCGTAATTACGACGGGTACATACAATTTATCGTAACGACCGTGACACGAGTGCTTCTATTACGACGAATGTACGTCTCGCGTAAGCCTATATTTCGCACGATTTTGCCCTCGTCGTACTATAATGCACAACTTTGCGAGGGTCACGCTGTCATTACTTTCGTAGAGGCTCGTTCGATGATTGTCGCCTTGCTTTCGCCACCAGCGAGCCAATTTGCCTGTTAATTTACAACACGCGAGGATATCTCGGTCGCCGAGTCTTCTGCCATCTCTTCTGCAATTGTTGTAAAAAATGTAGAAACGGGAGTCGCGATTTTTTCGAGAAATTCGGTTCTATTTGACCCCGCGCACTTCTTGATCGTCTATAACTACTGGAATTTTCCAATCGAAAAAACGTGTAGCTATATTTTGAATAACCTTCAAGTGCTTTTTGGAAGAGCACTCAGACACACGAGAGTATTCGGAGGACTGGTTGTGTCCAGGAGGAACAATGAAGCTAGCTGTACGAATGGAGCATTGAAAAAAACGTGAAAAATAAGAAATCACATGTTTTTACAGCTATTTTTGGTATCGGAAAGAGCTCACGAAGATCATTTGCTACATGAGATTGGATTGGATTCGCCTCATTAATCGGACATCCAACGATAGCGAACCAATGAACCATCAAGAAAAGCTCAAATAGGTGCAGAAACTTCCGGACACTCGAACTTTCACGGGGAATACACGTCCTGGTAGGTTTTTCTGGCGATATGGGCATCTCCCTGCCACGTGGAAGCCATGGAAATTTGGTTTTCCCCATGACCTTGAAAATACACCATCAGACGAACGTTCCCATGAGAAATCGTTGATAACACAGTGTGCAATGAAAAAGTTTTTGGAATATTCCCACATGAAACGCAGATTGTGACTAGATCATTCTCAATCTAAACTCCAATTTGACATATCAAGCCACAAATTTCATTTCTAGAATATTTATACTGAAAATATTACTTTTTAATACCTTATGAATATAAGCATTCCTTTTGTATTCACCCTGCGAGGCGTTATTTATTCAACTGACTCTGATACCCCACCATATGGTAACTTCAAATTCGAATTCGAAGAGAGAAAAAAATACCACCGCGGATATTTTCTTTTGTCAAAGGTAAGTTACATCAATTCTTAATTAATTTTGATAGAATAATTTTTTCAAAAAATTCACATGTTCAATTGGATTTTGGTAATCACAGATTTTTATTCGGTGTATCTACTAATTGTTACCTGGTGCATTTTTCCGTACATAGTTTCAGATCACCTTCGGACTACTATTACACGCATCAGCACTTCGGTAAACCATGTTCACAAGCAAATTCTTTCCCAGACCTCTGTTATTATAAAAGTTGGGAATTCCGTGACTATTTCGATAACTCAACCCGATTGGAAGAAGCGCTCGCTTTTGTATCCTCGAAGAAACGGGACGAGGAGACACAGATTTGGAAAAGGCGTTGTGAAAGCTCGCGATGTAAACGTGAACGTGTCGCCCGATGCGCGAGGCCGATCGAGAAACCGGAGAACAATCCCTCGTCGGGGCGAGCACTCTCGTCGCGAGTCGTGGAAGAAAAGAAGCACCAGCCACAATACGATTACGGTGTGAGAACTCCTAAAAATAAAACGGTCTGTTTTGAGTCCACGAGTGCACGCATTAGCGGTAAGCCGACGCGACGTCTGCGCCCTGTCATCGTAAATCTTCGGAATAGGATTTTGATGATTTTTTGAATGATTCTTAAGCGTTTCGCCCCCCCCCCCCCCCCCCCGCCCCTCTCTGTCTCTCGCGCGTATTTCCTAGCCGAAGCATTCGATTGTCACGGCTCGGACGAGGAACCACCGACAATGCGCCGTCGTCTCCGTCTGCGCTTATTTTCCGCCGCAACCGAAGCCGAGCTTCCACTGTTGGGACAGTATTATGACTACGCTGGTAATTAATGCCTGGATTACATCTCCGAGTCTCGGCTATTCGTCGCGCGCTGATTCAAAGATGCGAATCACGAGGACGCCTTTGACCACGGTTTCTTCTATCGAGCCATTTTTACAGGCCAACGGGTGAACGATGACCCATCTGGAACCCCGTTAGAACGGCTACAAACAATCTTCCGGATCTCCGAAGAATTCTCATCGCTTATCACGAATAAAAATGTAGAAACGCAAATAATAGTAACGATAATAGTTTGAATATAAATAGCACATAGCCGATATATTTATTATTGATAACAAAAATATATTCTAATATTATAACGCTCTGAAGCTGATATAAATATTATAATTAGGTACAATTGATCAAATATTTTTAACCTATACTCAAGAATCCAACAAATGTATTACCTGGTAAATACAAACAAACAATGAATTTTCACCACAGGATTTTCTGAAAGCCACTTTAGGATATTAGTTTGATCATATAGAAGTATCATGTGTATTTTGGAACGTCATAATTTATCGATATACAGCTAATATTATTGGCTGAATGAAAATATGTAGAAAATCTGTTTATTTTTATTCTTCGTTTACTACATGATTAACTATTTGTTCACGCACTATTAGCGAGATGAACCTATTATTGAAATTATCAGAAACAGCGTATATCAAGTTATCTGTGCAAATCAATTGAAATGTAATATGTTTAATGAATATGTATTTGCTTTTTGTTTGTCGTTGATAGTGCAGTTGCAATGTTTTAAGAAATATTTTTCTTGTATTAATTGGGCATTAGAACGTTTTGAATAGAAAAGATTAAAAAAATGATAAGCATGAATAAATAAATTACAAGTAAATTGTAGATAAATAATGTTATAAATATGAATATCAGAGGATGAAAATGTGTAGATTATTACTATTGAAAATGGAAATTCGCAGGGGTGGCGGAAAATCGTGATATTTGATGGGGACGATGCGGAGGGAAATGACGGAGGAACGATGAAAAAGGGAAATCGATGGGGAGGTCTTGCGAGGAGTATCGATGGTGGCGATGGGAAAGGTGGGTTTTACGGGGTATCTTTCGGTTCGCGAAACGATTATGGTCGCGTTTAGTATTCGACGTTTGTCGTCGGTAGCGGACGTCTCGCGCACGTTTATTTTCACCTCGAGGCTACGACTCTCGTTGGAGTAACAAATTGCTGGACAAGTGACAAACCCGCGGGCAGAAATGAAAGCGTCGAGTGTCTTCGCGGTATCCGTAGCCGGGTGATGGGTGTCGGAGGAAAACGAGGCGACGTTACACGCCGAAAGCTCAACGAAACTTCATTGCCGCCCACGCCTCGCGCTCGCCGAGGACATCTCTGTCTAGAATCACGTCTAGAATCAACTCGCTACCGTGCTACGCGTAATTTTAGCACCAACGCATTATCCACGCTTGGCTTGCATCGCATTGGGCGTGCAACGCGCCCGTGCGAACGATACGCGACCAAATACCTACCGGGTCGGCGACGCGAGGCGTTTTCAAGAGCCTTGCGAGGAGATAGTTCCGCGGGGAAACCTCGCCGATTTCCCCGGCTACCAACGAGCGTCCGACGTGGAGAAGCTGTTTTTGCAAACTCTACGATTTACGGCCCATTTTTTTCAACGAGCAGAACATTTTTTTTCCCTCAAAATCTGTAAGTTTCACGAGAGATTGTACGAAGAAAAAAAATGTCATCGCGGATCTGTGTTATTTTTTGCGCGAGCGATTCGCGTCGTGCCAGAGACAGAAAAGCGAGTTTTTTTTTAAACTTCGTCTCGCGAATTAGAAATCGCGCGAGACGTAGTCGAGGATCGAAGATTTTTTCGCGAGGTAAAATTGCAGGCTGGTTGTCGTTATTCAGCTGGGGCGAAACAGCGGCCGGCCAGGAGCCAAGGTATTGCAGACACGTCTAACATGTCATAATCAGCTGGCAGAAGTTGCAGACGGCGCAACGCGCGGCCCATTAGCGGGACAACTCGTGTTTTGTTCGCCGTCTCTCTCTCTCGTCGCATCACCGTTGTTGCGGCCGTTTATTCATAAGACGCGAAACCCGCGACGTCGCGACGGGAACTGAATCTAATCGTGACACGGAACGAACTCGCGAAGAATTCGTCATTCAAGAAAATTTGACGACCCAGCGTTTGTCTACATAGGCGCGCGTCTGTCTAGCACGGGCGTCTCTCCCGCGAAAACAATAAGCTCGCGCCTGCGCGTGTACCTCCATTTTGTCACGGCGACGTCGACCGAAAGCTGATGAGACGACGAGAAGAATCTTATCTGAAGCGGGTTTTTCATTCCGCGAATGTAAAGACGAATATTTGCGTTTTTATCAACCCGGTTTTTTTTAACACTTTTTTTTTAAACACATTTTTAATATTTTTTTAATGAAAATGGCGAGCGCCATGACGTGACGCCGATTATGTTCCTCGAAACCCTCAATTTTTCAGCTAGGTACATCGATAAGTGAGGGACAGTTGCTCAGAAATCGTCCACATATGCTTCTACATAATTGTAATCATGTGTTGCGTGCGCGATGGATTTCTGCTTCTCGAAAGTAGTCTTCGTCCGTGTAGTCTGCGCGGTCCGATTGAAAGTACAATATCTCTGTGAAAAAAAAAGATACAGCGACGTTGAACCAATCAAATTGAAGCTAAAACGTTGTTCTTTCAGACTCGTTTCATACTTTGACTCTCACCCTGCTATTTCAATTCTCACGACACTTTGAAATTTTCGATTTTTTACCCAAAAAAATATTTTTTTATTCGAATGTCTCTAGCTTCGCCCCCGATCATCGATAACAACTTTCAGTCCAAGAAACTTGAAGTCTAAAGTCTTACGCTCACTTTGGTTCCCAGTTGATCCGTGTAGCTCAATTCTTCGCGAAGTTACGCGTCTTCGAACTGTACAATGTACTGTTTTTTTCTTCGACTCACCGGTTCACAAGACGCTCTTGTTCCGGTTTCTGCTCAAAAATGAAATTTTTAAAATTTTAACCGCAAAAATTTCAACCATTATTAAAACTACTTGTAAGATGGTAGTGGATGGGTCAGTGGAAACATAAAAAAATGAAGTTATACAGCTGTATTATTTAAAATGGAAATACGTTTCTCGTGCGAATGGCTGAGATTCTCCAGGTGCGAAATCCAGCTGCAATTCGCAGCTACGCGCAAAAATGTATCGCCATTGGCCTATTATTGTCCCATCGAAGAAATATGCGAGGCGGGAAAACGTTGAACATTTTCCATAAACGAGAATAGCTACGAGTAGAAGAGATTCAGTGGATTGATTGCAATTTCTGGGCAGCTTATTATCGTCGTTTGTTGCGTTCGAAGAGAATGTCGAGACGGCTCGCACTTACACGTGCACCTATCTCTCTCCATCTCTCGGTCCGAAGAAGAAGAAGAAGAAGAAGACGAGGAAGAAGAGGTAGAAGAAGAAGAAGAGGAAGAAGAAGAAGAAGAAGAAGAAGAAGGGGATATAAATAACCGAAGTCTATAAGATCTCGAAGGCTATGAATAGAGGGGGGGCTAAAGGAGGCCTGGCAACGAACCTCGAAACGGCATTGCGTGACACGGCGGAGCTGTCATCGGAACGCGAAATGCGTTTTCGTATCGTAGGCTGGCGGCGCGTTTATACCACTGGATAAGTATCGCGCGAACAAATGAAATCACTCCGAGAATCTCGTTAGGTTTACCGTGATATTACACGACAAGCCGAACTAAAACGATCGTCGGATCCTCGTGATCTATTTCCAAACGAGGAGCTGCTGCTGCTGCTGCTGCTGCTGCTGTGGCTGTTGGTGTTGCCGTTGCTGTTGCTGCCCATTCTCCTCCGTTTCTCAATGACCGGGGCGTGATTTTTCCATCGCGGTCGAGTCAGTCGAATCTGCGGGATCGGCGCTAAGCGTTCGGTTATGGGTCAGCCACTTGACGAGGAAGGTGGTCGTTATTTTAATAGCCAAGTTCCACAATACATTCGTTACGTTGGATCCGCTACGCCTATTTCCTCGGACATAACTGAACTAGTGTTTCTATAATTAATTCGACGATTACACGACCGATAGCTACTAATAATTCTGGCCTCGGGTCGCGACTGTCGCGAAAATATATCGACTCGGTTCGCTTCCTCTTTCGTCAGCATCCGATACCGGATGTGCCTCGTCGTTCGGGGTGAAAATACCGACTCTCGGAATTTCGGAACGACCATCTCTAATTCGAGACGTGTAATTCACGACCGGTTACACGACTAGAAACGTGAAATACCCGCTTCTCTTGCCCATCCCATACGTCAATTGCATTCCCCTATTCGCGCAAATTTACGAGTTGTATATAATTTTCTAGTAGAAACGGAGAACACTACCATTACGCGGCAGTAAAGGCTGCGATGTGCATAAACATTGGCTATTGAACGCGACTTTGCGGTACGACGAACCGGAGCAATTCGAACGGTGAATCGGAGACAGCGAACACGTACGAGTCCCACGAAGCGAACGTGAAGACTTCAATAGCAGACAATCAAAACCGACTCGTTTTTTGAACCAATAGCAATCTAGACTAACAACTTACGAATTCAATTTGAACTCTTTCTTCCTCTCAAACGTGTAGACCCTAAAACAAGTCATCCCACCAGTAGTGTTGTCAATAGTCTCCACGAGTAGTGCTGTCAATAGTCTCCACGAGTAGTGCTCCCCAATACTCTGCACCACTAGTACTACTAACAGTTTCCACCAGTGCTACCACCCAGTGAATATCTTCAATAGGTGAAGACAATAGTAAATAGTGATACCTGTTAACGATACCTGTTCGCTACTGAAAGGAGCAGTAGTTTTCAGTAGTTCAAATTGACTCAATAGTTTTATCCTCCACTACTGCAAAGATTAGGCGTCTCCAGTAGTTCCTTGT
This sequence comes from Arge pagana, assembly GCA_963969455.1. Classification (NCBI taxonomy): domain Eukaryota; kingdom Metazoa; phylum Arthropoda; class Insecta; order Hymenoptera; family Argidae; genus Arge; species Arge pagana. The sequence goes on from OZ018310.1 coordinate 1,761,061, forward strand.
GGCTCCACAGTCACGACTGACTCGACTATTGAATATCCACTCGAACTATTCGAATTTTCAAAGGAGTACTTGGTGCCTCACTAGTTTTGTCAGCTACCACCGAGAACCTGGCTAGTTTTTTTCATACGACGTAGCTGTTGGATATTGGAGAACACTGTTAAGCCACACGTTTTCTCGCTCGTTTTTAATTCCTTAAATTCTCAAGGTCGTTGGCAGACGGTTTACGCTTTTACGGAGTTTGAGCACTTTTTATGTAGAATCGAGAGCAAACGTCGATCCACGAAATGCCTCGAACCTGGAGATGTCCGTCCGAAACTCAAATGAGAAATTCGATTCCTGTCGACGAGGATCTCGAGTGGCAGCGCGTGTAAGGGTATCCTGGATCGGATCGAAGACGAAATTGATTCGGATCTGGATGAAGCCGATGTCGTATCGATACGGTTGATGGCTCCATCCGCGCGGATAGGAACGAACGGTGATTACCGAACGTTTCTAAAATGATGTTATTCGGTGGGAATAATTCTTTGGTGAGCGTCGAAATCTTCGGCGATACCTCCGCTCGATAAATTTCAAAGTTTAACGCTTAATTTCTAACCTCGCGCGGTTGGCCGTGCGCTCCGGCAGGTATATTTATGGTTCTCCGAGTGAAATTTCGTCGAGTAAACACCGGGCTTTACGGTGTTACCATTCGACGCGGCAACCTCCGTCAGGCGCGCGTCCATGCTACGCGTTGCGTCGAGGCGAACGAACGAAGAGCTCCTCGATACGATGGTCATACGCGCACAGTTCCGCCCACGAGCGAGGTTGTCCTACTCGAAAGAATTCGACTCGTCGTCGTCGCCGAGACGCGGCGGCGTATCCTCGCGGTGCCGTGGTACCGCGATCGGTTCTCCTGGTAGCGGCGGACTCGTCGCGCTGCCGAGTCTCGGACCCTGCGAATATACTCGCGGGACGCGCGTGGTATTATCGTTTTATTACAGGGTGTCGGGCAACGAGTTTGTTAAGATTGCTGAGAGATTGCGCGAGATTGCAGCGCGCTTGAAAAATGACGGGACAGTTTGTCTTAAAAACGATATACGAGTGATACTCGCTGATGAATTACTCGCCAACTTGTTTGTATCGGACTACCGTATAATAAATCCTCGCGATAAATGACGCCCGTGTTTCGAGGCGGGTGCTGAAAAATATACCGAGGAGTTTCGTCTACCTCGCAGCCTTTGGACGCGAGTCGCGTAGGTGAGCCGAGAGATAATATACCAACTCGATATCGAATGTGGGATGCGTGGAAAATTATTGCCGACAAACTCTCGCGCGAATGATATCTCCATTGTCTTTCGCTAAATTAATAGTTCCGCGCGGTGACAACGGACATGAATTTATTAACGCGCCAGCTACGGTTGTGATATACGCGATACCGACGATGATACGCCGTCGTGAGAAGTGAAAACGTTGCCTCGACTCACCGCCTGATATCATAATCGAAACGCGCAATTACGACGCTCTGAAAATGATCAACACAAAAATAGCGTTACTTCGCCACACTCGGTGTGCAGTAACAAGATCACGCAAAACAGTGATAGAGCAACATTTAGAAAGTGTCGAGGTGATTCTTTTTTTTTACAGGTTGTCTCCGTGTTCTCGGTGTTTTTGGATCAACAGCTTTCGTGTAGGTAGAAATTCGAAATTCACCAGGTGACCATTCTATTCGGAGACTCTTCTGATCTGTCGCGTGGAAAATTATTTTGTTACGATAATTATTGTTCATCACAACCAATTATTAGTCGTTGACGAAACGAGTTTTTAAAAAATTAACGAACCCTCCTCAAGTGGCCACGACACAAAATATTTTATTCAGCGTACAAAAATACAATATACAAAAATCTGAACTCGTAGGAGTAGAGGATTCAAAATTGAAAGGATCAAGCATGTGTAGAAGCGTTGGATTTATCGTGTCTGATCGCTCCGATTTTTTCAATTCCTCGACGATGCGGGGAATGTGAAAGAGTCGAGTCACTCTGATAACGAGAATCGCGGTGATCCGTCGTGAAAGTTGTTGATCGTGAATCCCGACTACTTTGTTAGCGATGCCCACCCAAGGTTTTCGTATGTAGTCCGAGAAAAGTGCACCGGTTGATCGTTAATTACCTACGGGAGATATCATTATTTTTTCGAGCGATTCATTGCGTAGTGTCCCTAATACCGCGATGAATGACACGAGGATACGAGCAACAGGTTGTTGCCCGTGACACTGTAATTAAATTCGGCTTATCCTTGGTCGGTGGTAAACGAAGATGTGATTAGGTGTAGCAGTGGATTTGGGTAATATTTTTCCGCAATTTTCGGCCGCGAGCCGAGTCTGAACTATCGTTGCCGAAGATTCGGCAGTTCTACTCCAAGGTCGTGGATTTTTTCCCGGAAAGGAGACGGGAAACAAGTCGGAGCGATCTGAGTAAGAGGTGAAAGTTCGCTCGGAGTGTGTAGATAATTATAATTTCTCCGTGTCACGCGTGGATCCGGAGTTATGGACGAGGCTGGAGGCAGGTGAACCTGCTTCGCAGCTTCTTCGGCACTTCTACCGCCGATTGTCTATTGAAAATAACTTAATGCTGTTAAGAAACGAGGAGTGAGAATTCCATCCGTGACGGAAATGGCCGAACGGTCGGTGGGACTTAGAGTCTATTCACGACTTAATCCTTGTCCCATTGAGCCCAGTGGCGCCCGAACCATAGTCACCGGTCAATCCTTGAAAACGACCGGTGGTACCTCGACTCGGAATCGGTTCTGCGCCAAGACGTTGCTTTTCATCCTGTAAAGAGGCCTCGGCTCTCGAGTAGCAGAATGTGAAAGCAGAAATAAATAAGTAGGGGGGGGGGGGGGGGGGGGGGGGAGGAAGAAAAAAACAGTTAGCTATTGGACAGCAGTTCCGAGAGGCGATGCTGGATAATCCCTTCGCGCGTATCAAGTAGTCCCATAATGCCCGTCATTAAAGATCTGTGGCCAATCTCTGGCTCTGTGGCTCGGAATCCCACGTGGCGTGGCGGAGGCTTGGAAAGAAATTCGCTCGATCCGCGCTGCGCCCATTGTAATTATCATGGTTGTATGGTAGCGAGCGCGAATCCGGGGCAAGGATGAAAGAGGGCCTCCGCGAGAGTCGATCTCGAGATGACACCTGATGAAACGAAACGATGCAGCCGAGGAGGAGCGACGGGCCAGCTGAGGAATCGACTCGAGCCGTTATTCCGTCCATCCCTCTCAATTATTCTCACGTAAGAGACCAAACGGTACGCGAGGGGAACGAGTTTTCGTCCGTCCGGGAGTACGGCGGGCCGATTGTGGGAACCGTGGTCATGGCCTCCGCCGCCACCGCCGCCGCCGCCGCAGCACGGTTAATATTTCACAACAAACGTTACGTAACGCCGCTGTGAAATTCCGAAATGGAGAAATATGGGGTGAAATTATCTGGCTACGCTCTGAAATGTGGAAGAGTAGGACGCTCGACGCTTGCCACGTGAAATGATTTAATTCCTGGACTTCAACGACCCTGACAACGTGAAGGATGGGGGCCACTCGAACTACGAGATGACCTAGCTCGGGTCAAGGAGCGTAGGAAGGTGTCTTGTTAACAAGACACCGCAAGAGCGACCGCGCAGCCGGCAACCGACCGATCCCACCGCTTACACCACCAGCCTTCGGTGTAGCCACTCGCGCAACCTTACGCGAAAATCAACACGCTTCTCTGCTATGCATCTCTCAGCCGAGGCACCATCGAGCAAACTCATCCTCTGGATTTCAAGCTCGCGAGTGGGGTCTGGGTTGAGTTGGGCTGGGTCGGGCCTCGTCTTGGCGTTGTCTTTCAGCGTAGCGCTTCTATCGCCCTCTTCCTCTCGAACATCAATACCCGTGGGACGAATTTTTGTTCTCTTCCTCGACATACTTGGAGTAAACTCGTATATTTTCTCGTTCTGCTTAGAACGAGACTAAGTCTTTCTTGTTCGAGCCCGAACCAATTTTTTCTGAAGCTCAGAAGCTCGTCGCATCATCGCTGCTCCGGCGAAGTACGACCAAACGTGAGTATATTTTGACTGCGAAAATGAGAACAAGGAGTTTTTTCCCCCAGACTTCAAGGCACTCGAAGACCCTGAGTTGAAGACGTTTTAGACACTTTGACAATATTGATAGATTTTTGTAAAACATTGATGTAGCCAGATTTACTCACTTCATCGGTGTCTCCATTTTTGCCATGACTTCAGGATTGTGAGGCAAAGTCAGTTGACTGTTGGCATACGATAGTCATTTCTTTGTAGCTGAATCAAGGAACAGCAGCATAGTCGTGTCAATTACCTGGGGATTGGAGACAAAGTTTCGTTTTTTGGTGTTCGCGTCTGCGCAAAAATCACGACGTGATCGATGCGTCTTTACGTATAGCCTCTCAAGTCCGTGAGAGTATTTTTGTTCGGATGCAGAGTTCTTTGGCAGTGTATCGTCGTCGAGCGGAGAGATCCAGAAGAAGAGAGATAGGCTTGTTTAGTTTTGGGTAAACATGAACACCGTTGGCTGCTATCAGCGGAAGATCTTCTTGCCCACACCTCGTTTGACGGATAGACACAAGCCAAGGGAACGTTACGACTAGGTTGTCTGGGAATAAAACCTGGCAGCAGAAAAGTCACTGACAATCGTGACTCGAGAGTGTGAAGCTATTATTATCAGGCTTGGCTATTAGGCCTGCGGAAAATGGCCAAGATACTTGACACGGGGTACTGGAGAGGTTGGAAGGTCGAAGGCTAATCTCGGTATATGCCCGTGATGAAAAGTTGCGGAGTCTCATTTGAAGAGGCATATTCCAAAAATGGAACTCATCTTCGTAATGAATCGCTCTTAATGATGCGCGCAGCGTACCTCTCGACGACAATAACTGAGGCTCCCTCCGTGACAAAATTCCGGCTTCCCACGAGCAAAAGTCCACGGGGAGAAGTGAAGAATCGACTTCTGGCTAGGAGTTGGAATTCGACCGGGGTAACGAATTTTATGTACCTATCGAAGAGCGTGCATCGATTCGGAGGAGGAAATCGGAACGGGGATATAAATTGAGCGGAGGACGAGTGAATTAGTTTCGGAAGGGATTTTATTGTCACCTACGCGAAGTCGATCACCTACGCTCTTGCGCGCACCTACGATTCGGTCGGATAATCCGTGGGCAAAGATCTCCGTGCTTTCTGATTTATTCGGTGAATCGAATGCGATAAAATGTTATTCTTTACCTAGTCGATAAATTATCCGAACGCAATCTGTAATTTACTGTACGAGGGGGATCTCAACGCGCGTCGGTTTCATTGCTCGCGTAATAAGATACCGCAGGCAAATGAGGCCCACGTGGATAACGAGCCTCGAAGTCACCTTCATCAAGTAAACTAATATTACCAACAGCTAACAAAACAATCTACGGACGAAGAATCATCCGCGCTACAAAAGTGTCGGAGAGCTCTTACCCCTTCGGTACTCGCGGCTTCTACTCGCATGGTGGCTTGGGTCACTATGACCCACGCGAGTACCGAAGTTCCGTTGAACTCTGCTAGCAATCGCTCCTTCCAGTCGACGTTTCCCACTGAAAAAAACGTCGAAGGACTCAGCTCCAAGACTGCCACACATTTCTGCCCAAAGACCCATCCTCGGCTACTCCAATGACGGAGAGGTAGAAATGAGCAGCGGAAGAAATTCGTTTCGTTTGCCCGTGACTTGGGAATGACAGCAGCCGAACAAGAAATTGGGAAACGTGGACAAATGCCACAACTGAGAACCTCCAGGATTCTCAGAATCTCGCGTCTGTGTCGGCAGGACGCGATTCAGCGTTCAGCACGATCGGGTCACTCAGTTTCAGGACAGGAAAAATGGCGGCTGGCGAAGAATCGGTGTGCTGGTTCCACAGCGTAAACTGCTTTCTTTCTTTCTCTCTTCGTGGATCCATTCACCTCGCGTGCGAGTAAATTCCTGGAGCCCGAGGCTTCTCATGCAGCGAGTAGCCTCATCCGTGATATATCTTTGATGGACGTATCGAATCGGCAGCATTGTCGAAACATATCAAATGATAATCGATAGAGGTCGTCGTTTGTCTGAACTCTCTAGGCGTGGGAGACGGCTCAATCTCGTGGTCGACGTTCCTCTGGCGTCGCGTCGTATGTTCGGTAACGTTATTCGGTAATTAATTCCCAATCGCCATTGATTGACACTAGTGGGATTTCACGGCGAGGTTGCCGATGGGACAGCGTTTGAAAGCCGCGTGGGTGAGATGGAACCCGGCTAATACGACGTAGATAACGATTTTCCCTCGAGTCGCAACAGCGTAAAGGCAATTAATTGAACGGTTAATAAACTGCTAATTAACAACAACGACATAGTTCTTGTCCCGACATTTCGGAACCCGTCATCCGAGACGATTCACGATTGGTACAGGTACCTACCTTTCACGACTCTCGTAACTTCCAGGAGATCGTTACGTAATGGACTCGAGAAGGGACTTTGATCGGTGATAACGGTCCGATACAACTCCAACTCCGAATCTCCCGCAACGTTCGTACGGCAGGAGCGATGCACTCTGGTGGGCTGTCTCGTTGGATTTCGAGAACAACTGACAATGAGAACGGATGAATGCACGATGAAGACTCTTCAATGCTCTTCGTCAGAATCAATGAAATGCCGGACCTCACCGCGGACTCACCTCCGGGTGTGAAAGCGATTCTATCGATCATCGCGTGCTCCGATCGTCTTTTCAAATAATAACGAGAGCCGAACGCTCGGCAGTCATGAATTAGCAGACTACCGAAACTAGTCTGCTACTACTCCTCTAGGACTATCAGGACTTGAGTCGATCATTAGCATTAGTCCTCTACTAGTCTATTAGGACCACCAGACTAGAGTCTCCTATTAGTCGACTAAGACGAGTATGCTACCAGACTAGAGTCTGCCGTTAGTCTACTAAGACTGGGTCTGCTACTAGTCCAGTAGGACTATCAGGACTACAGTCTTCTGGAACTAGTTTGCTACTAGTCTATTAGGACTACGAGGACTAGAGTCTGCTATGTCTACTAAGACTAGTCTACTACCAGTCTATTAGGACCACTGGACTAGAGTCTACCATTATTCTAGTAGGACTAGCCTGTTAGTAGTCTATTAGGACTACCAGGAATGGACTCTGCCATTAGTTTACTAGGAGTAGTTTGCTTACTAGTCTGTCCTCTCACGTTTCGCACGGCGTTTGCGTTAATCGTCAACCGTCTTTCGCATCGCAGTTGACTCGTAAGACATCGCCACCTTGCTTAATGCTATGAATTTCGCACGAACTATAATATACAAGACAACAACTTCCTCGCTGCTTCTGCTATCACTCGATGCATCATTTGTTCGAGTGTTTCTGGTGTCATCCGATGCATTATGTATTGCTCTCCCGTACGTTATCATTAGTATACATCGAGTTTATCCCAAGACGCAACACTGTTGCATCCCGCCTCGACTAATCTCGCGTTGCTTCCAGATTCTACTGGACCCTATCGCCGTCTGTTTCCTAAGTCATTCGAGGTACCTACCACGTATTTGCTTTCTCATACGATAACGCTCAAATGTCTCACGTTTATTCCATCCCATGAATTTTGTATCGAACCAGCCTATGCTGAGAGATTATATGAAAGATCTGACTTCTCCTTACCGCGATGCCTTCTGCGCTCCGCGTTGCTTGACGCATCCCGTATTCGCTGCCGTACACTTCGCCATTTGTATATCACGTTTAGTTCGAGCTTTGAATCTTGCACCGACTGCATTACGAATCTATATCCCGTTGAATGGGACTGCATTATACCGCTTACCGTTCCTAGTGTTATTGGATGCGTTCCGTCCTTCCCCGGTGTACATCGGCAGGACACAGGTGAATTTTAGATTCTGGATCTTGTATCCATCTGTCCACTCGCGCTTCAGCAGCTGCAACAAAATGGTAGCGGAAATATTAACGAGCTATCTATGGTTTACGAGGCTTGAACTTTCAAGGGAATAAAAGTCCGAGAGAGGAAACAATATATTTTCCTGTAGGCCCTTGAAATGAACTATGCTTCGTCGTACGATGCTGACGTGTCTCTTGACGGGTGATCAACTCTAGAGCTAAATATTTTTACATCGCAGCTTTTTTCTCTCCATTTTTCAGAGGTGAAGGTCAGGAAGGTCAAACTAGGAATCTAGTAGGACTGGCAATAATTTCCTTCGATGTCCTCCGGCTTTGCTGACTCGGTTGCTCCTTCTTGTTCGTCTTCCGACGAAGCTCGTTGCTGTAACGTCAAAGGAGTGGTACCACCCCTTTTAACCTACGAGACCTCGTTGTATACTCATTTCCTGGAAGGGCTCTCGTCCCGGATAATATCATGGGTGTTCTAAGCTTCCGATATTAACATTGGCCTCGGTGTACCGCGCTGCTGCTGCTGCTGCTGCTGCTGGTCTTCGCGTCGTTTACGAGGCCTCAGCGTCGTCCGAGTCTTCGAATTCGAAATTGTCTGTTCGATGCTTCATCTCGGTTCTGCTGTGTCCGCTCTCCTTTCAGACACGCCCCGAGTAACGGCTTCCGTAAATTGCTGCGCGCTCCTCTCTCGTTTAATGATTTTAGTGACGAGCATTCGAGTACAAACAAATGAGTCTCGAGAGGACTTCTCCGGATGACTCAAGGAAACGACTCGAACCAAAGGATTTCGAAGCGAAAATAGCTACATGATCGTCGTTGATTCGTCGAGGGGGGGAATGATTTTTCGCTTTGGTTACGAATCTATTATCCTCGCGCCACATTTCACGGGTATTCAAATGTATCCACCAACCATTCAATCAGCACGATAAGAAGAATGATAATCAATCATCAATTTTAAGCTAAAAAAGCTGAGGGTGTGTTTTCTTAATATTCTCTGATTAATATGCATACCAGCGATACTATTCCGGTTAAACGAATTCCGAGAATTTGTAACGAAGCAGACACGCACGTCCGCTTCGTCACGAACAGACACACGCCCGCTGCTCACCGAGCGACCGAACCACACACGCGCGCGGCTCACCGAGCCACCGCACCACACGCGCGCGGCTCACCGAGCCACCGGACCGACCAGTCCCGCCGGCCGCCGCTAGGTGGCTACGATCTGAAGGCAAGATTACCGCTCGACCGCCTTATCAACTACGGCGCGAGCCGTAGTCGACAGTTCTCCTGGCCGCCAGCCGACACGCTCAAAACCAAGAGAACTCAACGATCCGCGGGACGAGACCCCGGATCGCTAGGCGCGATCGCGATAAACCGAGAAGAGCTTCGCTCTCTCGCCGAACCGCACTAGGTCCGCATAACTTTTGTTAAAATATCCTCTTCGAGGATATTCCGACCAGAGCTAGTCTTAGCTAGTACCGTACCGATATAGATATATAGAACTAGACCTAAGTAACCGTAGAATAAGTAGTATTAGAGTAACACGCTGCTCTTTTGTGCAAATACCTTTTTATTTCTTTTCTTTGTATCAAATCTACAGAGCGGAACTATCTGGCCCTCCGACGACACCGCCGTCTAACACCGCCGCCAGCCGCACCTGAACGCCTTTTAAATAAACATTTATCCTTTCATTAAAATCACCGTGTCCGATTTAATTGCAACCCACATACCCCGGTGGGTTCCGAGTATCCGGCGGAGAGGGAAGAGACCCTCAGACCCGTTTACGACTACACCGGGTTTTTCCTAGCCCCACAATCCACCCGGTCTAGCCGAAACGTCACATGGCGCCCGAACAGGGACTGTGGGGAAAATATAAGTAGAGTCATATCTAACAAGTAGAAACCGCACAAGAGAGGAACGGATACCGAGTAGAATTAGGATTATCTTTTCACTTTCTCGCCGTTACAAGAATAAATCTCGATTTTTTTTTCTTCCTTTTCAATTGCCGCAGCTGCATTAGTTTTTTTTTCTCTTTTTATCTCAACTAGGTTAGCTTTTTTTTTTTTTTTTTTTCTCGCTCTTTTCTTTTTCATTTTGCATCCAACCAGACTAGTTTAGTTCTCATTATCTTCTCCGCGTAGAAGAAAGGTCTCTGGTCGTTTTGTTGTTTTGACCGCGCACACCCTCCGCGAAGCATGCCCACCTCGTGGGTCCAGAACCTGCGGAAGAACGAACTCCAGACACACCTGCAACTCGCCGAGCTAGATACCGAGGGCACCGTCGAAGAGCTACGAAATAGACTGCGCAGTTTCGTCAGGCACAACCCGGACCTCGAACTAGTACGCTCGTGGCGACACCAACCGACGATGCCAGACACCGACGAACGCACCGCCGGAGAACACATCTCTAGCATGCTACCACTGCTAGAAGCCTACCGCAACATGGACCAAATCAGGAAGTGGGGCGTCAAATTCGACGGCAAAGATCCATACGCGTTCCTCGAGCGCATCACAGAACTAAGAGAACAATATGGATTCAACGACTCCACGCTCCTCCGAGGCCTACCGGAGATCTTAAAAGACGACGCACTACTGTGGTACCGCAACAGGAGAGACTCCTGGGAGACATGGGGGGACTTCCTGCACAGCTTCCACGCATTCTACCTCCCAACGGCAACGGAGTGCAAACTCGACGACGAAATCGTCGAACGCAAACAGAGAGCCGGCGAAACAATCCGAGCGTTCGTCACCGCGCTCGAGACGCTAATTAGACGACGAAAGGGGTACAGCCTCGAGAAGAAACTCGACCGGCTATATAATAACCTGCGCCCCGAGTACCACCAGTCCATCCGGAGACGGGAGCTACAGAGCATAGATGACCTAATCCTGTTCGGGGAAGAACACGAGGAGGCACGGCGAAAACAGAACCGACCCGTAGCGAGAGCAACCACTACGGCACAATATGACACGGCCGTAGCAACATCAGCACCGTACTCCAGAGACGAGTGCTGCTGGCGCTGCAAGCAGCGAGGACACTCCCGGCTCAACTGCCGCCGACCCCCGAGGAAATTCTGCTCCTACTGCGGCACCGACGGCATCCTGACAAGAGATTGCGCGTGCACAAAGACGGGAAACGCCGACAGGGCCGGCACCACTATCGGCGCCCGGCCCGCCTACCGTTAGACAACCGACCGTTCACCACGGCTCATATCGCCGACACAAGTGCACACGCACTAATAGACACAGGATCGGTGGCCTCATATGTAAACGCAGAGACGGCACAACACTGCCGACAAAGGGGATGGAGGCAACAAGAGGAAGAAGTCACGGCCAGAATGGCCAACGGCAACGCCGCGGACATCACCAGGAGTATCACCGGCACAGTAACCATACGCGGACGAACGGTCGCACACTCCTTTCTGATAATGCCGACACTGAAACACCAGATGATCCTAGGGATGGACACCCTCACAAAAATAGGCCTGCAACTAACACTAGACGGCCGACCCATCCTAACCAGCAACACCGGAGAACCCCAGGAAACCTGCGCCACCGAGCACCCCACCGGACTACGGGAAAAATCTCCGGACGAGGAACAACGCCTCGAGCGGTTCCTGCAAACCGAGCTCCGCAAATTCGCCAGAATACACGGGGTGACACCGCTAGCCGAACATAAAATAAGACTCACGACCGACACACCCACCAGACAGAGATACCAGCCGCGCAATCCGAACGTGCAACAGATAATTAATACGGAAGTGGACAAAATGCTACGGGAGAAAATTATCGAGCCATCCACCAGCCCGTGGAGCTCCCCCGTGGTCATAGTACAGAAAAAAGACGGAAAACCTCGGTTCTGCGTAGATTACCGCAAGGTGAACAAGGTATCCGAACGAGACGCATACCCACTGCCACAAGTAAATGCAACACTAGACAAACTCAGGGGAGCCCGCTACCTGTCAACCATCGACCTGAAGAACGGGTACTGGCAAGTTCCCATGGCCGCGGAAAGCCGACCGATCACCGCATTTACCGTCCCCGGCAGAGGACTATTCCAGTTCCGGGTCATGCCGTTCGGGCTACACTCATCACCCGCAACGTTCCAGAGATTGCTAGACCGAGTAATTGGCCCGGAACTCGAACCATTCGCCTTCGCATATCTGGACGATATCGTAGTAGCCAGCACCACCTTCGCCGACCACCTGAGACACCTCGCAACAGTGTTCGAGAGACTGAGGAACGCCCGGCTAAGAATGAACCAGGAGAAGTGTAAATTCTGCGTACAGAGCCTCAAATACCTCGGGCACATCGTAGACAAAAACGGAATCCACACCGACCCAGAAAAGACCAAGGCGATCACTCAGATGACCGCCCCGCACGACCGCCGAACACTCCGCAGATTCCTAGGACTGGTATCGTGGTACCGACGCTTCATCCCCGAGGCCTCCACAGTGACCGCCCCACTAAACGACTTACTGGGGAAATCAACCAGATGGCGCTGGGACGACACACACCAGGAGGCGTTCGAACGGCTAAAAACCCTGCTGACATCAACACCCATACTAGCCTGCCCAGACTTCAGTAAAACGTTTGTCCTACAAACCGACGCCAGCAATACGGGCATCGCGGCCGTATTAACTCAACAACACGACGGGGCAGAACGGGTAATAGCCTATGTAAGCCGGACCCTCAGCAAAGCAGAACGGAACTACACCGTAACTGAGAAGGAATGCCTGGCGATAGTCTGGGGCGTCAGAAAACTCAGAGGGTACCTGGAAGGCTACAGGTTCGAGATCATCACCGACCACCAGGCGTTAACATGGCTACAAAAGATCGACAACCCATCCGGACGACTAGCCAGATGGGCCCTGGAACTGCAACAATACGAATTCACAGTGCAGTACCGCAAAGGGGCGGAAAACACGGTAGCCGACGCACTCTCGCGCCAGAACCCCGAGGTAGCCACGATAGAAGACACGTGCCGGTGGTACAAAAAGACCGTCCAGGAGGTAACCAGCAGGCCAGGCGAACACCCGGATTACAAAATATCCGGAGGCCAACTTTACCGAAAGATACTAGACCGCCTCGACTTCAACGAGGAATCCACGGAGGAACAATGGAAACAGTGCGTACCACGAAGCCTCCGGGAGAAAATCCTACGCGAGCAACACGACGAGCCGACCGCCGGACATCTCGGCATTGCCAAGACCATCGCCCGACTCGCCCGCCGCTACTACTGGCCGGGAATGTTCCGAGACGCAGCAACGTATGTCCGAAACTGCCGGAACTGCCAACGCTACAAGGTAGCACAACAGGCCCCCGCAGGCCTCCTACACGCAACACCCACCGAAGACCCATGGCAAACCGTAACGACCGACCTGATCGGACCACTACCAAGGTCCAAAGCAGGAAATACCTTCCTACTGGTGAGTCAGGACAAATTTACGAAATGGGTGGAACTCAAGGCATTAAGCACCGCGACCGCCCCTAAAATAACAAGGGCAATACAAGAAATCATACTACGACACGGCGCACCAGAAACAATCATAAGCGACAACGGCAAACAGTTCACCAGCAGGGAATTCGAAGACATGCTCCGACAATACGGAATACAGCACCGAAAGACCCCGCCGTACACCCCGCAATGCAACCCCGTCGAACGCACGAACCGGGTGATCAAAACGATGATCGCGCAATACACCGGGGACAACCAAAAGAACTGGGACCGACTGCTACCCGAGCTGGCTTTCGCCTACAATACCGCCACCCACGAAAGCACCGGATTCTCGCCCGCCTACCTCAACCACGGCCGGGAACTAAATCCACCAAACCTGACCAGGTCACACACCAGGAGCCAAGGGACGACGGAAGACCTCGTGCAGAGGATACAAGACGCGTGCGAATTAGCACGCATATGCCAGGCCCAGGCATTCCAAAAACAAGAGAAGTACTACAACTTACGACGCCGACCGTGGCAACCAAAAGTCGGACAGAAGGTAATGAGACGCACGCATTACCTGTCCAACAAAGTACGACACGAGAACGCCAAACTAAGGCCAAAATACGACGGACCACACACAGTGTGCAACCGAGTATCACCGGTAATATTTGACCTACGAACGTCAAGGGGGAAAAACATCCCACACATACACGTACGGGACATGAAACCGTGGCATGAAGAACCAGAGCTAACCGCCGCCGAAACACCCGGACCAAGACCAGGGCAGAACAGTCCACGTACGGCCGCGCCGTACGTAACAACCGCAGCCATGGCAGACGGACGTACAAGCAACAGAACAAGAGTATTTGTACCAACAGCAAAACCGCCAACAGCTGAGGCCCCGGGTCAACCGCGCCGAGCACCGGCACACCCGACACCACCAACACCGCCACCCGGATCCAGACCGGCCGCGAGAAGACAGACAGAGCACGAGGTGCTGGCCATCGATGCCCCGGCAACGCTCCGCCGCCGACCAGCCCGAACCAGAGGCCCACGACAGCAGAGGCCGGGATACTCAACAGGAGCACCCCCGCCAACAACCAGACCGCTCCGCAGCTACGAGCTCCCAGACGGCGGAGAAGTCTCCATCCCCGTGGGGACCCGTAAGTGGAGGCTACGACGCCACAACTACTCCAGGAGCCTCCGCTTCGACCGTGCAGGCAACCTCACATACGTGGGACCTAAAGTACGGTAAGCGCACACGCTCCCGGAGGAGGAGGGGGGTGTAACGAAGCAGACACGCACGTCCGCTTCGTCACGAACAGACACACGCCCGCTGCTCACCGAGCGACCGAACCACACACGCGCGCGGCTCACCGAGCCACCGCACCACACGCGCGCGGCTCACCGAGCCACCGGACCGACCAGTCCCGCCGGCCGCCGCTAGGTGGCTACGATCTGAAGGCAAGATTACCGCTCGACCGCCTTATCAACTACGGCGCGAGCCGTAGTCGACAGTTCTCCTGGCCGCCAGCCGACACGCTCAAAACCAAGAGAACTCAACGATCCGCGGGACGAGACCCCGGATCGCTAGGCGCGATCGCGATAAACCGAGAAGAGCTTCGCTCTCTCGCCGAACCGCACTAGGTCCGCATAACTTTTGTTAAAATATCCTCTTCGAGGATATTCCGACCAGAGCTAGTCTTAGCTAGTACCGTACCGATATAGATATATAGAACTAGACCTAAGTAACCGTAGAATAAGTAGTATTAGAGTAACACGCTGCTCTTTTGTGCAAATACCTTTTTATTTCTTTTCTTTGTATCAAATCTACAGAGCGGAACTATCTGGCCCTCCGACGACACCGCCGTCTAACACCGCCGCCAGCCGCACCTGAACGCCTTTTAAATAAACATTTATCCTTTCATTAAAATCACCGTGTCCGATTTAATTGCAACCCACATACCCCGGTGGGTTCCGAGTATCCGGCGGAGAGGGAAGAGACCCTCAGACCCGTTTACGACTACACCGGGTTTTTCCTAGCCCCACAATCCACCCGGTCTAGCCGAAACGTCACAAATTTCCGATTACGGTTCGATGAATGTTTGAGCAATTCGACGGCGCAGCGTAGAATATTCCCACACTTCTGAGGACCTCAGCGGAATATTTACGGAATTTCGGAAATAATTCGAGAATATTTGCGATTCCGCTAAAACATTGGGAAACCTGGTCGGAATATTCCTCAAATATTCATCAGCCAAATTACAGAAAATCTCCAAAATTTTCCATAAAATTTGTGAAAGCTTGTCGAATATTTAGGAAATTCAGTTTTGAGAGCACATCGGGAATATTTGGCAGGTCGATGCCGCAGATATCGGAGCAGATTTCAGTATGTTCGAGGAATATCGAAGCATTTCGAGGAATATTTATGCATACGTACGAGTATCGAGGGAATATTCACGAAGCATCAATGAATTTCGTGGAATATTGAGGACCACCCGTTCATCTTCGACGTATATTTTGTCAAATGTTCCTAACACGTGGGAATATTCTGAGCATGTTCGCGATTTCCCTGGAATATTTACCATATTCCAGGAATATTAAAAAAAAAACCTCGGGGTCAGAGCTTTTTCGGTCGAGTTTCCGCTCCCCTCGTACGTGGAAGGCGGGGGATTGGTGGAAGCAGACGTCCCGAGGTACTACCACCTACGTGATCACCTCGAAAGTGAACCTTCGATCGGAGAACCAACTCGTTTGCCGGCTAAAGAATGTCCGAATCTCGTATACTCGTACAATTTCTGTCTAACGGATAATTGACCTTAACTTAACCTCCGCTCGTTACATCGCGAAGACACTATCTATAGTCGTCAATACAAGCCTGGCTATATATCAGTCTAAGTTCGAGGCCCTTCGAGTCTCTCTCGGTGCGTCATGCGTTGGTGGGGCATGCACCATCGCCGTATTCATAATACCCGGCGCACTAACTGAATTCTATCCGAATTCTCTCCGAAGATTATAGATTCCCACGGTATTTAGTGGCAGCTTCTCGTGATAAATTACGAGACAAGTAAGATAGGTACCCGGAGATCGAAGCGACGATCGAACTGCACGCGGAGCTGGAAACCACTTCCGTGAAAGTGAACGCAGCGGGGGGTTGCGGGTACACGAAAGCGAACGCTGCGACAACCTTCGTTCGGTAGCAGGAATCACGGGAATCCCCCACTATCCTCGGATGCCCGATAATACTGGTACAGGTGGATTTATCACGGGCTATTTGTAATTAAAAAGTCATTTAAATGCTAATCCTTTCTTGTAATTAACCGGAGTTACATGCAGCTCGGGTCTCTTCCTTTCTTCGATTATCGTTACCCTCGCGATGCTCCTCTCCTCTCGTGGAACTTCTCCACGATTCTGCTCTCCCACTCCGCTCCCAACGACTCGCGATGCTCGTTCGATTTTTGGGCGGCAACCGGAAGCAAATATATATTGATTTAATTGGACAGCTACCTCAGATTATACGAGCTCCTGATCTAATAACTACTTTCTGATGACCGTTACTAATGCATTCCATATTTTCATTACCCACGGCTACTTAGGCACCTCGGCGTTTTCACCAGCTCTCAATCTCATTCGCACCTTCGCATCGGTTTCGTTGCTGGAAAAAACCCCGGAAACGAAAACGCCTCAACATTTTTTTTCCGGAAATTAATGCATCGCTGAAAAAACGTCTCGCGGTATCGATGCCGAAAGGGATGGGGGATTCAGAGTGTTCCTCGAAGACTGATGGCAGAGAATATTTTGGGGACTAATTTTAAACGAATATTTTTGAGGAATATTATTGGCGATGGTGAATATTTTCAGATGGTGCTGGAGAGACATTGTCTTCGGGATTTTTGTCAAACAACGAATTGTCCATGTAATTATCAATATTCAGGGGAAATACCTCGAACGAGTGTGGAATATTATCAGCAACTGATAAGATTATCAAGGTATATTTTTGAGGCATATTTTTGGGAGGAATATTTTTCGGGAAAGTGCCCTACTCGCGGGACGACGGTATGAGAGGACGCTGATATCTCCGGGTCGGATGGCGGGTGGGAAAATATTCGTGGGAAAAATATCACGACAACCGTAAGAATGGTTCTTGCGAAAGAGATGCTGATCATCGGAGACAGAGCTGGAAGCGCGCAATCGGCGAACAACGAAGCGTAGAACAAGCAAAAGAATTAATGCGAAGCCGGTGAGTAGAAGCGCAGTGGGTAGGTAGGTACCTATTTGCTCAGGTGGATTATCCGTAAGTCTTTAAGACGTGACTCGCACCGCGTGGCGGGAAGATGAAGATCCGTAAATAAGGCGCGTCACTTACCACAGATGATTTTTCTTCACCTCGCACGCGACAAAAACTGGATTTTTTCCCCGATTTAATCGAATCGTCAAAAAATATTCCAGGAATAAATATGCACCGCGTTTAATATTCCAGCAGTTTTCGACGAAAAACGATGGATCCAGGTCTGAAAATGCGTTATCTCATTTCTCCGCCGAACATATTTAACGGGAAGACGGAATAACGCGCCTGCGAAAAATGGAATCGAATATTTCCGAAATATACGTTTCGACATTTTAATATTGCAGCGATTTTGACAACCATTGTGGAGGTGTGGTTCCGTTTCGAAAGTTTCCCCCTCGACGTTGCAGCTTTTACGGTTATAAAATTGCACATCGGAGATAATATTCCACAAATAGACGTCCATCGCGCTTAATATTCCAGCACTTCTCGACGGGTATCGATCGTAGATGGTCCGAAGAATAAATAAAAGACACGAGCGAACAAGCAGGTGTACATGTTGATGAAATTAGCAATTAAATAACGGCGCAACCGTCCGCTCGTGATTTATCCACGCTTCATTACAATTAGCGAGCATTCATCGCTTTTCAACGAAACGAAAAGCTCCAGCTTCTCGCGTGATTGATTACCATTACGGGAGGATAACACAATCTATGGAACGAAAATTAATCGGTCGAATGATCAGAATCACCGCCCGGATTAACGCGCGAGCACGATTCTCGCAAACTTCGTCATCGAATTATTCCCAATCGATTGGGTCGATAAATTAGCGCTGGATAGTCAAATCCAGCGGAAACAAGCCAGACTCGCAGGACACGCCTATCACGTCCTGTTTTCCCTTCTCAAAAATCACAACCACATTCCACGACCAACCAAAGTTCAAGGTCATCCGGCGTAACGGCACGTTTTCGACGAATGCCACGCGAAAGAAATCATCGCACTACTTTTTTAATCGTAAAAACCTGCACGCTCGAGGGAAAGTCTCTGGCCTGCCCCAAAAAATCTATCCTCGCTTTTTTGCATTTTTGCTTTTCGGTGTTTTTCGGATTTCTAGACTACCAGTGAGCGTAGATGCATTGTCAGGTACTGTTTGGAATCGGCAAGGGTCGACTTCGATCGACTGCGCATAGTCCCGATGGCGTCCGATGGCCAGAACTCGTCAACAATGGCAAAAAGAGCTTTTTTAAGGGCTCGTAGCTTTTTTTAGACCCAAATCCAATTCCTCGTTCGAGAACACTTAATTTCCCGAATTTCCCAACTGCAATCAATAAAACCCCTTTTCCATTCATTCTCACTCGAGGAAACAAAATGATCGTACGAGCTGCGATCGCTCGCCGATCGTGTCCGCGACGACTCGGAAAATCTGGTAACAATTATCCGGAGATATAGTCGGTCTGTTGTCGGAGATATATTCGTCACGGTGGTTAGTTAGATATACACTCGTTCCTCGCGCAGGGACATGCAGCGGCCACGGAATGCGTCGGGCTAATGAAGCGTTAATTTATAATCAAATAAGTGACGTCGCTTGCCTATCGCTGCACGAGCAGTCGAAGCGTGGGCAGAAGCGAGGACTGCGTGTGGCTCTCGGAAGATCGCTCTTCGCTCGCGGACGCTCGGCGCTCGAAACGCTTCGTCGTCCGATGTCTCCGCGCCATCGAGAGGATGTCCTTTCTACGCCACGCCAACTTCCGCGCTTCTTCGCTTCTTCGTTTTCAAATTCACGCTCCCAACGAGAAGCACGAATCGTACGGAACACGATCGTTCGGATGTCGAGGACGACGAACCTCCGGGCCACTTTCGCCCGGAGGGTGAGAACCTCGGGACAAATGACACCGAGGCCTCGTTTATTATTATTATGAACCTTATTATTTATATGACCACCGCGAGTATCTATACTAGCGAGGAATAAAAAGGCGCGTAGGCGTCGCGACATGAACTAGCTCATGTGGCGTTGTCGTAGCGAACACAAAGCGATGCTCGAGCTGTGCGCCTCCATGAGAAAGTGTCTGCGAGCACGCCGAACCTGATGCTAGACAACCAACGCTGACTTTTCTGAAAAATACCTGTTCTCCCCAGCTTTTCCTATCATTTCACCGATTTCTACGCGATTTCCGTATCCTTAATCATTTTTGGGGGACAGCTAATGTTCTCCTGACTTTTTTCGCCTCAACGTACCCGCAATAGCGCTGTAAAATTGCAGATCAGTTTTTCCGGTCCGATTGATCAAAGTTTTGGAAGAATTAAAGAAGCAAGGTTTCTGTACGTAGGATAATTTTTTAAAAAGTGAAAGACTGGTTTTTCTCGATTTTCCTCACACCTCTGCATCTGTTACTTCTTTATTAAGAAAAAAAAGAATTTGAAGAGGAAAAAAATTTTGGTTTGCAAAATGTTGGAAGAGTCTTGTAGAGGATTTGTTCCAGTTCCCGAAACTATCCGCCAATTTGCTGTACGATCATTGGTCGCTGAGATATCCTTAATTAAAGACAATAAGGTCCTTTTTCATTGAAACTCGGATATCTCCGAGACAAATAGGTGTACAAAAATGTTCCAAGAGTCGAATTGAAGCTGGATAAACAGGCTATCAGCTGCATATGATGGCTCAGCTGTTCAAAAACATTCCCACCCCGTGGACTAAAAAAAAGGTTGATGAAAATTTTTGAAATTTTTCTCTCGCGATATTTCCTGGGATCACGCGCGAGCCAGGATTCCAAAACAAATTGGACTGCAACATCTCGAGATTAGAACCCTGCAGCTTCAAAATGCTCCTTCGAGATTTTCTATACGACAATGTTTCACCGAAATACAGCCTTTTAAAAATAAGGAAAAAAAATTGGCAATTTTTCTCGCTCCCTTAATTTTTGCTAGGAGTGTAAATGCATCCTTTTGCTATGAACAGGAAAATATTTAACGTATTGCTCTTCATTCTGATCACACGATAGCTACACGCACGCGAAATAGCACGATCATGGGTTTTTCTTGCACGATTAATGCGTGGACTCGAATCGTGCGCCACGTCAACTCGAGGAGGGTGGCAGGCGTATTTTTGGGAGGAAGTGATTTTCGATTTTTTTGCCAATAGATAAGAGATAAGTAAATCTACGTTCCAAATTTCGCATCTATGTCGTGCACAATTTTGCGGAAAAAAGGAATTTCCCCGGGAATATTAGCGAGGGAATTCGTTGTCGATGACGTTGGATCATCGATACGATTCTTCGCGTTCACGTCGTGAAGCTGCCTCCGCGTTTCGTTTTGGAAAAGTGAGGGAGCCTGGGTAAATACTCGGAGGATGCGACGGAGCGTTCCACGTGGTCGCAACGGTACCCAACGTCGAGGTGGACGGAGGTTAGGTGTATCTACCTGTCGGAGGCCCCTCCCAGCTCACCTGTAGTGAAAAAGGGTCAATAGCACGCGAGGCCTAGATTCGGGACGAAAAAGTTTCGGCAGCGGCGCTCGCGGCGAAGGATGCGAGAGTCGGTCAAAAATTGGTCCGTCGCCGAGCGACCGGCGATATCTCATCTCGGAGAAAAACGTAACGATCCGACGAAAACTAAACGAAGATGGTGTTATTTTCATTTTTCATTTGTCTCGTTCGTTTTGTTTCTCGTATTTATTCGTTGCTCCCGCTTTTCCGAGAACGTCGAAAGCTGGGCGAAAAGCGTAGCGGGGAGGAGCAAAGATCGGAAAAACGATCCGTTTGTTCGCGCTTCCTCGAAGGATGACGGGGAAAAAATTGATCATTTCGGAGAATTTCGTTGGTTCCGCGGCGGAGAGACGAGCTAATTGAGATGGTCGTTGAATTGGTTCCCGTAAAAAATTCCATTTAATTGATTCTCGAGGTGTAATCGAACGGCGGTGGGGATTCGGTCGTAAATATTGCCTCGCTACTTTCCTCCGCTAGATTATATATTTATTTGACAGAAGGGGCACCGCAACTTTGCTTCCGGCGGCTTCTATTATACCAATTGACTTCGACTTAGCCCTGGGGAGTTTGTCATTACGTACGAAACCATTAAGCGACGCGCGCGATACGATTTTAAATTTGAACGCGCGCTGTCGCGTTGCCGCGCCGCGCCGCCCGTCGAGACGCGTATCGAGAGCCCAGAGCTAAATTCGACCGGCGCACAAATACCGCCGCCGCTGCCGCCAATAACGAGGCTAACTGTATTTTACACATTAATTACCTCTAATAACTGACACTCGGTCGAGCCACGGAGCGCCGATTTCAGCTCCTGATTTCACATTTACGAACTCCCGATGGCGCGAATTTCGCTAAAATCGGAAAACAACTTCTAGACTAAAATTTCGACGAACCGTTTTTTTTTTTTTTCGTCAGAGAGATCTGGAAATTGCGGTGTTTGCGAGGATTCAGATTCGAGGTGAACGCGACGCGATGGAAGTGGTGGGCAACGCGCGACAGAGCCGCCGAGAAGCTTCAAAAACGACCGACAATACAGATGCACTGAAACTTTTTGAAAACAGTGCCACACTGCTCGCAAATTTTGCTTGAGAGGCGCTGTAGCCGAATGACCTTGAACGTCACCTGTAGAGAGGATTTTCGAGTACCTACAGATTTTTGGTTTGGGGTCAAAATCTAATTTGGCAGTCGGCTACTTCGAGATGATCGAAATACAATGAGATTTAGCTGAAGGATTTCAAAAAAGTCTACGACGATGCCGCGTGACGAATGGAGGTTGCAGTTTTTAGACAAATTCCTTCGCAGATGTGGAGAACATTAGTCAAAGTTAGTCGCGATCCGACGAGGGCGCAAAAACAGACGTAGACAAGAGTCACGTCTTAGAAACATGCGGATTTCGACTAGATAGTTCCAAATATAAACTCCATTTCAGCATAGGAGGACACATTTTTTTTAACTTGCACAGAATATTCAATACAGACATAATACCAAAATAGTCATATTAGTTTGTGAACATTTTCTTTCGTGACAGATACGTTGTATCGAGTTATAATGAGGCAGACACGTTATTCTATCTTTATTTTAATAGAATAGTTTTAAAAAAAATTGAATTCAAGGTTTTATTTCAGGAATCATGGACTGTTGTTTCGCGCGGTGTATTACTTGCGTACACACAGTATTGGACACAGTATAACCAACACTCGAGTATATATAAAGAATGTCCCAATTTTTTTTTCCCGAAAACTTCACGTCAGTCTTGGAAAATTGGAGAAGCTACGAGCCTTTTATTCATTACAGTTTACCTACGCGTACATCTGTCGCAGGACTTTAAACACGTCTTCCTCGCAAGGACTTTTTCAGAATTGATGAGCACCATATCTCGAAAACGACTGCTTCACATTATGCAGACATTTTTCGCGCATCGAAATTTCGAGTTTCTGCGATGCATACTGTTTTTGGCATCGAGGAGAATAGAGGGTTTTCGTCTCCGAAATTTCGACGAATTTTAGGGATTTTTTACACAATTTTTTGCACAATTCACCGTATCTCCGTCGTTTACGAATATTTCCCAGCCAAAAAACCGTAGGACATACTCGGAATGATATCCTTTGTCGTGAGAAAAAATGATACGAGATCCTGCACCCCTTTCCAAGAGAAAAAAATTACAATAACGCTGGCCACGAAGTAGGTGTAAATCCTTAAGGAGCACGTCGGTCCTGGCGATAGGGTCGAGATCCGCTAACGAAATTATTGCTATTCTCAGCTAACGACATCGATTACTTCCGTGACCAGAGCATCGATCGCGAAAGATAGAATCTGTTGGAAGCAAGTGTCCTTGTCCTCGGTGCGATAGGCGGCGCAATTAGTTTGGACCGAGCTTAGCATGGGACTCGGCGCCGTTACGGCGTTACGTCACGTTTCGTAATCCCCAGCTACCGTTACTCTTCTCTTTAAAACGTATCGAAAGTTGAAATTACAGGTGGGGAGGGAGAAAAGGAGACGTACGAGCTCCCCGCGACGACGATTCCACGCACGTGCGTAGATCTAACGACGAAGTCGATCGGAGCCGGAGCCGAGAAACGGTAGGCACGGAGGGAACATCTGGCCGAAAGGTAAATCGCATTCTGCGCCCCCCTCCCCCTTCCCCCATACATCCGCGAGGTGTACGTACGCGGGAACGATATGGTAAACCAGCCGAACACGCGAGAAACAATAACCATAAATCTCAACGAAACTGATTATCAAGGCTACTCGCCTCTCCATTGGCGGATAATCACGGTGCCCCGTTCATTCAAGTGTTACTAATACTAGGAACGCACGAGATATTTCACAGCTCCTTCGCCATATATCTCTTCCTCCGCGATCCACGAGCTCTTCGTCCCGCGATCTAGATCTCCGTTTTCGTATTCGCGGTGACGTTTGCGCGCGACCAAGTTTGCTGCGGTAGCCAAAAAGCTCGTCGCTTTTTTGCGAACAGTCTATCTGACTGTCGTAGATCGTTGAGTAGGCTCGTTCTAGAGGTATCGATTTTTTTTTTATTTGCTGTATGATTTTTTTTTTAATTTCTCCATTTTTTATACTTTGCTCATCCGAATCTTGTGCTCATCGCCGCTGGACCAACGTACTCGAGAGCGCCGACTCGTTACGCCATTCTCGTCGCGGTGAGGGAATTTTTTCACTTTTAATTCGCTCTCTCCGACGCGTCTTCATCGGAGATGTTATGATTATTGCTGTTGGTGTGATTATTATCAGAGATAATCGAGTGTTTCGATATCGTTGCCAACGCCGTTCTCGGTGCGCGCTGTTCGAATTGGAGTGGCGCGATTAAAAGGTAGCCGTTGAAAATCTGTCAATTTCAAAATCGAGGCTGACTCATCGTTGGCTTAGAAAATGTTTATCCTACGAACATTCGAAATTATAGGTATCCTGCGTCGCTGAGAAACGCGCGAGACGAAGGCTGAGCGCCGTGGTGTTGAAAGATGTAATGATTCGTCGAAAATACGGTGCCTACCAACTTTGCTCCTTAATCGATCGGTATCGCGAGTCGCCACCGTCTCGCGAATGAGACGAGGCTCCAGGGTATTTTTATATTCGCGTTTTGACGCTCCATAATTATATTTTGATTCCAGATCGATCGGTACTCGTGGCTACCGCTGCTCGCCGATGATTCCGAACCTTCGGGCATATTTTCTCCGCGGCTACTCGCCGTGAAAACTAATCGCTGCTGCGAGCCGATCGGCCATCGAAATTAAACGAATCGATTGGGCATCGATGAATTCCAGACTCGTAATTCCCCGCCGAATTTTGATGATTCTCTCGCGAAAAATCTTACTCGAACCTCGCATTTTTTTCTCAATCATTTCCAGAAGAAGAAAAAATAATACGTTTGTCCTGATATCAATTCATACGGCGTATCAATTTTACCAAAGAAAATGTCTGTCTCCAAAATATCGTCTTCCTTCCGATCAATTTTCCATCGGCATCCGCGCGCTCGAATTGCAATTGATCGTGTGAATTCGACACACCGTATTTCATTTTCACTTCGTTGTTACCACAGTGGAAAAAAATCCATCTGTAGTCAAAAAAATCCGCAATTTTTACAGATTTTGATCACTTTGAACGTTCGTCGACAATTTTCCTGCGCCTTTTCCGAATAATTTCAACAAAAGAAACTGATAAAATTAACTCGATTCAAAAGCTTCAGTCAGCCTGACTTGCGGTACTTTTTCACGATTTTTTTAACAAGTCTCAGTGTGTGAAAAAAAAGACACTTTTATATCTATCCACCTCGAATTGTAGTATGTACAGTATACGTCTTGATTCAAATAGTTCAAATAAAGTTTTCTTCTACTTTTTCTACAGATCGAGTAAAAACTTACTAGTTAACGTAATAAGATGTTTCAAGGTCTTTACACGTTCGTAGGTTTTGATGTACGAATTATTGGTTATATAACTCGAGGTTTGTAGTTATAAAAGTGTCGGAACTTTGTGTTATGAAAGAGCTGGGAAAAAGTACGGCGCGTCAGTTTGACTGAAGTTGAATTTCCCAGTTGCGTTTGGAATTATGTAGAAAAGGCGCGAAATTTATACGATAAACGAGAGAGGAATGCAGACAGAACTGGATCACCGCAGGTCGTGAACACGAACGTTGAAATAAATGCGACGCGAAATCAGATTGTCAAAAACCGCCGAAAACTTCGCGGTGCGCATACCAACGAGCTGTTATAAGCGGACCAAAATTTGCCTATAAAGTGGCTAATTTCTGGCGATCGGCCGATTTCTTTACCGGTTACCGGTCGTTTTTCGAACTGGAATTAGCCTAGTTTTCGTTGGAAAGAACGGATTCCCAGATCTCGCCGAACCAACGCGACGTTAATGTTTAAAAAGGTGATCGGAAAAAATGACCAGTATCATTCACCTTTCTCCGTCAGGAATATAGTACTGCGAACGAGTTTACGTCTCTCAGAATGCTGGAAACAGCGGCAAGAACCAGGAAAAAAAAATTCACTTGATTCATGCTGTAATAAGATCGATAAAGTAGTGAGCTTCGTTGAACGCTATCTCCGCGAAAAACGAAGATATCGCAAAAATTTAAAGAGGGTTTTGGAGGCTAGGAGTAGTAGTTTCAAGTTCTTAGATCGGTTTTTGGACGAAAAATTCGCTCGCGTTGGGAAATAGTAAAAAATGTGGAGAGAAACCGTTTTTTGCGGTCTCAGGTCCGAATATCTGGAAACCCCGACGCGATGGGACGATTCTGGGACCAGATTCCGATTCAGCGAGGTAGAAAATCCTTGGAGAGGTATTATGGTCGTTTTAGGTTTCTTCGTTTTCGAAATTTCGTTCATTTTGGAAAATTTATCCAATACCGCGGGATCCAAGGCCGAGGAATCGGTTGCGCGTCGCTTGTTTTCGCTGTTCCTCCGCTTCTTTTCGAGCGGGGAGGATCGCGATGGTGGAAATACGCTGCGAGGTGGACGTAAAAACGTCGTAAAATCGCTCGGTTCGAATCGAAGACGGGATTTGAACGCGGCGGTCCTCGGCGAGGTTCGCGTAGGAATGATCGAGCGTTAAGTACAGGGCGCCGCGTGTCTCTTGGCGATAATTTAACCCGGTTATATTCAAATTTTACGACACCGCGTTGCGCAACGCGATCTACAATTATTATAATTCGGGCAGAACCCCCGTTGGCGGGGCACGGCGACGAGGAAACGCGTCGCTCGCTCGCCCACCGCGTGCCTCGTCTCCTCGTCGTCGTCGTCCATCCCGATGCTCTCACGTTAATTTCGCCCGCTTTCGGACCGCTCGCCGACATATTTGTTGTCCGAGAGTCCTCCCGCGAGTCGCCCTGGGAGACACTGCGGCCCATACCGTCTTATTACGTTATTACACCGTCCAATAAAACTTCTTTTACTACTTCCTCGAACTCGCTGAGAGGAGCCATCCTCCGTCCACGTCCATCCAACCGTCACCCCAAACGACCGCGAGCATTCCGCGAACGGGGCCGCGAATTTCCACGCGAATCTCCCAGCGAAACTACCAACGAATTAAAAAAGAGAAATTCCCGTCCCCAAAAAATCGACGCTTCCGGCTCAACCGATCCGGAAAATCTGCCCCAACGAGTCCCCAATTTTTTACCGCTAGTCTAAAGATCACTCCGCGCGAATCTACAGCTTTCCATATCCATTTGCACCCCTTGGATGGCCAAAAAAACGTGTTTCGTCCGCGGGAAGTGTGATAAATTTGGGAATACACCGAAAATTCAAGAGGCAGGTTCCAAAAAATCGAGCGACAAGAACTGTCACGGTCGGAGAAACGGACCCCATGCTAACTGGATTATCATCGTTGTAATTTTCTCTTCGAAAAAATCTCATCGAGCGACGACCGCGTGAAATCCGTCGAGCGTGCGTAAAAGTTCCTTAATCCTTCGATTACTCGGAGAGATCAGAAAATATAAAAGTATGCTTGGACAAAAAGAAGCAGGCAGCCCTAACGGTACCTCTACGAAATTCGAGATCCGACAAAAACGACGTCGACAAATTTTTGGATCGGAAATAAAATATTTATACGAAATGTTCTCCAACTCGAAAATTGTGTCTAGGTGCTCTTTAAATATTTCCTGTTCCTACGGTGATAATGATAACAGCGTGGGACGATTTTTCGGCGCAGCGCGATTCGGGCGTTTGAATTTGGCGCCAATTCGCTGCACGGCGAAGTATTTCGTCAGTCCCGTAGACAAACGAAATATGCGACGATGTAAATTGAATCTACGAGCGTACGCGCGATCCGAAGGTGAAGGACTAACGTGAAAGCTTACGGCGCGCGCAATGTGCCGCTAGAGCGCAACGCGCGGCTCTAAGAGCGCGCAGCACGTCGCCCCCGTCCTTGTAAGGCCACTGCCTTTCCATGTGGACACGATTCTCCGTCTCTCTCCGTTCTGCTCGCTCGCACCTCGTGAACTAATATGCCGAGACTCCGCTCCGCGTGTTTGCTCGGGACCCGCGTTCTTCTAGGCACGTACGTAAATGTACATACGGTACGCGCGTCGCGTCTCTTCCGCGTCCTCGGCGCTGGTCCGCCAAAGACGAGCGCATTTCTCACACCTGCGTACCGATTTCGACGGCAATATTCGGCGCGCCTCGGGACAAATCGCAGCGGCTGGTCTCGCGCGTCTGTCGAGGTGGCGCAAAATAGTTTTTTTCCAAAATGGCGACCGAATCGGTGATAAGAAATTGGAGGATGATTACTCGCGATCGAAGGACAAGAAAACGGTTGGACCATTCCGATTTTATTATTCGGTTCGTCGAGAGAAGAATGTTCGCTTCACTCGCGATTTCACGTACCTAAAGAGTTTTTCAAATCGGATTCGTATCGTCGGTGTCAGAGGCGTGATCGCTGCCTGGTCACATTAAGATCGGCGATTACGGCCGACGGAAACGTCGATGGGTGATTACGCGGGATTTCGCTCTGGGACATGCTCGATTAGTTGAGCATTCCAGAAAAATAAAGAACCGCGCGAAATTACACGTGCGCGTGGAATTGACAGGTGGAAGGTTGCGATACATTTTTTTCTCGCCGCAGCGATTTCCGAGCAACGGATATCCCGGATATCTCGGCTTGTCGCCGTTCCTCTCCTTGGCCGCGTGGTTCATCCGAGTCCCGAGGGGATGTGGATGGGATAATATATACAGCGTGGACAATTTAACGCGACCACCCCAAATATCTCCGCTGCCTTTGGAATTCTCTCGATTTCGACGTTCCGATACAGCTGTGAAAAATGCACTTCCGTCGAGATCATCCTCTTCGCGTTCTGAAGGTCAGTTTTGGTGTTTCGAACAGGAATGCGTTTTTTTGTATTAAAATATGGTACCCCGTTCGAAAAACCTGCAATGACCTTGGGAACGCGAAACCGTGACCTTGAAAAAAAAACCAATTTTTCAGCACCGTATCGAGCGAGTTAATTTTCAGCGCTGTATCAGTGGCACACCCTGTACATACCAGTTGGCGTAGAAGGTGAGAGATAAGAAGGTGAGTGAAGCAACCGAAGAACGCGGTGCACTCGCGAGTTCGTGATATCTGACAACGCGTCCGTCGCGATATTCAACTGGTTTTATCGCGGCTGGGAGAGAAAAGGAGAGGAAATAAACGGAAATTTGACAGCTGGAGAAGAGGAGGATCTCGTGACGGTGTGTGTATTTCTTGTTTTTTTTTGTTTTTTTTTCATTTTTTTTCATCTCTCTTCTCTTTTTTTCACCAGCCTTCGTTTCGACGAGCGCGGCGGTCGAGTGCCTCGTCGACGACTTGCCTTCGATCCGAATGAATCGCTCGTAACGAGATGACTGTATTCCACGTCGAGCGATTACTTCAACTGTCGACAATTTTTCGGTCCACAAATCCCGTCACGTTGCTTCTCCTCGCCGTTGCTGTCGCTGTGAAAACCATAAACGACGTCGTAATGAAATCAAATTATCGCAACAATGATGATGGAAATATGAGATAGCGTGCAAATAATGTGAAATGCTCAAGGAATGAATGATACAATGGTTCGTTAAATTTCATTTTTTCGTGAACACGTTTTCCATTAGAAAAATGAATACAACGGTTAGTAAAAATGCCACTGCGTTGCATGGGGCATTCCACGTCTATTCAACCACGATGCGAGGGTAACCCTCCTCGACTTTCATTTTTTTTTTTCAATTTAAAAAATACAACGACAAACAATTTTAAAAATCTGAAAATTAATCCAGAATACAGGAAAAATGTTTTTTAATTTTTTTTACCAGCAGATATCTGAAGCCCATTTTGGGCTATGGCTCAAAAATTCTATTTTTTGACGAGGAATTGCGTGAATTTCGTGCTGCATACCTTTTTTTATTGTGGTGCAGCAGTTTCGGAGATTTCAAGGTCAACGTGGTTTTTTTTCAAATGGAATGCTAATTTTGTTGGGCGCGAAAATGAAATTGGGGCAATTAAAATCAGGAGCAAATTGAATTGAGCCGCTGGAAATGGACTGAAATTCTGAAGAGGTTCTGGAATTAATTATGGTAACAATTATTCGGACGAAGTCGTTCTTCCGGCATTCGATACTTTTGAACGTCTGTGTTGATAAAGATCGGTAAATCACGGTGACAATGAGCGGTGATGGATGTTAATGTTTCTCCGTGGAATTTCTCCGTATGACATTCGATACGTGTAATGAGACGAGGACGTCGGATAGTTGACGGGAGAAAATGAACGAGGAACACCCGCGCGGCGTGGCAGCATCGCGCGGAGGCAGAGTAGGAAATCAGCCCCTGGCTTCGGCGCAGAGCTCGTGACAGAGCCGCGTAACTCGGTCGAATCGGAAATTCGTATCTGATGGGGCGCATCGATCAGCGAGTATTTGCATTCCACCCAGCGCTACTCGTCCGTCCATCATGCGAAAAATCGCTCCCACCGAGAAAAACGTCCGACGATTTGTTTTCCACGACGTTAAATTCGTCTGCCACGTTGGCTCTGAATTTGTTGGTCATTTTCATCGTGATTTTTCGCTTCGTTGTTTCGGTATTTCAGTTTTTGGAATTTTTTTATACAATTTTTTTTTTGGTTTTAATCGTTATTTTCGGCAAGGTTTCAGCGGCGATTAGAGATGGAAACGGACGGACGGCTGGTGGGAGGTGAAAAGTGGCGGATAAAACGAGGAGACGGGGGACCGGTCCTCTCCCGTCGCGCTGTTGCCCTCAACAACGGAGAATAAACGAACCGGACATAAATAGGAGGAAATAAATTTGAATAACAAACGTAGAAACGCATTCGGTTGTTTTCAGTCACGGTCGAGAGGCTCCCCCGAAAATCCAAATTAACATCTTCCGCGTCGAACGACGAAAGGACGAGTCATCAGGCCCCCGAACGGCCGCGACGATAAGTTGTAAATAAGGCCCCGCGCGATAGACCCGAGATCCGTCGGGATGCGTCGGAGAACGCGGCGGTGCTACGCATCGCGCAAGGAAAGGAGAGACTGACGGCGCGGGGTCAAAAGGGAGCGCCATCTTTTGATTGCCCCGCGTACGTGCCTCGCCTCCCAAGGACCCTCGGGCCTTAAAGGGGCCTCGCGCCGAGCCCCCAGGGTCCACGCGGCGCGCTCCTCCCGGGGCTTCTCCGTGAACCTTACGGAGTTTTATAGGTACCTACGCTCGAGGCCGCGCGGGGCCTTACGGGAATCTTCCTGCGGTCGAACGAGGCCCTCCCGCGAGCCAAAGGTCCCAAAGGGCAGGCCCCATCTTGGAAACGACGTATTCTGTTTCAGATGGAGTGTTTCATCGTTGCGTTCCGTGTCCTCTCGACGGTGGTCTCGTTTATCATCCGCGCGATATCACGTGACCCGTGAACGCGAACGACGAGGAGCGGGAGGGGGGAAAATGTTGTAACGCTACCACCGCTGTTTCCTCACTTTTTTCTTTCCTATACCCACTGGCTACTCGTACGAGGAGCAAGTGCGCTTGCCGATGAAAAGTTTCGTATCGTCGCGTCGGACGTGGCAAAATATCACGATCACCGTGTAACGGTGACGCTTCTGTGGAAGAAACGATCCGGTACGAGTTTTCCGTTCTTGTCGTACCTGGCCGATGCCTCCGATTTGAAAAGCATCGAGAGACCGATCGTGGTAGGAGGGAAACCAGATTGCCAATCTTTTCGGAAAGAGAGCAGCAAGTGGGCAAAGGCATTTCCCAAAGGAAAACTTCATCGACATATGTGCAAAGGTTGAAACTAGTAATATCCTTGAAAAGCGCGGAATATCAGCTGACAAAAGTCCATTTCATTTTCGACATTCTCCTGACCATTTAATTATATAAGTCGATTTCGCGCGCCCATTGAAATGATCCAACAATGTCCTACACGTTTGATGTACCTGCCACCTACAGACCTATGCAAGTCCAGAATAGTATACCGTTGCAATAAGTTATCCGAACACGAAGAGTGGCGCTATACGTTGGCAAACTTCACAGGTATATACATACATCATTACTGAAGTGAAGTTTCACATTACTCGAAATCGTGATCACCGCACTCCACTGCTTCAATCGATCGTTTACAATACACTGAAACTCATTTCAACTGATTCCCCTCGTTTTCCTATCGTAAAACAAACCTCTTCGTGTGACCACTTTCTTAGCCTCGGCGACAAGGAAACGATGGCTTACCTCGCTCGAGGGCTGCTTCGTGAATTGCGGCAAATCTACTTATACCCAATATTTAGTGTGCGTGGCAATACACGCGCAATTGCTTCGTGTAGTTCCAGATCTATGCCCAGAGCGTATGACAAAAAAAACTGTTCCTCCTCTTCCTCGATGCAGGGAAAGTGCGGAGACGTGAGAATAACCAGGTCAGAAATTTGACTAGGGGTCGCGGATGCGGACTGCAGCTGTGGATTATTCGACGAATGAATTATTCGTGCGCGAATGTCTCAGGTCGGAGGGCGTCGAAATAACTAGCCGGGATCGGTGGCAGTTGGGAAGCGCGGAGGATTGATCGTAAAATGAGAACAGTTGCGTAACTCTTCCGAGAATTTGAATAGCGAAGTAACACGAAGGAGGGAAACGGGAAGAATAAATAAAAAGAGAAAATAATGGGACCGTTAACAAAGAGATCGGTAGGCGTAGCACCGAAGTACGTTGATCGTCTTGACGAGATGTGAGCGGTGGGCAGATTTATATCATCCCGATGGACAATAGTTTATGTGGTTGTTCTCGCAGCCCGAACAAATAATTGCCAATTAAACGTTATACTCCGCTGTTCGATTCCTCTTTCGTAATCCCTCGTCAAAGTTATACGAGCCGAACCCCCATCCCGCGCGGCGATACGTTAGAAACTCCCGCGAAGACCGAGAAAACGCGCGACGGAGAGAATTGATCAAACGATAAATTACACCGAGCAAATCCGCACCTACGTTTCTATTCGCGTGGCATTTACGACGGTGGTGCCCCCTGCGCCGGGCGACCGCAGCGCCACCACCACCGCCGCCGCCGCGCCATCTCGCGGTGGACGAGGGAAAAGTCGGGGAATTCCAGGTCTCGCGGAAGTGGGAAAGGCCTTGGAACGCCCGTGGGCCCTTCTTTCGACGCTTTTCGTTTCGATTGTTCGAGATTATGAAAGACGACGACGGAGACGACGACGGAGACGACGACGGAGACGACGATCGGCTCATTAGTGGGTGTAGAGAGGCGAGCTGTAACCTCTCGACGAAAGAAAGTTTCGCGTCGGCGTCGATCGTGCCGCGAGGATGGTCGTAAGGAAGAGTGAATAAGTTTGCTGTTGTGGGTGGCGGACGGCATACATGGGCACACCTATGTACACCCGTAATACATTTATTCATGTAAGCCATAGGCTTAAGTATTGTATTCGGCGACCCGGTAGACAATGGATGGGGGCGTCGCGCAGCTTTCCAACGCCACCCAAGGAACGCCGTCAGCGGAGCTACACCTAACAATCGGCAAACGAACGACACGAATATCTTTGCCGAGTTACACGCGACTCGAGTGTCGAGCGAGACCTCGAAAATCGAAGGACAACGACGCGTAGCTGATCTTCTACGGTTGCAAAAAAACTTCCCTGGACTACTGCTCGCCACGAGGCTCGATTCCGTTACGTATTCTTGAGCCGGAATGTCCGTTGGTTTTTCAAGTGGCTCGCACCTGAAGCCGGCCACCCAAATCGCGTGTCTTACGCTGTCACATCCGAATCGCCCGGCTAAAAGCGGAACGCAGATGAGAGGGCATAGAACACCACATCGTTATTCTCACAAAAATTCCTGGACCTTCCCATCATTTCAAAATTTTCATCGCGAAATTTCCACCGGAAACGTTGCTAGACAGGCTAGTTACTGCGACCTTTCTGGAAAAATCTGCCCACAATAAAAAAAAAACTATACTGGCTCTCTGTAGTAGCTGACAAGACTATTGAGGTGCTCGGTAGTTCTTCGAAAATTCTAATACTTCGAGCGGATATTTAATAGTCGAGTCAGCAGTGACTGTGGAGTAACTATTGGACTCCTGTAGTCCCTAAGAACTATCGAAGACGTTTATCAATGTTCCCAGTAACCTTTCCAGTGGTGAGGGATAAAACTATTGACTCAAATTGAACTACCCAAGATGCTCGTTATTGGGTCCACTAGCTACAGGTATCATTAAATTACTATTGATTATTGTCTTCAACTATTGAAGATATTCTCTACATTGGGTGGTACCTCTAGTGGAAACTACTCCTAGTACTACTGGTGGAAACTATTGAGCAGCACTACTCGTGGATACTACTGAGCAGCACTACTGTTAGAACTACTGAGCAAGGATCAATAGTTCTTTCAATAGTTCTTTCAATAGTTCTTAATAGCTTTATCAGCAGTTTCTCTATAGCTGCTCAATATTCTCTCAATAGTTTTCTGACACTGTTGTCAGTAGTTTCAATAGTGTTTTTCCACACGGGTTGTCCCAGAATTATGAGTTTGGTGACGGAAAATGAGCACTTTTCAGTTGGGATCCGGCTCGATTGCGGGTCGAGAAAATCACGAGGCATTTTCAGCAGTGTAAATCGTTGAAACGATCCTTTTATTATTATCGTTGTTGTTGTTCGTACTGGGAATGATAATTTGTCGAGGATAAAGGCGGACGCCGGTGTAACGGTGGACACGTACTCGAAACGGCTAAAAGCTCGAGTCGTAGATTTCTCAAACGTTCCTTTTACAATCGACGCGACTCCACGCGAGTTGACTGCGATCGCGGATACGCGTGTACGTCGTCGGAGGCAGTTCTCATCTGGGAAAATCAGCAAACTCGTGCCTCGACATTCCGCGTGGTTCAATAAAATGTCGCGCGATTGACACGAGCCTAATAGAGGTGCGCGCGCGCGCCGTTGGTACCTACTACCAGGTACCCGTGGCGTAGTCCAGACTCCGTACGTGCGCGATACGTACATGCTCCGTACGTATATGATATAGCTACTATGTACCCGAGGTGTACGTACTGCTGCGTACGCGATAGCAGAGAAGACAGTAGCGAGACGTGCTGCTGGGAGCTGGTATCTCCTTAGCGGTAACCAGATCGCTCGTAAGTAAACCTAATCGAACCGTACAGCTGGGGGCAGCTTTCGCCAAATACAGAAGTCGTCGCGACGTAGGCGGTCTTAACCTAGGAGAACTTGGCAGCGAACGAACGAGGCGCGAGTTCTGTTTCGACAAAAAAATCAATCCGAACGCGAAACCCACGATTGATTGCCCATATTTTCGAACCGTGCCTCTTTCACTCGGCGATGAGGTACGGGGATACGAGTAGCTCGCCTTCGTCGCATTTCTCAACTCGAATTGTACGCGGTCGTTGGAAAAAAATTTGAAAAAGAGAGGCGTCATCGCGAGACGATGCGTTCACAATTTGGAAACGTAACGCGTGATGGCAAGATGATTCCTCGTTCGAGACTGCAGGTACTTGGTTCGATCGACGATCACGCGGAAACAGCTACAAGGCATTCTTCCCCAATGCAGCCACCTATTTTTCCGATGCGTAGGAAAATTGTGAAAAAATAAAAGTAACAGTTTAGGCGTGACCTTGAAAAAAAAATTCAATCCAAATAAAAATCTGATTTGAAGTTGGAAATTTAATTATGCGCGCGTTTCGTTCCTTACTCGTCGACGTTCATATTCTACGCAATATCGAGGAGATACAAAATTTTGGATGGAATTTCGTTGGTAGGCTCGTGGAAGGAAGATGAAATATGACGAGCCTATAGTTTTTGATAGACTGGTGGGAGCAGATTTTTTGAGTTCGGAAAAAACTGGTTTGCGTTTGCTTGACAATGCGAAGATGACACGTCGCGTTTCGTAATCATCGTCGGATCGAGCCGAAGTTGAATTTAATTCGGGTAAAAGCGATCGATGGTACGAAATGAATGACCATCGGATAATAATTCGTCTGGCCCCAACAGACGTTTCGCTGTCTGAATAGCCATCGCGGATGCGATACGTAACGCGCGTGATCGATTCTCGTTTATTCAACGCCCAACGACCGCTTCGAGATCGTTGTCCGAACAATTTGCAAGGATGGAAAAGAGACGCGATCGCAAGCGACGGGAACAATAATTCCATGGAAACCTCGAGCGAGAGCTTACGTAACGTACACAGGTTATTGACTCTATTCGAAGGCAGACTGATAGCCCGCGAACCTGCGGCGGTCAAAGCTTCGATAGAAACGTCATTACCGGATTCCTTTGACCTGTCTCCCCAATATCTCCCGATTATTCCTCTCCCCGTGTAAGGATAATTAGCCTGTATATTTCCACTCGCCTCGACGATCATACTCCGCGGCAAAACAAACTTATTTCCCAAAAAATACTCCCAATTTCTCACTCCCTTCAAAAAAAAGCTCCCAAGCGCTTTCTCACTCCGTTCCAAAAAAAGGTCCCAAGAGCTTTCTCACTTTGCTGTAATGATTCGTTGAATACAGTGGGAAAGGCCCATTTTTCCTGACAAAGCTGCGTTTTTTAAATTTATTTTCTTAGGCGAGGAAACAGATTATTCTTCGCGCGTTCAGCAAAATCGGTAGAATAATTTCAAAAAAACGAGAATCTTTTCCGTTTCTCGTTTTTTTACTATTTTGTCTGTTTGTTGTTCCACTTTCCAAAAAACCTCCGTTTTGGAAAGGGCAACTTTGGATTTTATGTTCGAATCGTCGAGAAATTTTATTCCTCGTTTGGTCGACTCTCGTTTGCTTCCTGTTTCCCAAGACGACAACCGCATCGCGTCAATCAGCGTTAGCCGCGAGAAATCTCGCGAGGAAAATCACGCCGCAGACGAGCGTCACTCTCGCGCGTGTAGAACGCGCAGAGAGGCGAGGAGCATGCGGATAAGAAGAGAACCGCACGAATCGCGTTTGCCTGCGATCATATTTGCGAACGTTGGGAAATCGAGCATCGTAATACGCGAGAGATGTTGCCGACCACGCGAATAACGCGAACGACGCATCGGAATGTGCGAACGGAAAGACGAACCGCTGTTTCGTCACAATTCCATCGGGGATACAAACGTTCGTATAAATAAATCATGGGGCGTGACGAATCGGAATCCAACGTCGAGAATTCGATGGGCATCGACTAATTTCGCTCTCGCTCGCTCGTTGGTTTGCTCGAAAGTCTTCGTACGATTCGATACTCGACGTAGCGATTTCCTAAAATGCGGTGAAAAATTTCAAATCACGGCGAATCCAAAGAACGTAGAAACAAGTAACGAGAGCGGACGCATTCGACGGTGAAAAATCGCCATCGCTTTTCATTCGTCGATGTATCTTAATTAATTAATTATATCGACTGCTATAACCAGGCAGTTAATTAATTTCTAGATTATTAATATTATTATCAATTATTTATATTCACTGCGCTATTATTAATATTATTATTCACCAGCTGAACCCACACACTTTGTCTTCCAAACGGCATCTATCTATGCATCCGTTTTTCTGTCCATCTATATATCTGTCTATCTATATAAATAAATCGATTTATTTATTGTTTTCTCTATTTGTTCCTTTTCACAGGCGCCAACTGTTAAACAACAACAAGCTATGAGGTCACATCAGAAAAGTTAAGTTTTTTTTAAAACTTACTAATATTAATAATATCTTCTGACAATAACAAACACAACAACGAAAAATTAGCGAAATTGTATCGGCTGTTTTTTTTTTATACATGCAGATTAATTGCTGTGATAAAGCAATTGATAATTTGCTACAATAAGTAATTGGTTAATTGCCATAATAAAGCACTTAAACACTTGATTTCAAAATCGGAAGAATGACGATCGCTGAATTCAACGAGACGTGACAATTTTTGCCCCAATTTGAAAATAACGGCTGTATGATCATGAAATCAAGTTGTCGAAGGCTAGAAAAATATTTGCTCGTGAATTCGTGACGAAATTGAAAAATGACTTTGCTAATTCAAAAATATGGAGGAAAAGGTTTAAGACTCTGCGAAGAATGGAGAGGAGAATTCGAGTAGAAATCGGAGGCGGCGAGACGCCCGTTATTTTCGCAAATGTTCGGATTACGGTTACTCGCCGCACTGCACGCGAGAGAATAGCGTCTCGTGTCATAGGATACGGAGGCACGGTGTAGTTGCGGATAATTAGATAGGACGAGTCGCGTGCAGGCGCAGCGCTACTAGTTCTTCGTCGACGTCGCGATGCCCGAGGCCCGGAAGCTGTGCTACGCGGTTTCTTCCGTTCGAACGATTGGCGCCGCGTTTCTGCATTCCGCAAGCTCTAGGATCGCGGCAAGAAAAATGGTGGACTCAGCAAAGTGCTCGTTCCCCTTTTTTTCTCCTCTCCCTTTTCTATGTTTCGCCTATTAATTTCCCGCCCGAATTTGTCAGACTTTTTCGAAAATAGCGGATATTCGGAGATTTAAATACTAGCTAGAGCGAGCGACAGAGATGAGAGTGCTTTTTCGAAGCGCGACGTTTCGACGAGCCAGAAGCGGATGGGAGTAAAGCTCGCGAGGAGTACGATCACTCGCGAGTATTTTAAAACCAGGATGGTTCAATTCGGTTGAGAACAATTCGTTGTCGGCGAGGTTAAAACCGGCGGAATCCAAAACCGCGAAGAACCTCGTGGCCTACTGGAGTCGTACTATTTTTCAAATTGATGAATAATTAGAAACGACGGGCATACGTTATTCAACGGGCGTTTCGCGCGGCTTTCGGGCGCTCGGGGACTCGTTAATTGAATTTGACGTGATTGTCTTTATTAACGGGTCGTCGAGACGAGGTCACCGCGGTACCACCGACGCGTCCTACACCACCGCCGGTCGCCGAGAGCGAATTGAAATTCAAGAAATTAAGGCGAATTATCGGATACCAGCGCGTCTACTTCGATATCTTTCTAAAAGTAGATGCCACAGAAATATCGCGATCGAGCGGACCGCGATTTCCGTCGGATGCGAGCGACAGACTTCTCTCGCATGGATATTTATTAGTCAGCTAGACGCGTGGAATAATGATCGATGGAGAGGTAATCTGCGAAGAAAACGATCCCGCAGGTTGGCACGACGGAATGAAAAGCATACGGAAACATCCGTCCGTTTCCCCAAATATTTCGTCCTTGACGCTGCGGTTCCGCGTTCTTCGGACAATTCGCGACGCGGTCATCGAATTCCTCTGGGGACGCGACTCGTCGAGTTGTCGACTCGATTCTTGCTGATGATCCGCATCGTCGCGACGTCCCACGCGACGTTGCGAGCGGCGTCAGAGTCTCGGCGAGGCGAACGATCGCGAGAAATCGGCGCCGCGATTTACGGCGGAGTGAAAAATGAAACGAGGAAAATGGGGAGAGAAGAAATTTGAAGGAAACAAATTAGACGAGAAACGCGCGTGTACGGTAGAATTTGAGCCGGAGGATTACGTTGGTCGCGCAGTTATAAAGGCGTGACATTTAATACTGGTCAAATAATAAAAACGGTGTAAAAGTAGCCGCGCTATTAGTCATCCGCCGAGCAGAGCTTCTCTCGGACCTGTGACCTCCTCGAGGCGTTAAAACAAATCTTTGTTTAAATCTCTGCTCGCAGCATACTTCGGCTGGCTTTTACTCGCGTCGTTGGAGAGAATAAAAAATGAAAAATACTCGCGCGGCAATTTTCCACGGAGAAAAATAATCGTTGTCACCGAAAATCCAGAGGCTCGTGATTCGCCGAATTCCCACGAGACGTTAGAAATAGCCGCGATGTTCGTTTCGAAATTCTCTCTCGTCAATTATTTCGAGTTAATCGATTCTATTCTACGGCGTTGGCAATCGGCGAGCTGAGTGGAATTTCGAAAAAGGCAAAAAAGCACCGGCACGAAAAACGATTTCTTATTTGTTACGTGTTGTTGTTTTTTTGCATACCGTTATTCCACATTTTTCTGGAAAATTGCAACGAAGCGTTATTCTTTTTTATCAACGCCGCTAGAATTCTACATTTTTGATGAAACTTCACAGTATTATTCCTCGTACAGCAGAATAACATAAAGGCTATAATTTACAACGATACTGATTTAATTGGCCAAATTATAACGGTGAGTGTCAAGTAAGCCGGAAAATATCCTGCGATCTGAGAGCTTTTTCGGAAGACAGACAGACAGACGAACAGCCAGACAGAAAGACAGACAGAAAGACAGACAGAAAGACAGGCAGAAAGACGGGCGGATAGATTGTTAAATAAATCTCAAGGGGAGTCGCTAAGTGTTTGTAATAGTATTCTCTTTTTAGTAATCAATACGTCTCAATTTATTTTTCTAACCACAATAATTAGGTACTCCACAAGAAAATTAATGCATTGTTGGTTTTGTTTTGTCTTCATAACCGAGAACATTGAAACTTTAATACGTGATGGGTGGAAGAAGCGAACTCGAAATTGTAACGGAGAAGCAAACTTTGAAATAGATGTCGAAGGTACGATTCATTGAATCACGTTTCCCTCAAAACTGTATATTTGGATATTATTCAAATATCTTGCACATTGGTCTTGGCCCATATTCTGGCGCATAATATCACTAAATGTAGGGATGCTGAGGCGGAACAAAGTTCGCGGGGTCCGCTAGTATTTTATATTTTCATTTCGTCTCGCATATTAGATTGTTTCTTTGCATATTCCATCGTCCTTTTTTCTCTCGTCCGTCGCGATACGCTTCTTCGCAAATATGATCTAATTGTGAGTATATTTTTACGTCTTCCGTACGTCGTTTCGCGCACTTTCCGTCTCTCCTCCCGTATATTTCACTTTCTACCGAGCAGCATTCTCTCCTACCTCCGCGCGTAATTCTTCTCTTTCACATTCTTCGTTCCCTCCGAGGCGAGTAATTCTCGTTTTTGACACACTTTTACCGTTCGCCGCAAGTTGCACCGCTTCGAAATGGGATACACACGTGGATACGTAACAATATTACGTTATCAATCGCGCGGTCCACGTGACAAAATGTAATTGTGGAGACGAATAAAAAAATTAAAAAATACAAAAGTAGTAGTAAAGGTAGAAGGCGCGAGACGGGGGGGGGGGGGGAAAGATATACGAGGAATTAAAGCTAAGCTGTATTTATCGTTGGTTGGTTTTTCAGCCGGACGGATCACCGGAGAGTCGGTCCACTGACCGCGTCGGCATCGCGTGGGCGTAGAGTCCCAATTATTATGGTATTTGTGCGCGGGACGTCGTCGTCGTCTGGCGACACACCGATCTCTTCTCCTCCTCCGTCCGTCTCGCTCCTATCCACGCGTATACAGCGCGGCCGTCGCGAGGGATGGAACGTCGAGGAAAGGGAGAAGATAAAATGGAAGGGGGGAAATACGGAGAATCGAGGGCCAGAGGAGGATGGCTGCGGCAACGAGAGTTCTTTTTACAAATTGCGAGGACCTCTTCGGTCGTAAGCAGATGTCAATTAGGGACGAGGGAACTTGACCCGTCGTACCGTTACGATTCGACGAATATATTCACAGTCAATGTAATCAGATCTTCGCCCAAACTTCGAGTAACGTTCACGCGACGATCGGGCGCAATTTACAATCGGGACAAAATCAAGCAGCGAACAACCTCGTAGAAATTCTCTTTCCCTCCTTTTTCCTCGCCCCTCGCGGAGATCTCGAAACGTGAAACGTGGACAATAATCAGACGACT
This sequence comes from Arge pagana, assembly GCA_963969455.1. Classification (NCBI taxonomy): domain Eukaryota; kingdom Metazoa; phylum Arthropoda; class Insecta; order Hymenoptera; family Argidae; genus Arge; species Arge pagana. Next base: position 1,802,847 of record OZ018310.1, read on the forward strand.
GTAACGAAATAAATGTAGGGGAAAGTCGTCAGAGTTGGGCCACTGTCAGAGTTGGACCACCACTGTATTTGGTATGTGACAAATGCTGCCATCGGTGCAAATGCATGGAACTGTTTGTCTCGATGACGGCTAACTTTGTAAAGCATTGGAAGTCGCAGAAATTATTTCCAAAAAGTGTCAGGCCCTCGTATTGTTTTTGATAGCGTTGGATGTATTGTACTATTCGAAAAAAAGTGCCCGTAACTCGCAAAAAAATCATTCCGAAATTGAAGTAAGTATATAATAACATTGTATGTTCGATCATTAACAAGTTTCTAAAAGGAAATTGTGATTTCTCAACCTCTCCAGCTGTGGTGAGTTGCGATCAAAAAACACGAATGTTGTTAGAGTTGGGTCACTCGTGTAGTCAGAGTTGGGCCACATCCTTTTCTTTTTCTAGCAGTGAAATATCATTTCTTAGCATGTTATTCGCGCCGTTAAACACTAAAATAATAAATTGTAGAAATGAAAGTCTCATTTCATGACTAAAAAATGAACAAATAACCATTTTTGGAATAACTAAGAATATGAAAATTTTGAATTACAGATAAAAAAAATGCTTTATTTCATGTTTTGCAAACCTTCAAACACTATAATAAATTCTAGAAATGAAAGTCTTCTTGTTTGTTCTTGTAAACAAAAAGTTTTTTCGTATGTCAAAATTGCGACTCTGATTAAATTGATTTTCCGTGGTTTTCATCGTAAACATGTCAAAATGTATTAAAAACAATAAAATGTTGCATACCATTCCATAAAAACCGTTTTCAGTACATATTCCATGCACTTTCAGTGGTGGCCCAACTCTGACTGAAATGGCCCAACTCTGACAATTTTATTTTTCTTTCAGGCCTTCCGGAAAACGTCGATAATCGAACGCGTATCGCTTTCAAATTGACGAGCGACGCGCGCGAACGAGACGCGAGGGAACAAACAATGAAACGAACGATCATCGGAGAAAGTAAAACGAGCATTCGAAATCCTTGGCCACGTGATCCGGACGTCCCACAGATCCCGAGTCGATCGTCAAGAACAATTGATTATTGTACTTCCCCGTCCCAAATTTCTCGCTCGCTCTTTCACTTTCTCATCTCTCGCTCATCGCCTATTTACGATTCCCCGAATCAATTCGCCACCGATTTTCCTTTTCGCACGCGATATTTCTCATCATTTCGTCCTTCTCTCGACGACCCGAGTCGAGAGGCAACGTTGGACCGAAGGGTTCGACTCGTTGAATTCGAGTCCCTTGGCAGCTCGGTTGACAACAGTTTCGGAGTGCTTCCCAGTGTGGAAATTTGATGTACGCAACACCCCTGACCGGATCCCCCTATGACAGTCATATATAATAAATAATAAATAATATAATAAATATAATATAAATAAATGTAATAAATAAATAATAAATAAAGTGCCCCGACCTGATTCTGATCAGGCCACCGAGTGCAACATTTCAAATCCGCATGCAAATATTTTCAGCCTTAACCTGCCCTCACCTGTATGATGAACCAACACGTTCAATATTCTGAGCTCACTCTATGATGCGGCATGGGAGAACTTGGCAGTTCTATCTAGCATCTGTCTTGGCAGACTGAAAAACACAATAAGATCGGAAAAAATCTGAAAAACGGAATAGGAATCTAGTAAGGGCGGAGATACGAGTATTTGTAACTGGTATCGTGCGACTGGGGCAAGTGATGATTTTGTAAAATGATGATTTTTCACAGCGTAGAATAGACTCGATTTTTGAGAAAAGGGTACAACTCGAAATTTTTATTTCTCTATAAATATCAGGTTCTTCGATTCCGTTTTGGGTGCGAAGGCCAAAAACGCGAATGCGAGTGACGGGAAAGATTTGGCGGTGAAACGAATCGTAGACTTGTATCCTCGATATTCGAGCGCGACAGTATTTTATGGCGCATGGAAGCGAGAGAGAAAAAACATTGACGGATGAAAGATCGTTGAGAAATTACAAATTACACGGCCGGGGGTATAATTAATACTCGAACGGTCTAGTCGCTAATCGGGCTCGATAAATAATTGTGAACGTGGGTGGAAACGGCGCGGCGGGCGGTATGGAAGCCCAGTTGTCAAAACTATCGTGACTCGGTCGCGATAATACGGCACACTAGAATTGATCGTTCTCGCTTGGAAGTAGCTTTCGGATTCGGGATCGAAAAAAATGACTCGTGGCGTCGCGTAACGAGCTTCGAATTAAAATTAAAAAGGTAGATAAAGCAAGACGAGAGATAATAATCGGCGAGTCGAGCTACACGAAATCGAAATTCTCCATCTTCCCTCGACACCTGTCTGCGGAAAGTGATACTTCTCGCAGGCAAACGAACGAATTATGCTCGCCATAATGCCAATACCATCGGAAATATGATAATAATAAAACGAAATAGTCATATTGGTCGCGATATCTGTTAGCCGATAGAACATTGCTTTTCTTAACACATTTTTGCATATTTTTGATCTCAGTCCGCGAAGAAAAAAAATACTCTGTTTTATTCCAGTGTTAAATCCGCATTTTGTTCGAATCCTTCAAAAAAATATACATGGGGTGTCTGGAAACGGTCAAATATCTCGAAAACGAAACGTTTCTCAGAAAAATGTTTCAAACCAATGTTGTAGGGTTTCAAACGTTCTATTTAACGATTATATTCGTTTGACCTTGAATAAACGCGTCTAGGCGAGGTCGGAAGCAAGATGATTTTTTAAAATGAAATACCCAATTTTTTATAGCACAGTATTAAAGGTGGCAGCAAGACGTTTCCAAAACACTACCTTAACGCTTATTTTTGTTGAGGATTGTCTGAGTTATGAGCTTTAGAACTTACGGTGACGTCAGCATTAGTGTTATCCGAGATGCACCGCGCGGAGGTTACATGTTCGGCACTAATGCGGGCGGCATGCCGCGGCACCGTAAGATCTAAAGCTCGCAACTCAAGCAATTTTCAACAAAAATAAGTTTTATAGTAGTGTTTTGAAAACGTCTCGCTGCAACCTTGAAAACTGTGTCATAAAAAATAGGGTATTCCATTCAAAAAAATCATGTTGGTCTCGACTGCGCCTTGACGCCTCTACTGAAGGCCAAACGGATATGATGATTAAATAGAACTTTCAAAACCCTACAACTTTGGTACAAAACATTTTTTTCAGAAACGTTTCGTTTTCGAGATATTCGACCGTTTCCATACCGTTTCTGACACCCGGTTTAAAACTGCCCCATTTTGATCGATTCACGACGATAACTCTGTAAAAACGTACCGTATGAAAAGTTGACCTCTATAAAACCTGTAGGACGCGGAGGGGTCAAATAATGGTGAGATTGAGTTTGACCTTGAGAGTGATTATCGATGTTATTTCAAGGTCAAAGTGATTTTTCCGAACGGGAACTCCTAGTTTCTTGCAGGTTCGTCTTTTTCGCGTTGGAGATGGTATAATTCTCGTTTGACAGCCACCGAAAGACGATGAAATGGAAAATGACAGATGAATCGTGGCGAAATGTAGAGATGATCCCGAGGTCGCGAGGTTCGCCGGCGTCGACGAAATGTTTGTCCACTTTGCGACCGTTCGGGCAAGAAATTGTCGGGCGACGCGTGAATATGAGACGGATGAAATGCGAGATAAACGACAGATTAAAGCAGTCGTGTCGCGGAGCGAGATGGAAAACAGATCGGCTGACGAGCGAGGGCGTCGCGCTGTGGGCGGCTGCGAGATACGATCGCAAATCAAGCCGGCAGACTTTTACGCGTAGGTACGAATGCTCGTAGAATACGTGGCTCGCGAGTAGGTACAGCAGACCTAGGTACGCCGATCCAACGACGAAGGCTTAAGCATACCTACGACGCGCGCAATTTCCAACGAGACATTGTCCGACCCTCCAACGATTTATCGACCCTCGAAGTCGCAAAGTCGCAAGATAATTTTCCCACGTCCGTTCCCTACATCTCTTCTCTTCGGAAATCACCTGCGAAACTATCTCACACAAAAATGGCCCTCAAAAACGCGCGCGAACGTCAAGTTCAGGAATTTCACGCCAAATGACGTTGTAAACACTAAACTGAAAAGAGAAGAACAAAAACTACAAATACATACAAAGCAAAAATATTTCTAAGCAGGAGACGAAATTTTGCTGCGGATTTACTAGTTTAGAATTAGGAGGAATTTTGAAAAAAACGCACCCGATCAGGAAACGAACAAGAAAAAAACCGCTCATCCTGCCAGAAGTTAAAAAAAACAAACAAATAATCGTTTTCAGGCCATCGAAATCTAGAACACTTTAGATAATCAACCAATAGAACTGTCGCCCAATAAACTTACATCTAATCACGAATTCAAAGAATATATCAAATGTTTTGTGTTATTTGGATAATCGTGAGATAAAAAATGGCGCCTAATGTTATTTCAACATCGAAATTATTAACCACACAGAGTGCAAGACTACGTACAGGTGCTCTTCTGTGTACCTCTGTAACTTATAGTTCATTAGCTCGTAAGAAATAACGTTAGATAAATTTGCTTGGTAAATAAATTCTAATTTTAACTTTTCGTCGGATGCCGGAATAAGTCACGGCAATGATCTTTGATCGGTGCTCACAGCGAAAGAGGGAAATTCTCGTACCATTTTTGGCACTCTCTCCGGACAAGGTCAATTTTCAATGGATCAACGAAACCCATTTTGGACTATTTTTTGGAGTTTTTTTTGTATGGTAAAAATTTGACAGAGAAAATTTATGTTCCAAGAGCGTCGATAGAAACTGTCTGATATTCTATCGAGCCTTATTTGGAAAATTGCTTTTTTTCGATCGAAGACAACGAGATTCTGGAAGCATGAAAAAGTCAAGCGAATCCGAACTCTTCTCCATCATCATCGTCTACGTCTTTGAAAGTGTGGGAAATGTTATTCGATAGCTCGAACGAAAACTCAGCTGGAAGATGATCGAGCAGGCAGAGAGATGGTCGATCGAACGGATAAAGTGTATAAAAAAATGGACGATTCCGATTCGGGGGGGAGAAAAACTGTTCGTCGACGTCTCGATATCGATTTATGAATGGGAGTATAAATTGTCCACGGTATCGAGAAAATTGTAGGCAGATAAGATGAAAAAACGAACAGCCGTGCATTTCACGATCGTGTGACACCTGTGTAATTATAGCGCGAGAGCAAGCTGCAGGTTCATATTCAAATTCGACGGGATAAATATATAATAAAGCGTCGCGATCGGCGTGATTAGCATAATAATTACAATCATGGGAATCATTAGCTACGAATGAATTCCATTAATAACGTTGTCACGTCGACGAAGAATTATATTATTACGGGTCGTGATTAAATGCGCGGCCGCTCTATTCGCGACAGTCATTTCGAGAAACATCCTCGTGAAATACCTGTTTACCGATAATAAAACTCCTCCGCGTCTGCTCGGTACAACGAGAACGGCGCGCTCCTCGGCAATATCATACGTACGTACTATCATCTTCTTTCTTAATTGGCGATGGATAACGTAACAATGGGATTGGTCAGCGCAGCGATGATATACGCTAATGACGCCGGCGATAACGCGAGACGACATTTTAAATGTCGTCTAACGACGCTAAATTTTACCCTCGTTACATCGTATCGACAGTGGCGATAAGCCGGGAGACGACATTGTTGGGAAAGAAAAACAGTGAAAGAACGTCTCGAAAGAATCGAAAACTCCACTCCGGGACGATATTTGCAACATCTTTCTCCTCGGCCGTTTGCCTCTCTTTTCACCGTGTAACAGTGATCCTAGATGTTGTGTACAACTCTGAGGAGGTAATACGCTGCGTCAGATTTAGTAGATACGGCTCTGACGGTACGTCCGACTGAGGAGTCTCTGAGTACTGTAAATTGGGCGAGCGAGCAAAGAGGAAAGCGCACTAATCCACGGTGCCGAATTCAGGGAGCTGGGAACAAGTTGCGCAATTTACATCGTAGGGAGGAGGATAGGATTAGTGGATTTTGCCCTGTCGCCCAATTTACACGTGACCTTGAGATTTCGCGCCCAATTTGCCATCGCCAATAAATCGAGTCTCGCGATTAGCGCGAAGGTGATGATCGAATTTATGAAATGTGGAAGAACGATACGACTATTTCCCTAGCATTATCCTGTGAAATATATTAAAAATTATATATATTATATATTATATATGAAAAAAAGCGGAGAAAGGAATAGACGCGTTGAGATGGTGTTTATATTCGGAACGAGCGCGTCGTATACGTGATATTGGCGAACTTTTGTCGTGCAATCGGTCGACACCGAGTATATGGACGAAAGGCGTGTTTTTATTAATTCCAGACAACGGAAGCGATTTTTGAGAGCGGGGATACGCAGCGCGATCGCTCCGACGAATTTGAAAGGCATCTCCTCGGCTAGGATTGAAAAGTGCGGGCCTCGACTTAGAAAGTCGAGGATAAAGCTGCGCCGTGTACCGATAGAAAAATAGGAGCAAGAGTCGAGTATAAATTGTTTTTACCTCCGTGATTTATAATTTCTAATGAGGGCCAGTTTTTGCAGGAAAAGTGTTCGCGATAGGCACGTCGATAATGATAATTAACTCGTGGTCAGCATCGCGCGCGCGCGCGAAATACGTATCGAACGCGAAATTGGAAAAACGCTCTGGATACGTACGACGATGGTAGAAAAAAGAAGGCCGCGATAAATAAATCATTCGTTTCTTCTGCGGCGCGCTAGTAATGAAAAGCTAACAAATTACGGAAACGTGCGCCGCCGGGGAAAACTGAGCGTATTTCTTCGGGAAAATTCTCGCGGCGATAACTCCGCGACTGTGAAATCAGCGGACGAGGTGAAACGCGAGGAAAAAAAGCGGGCACCGCGAAGAAAATTCCGCGCTCAATATGCAAAAGAGAAATTGGCGGGCGTGGACACGTGGAAATTGATCGATCGTGGATCTTTGAGCTGTTCTCGGAGACGATGGAAGCGCGCGTACGAGCTGCGGAGGACCGGAGATACGAAAGCTCGTATCGTCGTCGGACACGTAACGACAGATAACATCTGCGACTATCACCTCGAGAAACGTGACGTGGCTATGATATCCGCCGAGCGGTTCCCATAGGTCTGTCTCGCCGGTCCTGGTGCCGAGTATTTCGCTGACCAAGCCGCGAGGTCAGCCACCCTGCGCAGTCGCGTGGAGAATCTCGATGGTAAATTAAAAAACGAGGCGTAACTGTCAAATTACTTCATCTCGTCATATTTTATTTCGTTCCATCCTATTTCCGCTACGATCGTCCGATCACCCCCGAACGAGTTTGTCGACGGAACTGTGATGAGACTAAATTTCTCATCGTTGGATCTACGAGGCTAAAAAATACAAGCAGCCAGTTTTTTTCTCGCTCAAATCACGTACACCGATTTATTTCCGGAATCGATCATTTTTTGTCATAAGTCTATAAGCAGGAAACGATATTGGTTTCCCGTCCCAGACAGGGGGAACAGGAAACAGGATTTGTGTTTGCTCCTGAAAGAAAATTTTGGAAAATAATATCGAACGGACAATAATTATTGAGACAAACGCGTTTGACCTTGGAATGGAAATTCCAGCGTCCGTAATCAAAAGTCCGTGGTAGAAGCTACAACGACGGAAAATGTTGAGGACAGACGATGATTCTAAAATTGAGAGTGCAACATTCGTTGGCAGAATGCGCGTTATATTGCTTCGTAATTAGAAAAGTCGTACATTCATCGCAGGCAAAATGCAGAATGATGGCGAGTTTCGCATGAAAGTGCGCTTTTTCCACTTTTTTTTCAAAACGACGGCATTCAGCCAAAAATTGATTTGGCATAAAAATCCTGCGTATTATGCAGCTGTTAATGTACTCGACCGAAATGTCTCCGGTTCATTATTTCATCTTCAAATTTAGGGGAGAAAAGCGTCCGGCGGTGAAGGCACGAAAAACGGCATTTCCGGAAAAATGCTGTAAAGCCGCTATTTTTTTTTGTACAGCTACCATACAATGGGAAAACACTGTCGAGTGCCCAATGAATAAAGGGATTTTTACCGCATTTTAATACGTTTATTTAATCCTGAGAAAAAAAATTGTCAAACCTTGGTGAATTTTTCGGGTGTTTACCCCCTTAAAGTGGAAAAAATCCGGGAAAAAGACGCGAGATGGAGCAGCAAAAAAAATGGCAAATTCACAGAACTGCGAAGCGTAAGGAATGAAAGAGAGAAATGAAATAGGTGAGAATCAAAAATTGACGACAGGTATTTTGAGTATTTGTATACGTGATACGTGTTTTTATATATACATATATATATATATATATTTGTCACCGATCGTCAGTACGCGTCGTTGCACGATGGATCCGTCAGCTGGACAGTTTATATCTCAGATTCGATTAACAAATTCAACAATCAACGTACATCGCCGCTCGATAAAATGTTCGGATACCGACGTCTATAAAATTATTTCGCGTTCGCTCATCTCGATTCGTCGAGATCAATTTCATCGCTCGTCGCCCGCCGAACAGCCGGAAATCACTTTTTCCGAAGAGTGGTGATCCAAAAATGGCCGAAGTAAGTGCACTTACTCGAATCACCCGCAACGAGCGATCAAATTGTTCGACCCTTACAAATGAATTGCCAAGAGCCAATTTACAATGCGATTCGAATATTCTTACAAAAATAATTCAACGCCGACAATTTTTCTCGTCTCGATTACTTCGCCTCTTATCGTTAACCTGTCAACGCTTTACAGTTATCAACTTCAACGTAGCACCAATTCTCATCTCCTTTTTCCCACTCGCGCTTGCTTATTCTACAATTTCGTTAATATTTCATCTTTAAATTTATCGTGTAAACTTGATCCGCTAAACCAATTTGGTTCGATTGTTTATTTACCACCTAATTCACGAATTTCCGGCGTGATTCAGTAGCCCCATATTTCCTCTAACTTTTGCAACCACATGTTTTTTTACTTTTCATACGATTTTTGATACTTCACTTTTTTCAACCTCCTTAAATTTCACACCGTCCGAAACGAATTTTTTTTCTGTGGAATATGTGGTTTTCTGATCTGCAAATTTCACGCGTCAGAGGGAATATCTCAAGTTGATGAATGCAACAAAAAAAAACAATTTCGAATCGTGGAAGAAGGTTTAAGAGGGAAACAGCGTTTTCTCAACGATTTTCATGAATTTTTTTATAGTATAAAAAATGAATATAATCGATTGAAACTTCGAGAATACTTTATACATATATTTAAGTATATACTTTGAATTTTTTACAAAATTTCGTTGAAATGCACCGAAGATATTGGCGACCCCATATGCAGCTCACGTCAGAATCAGGCTCCAGTAAATTCTGGAAGCCGCAATTTTCGTCTGAAATAAAACGAGCTTGGAATGTACTTTTATTATACATCTCTCTTTTATATTTACCTAAAATCAGAATGATATCATGATTTTTTATGAATTTTTTGCAAAAAAAGTTGTAAAAATGGCAAAAAATCGTGGTATTTTATTTTAACTTCAGTAAAAAATTCGATTTTCGATTTTATTGATAGCATCTAGCTTTTTATAGAAGAGACGCATTTAATAAGAGTAAATTCGAAGCTCGTTTGATTTCAGATAAAAATTGCGGCTTCCACGATGTACGCAAAATGCTGAGCGTGATTCTGCCCTGCAGTACGGAGTCGCTAATATCTTGGGTGTTTTTCAACAAAATTCTTCAAAAATTTCACAGTATATACTCCAATATATGTGTAAAATATTCTCGAAGTTTCAATCAATTACATTCATTTTTCATGCTACAAAAAATTCATGAAAATCACTGGGAAAACGCTCTCCCAACGCTATTTCTACGGATATTAACTATCGACGATGGAAAAAAGGCGAACAATTTTTAGGTACAAAACCACACCGGGAATTCGGGAATTAACTCCCATATCGATATGTTCTCCAATCAACTTTTATTATTCTAATGATATGTTCGCCTCGAATATTCAATATTCAATTATCACGACGCACGTTTTTTTCCCTATTCACGCTTCTCCAATTTGTTTGTACCGCGAATATTTTTTTCCCACGCCTCAAACATTTTTCGCAGCCTCGGGTATTATTTCCTCAAGCTTCGATGAATTTACCCTGTTTTTTCCATACATTCACGTAGTCGTAGAATTTTATTCGTGCTCTTATTTGTTCAGATAAATAGCAACAATCTCTTCTGTAATTTCTTTCTCATCGGTTATTATTATACATCGGTTATTTTTTCCATTCCCATCGAGCACATTGCAAATTTCCAACTTATCTGATTATTTATTAGCCTGCAACATTTTTTTTTGTTCGCTCATTTCTCATTTTTCATCCAACTGAATTTTTTTCTAGCATTTTTTGTTTTTGCGCAACTCGACATTTTTGTCCCAATCAAAAAATTCTACCGCGATGAGTTTTTTGGGGAAGAGTCGATGGAGATCGAATCAAACAGTGGGAAGGACGGATGAGAGGAGGATGAAGAAATAAATGATAAATAACGAAAAGCGTGAGGCAATAAAAATTCGTTCAAAAATTATATTTTATCATTCTGGCACGAGATGACGTAAACACAACACAATTTATAAATTAACGTACACAATCTTCAATAATTTATACATACCATCGAGGTTTTATTTCCCTCAACTTCTCTCTAGTCAACAAATTAGCTTTCTACCGTTGAAAAAAAAATCTCCACGTCCGTTTTCCGTTTTTCTCCGCTGATTCGTTTGTCTCTTTGCAAAAGTCACGCGTCGAAAATGAAAGTATGTTTTATAAAAAATATAAAAAAAAACAAAAAAAAAACTGATCGGTGAGAAAAACGTCGAGATAATTCGTTTGCGATAATTGAAACGTGAGAGAACGAAAAGGGTTGACAAATGTTTTTCGTAACGGTATCAAAAATTGGGACGTTTGATATTTGTTTCGTGATTAATTTTTTTTCTCCTTTCAACTTGTTTTTCTTCTCACCTTATCTCGCTGAACTCGATACGATAACATTAGCAAAACCTTAGATAATAATTCGTGGGGTGACGAGGGGCGAGGGTAACAAAATAAATAATAGAAGCATTAAACATGATTAATTACTTAACAAGACAATTATAATATAATCGTGACTATAGCTAGTAAGTATGTTAATTACGTAATAATTACAACTATAGGTAATGGTTGTCTGGCACGATATTCGCTTGTTGAACAAAGATATAATATTGACAAAACAGAATAAATATCGTCGGAGCGATTCGACTGAACAAAATTTCGAACGTCGGCGAATCAATTTAACAACAACAAAATTCGATCCTCAACAATTCGACGTCTCCCAATTTTACACGTATTATCATTCGCATTTTATACAACGACGAACCGAAAACGCTTGTCGAAAATAACAGAGAAAACAATTTTCGAACAACTAAGAACAAACGAGAACATATTTTTCCCCAGCTTGGAATTTTTCCTCCACTTCTCTCGCAATCTCATCCTTTTTCCAAATTTCGTATTTCGTTTTAGCCAAAATAAATTTTCGATTCCCTTATTTATTTATTATTCCATATTTTTTTTTCATTTCCAAATTTTTTTTTTTTCATCGAGTCGGATTCGCGTTTCACAGAATTACGCGTCATTATTATTATTATTCGTCGACTCCAAGGAGATCCAAATCGAAAAAAAAATGATTACGCGATGCATTTTTCCACTGGCACCCCGGAAATCCGCGTTTTTTGATATCGACGCTTCGTTTTCGTTTGTTTCTGTCTTTACTGTTCGTTCCTTCCAATTTTTCCAAGCAGGGTGAGAAGAATACGAAATGGCAAGCGAGAGAGAGCAAATACGTTGGATGTTACGCATACTTAATAAATAAATTTAAAAAAAACCTTAACAACTACTCAATGACGTAATAATGCTCAACTGTGGAGAGAAATCAGCAGAACGAAAAAAGCAACGAAGAAGAAGTCCACGAAAAATGACGTCTCTTTTTGCCATCGCAGATTCCTCTTCGCAGCGTTTTTTCTTTTTTCTTCTCCGTCTTTCTTCGCTTTCTCACGAACGCAGGTCGGCTAGGTGATGCGATATATAGATATACACGTGCGTATACGTGTATATGCACGTATGTAACGGATAGCCTTAATACTTTTCCATAGGAAAGCAATAAATCTTTAAGGAGACGACAAATAATAAAATCTCCGTTGAGTACAACGTTTAAATAAAAAACAAAAAAAAACAGTCGAGTTCCATCAATCTTCTCCTTCCTTCGTCCTCTCCTGTTTCACTCCTCCGTCAGCGACGCGCGCGAGAATTTTTCTCGCGCCGCGATCGACGTTGCGAGAAGAAATGGGAAATCGCGAATGCGGCAATAAATAATATAAATAAATAATTATTTTCCGATGCGTCGGAGATTTCTGATAGGTTGCCGCTTCGTTCGTCTTCGGCACACTTTTCCGTCACTTCGGTCCGATTTTTCCGGCATTTTCCGCGGATAAAACGTCGGACATAAAAAATCGAGGGAGAATATTTGAACAAACGAAGAAGCGAGGAACGTGGAAGAACGGAAAATCCGTGGGAAATCGAGGAAATTCGGAGAGAAAGTGGGAACAGGACGTGGGAGAGAGGGATTTTGGTGGGTGAAAAAAAAAAATGTGCGGATGGCGAACGAATGGCAATTATTGGCAGGTGACAAGTGAACGTCGATGTTGGGGCGTGAATATTTACAGAAAAATATTTCGAACGAGTTACGTAGAGGAGTATTACTTATCGTAAGTCTACATTAGACGTTGCACGTCTCGAGTACGCAGCTTTTTACACGGAGCGCTGTAAAATTAGATGCTCGCATGCTGTTACGTATTTTTTTTCTTTTTTTTTCATTTTTTACGTATTCATTCGGAATGCTTGTTTCACTTCTCGGTTGTCGTTGCTCTCGATTCCTCGTCGTCGCTCGCGATTCACGGTCGCTTCTTTAGAGAGCTCGGTTTGTCATTTTCAATTTTTCATCGCGCCATTTTTTTTTCTAAAAAGAACAAAAAAAATCTGCTAACACTTCCAACGATCTCTTCAATTTTCATTTTCCGAATCGGCTGGAACACATTTTTCGGAACTCCATTTTTGGCACTCGTTTGAGCGAGGCGAGCATCGCAGAAATATCGTTAGTGAGGAGAAATCGGTTAACGTTGTGGGAAGAAAAAAAATGAGTAATCTCTGTAAACGCTGGAGATTTGTAGTAAACACTCGGGATCGATTTTACGGGAAATTCTACCCATTTTTGACCGCCTTGCCACATTTCGATCGCAGAAACCCACAAAAACTGGAAAACACAGCGAACGGTATTACCGATTTTCGAGATCGTTGGCGAGTTTGTTAAACACGACGATGTTCAATTATTATCTACGTTAAAAAACAACTTTCAATACTGTACAACACCGATCTACGATGCAATGTAAAAAACGCGTGTAAAATCGTTATTAAAAAATCGGCAATTTGGGTTCGGCATTCGGTTGCATGTAACCTCGTTTATCTCGCGATTCGTCCATTTACGGGAAAAATAGTTCCAATAAAATATGTAGCGCGTTTGAGAGCGCAACTTTTTTATTCGAAACATTTTTCTCTCCGACGAATACTTCTCGAGATATCGCTGCTCGTAGTCTTGAGTTCGCATTATCCTAAATATGTCTTTTTTAAACGCAACATCTTCCCAACTTTTCCCGCCTTTCACAAGCTATTCGTCTCGGCATTCGTATCATACCTCTTACAAGTTTATCACCGTTGTATATTTCCTAAATTATTCTGGTTCTCTGCGGCAATCGACAGTTTTCGCATGTTTCAGCTACGTTTCGCGACTGGTTCCCGAAATCGTGGTTTTTCCTGGCAAATGGTACTTCGTTGTTGTGGCTGACCGACGAAGAAACCAGTAGGAAGAACGGAAGTGACCGGCGAAGCTCGCAACGCGGAGTACGCTTGTCCTACGACGACGACGACGACGGCGGCGACGACGACGACGAAAAAGCCGAAGACGCGACGAGCGTCATTCCATTTTCCATTCCATTTTCACAGATGCCGTCGTCGAGGGAGGCGACGTTGTCCCAGGAAATCCCGGGGTTTGCGACGGCGACGGAGGACTACCCTCCGGCGTGTTCAGCTCGCTCTTCATCGGCTGTCCATCCGGATACCTCGCGTGCGTCCTCATGTGTCGGGTTATCATGTCGCGTCTGCACGCCGCGTAAGGGCACTGAGGACACTTGTAGGGTTTCTCGCCCGTGTGGGTCCTCTGATGAGTACTGAGATGATCGGACCTGCTGAAGACCTGTCCACATACGCGGCACGTGTACGGCTTGACGCCGGTGTGAAGCCTCATGTGTCTGGTGAGCATGTCGGACCTCGCGAAGCTACGCTTGCAAACGTCGCAGAGGTATGCCTTGGCCGTGGCATCGGCCGGTCCTTGTCTCCGATGCCTCGAGGCCATGTGTTTGGCCAGTCTGTCGTGAAGGCTGAACATTTGTCCGCAAACGGGACAGACGTACGCCACATCGGCGCCCGGCGGCATCTCCTCCACGACGGGGCTCACCTCGAGGTTGTACCTCACGGCGACGCTCTCCTTCGTAGTCGGGGAGGCCACGTCGCCCCTGACGACGGGAACGCTGACGGATCCCCTCGTGACTATGCCCGGTGGCAGCAGCTGCAGGGCTGCCGGTCTGCCGGCACCCTTCTTCATAGAGAGGTCCAGCGGCGAGTCTTGTGGACTAGTCAGAATCGTCTCGTTCTCCAGGGAGCCGCTCCGCTGGGGTCCGGCGTTGGGGCCGGCGGGCCTCTCCCAGGCTACGACGTCGGTGTCGGAGTGACTCCGCCGCCTGAAGATGTCGGGAAGGTACTTTTTGTGCAGGTAGTGCTCGAAGCTGTAGGACGACGGCGACAACGGTGCCACGGGAGTGAGCGACATGGGGGTGAGGGGGGTCAGAGGCGCGAGAGGGGAGGCCGGCGAGGGCAGTAGCATGGGACTCGTGCTGGCGCAATGCACGCAGCCGCATCCCGCGTATCTGAGAGGAGTCGGATGGTAGCCGGAGATCCTGGCGTTGCGGCGACGCTGAGTGTTCGGGCCGGTGGTGGGATCGCCGTGGGTCCTGCTGTGCTCCGTCGCGCTCTGGCCGTTGTGGTGGGACGTGGGAGCCTCGTCCTCGACGCTCTCGGGCTCGTCCTTCAATCTAAGAGGGGAGAAGTTGATCCTCGGTGAATCGGCGATGGGAGACCTCGAAGAGCCGAACACCTCCTCGTCCTCCTCGGAAACGGTCGACCCGTCGAACCTGAAGACCTCGCCCTCCGACGGCGAGCTTCGATGGGCCTGCAGGATGTCCAAGACCTGCGACAGCCTCTTCCGCTTTCTATGACGATGGTTACGATTTGCTGTCGCTGACAAGGTGTTGTTGTTCGTACACGCTGGCGGCTTTGCCGGTCCGGGGGGCGCTGCGGCGTCCTCCACGGCGCTCTCGGCCATCGTCATCGGCAAAGCGCGGCACCCGCCGCCAAGGCCCTTCTTAAGGTCGCCTGTGACGCCTTCGGCGACCACGGTGCTCCCTCCCACTTCGTGCTGAAACAAGCATAGCGAAAACAAGATCAGTGGAATCCAACGAGATCGGTTACCAATTTCATTTTTTTCAAACTCGGTTCAAGTTTTTGCGATTCAGGCGTAATCGCAGGGGCGGAAACGTGTTTCGAGGGGGAAAGCGGAAAAGGGGGACGAAATACCGAACGGGATGTGAAATATGAGGGCTCGAAGGCGACAACGAGGATGATAACAGCGCTGGCTATATAACAACAACGTTGTCGTCGATGACACGTGGTCCCAGGCTCGAACACGAATAGTTTGTCATAACTTTCAGTAAACTGAGAAGTATCAAAGATCCGACGATTATTTAAAATTCAAATACGTTGGGATAGTAGCGGACGCGTGAATAAATCATCGCGAGATTTGCTACGTCGTCGTAAGTAATGCTATCCCATTATTTTCCTAGGCGTGAAAATTTATTTGACGCGTCCCAGCCGTAGCCGTAAAGGTCAGCGAAGGCCGAACCTGAGAGGAGGACTGGGAGACTCGTTAGGCGGAGATATTGGGGAAAAAACCACGAGGAAACCTGATCATTTCCATTTCCATACATTGTCATTCAAATACGACGAGGATTCCGATTTTCTCCACATTTCGTCTCTCCCCCCTCCAGCCTCCTCCTATCTACGTCTACTACACACGTCGCGTCCGCGGCGCCGGGAATTTTCGATCGCGATGGATTTTTACAGCAATATTCGAACGCGGGGCTCCGCGCGCGGCACCGCCGCCCCTGAGGAAGCGCGCGCCGATTGGCTCGCGCGACCCCGACGCTAGCCGACGCCAGCCGAGGCGAGCCGACGGAACGAGGATAAAAGCCAGAGCAAACGGAGCGCTCCTCGCACGACTCCACCGACTCCAGCCGAGACCAGAGCCGCGTCGCGTTATCGCGGACGCGCCTGTTCACCTCCAATGAACTCTACGACGAAATATCAATGAACCAGGCCAAATTTTCGATTACCTTCTCGTTTCCCAACAACTTTATTCCACTCTCACGCGATCCTACTCGACGATATAATTCCCCTGGATTCGTCCGCTTACTCTTCCGTCGCGTTTCCCTCGCGCAGCGTTACGTTGCATCGCGTCACGCAGCATCACCGTCACTTTCGCTCCGCAGCGCGAAATCTCACAGAGTTCCGCGCCGGTGCCAACGGAAGGCGCAGCAAAAAGCGGAGGAATAATCGGCGCGGTTGAAAAACGTGTCGGGCAAAGATGGAATTTGAGAATCGAACGGCTGGCTTTCAGCCGTTGTCATTCACGTTCGGGTTTTCTTTGGGAGTCGTAATTAATAATTTGTTGGTCGTTTATACGGTTAGTTATCGGTGTGTTTTAATTACGCGCTGCGAGATGGCAGGCTGGTCGGAGGCCGTTAGGATGAAAAGGCTCGCGATAACGGTCGTTAAATGAAAAGAGAGCTGTAAAGTGTAGCCGGGAAAAAATCGTGCGAGACACGCGGTGGTATTAAAACAGGTCTCGGTTAGGTTCGAAGGTGGCGAGCGGCGCGTAGGCGTCGTTCGTCCGCGCGACTCTCGCCGCATCGATTCCCTTCCGCTCGATTCCGAAGAAATATTCGATTCGCCGGACAATTTCGCGAAAGCCGGCGCTTTTTGCGCCGCGGTGTCGGTTGGAATCGGTTGGCGAGGAGGCGAAGAAGAAACGGATCGGCTCGGCTGCACGTGTCCGCGCGAGGCTCGCTCGTTCGGGTAACAAGAGTATATACGGTGGAAGAACGCGGTCGGCGGGCAAAAAGTCGGGGCTGGGGGCGCGGGGGGCAGAGTATTCAATCGCTCTTCTAGCAAAAGGTGAGGAGAATTCGCATCGGCGCGATCCTCTGAAAGTCGTGGCCGGAGGCGAGGGCTTCCTTGGAAGAGAACGGTTCGGTTCGGCGCTCGTCTCTCGGATGGCGATGGTAGGCAGCGGTGGAATTGTCGGGTGGAATGCTCGTCAGAGGCACCTGTAACAGCGACCCGCGACCGTCTCGCCGCGGAGAGGAACGGAACAGGTTGAGAGAGGCGAGCGTGGGTGGGGCTGATCTTTCCTCCTCTCGGCCACGAGAAGGATCCTCGCGGCGACCAGCGACGGCTACGATCGCCTCGCGACTCCGAACGAACACATTTCCTCGGAATTTTCCAAACATCCCCGACGCGAGATTCCACCGGAATAAATTAGGCCTAATTCAAAAGGATGTAAAAAACGGGCTTCGATGGTAAACGAAACTCTTGTTCCACTCGTTAGATCGAGTTACCTTCGAGGCGTCTTCTGTCAGTTCTTCGACGTGCTCAAAATTGAAATTAAAAAAATGGTTTTCAATTTTTTTTTGTCTCAAATTATTTTATCGTCGTTGGTCCTTGAGTTTCAGTTTAATACGACGTTTTGAATTAGGTCGGAATCACTTTCGGAGATTTCGTTACATACAGACGTGCATATCAAGCCTGTTACAAACTGTGGAAACAAACGCCTTTGGGGAAAACAGGAATAATAGCAATAAATAAATTTGGCCGCCTTGAATATGAGAAGGGGAGACAAATTTGCGGGAAAATTCATTATTGGCTCGAAAAATCGCTGGATGAATCGTGAATTAGAAACTATTGGAAAATGTGTACTTTAACGTTTTTTGATGTAGAAAAACTGTAGAACAAAATGATAAGTCGTGGGAAAAATGTCAAAAATATGGGAACAAATGTCTGACAAAAGTTTTGAGAGCGTTGCTATGGTAATTTGCGAGTGAGTTGGTCAACTCCCCTGGAATTATCGAATAAATCCGGATTTTTAATAACGCAAAAACTAAGAATTATTTTTTTTAACTCAAAGCGGTTTCAAATTAATTTTTTATAGCGACTAAAGACAGATAATTATAATTTGGAAATTACAAAATGGCGAGATGGAGAAAAAATGACAAAAAATGGAGAAAAAAATGGAGAAAAAAGGAGAAAAATGGAGAAAAATGGAGAAAAATGGAGAAAAAATGGAGAAAAATTGGAGATATTTGTAAATTTGAAATCGGAGAAATTTTTCCAGAAGATGGCGAGGCAAATCTGTATTTTGTTTTTTTCTTTTTGGAATCAGCGATAGAAAACGAGGATGAATAATCGAGTTGGTGGATTTTGTGGGACGATGGTGGTGAAAATGAGAGTGAAAAAGATGCGGATCGATGGGTTTATACGGGAGCGATCGAAGGGGGTCGAGTTGGCTTCCGGGTGATAAAACGGGAGTACAATGGTCGGGGATCGCGGGTAAGTGAGATAAATCGTCGAAACGATATCGTTATCGTGTCGATTATTCGTGAAATCGTTCCGCGCGAGACGCTCGAATCCGTCTGTAGTCGGTGCGCGTCTGTTGGTAGCCGCAGGGCAGACGAGATCGTCGGCGGAACCGGCGAAGCTGCTACCAAAAAACCCGCCTCGCTACCGAAGAAGAGACCCGTGGAAGAGGCGAGCTCTCCGTGGTCTCCGTGGTCTCCGGCGAAGAGTCATCCTTCGACGCGACTTGCGCCCATCGAACCGTGTCTTCGATCTATAATACGATACGATGCGACGCGATACGACGAAACCGGCGCGCGACGACGCACACGCGCACGTCCGCCGTTTCGAGAGCGCGATTCTCCTTCGATTTTCGATTTTTTTTTTGTTGAAAATAATCCGTCGCGCCGAGTTCAAAATTGTTAGCAGCGTATTTTTGACAAGCTTGTCATTTACCGATTCCAATTCCCTCAAACTTTGGCACTTCGAAACTTAGAAGTGCGTTGCGCACTCGGAAGGAGAATTTCAGAGCATTTTTTGAGACAATTTTTGAGCGATCGAAAGTTTTCGAAATTTGGGAAACATCGAAAAATCGGACGCCGAATTTTTGCAGCACGTTCTCGTCCGCCGTTTTAGAGAATCCTTGAAGCACAGTTTTGGACCATGTGGACCTCTTACTTACTTATTTTTTTCGTCGAAATTTGACCGTTCCATCGCGACGTTGGGAAACCGATTTTTTCACCCAAAAACAGTATTTCTTTTTTTACCGATTTTCTCGGTAAAAAATGCGGTCAAAATTTGGCTCAAAAACGGTGTTCGAGTTGCGGACGATTCGCTGAAATTTTAAGAGAAACTCCATAACTGCTACCAAATTGGTGGAAAATCCGAATTACTTATTTCCAAAATTTTCAGCCACATTCTGCGATCAACCAATCAATTCCGCTCAAAACTGACTTGATGTTTCGGCCACATACCGTTTCAGCGAAATCTGTCCAGCCCTTCGATCCGCTACACGAATTCACATTTCAGTCACGAATTTTGTCAGCCATGTTTTTTTGTTTTTTTGATGAAATTTTGGAAAACCAAGTTTTTGAGACTGCGGGTACGAAACCGCTGTCGATAATTGCAATATCAGCAACCTCGAAAACCCCTCTAGGTATACCAAATTTCAGAAAAAATTACCACGTTTCCACATTTTGATCGGCCATATTGAATCCGCCATTTTGAATTTGAGAAATTCGTCAGCGAATTCGTAATCAGCGACCTCATAAACTATTGTACACCAAATTTCGGACAAAAAACTACCACATTTCGAGATTTTCGTCGGCCATATTGAATCCACCATTTTGAATTTGAGAAACTCGTCAGCGGATTCGTAATCAGCGATCTCAAAAACTATTGAATACTAAATTTAGAAACAAATTACCACATTTCGAGATTTTCGTCGGCCATATTGAGTCCGCCATTTTGAATTTGAGAAATTTGTCAGCGGATTCGTAAGCAGCGACCTCGGTAATTCCCGCGTGCAATTTTCCAGATGCTACTAGCTATCATTTCGTCTTGGCAGGAATGGAAGAGAACGGATGAGAAAAGAGTGTTTTTGGAAAGCGTTCGAAAATGGAGAACGCGCGCGGCGTGCACGGGGTGATGTATCGTCTTCGGGACGGTCGGCGTCGCCTGCTACTAGCAAATTAACCCGCAATTACGCGATAACGTCTGCCGCGGTAAGAGCTGGCCACGAGGAGTAGAAGGGCGGCTGCGTCGAGGAGCGTCGAGCGCGAGGCGCGGTAAGCCGGTGAACGCCGGGTCGATTATACTTACAGGTAGTTTGGAAAGACGCGCGGCGAGATACGCGCCGTCCGATCGAGATTTCGAAGAGCGGGAATTACCGGAGGCTGCTCCTCGCCGATCGGTGGCTTCGATTCACCGGTCAACGTTGTGATTATCGGAAAATATTGATATCGCGACGAAACCAAATTGCCTCCGCGTACGCGCTTACGATCGCTCTACACGCACGAGCACGCCGTTCGAGAAAAAGCCTACGCTCGGTCGGCGATCACCGGATTCCGCGGCTCCAAGTCGCCGGCTTTCTCGAGAAAAACTTCGCTCCCTGTCAGCCGAAAAAACCACCAAAAAAAAACCCAAAATTTCACATCGCTGCATAAAAATTGACAATTTTTGGACGTAATTTTTGTCCGATCCATCTCAGTTTTGTTTCGAAACGAACGCATCGTATTTGACGAGAAAAGTTTTGTCGTAGTTCGTCGAAAAAAGTCGTGGGAAATGATCGGAGAATATTGAAACGACGACGACGGCGAAGATGAAAGAAAACGGTGGAACGTTATGCTCGCGTTTTATTACGACGAGTCAGAGTATCGCTCGTAGTATAATTTCCGACGAGAGTGTAAATCGCGGGAGCCAAATTGGGAAATGTTTAGGTATTTCCCTTGCTGGCATAAATCTTCGCACGCGGACACTTCGATTTGTACACACTGTAAATTCTAGTGTTTTAATTTAAGACCACTGAACGTTTTATTTCAGACCGTTTTAGCGTTCACATTCGTAACATTTGAATTTAAAACATTTTTTACAGTTTTACGTTTATTCCGCACAACACATTGTAGGAATGTTGCTAAGAGCGTCGTTAAAACGTATTCCCTTTCCCAACGCCCGTGCAACGTATCTATACATCTCGACATGAATGTGATAAAAAACACTGAAATGCACGGTTATCTGAAAAACAGCATTTCCATTGATCGCGATCTCATATCGAAGGTAGGAGGTATTATGTTACGACCAAATCGGTCGCGTTTCGGCAGCTGAGGAGGGCGAGTGGCGGAGGAAAAAAGGAAACTTACATATGTAGACGCGTTGAAAAACGCGAAGAGTGGTTTCAACCGAGACAAAATGATGTTCCAGGTACGAGACTTCCGAGTAGGAGGAAAGAGGAGGCACGAGGCATCGTATGGCATCGGTCGACATTCCGTCGCTCCAGAAAGTCGCTTGTCCGAGGGAATAACGGTACCGCGTGAATTACGAATACGGCGAGAATTCTCTCTCTTCTCTACGCAAACGTCATTCCGAGCGAATATCATCGATATCCGACGGAGAGAAGAAAAAACGAGGAAAAAACTACCCAGGCTAGTAGATCAGATTTCCGTCGAACGGAGCGTTGCGAATGTCGAGCAAATCTCACAATTGCGAGACGATATTCGGATAAATTGGGCAGAAATCGTCTCAAGTTTGCTATTCTCGCGTGATTTGATCGTTTTTTCGCGGTAGTAATAAATGCACGGTGAAAAACTATCAGTCATTGTGTACAGTGCACAATTTTTGCGTGGAATATTTAACATTTTAGTGCGTCGATTAGTGTTGCTCTCACAGTCCATTTTTCAACAAAGAAAAATGTTATCTTATACCGAAGTAACACTTCTTAAATGTTTCCCATATTGTATAGAGTGTAAAGTGTAAGTGTAAATTGTAAGAGCAACTGTAAGTGTAAGTGTAAAGTGTAAGAGCAAATCTAAGTGTAAATGTAAGTGCAAGTGTAAGTATAAGTGTAAGTGTAAAGTGTAAGAGCAAGTGTAAGTGTAAGTGCAAGTGTAAGTGTAAAATGTAAGTGTAAAATGTAAGTGTAAATTGTAAGTGGAAGTGGAAAGTGGAAATGTAAAATGCAGGTTTGAAGCGTGACTGTAAATTGTAAGTGCAAAGTACAAGTGTAAATGTAAAGTGAAAAGTATAAAGTGTGAGTGTAAGTGTAAGTGGGAAGTGTAAGTGTAAAGTGTAAGTGCAAAGTGTGAGGGTAGTGTAAGAGTAAAGTGTAAGTGTAAGGTGTAGAGTGTAAAGTGTACCATTTTTCTCAAAATAAAATTCCAAATTTTCCGAGAAAATTGACGATCGAGGGGAAGATTGTTACGCGGTGGGCGAACCTGGTGAGAAGAATGTACAGGCGAGAAGATGAATTTTACGCGTGAAAAAAAATGCGCGCGCGCTGAGAAAGAGGAATTTTGTGGTGGAGAACGGAAATTTTCGGGTCGCGTGATAGGAGGATGGGATCGTAAGTCGAGAGAGCATATTCTAGGCTCGGAGAGAGGAAGAGGAGAGTTTGGGGCGAAACATGGAATCGTGAGTCGCGAGGAGACATTCGAGGAGGACAAAATAACGCTGGTACGATGGAAATTTGGTGATTTTTTGGAAAATAAAACCGGACAGAGGGACGCGAGCTGTGTAGTCGTATTAAAAAAAAATCTTAAGCATCTTGTTAAACGTCAAAACGATTTGTTAAACGTTCTCCGTACGAACGCTACGGCGAGGCGATGCGAGGCGGTCGTAAAGCATCGCCGTACATCGCGGCGAACACTCCGAGGATCCTCCTGAGCGGAGCGGCGAACGAACCTCCGCCGCGCCGTATGAAATTTTCGATCTGGAAAGATATCGAACGAGCGAACGATTCGAGACATTCGGAAGGTACATGGAAACGTAGAGCATAAATTATCTACGACATAAATCAACCACCCTCGATTCTCGCGAGGATAATTAGTCCGAGTGCCGAATGCGAAAGCTACATCCTCGCAGACTCCCCAAAACTCGCCTCGCATCCTCTCTTCTTCCCCCTCTTTTTCCCCCCAAAATTCTCTGGCTCCCCAAATTTTCCCACAATTTTCTCCTCGTTGCTTCTTTTCCTTTTCTTTAAAAAATTTAAACAAACTTCTTCGAGACATAAAATTTCAATATTCGTCGCAAAATCCGTTCCTCTGTTCTTTTCTCAATTTCCATCACTGAATTTATTGTTCTGCTCCTTTTCAGAAATTCGCCGTCAACTTTCCATTTTCGATTATCGTTTCTCATCGATTCTGCGATATTTAGCGGGTAGGTAGATTTCTTGTCTCTATACTCGTATTTCCTATGACCTGAGATTGGACTTGGCAGACGAGAGATCGTACATCACGTTAAAATGCGTTTTTCGCGTGATTTCCGGATTTTCAAAATGCAAATTTCGCATTTTCGAAAGAAAAAAAAAAGAAAAAAGCCTCAATTCTCGCTCTTCTTTCGCCACCTTCCTGGCGAAAAAAGCTCAACATTTTTCCACCCCAATTCTACAGACATCTCTGGGTTCGGATAAATCTCGATAAATCTGCCGAGTTTTTGCCAATTGTTCCGACACAGCGAAGTGAACCGAGAATAATGATATTCTCGTAATTCTCCTTCCTCCCGAGAAAGTACGATAACCGAAAAAAAAAACGAAAAGCAGAGCGCGAATAACGAAGCAGGAAAGGAGGTAAAAAAACGGGGGAGAAATTTGGTAGCGTGTTCGCGTGCGTTCTTGAAAACTCGTTAACAATTATAAATCATTTAGTCGAGCGAGGAGAGCAGCGTCGGTTCGGCTCGGCGAGGAGAGCAGAAGAAGAGAGGAGAGGAGCCGAAGCGAAGGAGATAATAATTGCGCGATTTTTCGCGCATGCGCTGACAGGCGGTCTCATCTAACGAGACCCGGTCGCGACGTCAACGTGGGGAAACTTTCGCGAGTGGCTCGTCGTTTCGCGTTGTTCTCGACGTCTCCTTTTTTCCGTTCCGTTTTTTTTTCCCGTCTTTCGCTTTGGCCCCTTCTTTTTCTCGTTCGGCTCTCGCGTATCGTCGCGCGACCAGGTTACGTTATACCGTTGCGTATTTATAAGTACAGGCCGGGAATATGACAAACGTCCGTCCGTTCCTCTCGCGGACGGGGCGCGGATGCGGATGGACCGTACAAGAGAGAGCGAGAGGGAGAGAGAGAGAGAGGGAGAGAGAAGGAGAGGCGAGCGACGAACGACGAGGCAACGATCCGCGCTATATGGCGGCACTGGTAAGGCCAGTTTTTATCTCAACCGCCATCTGCCGACCGATCGTCATTATCGCTAAGTAATCCTTCAGCCAAGACCACGCGGTACCCGGAGTACCACCTCGACTCGCCTGTCCTCCGTCCTCTCCTCGTCGCCAACCCATTCGCCGTTCTTCTGTTTTTCTTCCGACCCCGCTGCTCTCCCGTTTTCTGCCCTCTCTGCCCTTTCCTCTCCCTCCCCGCCCTTTTCGCCTCGTCTCTACGCGAGTTTTCTCCGCTTTCCCTGCGATTACCCAGGAGCGCACGCGACTCGACTTGATCCAGCTCTAACAATAAACGAGCCAGCTCCACGCTAACTCGCGCGTTATTCTCTACAGCTTCACTATCTTAAAGTACTTAGCCATACTTTGATACTCCCACCGCTATCCCTGGGGGGAAGTGAACGAGTCCTAACCGCTAACCTTAGCCAAAAGCTTGCTCCAATACTCGGCAATCGAAGAAAAAGAAATTCGCCAAGAACTTGAACCACCATTGATACTATAAAAATAAAGAAAAAGATAGTTCCCCCATGTAGTCGTGTCCAGCCCACGTGAGCCACGTCTCGGAGTACGTTTGATATCTATAATATCAATTGTTCGTGGCTGTGCTTATTATACTTTGCTGTGAGAGAAAAAAACATCGTAGAGGTGTAAAAGTAAATTCAACGTCTGTACCTGAGAGACGGAAGAGAAAAGCTGATGAGATGCGGGAGTTGAAAGATTTTGTTGAAGAGTGCTGTGAAAAGAAGGAAGACCTGAGTTACTCGTCATCGAACTCGGATCTCACGTCTAGTGTCAGTGAAAAGTGTATGATCCAGATGTTCTCGACGGTGAACATGAAAATTTCGAGGAGTTGGGTGAAAGCGAAGATAGAGTGGCACTGGACAGACCAATGGTCCGAGGGATAAGAGATTCGAGAACCCGCAACCTGAGATTTTTTCGCATTTTTTCAAGCAAAATTAACAATATTCAATTTTTCAAGTTCACTTCGTAATTCTTACATTTTCGTGGTAATTTTTTCATTTTATACAATTACACGAGAGGCTAATTAATCAGCGTTTTTGTAGCTACAGTAGTTGATTCATTCTGAAAAGATATCAAAATTCTTCAGTGAGCAGCAATTAGGACTTGACTAATCTAAACCAAGTTTGCGTGCACGTACTTTGTACGTCGTACTTTGCTTCGTTTTCTCACTGCTCACTTTTGGTTCACCTGCTGTGTTACTCTCCAACATCGTGCAACGCGAATAAAGAAATTGTGAATTGAGAACTGAGATTACGTGTTACTTCGGTCTTCGTTTTTTCGCTTTTTCAATTTTTTGCTGCCCAAGTAACGAGACTTCAGATTTTTTTGCATTTCCAGCCCTCTCCACACTTCTTCTACACCTTTTTGGTTACTCCTCATTTTTTCTCCCATTTTTGCCTGTCCAATCGAATTGAATTTATCTTCTTCCGTTTTGCTCGAGTTTCCATCATTTTTCATCTCCTCGTTTGCTTTGCTCTTCCTTTCCCTGCGTTTTTGTTTAACTCGTCCCTTTTTTTAAAATGTGTATCCGCAGGTTTTTAGGCGAGTGGAGAAGCTGTTTGGAATTTTGGCCTCGTGGATGTTGATCGGATCTCGCCTGTTTGCGGCAAATTAATCGTGATTTGAATTTTATTGATTGGATTTTCCGGATTTCACCGTCCAACTTTCTCCGGGAATACAGGTGAAATTTCGAGGCTGGTTCTCCGTGGACGAATTTTGGTTTCTGTCGAATCGGATGCCGGGAAAGAAATGTAAAACGTGGTAAAAAGCAGCGAATCGAGATTATCGGCGGAATGGAAGTTGTAAAAGTTGTACGAGGTCGCCAGAAAACGACACCGGTTCCAATTTCCCGGAGCCCGTTGACGAATGTGGATTTTCGAGTGCGCATTCCGAAAATGACGACGCAAATTTCCATTTTATTACCCGGCCGCGAACGACGTCGATGGCTTCTAATAACGATTCTCGGCATCCCGGTCGATAAAATTGCCGACCGAAAGTCGAATCTGATCGGCGAAACGCGGAGATAAATCAATTTCCGTTATACGCGTCGCGCGCGTATCCGACCGATCCTGTTTCGTTTCGTACGGTTGTAATTTATACCACGAGCCGAGATATCGAGGTTAATAAATTCTCACTTTTTACACCAATCAAATAATTCACGGAGGACGGACGACGGACGACGACGATTCATCGCGCGCCGAAATAACCCGAACGGTCCGACAACTTTTTCCCCCCAAAAATTTGCTTTCCACTTCTTCGCGCGCGAGACCCGTTCCCAACTTTCCACCCCTCCCCCTCCTTCTCACAGATCGCCGCCTTTCTTTCCTCGCATCTCTTTGTTTCCGACATTTTCCCGCACTCGCGAACAGGATTTATCTGTCGGCGGCTCGTTTCCCTGAAACGCGCGCGAAAAACGAACGAGCGACAGAGATAGCGCGCATTTTTGGTGCAGCTTCCAGATATTTTCGATACGGTGCGAAAATTGCGGAGACTGACGAGGAAAAGTTGGGATGAGATAAACCGAGAAGTGGCGAAAATAACCAGATAAATTTTTTTTTCCGCGGTACGGAAAAATTTGGTGATATTGAAAAACGACCGGAAATGGAAAATTACGAAGCGGAATTTGGCGAAGAGAAATTAGGGGATAACACGAGTGAAATTTTGCGTAGCAATCTATTTTTCTTTGGTTAGATAGAAAAATTCGTCGGAGCTTCCCAAATTGGTACGACGAATTTGCCTTTCTGACTAATGGAAGTAATTTGAACAATTCGATACGTATCTAGTTGATTTTGTTACGCTCAGACAACCAAACTCAAAATCTGCAAAAACTGCAAGATCAATATAATTCTCGGTAGGAATCGTGATCATCATTCGAAAAGATATTGTTGTGGAATGTTTATACAAAATCAAGTCGACAGCGAGAATTATGAATGGCGAAATTTTCGACTCTCATGCAAAATCGAACTTTTACGATAAAAATCCGAAAGTAATCGAGCGATCTCGATTGAAATTTCTGAGGCAGTAGAGTATAAGTGTACGTGGCAGAGAGAAAATTTTGAGAAATTTTCAGGAGTTTCGGAAACATTTTTTTTTAAATGGAAAATTTCCGAAAAAAATGATATTGCTTCAAAATTGGAAAATGAAGTTGAGGAAAAAAATTGTCTAGCTTTAGGGAGTTTTGGCCAAAAACTAAAGACAGGAATTTCGTTCAAACTTTGCGAATGTGTAGCAATTTATTGTCAAAATGATCCAAAAATTGACGCGTAGTCTTTGGGGAGAGTCGAAAAATTCGCTTGGGAGACGAATAATGTGGTTCGCTGGGTTTCGATGACATTTGTCGGTTCGCGATAAGAAGTAGGAATTGAAAAGATTACGGGAGACAAGAGTGGTACGCGACAATGGGTGATAATTAAAGAGCGTTAATTCGATTTAATTAAATCGGGAACGCTTACGAAATCGGGTCTGAGCTGGGAGTCCGATCTCTTCTTAATTACAACGCCCACGTGTTTTTGCCCGGTCATCGGCGTACGTGGGGCCCGCTGCGCTGTTAGCCGACTGCGGGATCCTCGGTCCGCGATGAGAAAATAAATAAATAAACAAAAAGTCGGTGGAAAGAAATTTCGATCACGACCGAAAATTAACGACGCTGATAGCGAGGGCCTCGACCAGCCGACCTGACCGTTATCCCGACTCAATCGCGAGGTCTTAACCTATCAAAGACCCGAACACCGCCTCCGTCTCCTCGCTCCGTCCGAGGAGTTCTCTTCCACCTGAAATTACGACTCGGCGGATCATCTCGCTCGCCACTTCGCGACAACTTTTTTCCCACATTTATCGCGTTTTTCGTCGATTTCCGCTTTATTTCAGCTCGGCATCCAAAACCGTATCGACACGAGCTAAAAATAAGGTTCGTTTTCTATCTTGTTGTTAGCTAGTTTATCATCTGCCATGCAAGCTAAAACTGTAAGCCTAATGTCAGCGATTGTGAGCGTTATCAGCCATGCTTGCCCTTATCTAATTGGTTAGCTAATTTCAGCCTACTACTTACAAAATTAGCTTGATACGAGCTAATTTCGTTACTCGCTTGCACGTGCCCAAATATTTCCTCTGAAATAACGAAAATTTCGGTCAACTTCTTTTTTTATTCGCTTACACTGGTCCCTGGTAGTGTGAATTGAAAATGACGACCAAATCGCGCAGCTGCGAATATTCGCTATTATGAATTTTATTTTTAAAAAAATGTTTTTCCTCGAATAGCTCGGCCATTTCGAATTTGAACGAAAAATTATGCAAAACAAACTTGTAGAAAATTTAATTACCTGCAACTTTGTTCCCTACAATTTTTCTTCTCAGATCGATATTTTTTCAACAAATGGAATCGGAATTTCACGTTGCATAGGGGCGAAAAAGTATTGGCACGGTTCTATTTTCCTTCGCCGCCGGCGTAATATCGATCTTAGGAGAAAAGTTGTAGAAAACAAAATTGTAGAAAATCAAATTTGCTACAAATTTGGTTTATATAACTTTTCGTTAAAATTCGAAATGGCCGAGTTATTCGAGAACAAACATTTTTTCATGAAATTCAAAATAGCGAACATACGCAACTGGGCGCCATTTTGAATTCACACTACCAGGGACTCGAAATAAATAAAAAGGAAGCTGAGCGGAAGTTTTGCAAAATTAAAAGTACACGCTGACTGGACTTCAATGATTTCGTGACAAACGACGATCGACTATTGGCAACCAGGGGAAAACGAAGAGCTTCGACTTAATCGGGTCGTGTGGGGTCGGGAGTTTAAAATTTCGCAACTCTTTATCGGCGGAGGACGAAGACGGTGTTCGTATCAGCCGGCGACTCGTAACTTTAACGAGTGCTTTGAGGAAACTGGGTGGAGATAATAAGAATACAAGTTTATGCGACGATTAGCTGCGCCGAAAGCGAAAGAGAATCGGGACCATCGCCGAGTTTGTAAAATATGTCGGATAAATTTATACGACCCGCGAAAATGTGGGCTCGCTTCTTCGAAAAAATCTCGGATTTCCTCTCCTCCCCAGCTAAAATTCCACCCGACTCCGAATCTAAATACTACGCGCTGCGAGAATTTTTCATCCGCAAAAAGGAGAATAAAATAGAAATTTGGAGAGAGAAAAATGGGCTCGCGAAAATTTCGAAAAATATGCCAAGAAAAATTGTGCGAATTCGCAGAAGTGGCGAAAAACGGAATATTCTCTGTGAAACCCACTCGAAAAGCTGGAAGATGACGAGGGATCACGATCACGCGAAGGGCCCGGCGAGAGAGAGAGGGAGAGAAACGTGGCGGAGACGAAACGACGGGAGGCGGTGAAACATAAACCACTAAAACGCTCGAGATGATAGCTCTGGTCCCCGTCGCCAACTCCCAACGAGATCCGAACCCGCGCGTAATTAACAGGCCGCAGCGGGCAGGTGAACCCGCTCCGCGTTGAGGTTGTCAACTTTCTTGGAAGGCAATCGGTCGTTTTTCCCCGAATTTACGCGACGCGACCGAATCGAGGAGAGCGGAGGACGCCGGCGCCGAAAAAGCAGCGGGCGAACGCGACGATTTACGAGAAATGAAACGAGCCTAGATGCTCGGAGAGAGCGGATAAGCCGAAGCCGGAAATGGTTATCCACTTCCCATGATTGGAAAAAAATGAGGCGAAGTGAACGGAAGAGAGAAAAATCACGGCGGTCGACGCGACGCGGAATATTAAATGCCAACTTTATCAGCACTCGCGTAGGACGTGGTTTACCGAACGCTTTTTTATCCGAGCACCCGCGTTGCAAATGTTTCACGCTGTTTCTAACAAATTCACGTTCTCTCCTCGAGTCTCGAGTTACCCGTTCGCTTTTTTCTCTCATTTTTCGCTAGGCGCAGCCATTTTTTCCCGATCAGCCTCGCAATTTTCTAATTCTCCACTTGCCTCTCGGCACCCTCGATTTTATCGTAAACCTTTCTCCAGACTTTTACTAAGCTTGTTTCAGTAAAGCAAACTAAAACAATTTCTGCACAGTCACGCGATGAGTACTAATTTATTATGCAAGCATGATCGTACCAGAATTTCTTACAAGCGTATAGAATATATAATTCAGTACTAATCGCTTATATCTTTACACGTTTTACAACTCTCCCTGTCTCCAATTTTTTCATCTCCTACTACATCTAACCGTGCATCGTTTTATCCATTTTCCTGCAACTAGAAAAATTACGTTGCGTTGCACAATTCATTTTAGACTCTTCCCTTCATAACGAATCTACGATTCCTAGAAATTCTCCAAAATCCGTTGGATGCTTGTAAAAACTTCGAGACCGTCGAATCTCTTTGAAAATGTGTAAAATGTCGAGAAACTTCGTTATCAAGCAATTCACAGGTTTCTCCGCCGGCACCGTTACCAGTCGACGGTGAGCACCACTGGAAATTCAGAAGGACAGAGGAACCGAAACGCAAACTCGACGATGTCGTGGGCGGCGAAGGACCTCGTGTTTTTTGTCGTCGTTCTTTTTATTTTCTCGTTTCTTTTTTCACAACGCCGCCGGAAAGATATCGAAGGTAACAATCCGAGTGACCATTCCCGTTCGCTGGTAGCGGCACGACGGCTACGAGAGGCTGCGACATCGGGAGACAACGACGACGCGACTCCTCTTCTTCTTCTTCTTCTTCTTCTTCTTCTCCTTCGCCCGTATGCGTGTACCCCGTGTTGTATGCGAGTGTCGTTTGTTTCTGGCTCCGGGTCGCAGGTAGCTCTTCTGACGTAACGGGCCTATTCCCATGCCGGATGGCAAAGGGCAAAGCCCCGCTCGCGGACGCTCCACTCGCAACCCTTCGCGTCCTTCTCGCGCGGCGTGTCTCTCAGGATCAGGATCATCGACTCCTTTCATTTTCTTACGTTTTTTTTCTCCTTTCACCTACCTACCTACCTACCTACCTACCTGCCTACCTACCAGCCTACCAGCTACTCTTCGATTCGCCCGTCTTCCTCGGCCATTCGCTCCGCGAACGACGCGAGACTTCGTCGGCGAGAACGACGTTTCTTGCCGAAATGCGTGTCTCCGTTCAATTATGCTTGTCATATAATTCGACTCGCGTTGTTCGGCGCTCTCCGTTGCCACGCTGCTTTTTTCTCCCTTATTCCCCTTCGTGCTTTTACTCGTTAACCTGTTCATCCTCATTTTTGACGGCGGAACGTACCACCGCGCGTTTCGCCCCCCTATCTCGAGAAATACCGATCCTACGAAGAAATGTCAAGACACGTAAAATGCGCTCGAGACTCGAAGAAGCATTTTTTGTTGGAACAATTTTCACGTGATATTTGAATCTTCCACGGTAGGGATCATTTTGTCGCGTTTTTTGCCAATTTCAGTAATCCCCCTGCTCCGAAAAAGAGAAACACGCCCCTCGCCAAGATCTGCACCTCTTACGGGGAGAGTTTTTCAAGGAGAGCGATATTTCAAAACGCAAGCTCGTTTATAAATTTTCTCCAAAAAACCGATAGACGAAGCGCGCACGCAAAAATCGACGAAATTCGTTTCGTTGCGCGTGATAATTTCCGTGATCAGAGCGTATGATTCCGTGATTATTTTACATACGTTTCTTTGAGTTTTTCAGTATCAATCCTTCGAATTTGGGGGGACGATCAAAATGGAGAAATACTCGTTCGAGGAACACGTGTTCGTCCCGGTGAGCGCGCATTACAAATCGAAAAGTGCGAACCACGTGAGACGCGATCCCACGCGTCTGGTCGCAGTTTCCTTCTCACGCGTGTTCAAAAATATTCATATACACACGCGCGCGTATACGGGGCACTCCACGCCAACTCGACCAGCGTCGAGCCATCTGAAAATCATTCCACGTTTTTTTCTAACAGTGTAACAAAACCGAATGACGGTGTACAAAATTGAATGTGAATCCGGGCTGCGCTTTTCAGCCAGTAGAATAGTGGAAAAAAACATGAAAATGATCTCGAGTTGGTCGGGGCTCGGCACTGGTCGAGTGACGTGGAATGCCCCGTATATGTATACATATATATGTATACAGTATCGCGCGCGTGTGGGCTGCGAAACTTGAATATTGCTCGCGATACGGAGATGGAAATATGAGAAACAGCGGCGTAACCATTAGCGCGAGAGAATCCTCCGCGCCCCGCCGAAGACCGACACGAGAGACGCGCGAAGAAGAAGAAGAGGAAGAAGAAGAAGAGGAAGCAGGAGTCTCCGCGCGACACCTGCCAGATGGGAAAAAATTGCGCGTACCGCCTCGGTGAGAGAAGAAGAACGAAATTGTGCGAAACGAGGAGATCGGATTAATGACGGATCGTATTCGAAACGGAACGGGGGAGCGAGAGTCCAGCGAGTGCAGCGGGTCCAGCGAGTCCACGTGGCTGTTGCCCCGTATCTCGGAGCGTATAGACACATTCTTTGGCATTTCTCGGCCAAGATAGCTATAAAGTTGAGTATGTGGCTACACAGAATACCACTTGCTCCGGCCATCCGGATATGTCATCGGCGTTGCGGGGTGCTGCGTCCCTACGGTGTTCTTCTTCCACTTACTACCTTCCCAACGCCGCATCCTCCTCCTTTCTTTTCCACCGCCGTTCCTCTGCCCTCGGATTTTTACTCGTTACCCAAGTTTCATTTACGCGTTGCCTCCATTTTTCCCATTCGGAATACCGACACCGCCGCCTCGTTTCGTTCCCATGGGACTGCGAACGAGTTTCGTCCGCTACCCACGAAATTCGTGTGCTCGCGTTTTCTTCTCCGCTGCTCACTTTTCTCCGCATAAAATTGACCGTACAAAATTGAATGCTCGACTACGCGACCGAAAATTGATTCCCTTGTTTTTTCCCCCCTTTTCCCTTGTCCTCTTATTTCCATTTCGTAAATCGTGTTTTCGTTTATCCGCGTCTCCTGTAGTTTGTCCGCTGATACGATAAACACAGCTGGCATTTCTAGGTGAAGATGACACGCGCGTAGATATATCACACGGCTCGCGCGTGATCGGAATAAATAAAACCGGCGCGAGACGCGATATAGATCGGCTCTATTACGCCACATCGATTCGAAAAACGTGGAAAATTCGGATTTCCCAAAAATTCGGGTGAAAAAATCACGAACACCTCGGTGCAATAAGCGTCCCTCGGCCGGTAGAATTCGCCGGGCGAATGCGAATGCAGGTTCTCGTCTGTTTGCTTTTCTACCCTCGGCCAGCAGGAAAGCTTCGTGGTGAATATAACACGCGACGTCGTATCGATTTTCGTTCGCACGATATGAAATTCCCTCCGGCTAACCTATATCGAGAGGCTTGCGACGAGGGGAAAGAACCAGGTCAATCCCGATCACATTGTCGCGGAGGGTGCGATTCGTGGTCAGGGTCAGCGTCGCAGATGCTTACGCGTGGAGCAGTTTCTCGCTAAAATTACATTCTCGCGTAGCAATAAACGCGTACATCGATCTGCCGATAAATTCGCAACTCGACTGATTCCTCTCCACGCGATAAAAAAAATTCCGTCAATTTGTAAAGTACCTACCGCAATTTTTTTTCCGCTAAATTATTATTTGCCACCAAAGTGCCACATTTTAAATGTTACTAGACAACACTAATTTCGTGGGGGAAAAATTGTCAGCACGAAGCTTTGCCTTACATTCCCACTTGCATCGTTTACTGCAAATGCTACTCTGATGAACTTGGCGAGCTTGTGGCTATGAATGCTGAGGTCTCGTAAAAATTCGCTGACTCGTAATACAAAAGTTGTCGAATCGAATAACGCGGAATCAAATTGAAAATAGCATCCCTTAATTCGTGCGATGCGACATAAATGATAGATCGATGTACGTGGATGAGAAAAATCTCTGCGAGCAGATGAATATTCGATATTTACTGTTTTCCAGACTTCGCATTTTATTCGGTTATTCCTTTCCCTCATCACTTGCATGTGTCCGTTATTTTCAAGCCTCTTAGCATGTATTTCCCATACGCACATTTGAGCGTACATCTCAGCATTACGCGAAGTTAGGTTGTGGAAGTTTCGACTAGCATTCCGCAACGCTGATTTTTTTTCAATCTCGATGATCGATGGCAATCTCCAATTTGGGCGGATGCTTGAAAAAAAAAATGTCAGCTTCTTTCCTAAGAATAATACTAACCAGAGTAATTGCGTTAGAGTTGAAACGCGAGGCGGATATCAAATGCCAGATGAGATTATCGAAATGCGAATTTATTGGCGATGGTCGTGATGAAAGATGAGTGGGAAGTGAAAAGTGGGATGAACTCGTAGGGAGGGATACTTTCTCGGTCGGAGAAAGTTCCGCGGTCGTGGAAAATGCTATTGGAAAATGGTCGTCGCGGAAAGAAATGGGGGGGGGGGGGGGGGGGGTTGTTGTGAAATTCGAGAAAACGTGGGGAGAGACGTACGGTCGACGAGATCGTCGTGGAAATTGGTCGTGGGAATAAAAATAGGGAGGAAGAACTGAAAAAAAACTGGGAGTCGAGTGGTTAATCGATATTGGTTGGAGTCTTCGAGAAGGATGCACCTGTAGTTAGTTATCGAGGGAATTACGCCAGACGTAGCGGCGCGACGATTTAAAATCTCCGTCCGATCTCGGGAGCCTCTCATCGTCAGCCACCTACGCGTCTTGATTTATGCGCGATTCGTCCGCGGTCACGACCGTCTCGGAATTAATCGAGCACCGATTCACACGACGGCGGAACCACCATAGTGGATCCACTAACGGAGAAGGATGGGACAACGAAAATGAAAAAAAAAGTCTAAGATCGGAGGCAAAAGCGTTGTTTTTTTGGTTTTTTTACGAGGGATGCGTGCCGATCGCGATGCCATTGACCGGGCGAAGAAATGGTAGCGCTGGGAGGCGGGGGGAGGGGAGATTTGAACGAGCGAATAATGGGAATAATTCGTTGATTATCGGGGAAATTGGAGGGAAATTTGGCGGAAAACGGTGCGAGGGCAGCAGCGACGTGGCAGAGGAGGCCTCCCGCGGCGTTTTCACCTCGGAAGGCCGAATTTCGGCCGTGACTCGGTGTAACGGTGTAAATGTATGCAGGTAAGTACGTAGGAATTCGAGTGCCGAAGGAGCGGGAGGCGAGGCTGGCGGTAACTATGGAATTTTCACACCTGAGTAAACGCTCGTGTAAATATTGTCGGTTTTCGAGAACGAGATGGGTTCGGTAACGGGTCCGCGATTAATAGCGGCTGTACACATTTGCGGAAAGATTATATCGTTTGCCTCGTTCGTACGTACACGCGTGCGTGTGCGTGTGGTGAAATTTCGATTCTACGACACTTATTTCCCGATCAAACGTACGGAGACACCACACTTCTGCTCTTCGCTTCGACCCCTTCTTTTTCGTGTATCTTCCAACGTGTCGTCGAAAATAGGCCAGTGATGCAACAAAAAAAAGGGAGCTCATTTGACACTAGCGCAAAATTATTCCTTTGACGACAAACAACAGGGCAGCAGTTTTACCTCATTCGCAAGCTTCCACGCGTTTATTTATTCATCAATTTATTTGTTTTCTTATTTTCTTATTTCCCATCATACGAGCGAGTCGATTACAAATAGGACGTTTTCCCACGAGGCGTTGATACCTGACGGCTTATGGCAATTCTAATGTACGAAAATATGCTCCTACAGTGCGATTCTCAAACATGTATGTAGCTAGCTACGGGGTTTTCCATTTTCCAAAAGGGAGAAAATTTGGCGAAGAGGGAAGTGCCGGGCGTAGACGAAGAGTAGGATCACGAACAACGAACTAACTTGCTTCGGCACGCAAACAGGGACGGACACGCGTATGGAAAAAGAGCAAGGGGAGGGGAAAACTGTAAGCAATTAGCAAAAAGCGTTAGAACTAGAAAATGCCGAGATGGAGGAGCTTGCAAAGCGAAGTCAGATGTCGGAGATAAGAATGTGATAGTTTCTACGCGAATGACCTTGAAGAGAGGAGAAGAGCGTGAGAATTGTACGCGAGTCCGCGAGGATGGAAAAAATCGACGCAATTTGGCTATGGAAGGGCAAGTATATATAGCAAGTCTGGTTTTGAACCATGCTGCAATGGAATGGCGGACGAGAGATTTTTTTAATATAATTTTTGGACGGAGAAAATGCTGAGCAGTTTGGGTAGACGATGCCTAACGAATGGGAGCGCGTAAGCGTTAAAAGTGAGAAACGTGTCGATGAGGAAGAAAATATGCGCGCGTGGTATGTTATCGCGTGGTTTGTTTATAGTTGAAACGTTGGAAATAATAGTTGACAATTATGCTAATCTTTGTGGAATGACCAATCGAGAGGCGGTAATTCGTCCGCGAGAATTGTCACCGAGGCATGCAGTGTTCCGAGATAGGTAATAGATCCGAGCAGTCGGATATAAAAAGAAGGTTGTACGCTCCGCGGAGAAACGCTTCTAGTGAAACAACGCGCGTGTAGTAAACGGCACGATATTTATTCCATCGCGATTAAATTCCGTCGGCGAGAGTCGTTCGCGCGGCGGGTCGGAGTCCGCGCGCATGCGCGAGGTACGGCCGACTCGGCGCGAGTTCCGCAGCGACGGCCGACTCGGCGAGAGTTCCCGCGATCTGCGCAGTAGACGGAATCGTGCGCGCGAGTAGTTAGACGTGCGCAGTAGGCGCGTGACGGGAGGCGATGGGTCCGGGCGCATCTTCTGGCTGGTCCCGACGTTTTCCGCCGATCAATTCGCGAAAACACCGCGCGATCGATCACGACGCTCCTACGAGTGTTCGTATAATCGATAAATTAATCTCGCCGAAAGAGACGCGTGTATTTCTGTCGTCGATGGGGACAAAAAGAAGGAGAAAAAAAAGTCGAAATAAATAGTCGACGAACGTTTCTACGATCGCCAATCTGACCAAGGTCGCTTCTCGAATGTTGGAAAACAAGAACGGAGAGGAAAAAAAGACGAGGAGGAACGCGAGGATGAAATGTTGTCGGACCACGTAACGTGGAGAAAAAAAAATAGAAAAAAGGAAAAAAATATGGGGAAAAAAAAGAAACACGGCGCCTAATAAGAACGTTCGTTATTTTTGTTTCCATTATTTTTTTCTCCTCTCGTGTTTTTTCTGCTCCTCGGTCCGAACACGGGGATCCTCCGATCGAGAAGATTGTGTCGATCTGTCGCTCGGTCGAAAAAAATTCGTTTAATGGCGTCGTTCGATTAAATTCTCAATGGATAGGTTGGCTAATGCTGTGTATGCGTTCGCGCAATTACGCCAAATGGATTTCCTAATTGCCACGCAATCACTGAAATTACTCGTGGCCGATCGTCAAGCGATTCTCGAAAAAATTCTCGATCTCTCACGGTGGATCGACATTATTTCCATCCACGATTACACCGAAGCTCTCCGCAAGCCCGTACCTTTAATCGTTTCTACGTTTGTTCCCTGCACCGTAGAAATACCGAATGAAAAACACGTAATCCATCAAAGATTTACGGGGGGAAAGAAACGCGCCGAGGTGAGAGCAATCATCGCGAGGAGAGGTGAAATTCTATCCAAATGCAGCGACCACGCGCGACTACGCGAAACAACCTTACGCTGCCGCGTCTATCGCCGAGGCGGCGATTACCGGATGAAAATACACTTTCCAAAACAATCACCGCGAAAACGCTTCATTTCACTCCGCGAATCACGGCATCGTCCACGCGAACGTTTTTCCCCCGAGAAAACTGCCTTCACCTTGCTGTACCCATCGTCCTAAGAAGTATCCCGATAAAACCGGGCTTATCCCGTTGTCTGCAACAACATTATCGCTACAATAACATCTTCGTATCTCTGGCAACGGATAGAGAACGTCGATCTCCCGTCCAATTATTTTCATCGATACCTAGCTGGGAGAAACTTATCAACGTGCTAATAAAACTGTCCAGTGAAATATCCACGTAATTTTGTATTAATCACGCTGCCGAGAACGAGCGGAGGTATGAAATCACGACGATTATCATTTCTACGCAGGTAGGTATATCGCGGCAGCCTGGAGCTGCACGTGAAAAGTAGCTGATCAAAGGCAGATACGTTGGCTTGATTGAAAAAAAAAACAACGACGACAGCGTACTTCTCGATACATTGCCAAAGAATGAGAATAACGTGAAAGGATTGTCGACACTTTCTATACAAGAGTGTCGCACGTGAATGCCACGTGAACGTGATAGCAATGTTCGGTGAAGTGACTGTGATCACATTCAGCCTCTTTATCAACGTTGCTCGGCTGGAAGCTGGATGTGCCACGCGTTTTCGGTCTTCGGCTACCTCTGCGAAATTGTATACCTACGACGAGGATATTTGCTTGATTTGGATTTCGCTGAATAATATGGATTCGCCTCGTTTCGTATTCTCGTATCTTTTGCTGCGATAATGGGATGGAAATCAATGACACGTGGAGCGCGGATGAAGTATCCTTTGGAAAACAACGAGGCTCTGGCGAACCGTTGAGAACGACGATTGACGAGTTCTTTTTCTGGAAAATCATTGATACGTCGACGAGGACCGGAGATTGGATCGAGCCTCGAGGTGCCTGACGTTGAAAGCGAAGAAACATTGATTTGAATCGGCGAGGAATAAGAAACGCGGTTGGATTTCCGAGAACAACGAGATTTCACGGCCATGCGAGTTGGTATCTGGTAACGGAGACACATGGCGAGTCACGTTCTTCACCGACCAATGGTCCATCACGCGCGTTACCTACATACTTCCCATCTGCTTTGTCCCACTTGTTTTTCCGCGCTCGTGTCGGTTCGCCTCCCCTCCGTTGATTTTTTATCGCCGCCACTTCTTTCTTATCGCTCCTTCCATTTATTACGTCCGCATTAACGTCTCTGTCGATTCGTGCGCCGCTCGCGAGGTACCTGTACGTTCGTCCGCACGGGTCGTTCGGTACCGGTAAACGGTGGTAAACGACCGCAGCTAACTACGCAGCTTCGGATCGAGATCACGGGGAAACATTCAGGTGTCGCGGATGACGAGATTTCCAATTGTCAGCGGTCACGCTTTTTCTGTAGTACCCCTGATCCATGGGCGACTCGACTCGGATTCTTCGAGGTGGCGGCGAAGAAATCTCAGAGCGATGCGAATATAACGGAATGACACGCATCACGAACGCTGAGTTTCACGAATTCGCGCTCTACTCGCCGATCCTGCGATGCGACGCGGCAGAGACACCAGCTCCGTGTAGCGACGACAGAACGGACCGATTACCGCGAAACTACGACAGCGCCGGCTCGTTTCCACGGAGCTAGCGACAGAGAGGCGGGACTACGCGGCACGACAGACGCGCGAGACTACGCCGCACGACAGAGAGGCGAGACTACGCCACGCGAGAGACGCGCGAGACTACGCCACGCGACAGAGAGGCGGGACTACGCGGCACGACAGAGAGGCGACGCGGTCGTATCTGTTGTAGCGACGAGGCGCGGACAGATTTCCTCGGAGCTACGCGAGGCGTCGCGAGGCGGCAGGAGAGACTGACCGATTCGAGCGAGGCTACGCGACAAGAGGACGAATTTCGTCGGTGTTACGACTACGCGAAGCGACAGACAAGACTGATTTCTCGAGCGTGAAAATCCGCTCGTCATAGCGTCAACGAAATCCATCCTCTCTGATAGGTACTCAGCGATATTACGCTCAGCTGACTCGACTCTATGCCTATCTGCCGTGCGTGTCAGCTCGCTCCACTTCCGACGCTTAGCGCCGCGACGCTTAGCGCTCCGTTGAATCTCGCCTCGTCGATTAGACGCGAACGGTCAGTATTTTGCCTGACGTGTGCCGAGCGTGACGTCACGTCACGCTTCTACACGCGACACCCACACGTCGCGGTCCCGTAAATACCAAAGAGATGCCGAAAGATTCGAGATTGTCGGATCAACGGTCAAAGCGATCGCCGACAAAAAAGTACGTGTATCGAAACGGTATTTCTATCGGCCCTCCGCCTCTCGATATAACGAGAACCCGAAGGTACATCATCGCCTCGACGCTTTCACGATTCGTATCCAAAAAATTGAAACCTCTTCGTCATTTCAAACAACTAACTAGTCTTTTTCCCGCCCGCGCGGCTTTTTCTACCGTTAGACTCGATAAATGGTCTCAATATTTTCAATATTCGAAATTTCCAAATTTCATTTTCGACGTTTCCCAAAGAATTCGAGAGGACCGATCGAGTATGACGAGGAAAACTTGGATCTAGGTATTCGGAAAAAAAGTAGGCGGACAACGCTTCGTCGACGAAGGATGACCGATCTGTCGTAGAGTACCTATCGTCGAAACGCGCCACTTCGTTGATGACTTTGACAAAATCGCAATCGACATTTACGGTAAATTACTACCGTGAAAGTTTCACGCTTTCGAAATTGACGACAGTTTTCTATTCCGCGAATCCAAACGACATCGACTTACCGTATTTCGTCGCGCGCTTCGTAACGACGCACGCTGCAGAGACTAGCTCGCAGACTGCTCGCTCCACGGGAATTCGGAAGGGTGACGATCGCTCTTTCTGCCTCTCGTCGAACTGTTAAGTTATCCAACAAAAAAGTAATCCGATACTTCACAGCCACTGAACTTGGCACTATTCTCAACCTCGAGGCACCTTTCGATTTTCTCCAATTTTTCCCTTCTACGTCTCCCACTCGCTTCGCGTCTTCCTCGCCGTTTTTTCTCGTCTGACCGAGGACGGACTTACTCCTCGTCGAACTAGTCCCAATCGCAGTCCGTACGTCGCGCTACGACGATACTTGGCATTCGTTCCTCCGAGTCACTGGTCTCGCTACGACCACAAAAGTTGATAAGCCGCGACGTGGCGGAGGATGGAACCGCGTTGCGATTACGACACCGCAAACGAAGACGTCACGCGCTTCCTATCGGAATCACTCGACTTCTTCAGTTTCTCCTAACTTCTTCGTGATGCTCGCAGAAGTTGTCGCGGTCGTATCTCGACCGTTCCTTCGAGAGAAATCCGCACGAGCCTGGGACACGAGATCCGAGTCGAGTATCAGTCTCATTTCACGAAAAACAGTCTCGTCGCACGCTCAACGCTCCGTAACGCTAGTACCAGTCTCGACTCACAAAAACCAATCCCGTCACTCCGCAAATCGAGACAGATCCACGAAAAGTAGTCTCAAATCGTAGAATGTGATCCGTTGTCACGAAAACGTTTCTCTTCCCACGACAAACGGTCGCGTTACGCGAAAAAGCAGCGTCGATTCCGGGAAAATCGGTCCGATTCGGTGAAACGGAGGCGAGTCTCGTTTGGCGCGAGACTCGATGCCGCGATAAGCGATACGACCGACAGATAGGCGGCGCGCTTCGACGACGACAGGTCGCTGGATTAGCGAGAATTACCGTCTGGTTGCGAACACTTCGAAGAGTCACGATGGTGCGACGATGGGCCACGTGGCGAGTCAACCACCATCAATTCGGCGACGACAGCTTCGTTGATAACCTCGCGACGATCACCGCGTATCGTCGTACCCGTCGACCCGACATCGTCTCGTACTCTCAAGAACGTACGTTTATCCTCGGAACTGCGTGCCGCGGCGTAGCATTGGGGTTTCCTCGCGCCGGCTCACGCTTCGGAACGTCCACGGAACGAGGCGAATGGTTTCGTACTTGTTCGAACGTCGTGGGTGGAACGATACGTCACGCGTGTAAAAAACGCGGCACCGACTCGACACACGACGCGTTGTTCGTTGCAGCGCAGTCCCGCGCCGACTGTTACGTCCACGGGCTCGCGAGCCGAGAGTCTCCCTCGCGCTCTCGCTCTATCTCCGTTGGATTTTCACGGATACGACCGAGGGGCGAGACGAGGTACGCCAAGCTTCTGGTTGATCGTACCTCGAACTCGTGCCAGTGACGCGCGCTGCTTCGCCTCTCGCCTTCTCCCCCACTACTACCGCCAACCTATAGCCTTTCTGCCCCTCTTTCCGCGTAAACAATCCCCCACCGCTCGCTAGTACTCCGAGCGCCGTACCACCTCCCCCGACTACTAGTCTCTCCAGTTAAACGAAGTCGTAGCCCAAGACTAGTCACGCTAACGCGAAGAAGCCCCGCCCATTTCCCACTCTGTCGCTCGCTACCGACGCTGTCTCGCTCGCGCGCTCTCTGTCGTCTTCTCTGTCCCTTCGTTTCCAGACGGTCGCGACTTCGACTCCGTGCTCTCCTCGGGATCCTTGGCTCCGTGGTCACGCGACCAAGCGATACACCGCGCGTGCCTTTCCTCCCAGAGAATACGTGCAACTATCGCGGGACTCCGAAACACACGGAAGAAACCACCACGCGCCTCTCTCTCTCTCTTCCTTTTTCCACGTTGTCCCTCGACGCGTGGAGCCCACTCGATGACCCGAAGCTGGACCGTGCAACGTCATTTTTTTATCCGACCCTTGTAAATATTTTTCTCGCGAGCGTGACGGATGTTCTGAAAACGTGCTCATCGCGTTCTCTTCGCAACCATTTCAAAAATCCTGTGCTCACCTTCCAGTCCACTGCTTCGGCAGCTAATCTCCAAATTGTCGCGGATGAATTTGGATTTATGGGGAAAAGTCGTAGATAATTGGCGTCCGTCCAGTCGCTGGCGCGGAGTCCTCGCGCTGACGAGTATCATCGCTGAAGATTCATGGAAGACACGGCGACAGATGGTCGCGCGCGAGTATTTGGCCGTGAAGGGTGTACTCGACCGAAGGACTTCCGTGTCGCGCGGTAACTTTGATTTTTCACATTCTTCGGCTAAACCCTACTATGTGGGCATTCGGTAAACACTTGTTCCAACGCGGCATGAAACGTACGGGTTACGTCGGCTGGTATTTACACGTGGCATGGTAGGTACGTATGGTATCGCCACACTTTCGACACGTGGTGCTTACCACTCGGGATCGTTGGCGAGTAGTCGCTAAGTGGACGAGTAGGTGCGTTTCCTAAGTTTCGTCCCTTTGAAAAGTCAGCCTACGTCCAAGCCGAGGTTTCTATGTTTACCTTTTTACGAAACGAGTAAAACCGAAAACCTCAACCTTTTAGGTCCTAACGCGACTAGTATAACCAACCCGACAGGTAACGCGGCGTTACTCCTCGACTTCCCTTTATATCATTCCATTTCAACACCTTCTTCATCCTCCTCTACTCTCCAGGAACCACGCCGCTTTCAGGACCAAACGAGATGTAGGTTCTTTTTTTTTTACTCTGGATCTTCGTATTAAGCCGATATTTCTGCCCAATACTTTTTCCTAGGTAGTCTTATTCTGCTACTCCATTTTCGGGATCCTGTATAAAACGGAGATCGCGTCGATTTGGTGAAATCGGGTGCCGCGATTTCACGCCGTTGGAGGAGCCTTTGGATGAAGCTCGACGATTGCGAGGCATATAATTTGGAAGTAGCACAGATAACTAATTTCAATGGACCGAACAAAGCCTCCGCTGGTCAATTAGAACAAATTGATACGTTCACTTAAGACACTTTGTCGAAGTTGATCGTTATTGAAATAATCGTACGTGCACGATCATCCCGTCTAATGATCTACGGACCATCGCTCCGTAATTCACAACAATTTTTCCCCGACTGACCATCATTTTCTCGTCCGTGTTACCGTAGAATAGGTACCACTGATTTTTCACACCCAACGAAATCCATATCTCTACAAATCACATTTCTCCACCAAACGTGCGCGATATCTTTCGATCGTGAGTCCGTTCGACGCGAAGACAGTTTTATACGTACACGAATCACGGCTGATCGATTCGCCAACGGGTGATCATTCCTCAATCGTGATTCTGTAACGTCTCGCTCGTGCTGGCACGTCGCGTGGGTATCTCTTTTGGCCGAACCTCTACGCAACAGTTAGATCTATAGTCGTAAACCTGCTTTCAACCAGGTGCCAGTTGGTTCGAAAGAAAATAGCGCCACGGAGAGAAAA
The DNA here is from genome assembly GCA_963969455.1 of Arge pagana. Lineage (NCBI taxonomy): Eukaryota > Metazoa > Arthropoda > Insecta > Hymenoptera > Argidae > Arge > Arge pagana. The sequence goes on from OZ018310.1 coordinate 1,847,531, forward strand.
AGCTTTACCTCTCTTCTCCGAGAAATCTCCGCACCTCTCTTGCCATAAACCGAATCGAGCGCGTCTATACACGCGTCGCGATACATTTACCAGTCCATTTACACCTGGCACCCACTAATATATCGCGATATACCGGAATATGCGCCCATAAGCAGTGACAATTGCGCCGAAAGTCATCCCACTATTTTTCCACACTTCCCAATGATCGTAACTTTCTCATAACTGTCATATGACGATATCTGGACGTCTATACACCCTTCTAGCGGTTCGTATGGGTGCATGTGACTATAACCCGCGTATGCATACAAACATAAGCCGGAATATTTTCCCACGTGCACGGATAAACCCGTCTTTTGCTCGATTCGTCGTCGTTTTCTTGCGCGAAATCGCTATAAGTACGAAAATCCGCGTGAGCACGGATATAAAAATGCTAATACGCGTCGGGAATGTATACTGGCATGGTTACCAGTGAATATGTTGTTACACGTGACCGCAGAGCCATATTCGTAGGCGCGAGATTTTTTATTTCAATTCACGATAGCTGAAGTACAGTTTTTGACTCCAGTTGGATAACTCCTCGCTGAGCTTCATCTGCTCCTCAATTCGCACAGCTGTCGTCTCGCGTAACGAAAGCTTCTCGTGATTCCTTCTCTGCTAATGAATAGCGATAGATATCGCTAATCTTGTAGTCTTGATACGACGTTCTGGATTAGCGATAGCGTGAAGTTCGGACATGACTACTAAGTTAGCGATTTTCTCGGCACGCTAAATAACTACCGACTGGATTTGGACTGGCTGAAATTCTGGTAATTCTACTCGCAGTCGAGATTTTCACTTGATATATTCATACATGCTGGTTATTTTGTATCTCCGCGGTTTCGTGCGGCGAGAAGTGTTGTGTTATCCGAGCCGAGATAATTATCGTGCTGTGGTAAGCACCTAGTCGAATGATATCACACGGATGCAAACACGTTCGCGCGTATCCTGCCGCTCTATATTTAATGTACCTTTTCATTACACGTTGATCGTCGTTTAGTTTCTCCATTTTTTTCCCCGCTACAAAAACACATTCTCCGAGGGAATGCGAGAATCGTAGCTATACACCTCTCGAGTAAAGCCACCCATCGGTGAATTTGATAAAAAATGGTAACGCCATAGAGACACCGAAAACACCTCGCTTCATAAATTTCCGCAAATCCGTATGTTCTTCCGTAAACAACGTGATGTAAGATGACTGCTTACGCAAAAGAAGTTCGTTGATACGACGGGCAAAAGTATAGAACCGAGCGTATTGCTAGCGTGTATTCAGAAATGTCGAGCCATAAATTTTGGCGAAAAAAATAATTCTGAATAAGGAACGAGTCTTGCGAGTCATTTGCAAAACGAGATGATAATTTACACGAATCGAGTGAATTAATTTGGAAATAAATTTCGGGTGACCAACAATATCTACGGATCGCGTGTTAAGTAGTATAATAATTCACGCAATTGGAGAAGGCAAAATCCGAGTATGAGAAAAATGGACGAGCACGTGGAATGGTTCTATAAGTAGTCACTTAATGCTCCATACGAAACGAATATTCCTAAGGTCAGGATATCTTTGAAAAGATTTGAGGAATATTTTTCACAGTGAGATTTTTCGATTACGTCAAAAATGGAGGATGTGCATGACAAATGTTAATACCGCGACTGAAATTTGAATATTCGTATCGTTGGCGTAAGAAAATGCGATGGTCGCGCGTGATTTCGCGCGGATTAAGTCGCTTAGGCGAGAATTTGGCGGTAAAAACGAGTATTTCGTATGATCGATCGTAGATCGGACGGTTCTTTCGGGGATGTATCGTCTGAACAAATACAGATGGTAGGTCGGGATCGCGGTTGGGGGGGATCAAACAGCTGGATCATCTCCGGAGTCCCGAGGTAAGAGTCTCTTTCTTATATCAAAAAGGAGAACCAGGTGTGTAGGGGCTCCCAGCATCTTTGGGCACGCGCTGTCGTCTGACAATGTAATATCCTATACGCCTTAAGTATACGTACGGATAGCTGCTACGTACACGTATCTACGCATCCCGGTGTACGTGCTACTATACGTCGCGTAGGTACGTGAGTTGGCTGCACGGTCTTCGCTTAAACGGGCATCGGCCAAGGCTACCGTCGTTACTCTCGGCTACGAGCTCGCGGGAACTGGAACCGCGAATCAAAGATTAGATAGGAGACGTTGGAGGCCGTTGCTGGCAACTTTTTCAAAACCTCGCGCGACTCGTTTTTCTGGTTGAAATTTATATTTTTAGAATTGACGAGACGACGCGGAGTAGGTAGTCCCGCCGCAGTTGCAGTCCACCGTTTTCATTCGTCTCAACCTTTAGGATTCGCGTGCGCGTGGGTTCGCAAAAAACGGGGCGATAGACTTCTTGGTTGATCCTCAAAGTTCCCCTGGGACAAATACGCTTGTAGCTCCGTTCCTGTCCCGCTGGGTAGACCTACCTAAATTGCTAAGTGCTCGATTCGCCGGGAAACAAAAGAAAACTGCAAATCCGAGTGGATCACAGGTAATCGAGTAATTTTCGCTAACCAGAAGCACCGAAAGCCAAGGACGAGGCTCGGAAGGATCGCGTTGTCTTTATTGGCCATTATAAAGTAGAATGGGACACGGAAAAGTTTAGGTTTCACGAGTCACAAACAGATTACGGCTTTGTCGATTCACAATGCGGCTCATCGGTTGAAAGTTTCAACACCTAAAGAGATTTACGATCCGGCTAATCTTCCCTCTCGCTTTCTCTTCATCCTTCCAGTCCCGCAAGGCGAGGCAGCAGGATCGGGGCGAGTAGAAACGAGGAGGGAAAAAACGGCGGTGAGGGCACTGACAGAGCGAGACGGAGCGTCTTTGAGACGCGAGGAATGACGTAAGAGAAGAAAAACTGAAAAACCGCAGCAGCCACTTCCCTTGTGGGCGTGCAAGCGCCTCTTTTTCCCTTCTTTCCTCGCTGTCATTCCGTTATACGTCTCGCCTCACCGGGCCTCCTTGGCCCTGCGCGTAGTTATAGATCTCACATAAAGATTTGTCGGAACGCGATGCCTCGAGGCTTTCGGTAGGTAGGTAGGTAGGTAGGTAGGTACCTCTGGCCACCCGTCCGTATGAATATACGTCCCCACATCCCTCCTCGCAACGTTGGCCTACTGCCTGTCCGGTTGTGTCCCCTGTAACGTCTTTCCCGCGACCGTTATTAGGTACACGTTGCGTGACCCAGACCAAAAGGGCTGAGGCGTCACCTCTTGATTTCTCGAAATTAACAGCCAACGATGCGGCTGTAGTGCAGATCCGAGCCCGTGACTCTTCCTACCCCGCTGTGGGCTCTCTTCGAACGGTGGTTCGGGGACACAGCAGACCCGCGGCGTAGTTCCCAGGCTGTGCGAAGGAGGAGATGTGTAAACGGTGCGCTTCGAGCTGTGGGAGCTGCGGCGATGAAGATAGAGAGAGAGAGAGAGAGGTGTCTAGGTATGCAGATAGCCATCTGATTCGCCCGAAGACGGAAGGCTAATGGCTGACACGCGAACGAGCTAGCCTCCGCTACGCGGAACCAATCACTTGCCTCTTGTTCGCGCGATCCATTCCCTCGAGCAACGAGCAGCAGGAGCTAGAGCCGGTATATGCACGAGCCTAAAGACACCTGCGGGGGAGTCCCCTGACCGCGATAATTACAACACGAGCGCGAGTCGTGAAACGCGCAAAGCCGCGAGGCCGGCCTCTGAGAGTCTGGGGAGAGGGATACGATCGCGGTGCGAGACGGTAGATAGGTATGCGGCGCGAGAGAAAGAGATAGCGAGGAGAGGCTTCCTTAATCGATGGAGATGCTTCGGCTGGGATGGGAAAAAGGTTCTTTTCCATGTAGATGAACGCGTTTATTCATGCGCGATGAAGAAACTACGAAGTATTTAGTGGTAAGCGATGTTATTGGCCTCTGAACAAGCCTGTCAACACATCGAACTAGTTAACAAGATATTTCCATGGTTTTCAGCTGCTGGATTGAAATTTTTCAACTCTCGCGAGTGATTTCTAGTCGAGTGGGAGTAAAAAACAAACTTTAGTGCCGCGACGATGGGAAAGTATGTAGGGGAAGAAAAGTGAATGCGAGCAATTTTTTATCGCCAGGTTGGCGGGATCATTACCGTAAACGTGTCGGGAGTTTCTATTCGATTGAAAGTATTGTAGCAATCGATGTCAACTTGGGAAGAGAATAGTCGGAGTAATCCGGTTGGAAATTGACATATCTCGGAGAGTGTATGATTATTGAGAGACGTGGAATGACAGTCGTAATTGCTGAAGTCAAATTCAAGTCAGCTCGTGTCAGAGCCGAAACGCAACTTAAACTAAAGCATGCCTTGGAGCATTAACTGTGCGCGCTGTAGTTGACTATCACGAAGCGTCTTTGTCTATCAGTGATATTTTCATTGCTCGCAACTTTACCAGTATTATTATTATCATTGCCATTCGCCAGGCGTGCTCTTCTCCGTTGCGAGAAGCCGCTAAGCACGTATCATCCGGAACCAGAATGACAGACCACAGTCCAAATCAGAGTTTTGACCTAGTTATCTACGACAATTATCGTAAAGTGTTCAGCATTACACGAATTCCTGCTCTTAATGCAAAGTTCAGGCCACAGTTCAAGCTTGTGTCCAGAATAATGTTAAACACGAAACTGGAAGAGCACTTTAAAATCTGCAATGATAATTAGTTGACAGCTGTTGTCACGCGGAGTCCCGGATAGAATTGGAATTAAAATCGCGCGTAGAATCGGAATCCCATTCGAACGCGGAGCTCGAAATAGTTCGGCCTGAGTATCGATGGAAATACGGCTTTCCGATACGTGATACGGTGACATCTCAACAGTATCAGTCCGAGGACAACGAAACCGGTCACATATGGTAGTATTCAACGTTTCTCCAATCCTATCATTATTTAGGAATTTAATCAGGATTTTCTTCGTGTTCCTGTTGCATATTCCATCTTCCTCGAGAACATCGAGCAGGCGGACGTTGAAAGGAACTTGGAATGGTAGAGTTTCGTTGGAATATGACTCAAACGAATTGTGTATGCAAGAAAGGGTGCCGTTCTCGCGGCACGGTTATTCCCGGTTTAAATTGACCAAGTCGATCGGTGTGGCTATAGACGGCTGCTATAGCAGTGCTGCTCGTAGTTTATCTGTCTGACATTAGCTTCTCGCGTCTGAAATGGTAAACGCGGCACGCTCAATAACAACTCCGGGGACATATTTCATAAATCGCGTTAATTATTGAGAGGGGTAATATGAAACCGGAAAGAATGTCTAATAGCGAGTCGAAGACCCCCCGCGAACGCGGGAGCAGCAACAGGTGGAGAAATCGAGGCAACAAACTCGTAGTAGGTATCTCGGATGCCTCGAACCAGGAGTTCGTGTTTGATAACAATAATAGTTCCGAGGAGTGATAAATCTCAGAGGCATGGAATAGTCAAGTCGAGCGTAGTGGAGTGTACTTGGAGATACTCGAAATATCAGCGCGAACACGTGCGCACAGAGGTGGGTACACGAAACGCGGTTCCCTCTTTTTCCTAGGACGAGCGTTTTTTTTTGTTTTTTTTTTGGGAGAGATGTGACCTGGAGACACTATGCAACAGCTGATGCGACTCTATGGCACGTGCTGACCACGGGATATCGTTTCTCTTCCACACGCCCCAAGGCGGTGTGGTCAAACGGTCGAAAACTCGGCGGAGCAGTCCAAAGACGATGTTTCCATTCTTTGCCAAACATGTTTTACCATTCGTCGCGTGGGATCTTTTATAAACTGGAAGATGTGTCCGAGAACACGGATGTTGGAAGAGATTTACAACGGAGCGACTATTGTGACGGCTAAACGGACAACTAGTCTCGTTACCAGATGGTTTATCGACCCCGCTGACATCTACGTCTCCCGCTTGACCGAACAAACGTAACTTTACGCGTCGAATTTTTACACGAAATAACTTATTTCACAGCGCTCCGCCGCCGGTGGACCGTAATGGAGGAAAATATTCCACGAACATTCAGCTCCTCGATGGTGGAGTTGGCACACACGTGCATATTTCGCCAAGAACTTCCGGAATATTTAAATATTCACCATGAATTTTGGAAATATTCCAGTAAATCGTCACAAAATTACTAAGCAATCACGCTTCTTCCAATATTCCAAGCATCATCTCCCAAAAAATCTTCGATTATCTCAATAATATTTTACGGATATTCCGTACATTTTCGAATAAACATTTTAAATATTCATTCCAAAAATTCAATAAATCGTGAAAAAATGAATTCCAAAAACGTGTCGCCTTACGCGGGCACCCGGTTCTTACACGCATATACCGTGCACATCTTCGAATATCACCTCGCGTTGGAGATATTTCCAATTCAAAATAATATTCCTCGCATATTCCAGCATATTCACTCATATTCCAGCATATTCACTCATATTCCGCGAACATACGTCGTGCCGAGCATCGTATTACCCGTTTCCGAACATGTAACGTGACACGTCACGCATATTTCCGGGATATCGTCGCATATAGCTTAATATTCCACCTACATCGCTGCCCTACGCAACGTACGTCGCGTAGCCCCCGTGACGCAATCGGTCGGATCACTTTACAAACGTCGTTTTTTTGCTCCTCTCTCTCCTTGTGCGTTCAGCCGCCGACTCTAGAATTACAGATCACCGTCCGAGGCATCAAACTCGCCCGCGTCAGTGAATTGCAAATCCCAGGTCGACGCGGCACGGGCAGCTGGCACCGTGTCCCAAAGAAAGTCTCTCCTTCTCTCTCTACTCTCGCGTGGCTCACGCAGAAGCCCGCTCCCGTGCGCGCTCCGTGTATGCGAACGAAGAATCCTTATTCAAGGACCTCGCAGTCTTCGAATCTAACACGTAAGAGCCGTTTGACACAAGCGATACGGAGGATCCTCACACCCGACGATTCTCGTGTATACCAGCTCTTACAAATCGTACGCGCGCGCCTACACACACGCGCGCGCACCGACGTTCACTAATAGCATCTTGGGAGCACGTGCCCCATTCAAAAGCTCTCTCACTCCCTTTTCCCTTTCCCCTTTCCTCACCCATGCTCCAGCCAAAGACGGTTCTTTGAAAACGGTGCTGCTTTTATTCCCCCAACCGAGTCGTAGCGGAGCACGAGCGTCGTCAGACATCGAATCGAGGGCAGATTTCACCAGGTACCAAAAATGTCGCCAACGTCCGAAGCAACACCGCCGACGATCATGGACGTATCAATGGGGAGAGGTCTCGTCTATTGATTAAAAGTTCTCCTTGACAGATTTTTCAGCTAGACGTAAACTTTTTCGATCACCAAGCGAGCGACTTTGGTGTTGAATTTTTCGATGAGTCGTAAACATCCGCGTTAGATGCGAGAAAATGGAAACGATGGAAATAACGGATAGAGCTTCTTTTATTCATGGCAACATGCTATTTCTGCCGAACGAGAAAATTGAACAAAAGATGCTCGTCGATTCATGGAATTTTTCCGATGCAAACGAGGAATAAAAAATCCACGTGCGCGGCGATAAAGAGAGCATCGGCTGAGGCGTCACCTCGCGATTTCCTCTTTTGTTTGCGGAATATATTCCGCTCGTGGAAGCATCGCGTGCGATGCTCGTCGAAGGTCGCGAGTGAACGAGAGTACATTACGCGCGCGAACGACAGATGCACGCATATGCGATCGTAAATTTGCGAAGAAAATTCTATCGAGTAATGGCGGAAGCGGGACGAGGGTTAGGGCGAGTACGAGAGCTGTTCGTGGCGCCACCGTCGCGCGCCGCTATCGAGGTCGAACAAACTCGTTTAATCGTTACGTTTCAATTGAAAAATCGCGTGCGATCCTGTTTCCAGATCAATTAGTATCCCGCAATCGAAACTCTCGAAAATTGGCGGCTTATCTTATCCGCGGTTTGCTTCGTCGACCGCCTCGAAATAGCCGCCGATTTTCACGACTCGCAAACGGTACGTGAAATTATCGACAGAAGCCAACGTTGCCGATACGATAACGCGTGCCCTTTTGCTTAACGAGCAATTAGCGATCGTCGACTCACCGTAAAGGAATCCCACCCCCGCGCTAACTGTATTCAACCGATTCCTCGCCCCATCCTCTAAGCCCACTTTAGTCGCGGTTTCTCCCCTAATTAGGGAAAGTCCCGATCACGGAGAGAAGAAAAAGATCCGCGAACGTTTACGAACATTTCGCAACCATACGTTATCATCCAAATATTCCCTGTAAAACTTGACACCGTTACGCGACACGCCAACTCTTTCCATACCCACACACCTATATTCCACCAACTAATTCTAATACAACTCTACGTCTCGCCGCAATTAAGGTAGTAAATCCCAATCAACGTCCAGATCTGATTATACGATGCTTGATAATAACTATATCACAATAATATATGTAACAAAAAAACACGACTCGCTCAGAAGTGAAAGCCGAGCGCGAGATACACTTTTTTCATTTGCAACATCCCTCGCTGGATGAATATGTTACTAAGAAGCGAGCACAAACTCAACCATCCTGCAGCATGGCAAAATTGTGACGATATTACTCGCGTTCTAATCCCATCGAACTACTACTACACATAATATGCTCTAAACTACCTCTTCGTGTAGCTTTATCCCACAAATTTGTGCAAAGACGATTGGTACTCGTTGAATTGCCATTACCTAAATCACAAGCGCAATTGCATGTGGATAGAACGATATTACGCTGCATGGAGGTTCTCTCGAAAGTTTGAGTGAAAAAACGAGAGCAAGTTGCTTGTGCTTCGATGCTACATCTCAAAATTGCAGAATTTTTTTGAACACGAACTTTGATATTTGATGGCACTGTACAAGAGGATATACGAGGCAGTGTAGCCGTTGAATCGAAAAATACTGTGAAATCATATAAACGTAACTTGAGTTTGGTTTGCTGCGCCATGGGGATCGCGAAGCACTTTACGTCCTGTCTCGTTGCAGGGGCGATTGGTAGTTAGTTACAGTGAAATTTTGCATTTACGTAACTTTGTTGTTACTGTGAAATGTGGAAAATGTGCAGTCTACGGAATTGTATATTTTACAAATTATTGCAGCAGGAATATTAATGTTCTGTGAGACGTGTGTACATAGATAATGATATCTTTACCGCACTGTAAACGCAAATAGAACCCCATCTATCAGTTCGAAAATTATCCTTGTTTTGTTATTCATTCGATTTTCTTAGTTTGGGAAATTGTGATGGCTGATGCGAGAGAAAATCTGCGATATAGAGGCGGGAAATTGCAAATATGTAGCGCAGAATGGATCGCAGATGAATTTCAATTTTTGTACGAATAGCATTTTGCAAACTAATAATAGGGTGTTGGATACCAGAAACACGTGTCAAGGTCACTCAACGACGATGCGTATTCCGGTATATTAATATTCAGCGCTGAACGTGACGTCGTACTGGACGATGCACATCGGGCGTGACATTGGGGGGTTATTGCTGGAAGCGATAGGCCAGCGTAAATAGACTTTTGGAAACAGGTTCGCGATATGTTTTCCGCAATTGTCGACTTACCTCCGGTACAGACGGCAGCGTGGATCGTCTTGTTGACGTTGCTTCAATCGTGAGAGCGTGCGGTTATCATATGATCGGTAAATAATATTTATCAGGTCAATTTTACTCTGCGATGGTGATAATCTCGTTTGTACACCGAAGAAAATCACTGGTTTATCACTAGTTTATTTGTATCCGATGATATCGTTCGAAGTTGTTCGTCACTGCGACATCGAGTCGTGTTTTCCCATCACTTGGCACTGTCGAAATTATTACTCTTCGAAAACGTCATTTTCCTTTGCTCGAAAGTTTGATGAAAAAAAACCACCGTCAATGAAAAAAGTATGCCTCGATCGTTCGGTGGGATAACAAGAACAACGGCGACAACAAGAACATTCTCTTACGCTCGTATCAAACATTCGTTCTTGAATCGTATCGTATTCGTTGATAAAATCGTGTACATCGCATAGGATCACAGCCGATCTTGCACGCTCGACGAACGGCGTGTCGCAGACTGAGAGTACCACTCGGAAGAGGACGTCCGGCGTCGGTGGCGTCGGCGTCTGAAATGCACCCCGTGCTCGATTGCCCTCGGGTATAACCCTCCTACTCCTACTACTAAACGCGCGCGTTAAACTTTGCAACAGGTGACCGAAGCCCGTACGACGTAGCGGACAGTCGTCGACTAAGAGAGCCGAGAGAGCCACCTCCATCTCTCTCTTTCTCCCCTCCCCCTCACCCCAGCCATGCACCCCCCTCTCCGCCCCGTCCCTCTTTGCCCGACCGCTTCGCGTACAACTTACGATACATGCTCGCACACATGCAACACGAATATTCGACGTGGATCCACGAGATCTTAAATATTCCAAGATATGACAATGCATCCGAGTGCAGACATCCTTCACGCATGCCCGTACGACCGTAGGTCCTGGAATATTAAAGCGCGAACCCGCGAAATACTTGCATACGTAACGGCGACGCTGGATATCGGTCGATAAACCTCGTGTGAATATTGGCTTGCATATTTCAGCAACGTTCGAAGGTAAATTTGTACGCACGGGTGTGCATAAAACACGCCCCGATTCGTTTAAACATACGTTACCCGAATCAAAGTTACGCGCATGGCGGTGAATATTTGTACGCGAAGTTATACAAGCTTCGACGAGCACACGGCAGTTTATACCTAAATAACTGAACACCGATTTTCATGTATATATGGCTAAAACAGATTCGAACATTGTGTACATACACTCCACGAAATTAATTCTGTCCCAGATATGTCGTAACCGCGATATGTACATCTGGCACGGAATCGATTTCAATGGTTGTTACCGATTTACACGTGTGCTCGCAACGTACCTCAATCGCGAACCGTCGTCCATATATCCACGAATATACGTTCGTACGAACATCAACGCAAGCTATTGATATCCAACCTCATCCCAGCTCGTGACAACTGGAATAATAAATAGAAAGAATAAAATATTCACAGACCTACACGTGCACACATGACCAGGGATGATGTAAATGTACGGGGGCGTCTAATCCCGTTGGTATATTCGCTCGAATCGCGAAATATACCGCTACACACGCGAAAATCACCAACGAGCGATTATCTCTCTGCAAATTTACCCCAACGAATATTTATATCGCATCCCAATTGCATGTACTCACCAAAACGTTCGCGAATCTACGCATGGGAGATGGATTTTTCACTCGTTCGCATTTACGTGCAGAGGAACGGTAGTCTAAAATAGCGCCAGTCCGGAATATTCGGCTACAGGTCCACGGGGATCTAAATATTCACGTATCTAATCGTCGATATATTCCCATACAACCTCTAGGCGACCATATAAGCTTACAGCGATTGGAATATTTAGCTTCGTACACGCGAGACTGTTCATGGTTCACCTACGTACAGGTTTCCAACGCACGTACGACTTCCCATGTCCGCCGCGTCGCACGGCCCATCATCTGGTCTCACGCGTCTCTCTTTCTCCTCCGCGTGCGTTGATTTCTCTCGCTCTCTCCCCTGTCCTTTGTCGTATTATTCCCCCTCCGTCGTTCTCTCTCGCGAGACAGAAGCAACGATCCGTTGTTTTCCGTTTCTTCGATTCTCTCTGTTGGCACGTCTCGTTCACTGTCGCAGCGGCGTGTCTCGAGATCTTCGTTTGCACGAGAACGCAAGTGGCCGAGAACGACGAAGAGAGAGACGGAGATGGAGACACGGAGAGAGAGAGAGAGAGAGAGAGAGGGAGAAAGAAGAGCAAGAGGAAACGAGACAGGGAGAGTTGGGACGCGAGTTACCACCGCGGTGCATCGCGCGCTGTGCGTCTCGAAGGAGCGCGACGACGACGATGCGCCGCACTGGGGGATCAGCCGCTGGCCACGTGGTGGGGCGAGAGACACGCGACAGTTTCTGGTGGGGATGAAGGCTCGCTCTCCTCGCTTCGCTCGCGACTAGCGCATCGGCCCGCGTTCTCGTTGCGTCTCTCTCGCTCTTGGTCCCGCTCGTCGAGTCCTTCGACGACGATGTAATGGTCATGCGAGGCAAGGGTTAATCTACAACGTCATCCGGTCACTGTATCGATCTACGTCTCTTGAAACTCCACGTTTTACTTTTTTTTTATTCCTCGCAAGCGTCTTTCCCGTTTGATCCCGACCCAATGAGCCGTTGGCCTCGCGATTATCGTACGCATCGACGAGCGATCAATAATTTGCGGTGACAAATAAGAAATGTCTCGCTGCCAGCTTCATTTACCGTCTGAATAATTTCCTATACGCGTCGCCACCCCACGCGAAATTCTTCTCCACTCTACGTCATACCAGTTGGCTAGATAAATTCTGGCCTCTGCGTGCGGAACGAAAATCCGAAATACTTCATCGCGTTTCGCAAGTACGCAGCTGATTTCAAAATCTGAGATAAACGTGACGGTTTTTTATCCAGAAATGAGGGAGCAGGAAAGAAGGCGTAAATTGTAGGCAAACGAAAACAAAAACGTATCTCGTTTTTTAGGTACCACGTCGCACAGTAGATTTTCAAGACTCGCAGATGGCTGGTCGATGGGAACGAAAGTAACGAACGGCGCAGCTGTACATTCGCGGGATTTCGTACGTGCGCACGTAGAGACGAAGGAGAGGGAGCCGATCATCCCCAAGACGCAGTATCGTGGGTCGGTATAATCGCGAGGACCTCCCCTAGTAGGTGAAAGAATCTCGAGTAGAAGCGAACTCGGGTTTCCCACGCGCGTCGCGCACCGGGCCTCGATCGAGTCGGGACCCGAGATGTCCCCCTCGCTGCCCTCGGCCCTCCTTGCAAAGTCTTGTCGCGTTGGTACTTCGAAATCTCGGAGGGTTCCGAAGCGAGGGGTCCAACCTGCGCAGCCGTCGGGGGTCCACCGCGACGTCGTTGATTACGATATAAAACTTTGCCGGAGGGTCGAAAGGCGCGGAGGTACCACCGACGGGGATACCGTCCCGGGCCCCCCGACCATTCGACGCGCAACTCCAGCGAATCTCACGATTCGGCACCTACGAGTATTTCCCTCGTCTTCGCCAGCCTCGAGGAAACTACGCCAACGATGCTGGTATAATCGTGAAAGTTGCACGAGCTGCACGATAAACTTGACCGTCGCGCTTCAACGCAACAATTCCGCGAATATATACAATAAATATTATGCTATTCTTATCGCGCATCTCGCGATGGCGCAAAAATCATGCGCTGAACCGTACAATTATAAATCTGTTACGTCTATCGATGTTATCTGTGCGCGATGCTTGGCGAAAGAGTTCACTTATCGTAGTTGTAGCGGGTTTGGAGATAGTACGACTGCGAATAGTGAAAAAGCGATTGACAAGCGAAGTGTAATCGAGAAAAATCTCTAAATCAGATATGCTGCTTGTTTTGACGAACTTAAAATGACTTGGCGAAACTGTGATCCGGAAGCAGTTCTTGATAGATCTATTTCTTTTCTCAAGCACGCGGATATCGAGGACCAGCGAATATTTGCTGCCGAGTAAATCCGAGCGGAGAACCATCCCCGACAAATTTATCTGCGGGGGTCAGAGATATTTGCAACGACGGAGACTCGCACTGTAATTAGTCGCTCTCTGGAGCGAAGCCAATTTTCATACGTCACGTCTCATCCGGACGATTTCGAAGGACGGTCGTCCGATCGATTCTACATGACGCCTAATTATTATCGAAGATCGCGTGGGCTTCGATCGAGATCCGCGCGCGCGCGCGCGCGAGTCTGTGTCGGAGAGTAGAGAGCATCGATATATTAATTAAAACATTAACCAAGCCTCGGCTGACAGCGCGCTCACGCCCAGTGCTGATCGACTAAATCACTTTTTCTTTTATTCACGCCTGCCGCGATTTTTCTCTCATTTTTTAATCATCAACCTTTTAATTCTATGCCTCGGATTCGTCCGCTATTTATTATTCGCCGAATCTTCTCTTCTCGGATCGAGTCGTTCGTTTCTTCGTCGCTGCTGTGTTAATCCTTGCTCTTCTCAACGACCAGCGCGCATTATTTATTGACTCGATGGTCAATTTATTGTTTTTCCACTCGTCGAATTTTCCATTTCTCTTCTGCGAATCGCAGACTTTTCCCGAAATTCCATTGAAAACATTCGAATTCGCTCGATTTTAATTCGATTTCAACCCGCCTCGCGTTAGCAATTAATTTCCGTAGACGTATTATTCGTCGATTCATTTATTAATCACGTTTATTTACATTTTTTTTCACCATGAAATCAATTCACTTCGAACGGCCGATCGAGGCGCGTCATCGGTTCTCTTTTTTTCATTTATTCGATCAGCTTATTGAGTTTCAGCAACGTTTAATTAAACGAGTCGATTCCGTCGTCGTTTTTTATTTAGCGGTCGGTCGGTTTTTTGTGACCCTAACCGTCGTTAATCTTTGTCACCATCGTAACAAAGTTGATTGATTTTTCTCGAGTAATTATGAACAGCCGTGTTTTTCTTCCCCTCGATTTTTCTTTGACAACGACAACAAAAATTGTACACGATAATATTATTCATTATCTCGAGCATCGATCTGTGATGCCTGTTTCCATTCTCCGCAACCAAACTGAATCCAACGAATCACAGAATTAATAAAAATTGAATGTCGTTGTCAATTTTTCGAATACTCTTCGCATCACCGTTGCAAATACTACGTTTCCGGGAAAATGCAATTTTTTTTGTTAGAGAACCGATCCCAATAGAATTTTTTTCATAAATGCAATCGAAATTGAAAGCGTTCGGGAAAAATCATGTAGAGCGTCAATTTTAAAAACGAATTTCCGAACGAAAATGTCAAAGTGCGTGGAACAAATATTTCGATTCGAATCGTGTGAAAAATTGACAACATTCTGTACGACAATCTTGGTTTTATCTATGGGAGATCCCGGGAGGCGGACTGGTCGTGCAAAATTTCTCGTACGATGGATCAGGGGCCACGGCGATATTCTTCCATCAGACTTATTTTACACATCTGTGACGTAGACGCGTTATCTGTGGCTACGCTGAGACAAATTTGTTTTCATTATTCACGGCAATAATTTCCTGGCAGCCGTCGGAGATGCGATCTCGAGTCACTTTGAGAACGAGATGGATTTTCGTACGAGGTCACGGTGGTCGCTCTAATGACGTCAATGGCTCCAATCATTATCACCAGAGTCGCGAGATACGTGGGTGTAGTTTTCATCAAATTGCGACGTCGTTGATCCGGTTATCGCTAACTGTGTACACTTGGTTCACTTTTTTCAGCAAAAATCGATCCAGTTCACTGTATGCTCGTTTTTGAGCGACTGCCGAGTCCGAATGGAATTACCTGTACATACACGCGTAGATTGTATGCGTCGTCGTTCGTCGCCGAAACGTTTCAGAAGTCGTCCCGACTCACGTTTTTGAAAATTTTTGACAAGGCGTCGAAAACCACTCGCAACTTGTATACCAATACATCAGTCTTACGCATGTTGATTTCGAGGCTCTTTTGCTGCAAGAAACCTTGTCTTTCGAATCTTCGGATCAATCGCGGAATACTGGGGTAATTCTCACGGGAAGCCAGGGCTATTTGGTGTCTATAGAAAGCTCTCGGCCTCTGCAACTCGAATTTGAGGATGATTTTTTTTTCACGAACAAAATGGCGGCGATGGAGCGTCCCCAAGGTAACAGGCGTTTTTTGCACTTCCCTTTTCGTTCTTTCTTCGTTGTTTTCGTTGCAAAGGAGTGCTCGAGAGCTCCTCGACCGTAAGCAGAGTCACGACAAAGATACACACCTTCGTTGCGAATGGCTATCTTAATTACACGACCGCTTAATTACCACTGCTCCCTGTGCACCTTGAGAACCGCGAGTCGTGAAGTCGCGATGCGATCCGCGAGGTCGTCGCGTATCAAATCAACGTGCTACTCTCATCTCTCTCGAATTTCTAATACCACCGCCTGCATAAATAATATCTAGATCAACGATAAATATTACGATTTATCAATAAAACTTTAAACGAAAATTGCAGTGCGAAAATCAGTGACCTCAAAACTCGATCCACTGCTACGCACATCGCTGCCAGAACAATTCTGAGAATAGAAACGATTTTTTTCTCGCATTACCAGCTCAGAAGTTCTTCGTCTCAAAAATCAAAACTCGCGAAAAATTAATCGAAGTTGTTCGTCGGCTAGAAAAAATGGCGCGTTCATCGGTGCGAGAAATTCGGGGATCTCGAACGGTTGGTTACTCGCGCGAGTGTCTACATCGGCGATGGGAACGTGGATGGTTGTTGGTTAACGGTAGACTTAATTGAAATATTGTTTCAGTAAGCGTCGCCATTTATCATAGAGCTACAACGCAGCGAGACGGTTCAAAAAAACGCACACCGATTAACCGGGAGCCACGGGTCCCTTTGCTGTGGCTCGCATCGCATAGATGTGAGCCTCGCGAGAGGGAAAGCATTAGTCTTGAGTCGTCCCGGCGTCGCGGCGCGCGGAGACCACGCGAGATCGTGTATTGAAACATCATCTTACGATCCTTACATGCCGCTTCCGACGCTCCTGGCATATCAATTCAATTCTCCTTCGTGATGCCCCTGACAGTCGCCCCCGAATTTCAAACGAAAATCCAACTCCCATTTTTCTCTTATTATCCTCGTTCTCCACCTCTCTTTCATGCGCTCGTTCCTTCTTTCCCGCGATTTACATTCGATTGAAAAATTTGTTGCTTCGGCCGGCTCATTTCGGTGGCAATTTAAAATCGCTTTGTCGTGCTCCCGCCCTCCAGCGATTTTATCCGAATGTCTCGTCCGCTCTTTCCGCAATTCGCGGATTATTCGCGTCAGCTCCAAAATCGTGTTATGGAAATTCGTCGATGCTCGTCTCCCGCAGTCGAGATTTATTCCTCTCCACGTTTATAATTGCCACTGGGCTCGATGTTTCTGCATTTTGATTTTTCTCCCCACACCGCGGCGATGTTTCATCATTTGCGATATACTTTGATTTATTCGAATGTTGGTCCGAAATTGAATACTTGAAAAACCATTCCGCGTTGCATGGTGCGTCGCACGCAACAGGTTGCTCTCGGCGGAGCCAACCGGCGGGGATGCGGAGATTTTTCTCGATACCGAGTCGTTGAAATTTGTAGGCAACGGAAGGAATTGGGAAGTTAAATTCAGGGTCGAGAATTTGGAATTGGTCGACAAAATCGCGAGTGCTTCTAAAGCGTTCGAATCAAAAAGGCAGACAGAAAAGGAAGAAAAAAACGAGGGACGCTCGACGCGAATTCGTCAACGATTCTCGTTCAAGGTCAACAATTCGACTTGTCTCGTCTGGATGACGACCGAAATTTCCAAATGCAAGGTCAACGCCGATCCGTCCGATGATAATTCGTTGCCTCGAGACGAGACGGTTATCGGGAATAAATTGCATTCGTTTCGGACGCATTTCGAAAGGCCAAGGCTTAAATCTCAATACTTTTTCCATTGTCGAAAATTCTCTCTCTCTCTCTCTCTCACTCTCTTTCTCTCCGTCTCGACGTATCGATCACCCTTTCGCAACGCGTCGTACGACTTGTCGTCTGATTTCCATCGCTACCGATATTCAGAGGTTATTTCATCCCTTTCACTTTCTCGCCACGCTCGTAACGTACTCTACAGCCGATCGTTCAACAACCGAGGCTGTCGAAATTTGCAGGGGATTCCTCGACGCCAACGGAAGCAGACTCGAGGGACAGGAAAAATTGAGGAGCATTACAAAATTTCTTCCCCCTCGAGTTTGCGCATCGTGATATTAGCGAATAAATATGGAGAAAGAGGGGGCAAAACGGGGTTGGCCGGTAAAATGGGGTACCCCACCAATTTTTAAAAAAAAATGTTTTTCGACAAAATTCGTGAATGGTGAAAAATGACATTTAGCATCATTTTGCCTCATCAAGAGTTTCCATAATTTATTTTATCGATTTCGTTTCACTATAAGAAAAAACTTCCCTTTTTGGCGAACTCAGCGTTGCCCCCAAAAATGAAGAAAAAAAAATCTCACTAGAAATTGAAAATGTGGTATTATTTGCGTTGATTATGATTGGAAAAAAGAAAATTCGGCATGCTTAAGTTCACAAAACCTTAGTATTCCCTTAGGCAGTCCGTTTTGCCCCCCTCGCCTTCCCCTATAGACGCATACGTTTAAATCCAATGTTTCTATTTTCGTTAAAGACATTAAAACTACATGATGAAATTGGTGGAAGAAATGAAAGTGAGAAAATCATGGGTTTTGGGAAATTCCGTTGAAAATTTTTTTTAGGGAAAACAGGGAAAATGAAAGGAGGAAAAACAGAATCGAATGTTGTGAAAAAGGAGCGACGATGTGAATAATAATAAAAAAAAAGAGAGAAACGATCGACCGAGGAGACAAATGCGAGTGAAAGTATGGGGCGAAAAAATGCGCGACGAGAATGATATCGAACATGCTTACGGTTATGAAAAAACGATAAGAGAGAATGGCGAAAAAAGATTGGCAAAGCACGATACTGTAAAAATATAATGCGTAAGTTATTGGCGAACGAATTTTTTGTTCCGTTTTTTATTTTTTCTCTCGCTTGTTCTTATCTCATTGTCAATGTGCTGATTTATTGTACGCTTATCGGCCGGCTGTAATCTCGCTTTAATTTAATTGCCATCAAAGCCTTCGCCCTCCCCCTCCACGCACTCGCAAAGCCATCGTCCGCGCCCCCGCGCGTCCGTGGGGACGTCTCATTAAACGAGATTAAGCGATAGTCGCGAGTGACGCGGTTAGTTAATTAACTAGGAGTTATGAGTAAGAAAAATAAACAATCATAATGCTCGTACGTACGAGCGAGTAGTAACTGGCGAAGGCGACTTATAAACACGTCTGTACGACCGCTAGTTCAACGACTAGACGTACCAATCGATTCGTATACTTTTCGACCAACTTTTTCCTCCAACTTTGCAAACAAATTCTATCAAACGCGAAAATTCTTGTTTTTGTGTACTTCCAATTCTTTGGAAGTAAAGTTATTTATGCCAAAAAAATATTTGCAAAAATATATACGCAAAAAGATGAGCTCTCGAAATTAATATTTAGAGGTGGCGATTTACAAATTTCGAATTCCCATTTGAAATAACATGGGAACATCTTTTTTTAACTTTGGAATTTTTTTAATCGACAACGAGCCACTGTTCAAGGGTGACGAGGACATATTTTTGGGAGGAATTGAACTCTACATATATGTACAATCATTTCACCAACTACTTGAAGTATATATATATTTTGTGATCTACAAAAATCGGAGATGCAAAAGCCAAATTGTGTAGCTACGATTTAGTAAGGAATACCCCATATATACACGTATACATGCGTGCATATACGTTGCACACGTATACGTCTGCTTATAAGCTCTCATAGATTTTTAAATAGATATCGGCTTCCATCTGTGTATACCTGTACTCATACAATGCATATGCACACATTTTGCCATTTATACGTACATATATTTCAGCATATAATGAATAATACATATGTCCACGTATTTTTTGGTACGTAAGTTTATTTTTCCAGGCGGGCTATTAATCAACGCACAAAATTTGATATTTGAACGAGGAAAACTGATTTCTAGGCTCTTCAGGAAGAAGCGGATGGTTCTTCCCACCCAGGTCTACGGAAAAAGAAGAATCGTATCGATGACATAAAATTGTGCGAATGACTGAGATTCGCATGAAACGCCGCACCGTTAACGTCATAATATAGTAATCTCATATTACAATACTTACAACATTACAATTGTTGGTCGCTGAAAAAGATCGCGAATGGCAATTTTGTTCCTCGTCGACTGCGCAAATCGATTCGCGTCAATTTTCTCGCATCCCTTTTCCGATCGCGCAGCCGCGAATGAATAAATTCCCAACATTACCCGTTCAATAGTCCGTTGCGGTTTCATTGGCAATAAATGACAGGTGCGAGCGTTTAACGATTAAACATCAAACGTTCGAACGGAGAATCGCGATAAAATCATTCCCATCCGATCTGTCTCGCCGGTGACGTCACCCTCCATTTTCCCAGCTGTCTCCGATTTTTCTGCCGAAACCCCATAACCAAAAAATCGCCACGCGCCTCCGTGCGTCAAATTTTTCAAAATGTTGCCGCGCGGTTTTCAAAAATATAAGCAAAAGTGGCGTATAAAAAATGAATTCTCCGTAGCGAGCTGAAAACAAGAGTCGTATCGCTAAGTCAACGGCGTTTACTCCTCCGGGGGGAAAAACAATGGGATGGGAATCGGATCTGCGAATTTGTGTTTTCTCGAAAAAAAATTGTCGTCTTCCGAAATATTTTCAATGAGGTGCATAACTAAAAATTAAGTCTGGTAGTTGCTGATGGACGCGATATTTGGTCGAATTAGATCGTAGTAATTTACTCGCGTCGATGATACTCCGCTGGATGATCGGATCAGTTAAGTAGACAGAAGTTACCTCGGGGTAACATTAATGGTAATCGTATGTATCGCTCGCCGCGTCAGTCGTGATGTGATTTTCCGCGACGAATTCATCGCGCGTAGAAACTGCATTTGCTGAATTTAAATGTAATTCATATATTCCTGCGTTCGCAATTCACTTCGTACTCCAGATACTTCGAGCGATGCAAATGGCATCGGACTCGTTTGCAATTGCCTCCCACTTCGGAGCTGCGAGGCAGATAAGAAACGAAACGAGGTTCTTATGTTAAATGTCTTCCCGTCCGTCGAGGTTAACCTGCGAGTGCCCGTAAAAATCGACGTCGATCCTCCGCCTCTTTGGCAAATTTCTCCATGGAAACACGCGGGTTTGGGCTGACGGCGAGTCAGCCTTTGAGCCTCCCGTTATTCGTGCTCGAATCAATATTATTCGTCGTTACAATTTATCAAATACTCAAAATCCTATGCCTACTAATTTTTTTCAAACTCCTAATATTTTCGGATTTTTAGATTTTTTGATACCTCACAGGATCCGGCACTTTGAGTTTTCCAAATCCGACTTTCAGCAGCTCAAAAACCTTCGGATACAAATTTTGATGCCAATCCGTTCGTCCGTGTCGAAGATATCAAAAATTTTATTTTATTTTTGGGAATTTTCGTTATTTAAATTGTGGAAAAAATACGCCTCCGATCATCGCCAAAATTTGAGCACTTCTGAGTTGAGAAAAGACGCATCGATCGAGCCCAATTTGATCAAAATCCGCGCACTCGTTCTCGAGATATCTTCGGGACAACGATTTGATCACGTACGTATGTACACGCGCGCATACATACATACAGACGTCCAGCTGAAAAAAGTCGAAAGTGATTCTCTGGACCTCAAAAGTGGAGATCCAGTGGAAACTCAACTTTCGGGATAATTATAATAGCTTCCTGTTTTCTCTGAAATCGGACAAACCGGAAGTTAAAAAACACCACGAGAACGAAGATCTTGCAAATTGTACGTACCAAAACTGCGAAATACTTCGACCTCGCGAAAAAAAAATCTACGAGGCAGAAAGATTCCGACTTGAGAACCTTTGACGATCATCGAGCAAAATAAGATTCGATGAAACTGTGTTGGAATAAATGGCAGAACGCCCAGAAGTAGGTGCTTGGCACAATTTTGAGCTTATTTTAGATGGAATAAAAATATGTTTATAATTTTCAAAATAACTTGGTGAAATTTTGGGGGCCAAAATAATTTGGGTTTCGATAAATAAGGGTGTCGTCGGCTGGGAGCACTCGGAAAGCTTGTTTCTTCCCTCGCTGAAAACGATGAATAAATCGAAACGCAGAGATCCCTGCAGGGGAGTGTAAATATTTTGGAAACATTTCCAAAATTTGAGGATCAACGATCACAAAAATCATTCGTCCACCCTAAATAAATACAGATGAAGCGAGACTCGAGTTAAGCGAGCTGTTTTCCCTGAAACGAGAACCCTGAACAATTTTTTCCTCGATTGGGAAGTCAACAAGAAAAACGCAGCACCGTGAAAAACGAGAAGCAAGAGAAGAAGCGAAAATTGGGTGGGAGGGAAAAGTTGGGGGAAGAAAAAAAAACTGGCGAATTCTTTGGGTAGCATCTCGACGTAGATGTTTCGCGGTGATTCGGTTGGATTTGATGCGGTGTTGGGTCAGCAGGATCGGTCCAGCGCGACGATCGATCGCAGCGAGGACGCGTTGCATAATTCATGGGAGTCGACTTTCGCATATCATCGTCCTGAATTGTGCGACTGTGGGAGACACGAGGCAGATGAGAACGGCGATCGGCGAAGAAGAGGCACGAGTCTGGATTTGACACAGATCCCGTCGCGATGCAAGAGCCTCGCCGAATACCCAATATCCGCGGCGGACTCAGTCCGTGGTCTAGTCTCTTTTCCATTTTTTCGACGCGGCGCAGACGGCCAGAAGATTGAGAATCAGCGGTTACGAATCACTTCCCTCCTTCCCTCGCGGTGTCACTCCGCTCGCCGAGATCGCGGTCGACTTCTTAGCCAGGCAATATAATTAAATCTATTTCACCGGATACTCTTATCGCCACGTGATCGAGATGGCATTCGACGCGCTATTAACTTTGCAGCGACGAAACGCACCCGGATTCCTCGGCGAGCTTCGCACTCGACGAAGAGAATCTCCGCGCCATCCCATGAATATCATAAACGTATGTCGTCAGATCAAGCGCTCAGCGGAGGCCGATGGAATCCCTGGAACGTCCCGTTCAATTCTGAGAAAGCTCCGGAGCATTTGTTTGGTTGCTCTCTTAAGACTTGACATTTGAATTTAAAAATCTTTCATATCTTTTGTAAAAGCTGAAACTTTTCTAAATAAATGAAGAAATTTGAATATTTCAAATATCATCTCATCGATCTACCGATATTCTTATACATATCACTGGAAAACCAATTCACCGTGCTTAGCAGCTCTTCAGTAAAAATGTTCACCAATGTTCACGCGATTCTCAATGGGTAGTATGCTTCTATTTGTTAGAGAGAAACCAATTTTAAGTGTGTTCCAAACTCCCAAGACAGTGCTAGCACTTGAGAAGTACTTCACCATTACTCGAACTGTACCTCTGAATTTTTTCGAGTGAAAATTTTCAGTAGTTCCAAAATTATGGATCATGAAAAAGTGGACAGGGTCAAATTGACCCACAGATGTTGGGAAAAATTGGTGTGTACCTGCTCGTTGTGAAAAATATTGCGTGAGTGCTAATGAACCGTTGGCGTGGACATTGCAGCTTGATATGACCACTCGACAGCTTATATTTCTGATGGGAAACATTATTTTGTTCAATGTCTACCGCATGGTATGTCGCGCGTAGTTAGGCGTAAGTCCCTTTCAGCGTTCGCCCTGAGCCACGTGCGGGATTTTATCTCGAAGCATTCAAGCTTTCTCGAATTTTCGAGGTTTTCCTCATACGCTGGGTTGAGTCGCATCTTCTATAATCTCTCGCCAGTCTACATCGCTGTTCCATTGATCAGTACCGACAGAATTGGGGGCCTCCTTTGAGATAATCTCCAGAATATCTGTGTGCCTGTGAAACGAGAAATTGTGGTTCAATTGGTGTAGATAGTCTGGTAGAGCAAGACAATTTATCTGTATACCGAGAAAGACACTGGCAGAGACGAGAGATATACGCGAGGATAGTTAAGGAATCGACACATTTTTTGATACTGAAGCTAGAGGTAATCGAATGACCGGTAATATTCGAGCTCTGGACGCAAGGTTTAGCCACTTTGGTACCTCCACTCGTGATTCGGACAGACGAGCTTTTAGTGTCGACTTCCATGGTCATAGAATAAGACGCGTTACACGATTCTTCGTTAACACGTGTACTCCCAACGTTCCCACGAAATTGCCACCCAAATATTCTCGAGGCAGGTCAATTATTCCCAAAGGCTACGTCCAGATCAGGTACGGATATACGTTACAGCTCGATTCACCGTGTGCGGCACAAAGAGTGATTCGAACGACCAAAATGTCCAGCTGAGAAGTTCTCATTGCTGGACTGCCCGATCTACGTTCTTCCCTCCGGTCTCGAGGTCGTATTCCAGTTGGAGGGTACGGATCGATGAACCGTGCATGGATGGTCCAAGGGATCGGTCAGGGCGTAGTTGTGCTCTCACGACTGCAACATCTCGATGGCGTCGTCGAGACGATAATTCGATCTTTGGTGGCTATTTTCCCTGCAGCGGAGAGAAACAGTGAAACAAGGCCTTTGTCACCACGCTCGTTCGACTACCCTTCTCGTTCCTAGCAGTGCCTATCCCTCCTCGTTCTCAGTCGGATTCTCAGCCGTCATTTAAGGGTCTCACGAGCCGCAGCCCAGAGGAATCAAGTCCGATTGTACGCGCATGTGGGGTTGGCATTGCGCGGTCTCGTGAGAACTGTTCCGGAGGCAGCTGCGTAACCAGGTTGGAAACCTCCTTCGAGAAATCGTCACGCGAGGCCCAACAACGGAGGTCCGAGGCAAACAAAGACTTCTGGCGCGCCGTTGCAACAAATTTCGCAGATTCGTATGCAAATGACTTCCCACCTTCGGAATTCACCCTCGAGGCGACGAATCGATCGGCGGGTACCTCGATCCCCTCGAGAGTAGTCGACTCCTCTCCGCAATTTACACCTCCCGAACGGCACTTCGCTCGATCTTGCGCTACGTATCCGAGGAAGGGACTTGGATTTTGGAAATTTGGCGAACACCGGATTTCTGGAGCAACGACGACGACGATGCTAGTTCTCGATAGAAACGAGGCGCGGAAATTCACACTTCCAGAGGAGGTCGCGATTCTATTTGACACAGTGACTCTCGGTGACGGATATTTTTAGATTTTTTCGCCACTCGATTTATGGACGAGATCTCGGAGGATCGAAGGCCTAGTTGTCACTTCTCGTGCGTCGACCATACATCCGGTGCAACCGATCGCGTTGAATATTTGAACAAATTGACAGATTCCGATCAAATCAATTCAAGAGTCTACCGATTGCAATCTGCACGATCCCAGCTCCACTAGCTGTTGAATTTTGAATCTCACGGTTGCAAAAAAAAAGAAAAAAGAATCCCGAGCGCAGAACTCGCGACAACTCGAAATGCAACCGGAATAATTGATCGAATGCGGACAAATGGAAACAAAAAACGAACAACGAGCCTCTGGAAAATTAACCATGGCAATACTCTCCCTCGCCTCACCAAGCATTTACGAATGCGTCTTCTTCGTTGAAAAAAAAAACGACGCCCTCTTTTTCTTCCCCATAACGGTAACTTGACCTTCAAAAAACGTAGCGATCAAAATCGAACTATCATGAATTTTACAGCGATAATAAATTGAGATGCTGCGTAGGTATCTGCGACGAAAGGAGAACTAAATGCGAAAAAAGACTGCGGGGGTAAAAAAATTGACAAAAAAAAAAATAGGTCGAATATTCGTCGATTCCGGAGTTGAAAAAAAACATCGATAATTTTCTTATCGCCGCAACAAATATTCGGAATAAATGATGGCGAATATTTTTTGGCCCGAAGACAGCGAACACAGGTTCGCGGATCGGACATATATTATTAGAATTCGACTGCTCTCCGCCTAGATAGATTCTGCGAATAACAGGAATTCGCCAATAAGAACTGGACTTAGTAGTCGCATTATTCGCGCCTCGGAAATCGGCGTCGTGGCGAAGACGCGCGGATCCCACGATCGGACCGGGTGAAAAGGTCCTCGCGCGAATCGAAAATGAGAACCTGCTTTCTAATTTATTACGCTCCAGCCAAAGTCTCATGTCCTCAGACTCCTCCGTCGTTCTTCAATTTCCTCCCAACGCGTGGGAAAATCGCGCAAGCTGCGCTCCCTCTCCCTCTCTCTCTCTCTCTCTATCTATCTATATCTCTCTGTCTCTGTCTCTCGTACGCGCTCGATTCTCCCGCCAAAAAGTTTCGCGCTCTTACGTCACAGCTGTCCCCCTCGCGATCTCACGCGCAACGTCACACCCTCCCAGCCGCGTCCCTCTCCTTGTGGGAAAACGGCCCGATCTTACGTCATCCGATGTCTTTCTTCCCGCCAAAAGATGATTCCAAAGGACCCACGTGCTCGACGGCCAGCTGGGCCGATCCTCCCCGGGCTACGGAAGAGTACGTCACCCACGGAAGAGCGAGGGGCATTATAGGCGCGTATTGTTCGACACCCCTCGCGAGAACCGTGGTTCTCCACGCGCCACCTGGCGATGCTCCGTGACGTCACACCTGTGGAGCGCACCGGCCTGCGTGATTTTCGGAGTGGCTGCTCATGCGTCTACCGTTGATCATGGAAACCTCGCGAGACTTCTTTCACGAAGCCTTTCATCCGATGACTCGGATCTCCCAACACTCTTCTTCCTACAGGCAGTCGGACAGTTCAAGACTATTCGCGACTATCTTAAATAATTTTTTTTCACCACTTCAATTTATTTCACAAAAACAAATGAGACCAAGCTTTCATATCGTGCGTCACCTATATTCCACCAAATTATTATTATGCTGGTCATGATTTTTTTCATATTTTTTATTGTTCTTTTTCTTCTGCTTGTTTTTTTTTCAATACCCCTTTTTAAGACAGACAGCTAAAACAATTTCTGAAATTATTGACTAGTATCGAATCGAGGTAGAAAATCGAACTCAGTGGCAGTCCCACCCTAACCTAACCATATTATCTGAAATTTCGTCTCAAATCAACTGAAATATTTATTTCTCGTGCATATTGGAGCTCTGAGCTGATTTTATAGAGGGTGAAAAAGGTAAAAAAAAAATATTATCAGCCTCTATATTAACTATCAAACTGATGATTTTTTTCTGTTTCATTGATTTTAGATGATGCAGTAGACTGTGCAGATGGTCAGTGCAAAACCAAGGAATCCAGCGACAATTTGACCATCAATGAATTTGTTTGTTGTTGAAAATTTGGTGAAATAAATTTGAAACGACCTCGCATCATTCGTTTTATGAAATGAGTTGAGCTGCTGCCTGAGAAAAAAAATTGTTCGAGATAGCAATTTTGTCGTCGGATCAATAACAAATTTGAGTCTTGTTACAGCTCTGCTAGCAGAATTTTTGGAATTTTTATCGTACAACTGGTCTCGAAGCTGTATTTTCTTGTTTTTGTCTACTGCGAGTCATTTATTTAATTCAGGGAACTTTCTCAAAGAGTTTGGATATTTTTTGCCGACGAGGAGCAGCTTTTTATTCGGATACGACGCGGCGAAATTCGTTCGGATCGTCGGCGATATTCGGTGGTCGGGGTAATTCTCGCGGGAGAGAGAACAGATGCGACGTTGGTGTGTTATTTTTCGAATTTAAGACGGGATAATCGCCTTAGATCGAACTCGCCGAGTTATTAAAAGACGATTCGTAACCGAAGACCTCCCGTGCGAGTTCGAGGCGGAGGCATCGGACGGATCGTATCAAATCTGTATTCCGTCTTGTTGGATACGTGGCGGGACGTGATTCCATCGAGATTAAAACCGGTGCGATGCGGTGTAGGCGTCGATCTCGTCCTAGCCTCGCGCCGGCGAGTTCCTCGACTTCTTCGAGCCCTGAAAACTCCTCGCGCCGCTCTTGATTGACGTAAAACGTCTGCAACCACCTTGTTACACGTCCGACGACAAATCATTCCTTCGAATCTTGAGAGAACTCTCCCAAAAAAAAACACAATTTCTTTTTTTCAAATCCCCAAAAAAACAGCGTCCACGTTTCGTCCGTTCCATCCGCATCACGACCTCAGGATCCTTGTAAAAGACCTCCTCCCCAACGGGATACTCGCACCGATCTCGCCGAATTTTTTCCCCGAGATCAGACAAACGGAAACTAAAAAAATCTATACGACAAAAATATACGATCGTTTATCCGGCATGTTTGCCGAGAGAATCAAGTTGCTGGGTCGCGAATATTCCAACAAGAATTCCAGCCCAATTGCCGTCTGGTTTCCCAAACAATCGTTGAAAATCGGTAAAAAAAAAAAAGTTTTCGGACTAAAAATCTGCATCTTTGTTTTTTTTTTTTTTGCTTTCCATTTTGCCGAACGGATTTTTTTTGTTTGTTTTAGAGGCTTTGAAAAATTCGAAATCCGCGTTGAGCGGCGAGGAGAGAAGCAGGGGAAGCGCTCTGGGAAAATCGCGAGGACAGATAGGAGTCGCGTAACGACCGAGAAGAAGAAAAACGACGGACCTGACCACTTCCGTTTGACGCTTTGATTAATTTTCAATCTCGACTCGTAGCGGCGTTATCGATCGTTTCGTAGGAGATATTTATGCAAAGAGAAACGGGTTGATCGAACGCGACTCCCAAACGAAACGCGAGGCTCTCGTTCCTTTCCCACGGTTTCCACGAAACTGATATTTAAAAATTTCAATCCCGACCCGGTCGAATCCATCCTTAATTAGTCGATGCTTCGACAAGAATCACTCTTCTGTCTGTCGTTACGCTCGACGGTAAATTACGCCGATTAGAGGAAGGAGAAAAAAAGAGAGGAGCAGGAATCTCGCCGCGTCTCATCGACCGAATAAATGAAAGTCGAATAAATAAATCATTCGTCTTCCTTCGAATTTTGGTCGTTAGGAATTCAGCCGGCGTAAACAATCTCGACAAAAAGTTCGTAAGGAAATGGAACATTTTTTATCTACTTGTCGAGCGAGAGAGAGGGAGAAAAAATAATAATTTCACGAAATAATCGACGTTTTCTTCCGCTCGATCGATTAACGAGCCGCCATTTATCATCGGAGCGAATAAATTTCCAATTCAATCGAGTGATATCGCGAGAAAAAGAAACACGGACCAATAAATTGAAATTTCGGCGGAGATTTATTTCGATCGGGAAGATTTCACTTGCTACGGATTCGGATCCCAAAATGGTGTTGAAATTTAAATAATCAGTCGCCGCTAATCGACGAGAATATTCGACGATTTGGAACGCGATTTTATAACTCGTAAATAAAACGCGATCGAAGACGCGGAAGAAAGTTTGAGAAATTTTCGTCACCGACGAAGATAAGAGCTTGGAATTCAGCCGAAATTCACGTGATGCCAAAAAAAATTAAGGCTGTTCGAAAAAAAAAAGTTCGAGGGGAACGAATAATCGGGGCGAATAATGATAAGATGACGTCAAATTGTGGCGTGGAGAGAGAGAGAAATTCGAGGCGGTCAGAATCGAATTCCTGTACGTATCGACGAAATTATTCGAATGCAAATTTTTTTACGACTGGCATTTTTTATTACTATGATTATTATTATTATTTTTCATTACTTGGGAAGGCCTCTTGAGGTGGCACGGGAGAGTGTCGATTGTGCTCGACCGAAACGTACGCGAGTGCTGGTCGGGGCTCTCCTACCTCGATGACTCCCCGCAGGTTTGTTTATAAATATAAAGAGAAGAGACGCAAAGTCTGGGGGCGAAGCATCTCGAGAGGCCACCTGGCTCTCACTCCGTGACGTCAGGCGCGAGAAAAAGGCCTCGGGGTCCAGAGCCTGAGAGGCTAAAGATTCTCCGTTAGGTCGAGACGCGTCATCTTACGTCACATGCGAGATGGTCTCTAATTTAGCACCAACAGTAGCCTTCGCATCCGGAATCGTAGGAGAAATATCGATGATCGACTTTTTCTCACGACCCTCGATGTCCCCCCCCCCGCTGAAGCGAGCGTCCACGTTGCTGTGAAATTTCGTTGACCGATGAGACAAACCTGCAAGGTGTTGTTGTCGAGCAGCTGGAGTTCATTTTCGAGGCACTTTTCTGCGCAGAATTATCCTAGCGCGTCTGGATTTAGAGATATTTGAGGTTATGTACACGAAAAATGGCTATTTTGGCTATTCTCGAGGTTAGATACGGGCTGCACGGGGATTTTCCAATTTTTCATACATATCGCATCGTCTAGTACAAGTCTTTTCCTTCAAAATGAGACCTCGAATGATGCTGTAGGACGTTTCATTCGAAAGTTATGGCAATGTTTAGGCGAGGCGACGAAACGAGAAGCATCTGCTGCGCCAAACTAACCCTTTTTGGTCATACAATTTTTAAGTCACGTCGAACATATAACTGGGCGGTTTTCGAGGATGCTAACCACGAATCTGGGGTCGAATTCGGAAATTTATGATGGCGGCTTCAATATGGCGGACGAGATTTTTGTTCCACGTCGCTGACTCCGAATCTGAGGTCCGATTTTAAACATTGAGAATTTTGGATTCGATACACCGGGTAAGATTTTTAGACAAGATTTTTGTAGCTCGTCTCTATTTTTTTATATTATGAAATAAAAGTCATGCATTAGTTTAACTTGTAACTCAAACACCTCATCTGAAGACCGCCACGACTTTCCAATGAAACGTCGTACAGCATCATGCGAGGGCTCGTTGTAAAGGAGAAGAACAGTACTACGTGATGCAATACGTAGAAAAAATTGGAAAATTCGTGTGCAGCCTGTATCGAACCTCAAAAATGGCCATTTTTCGCGTACGTAACCTCAAATATCTCAAAATCCAGATGTGATATGATAATTCTGACAACTCGGATTCGGATTCCACGCGGAATATTGCTTTAAAAATGATCTCCAGTGCTCGTTGAGACAAATATTCGGAATGATGGTCGCAAAACAGTTTTTTACCAA
This sequence comes from Arge pagana, assembly GCA_963969455.1. Taxonomy (NCBI): domain Eukaryota; kingdom Metazoa; phylum Arthropoda; class Insecta; order Hymenoptera; family Argidae; genus Arge; species Arge pagana. The sequence goes on from OZ018310.1 coordinate 1,878,230, forward strand.
CGTCCAGCGCTGGAACTGGTCCCAAGCAAGTCCATGCTACACGACGAAGGCACCACCCCTCGAGGCGCTATTATTCCGCTTCTCAGAGTCTCTGTCTTCGACTCGGACGTTCCCACAGCTTCGTAAGTACGCGTATTTCCGGTTCTGGATCTCGGCAACCTCTCCCAGCGTACCCACTCTCCGTGGGCCCGCGCGTTACTACGCCTCGCAAAAAGGGTGCCAGCAGTCGTTTGGGGTGGAGAAGCATCGAACACCTTTGTCCTACGCCGAGAATAAGACCGATTGGGTCGCCTTTATTTCCTGCGGGACAGTTTATTAGTCGTTGGGTCGAGGGTTCCTTGTTTACGTTCGGTAGGTACTTCCAATAACCCGTATTCCAGCGGTAGCCCTTGCGATTTATCCAAACTCCGACTCCACCGAGAAATCATCGTCGCTGATCTTTTCTCGCGACACGTTCTACCAATATTCTCAAAAAACTGTCTCGTCCAACTACAAACTCCTCGACCTTCCCGACTCTCTAGAAGTACGACTATTCGCCAGTATTTTAAAACCAGAATGGTTCCATTCGGTTGAGAATCGCGTTGTCAGCGAGCTCAAAACCGAGCGAATCCAAAACCCAAAGAAGTTCTAATTCAATCGAAATATTCCGATGAATTAGATTTCGATGTTGGGACCAAAATACGTCGTTGAGCGATGCCAGCGACAATCGAACGGTCTTCATCGACTCGGCGGCTTAACGATACGATTCTTCTCGCGGGACCAGATGGCTGGAGCTGACGCGATGCGAGATGATATGTTGGAGAAATTCGCTCGCGCACGTCGAATCACTTGCTTCGATGGTGCATGCCGGTGCCATACATAATACATATGATATGTAGAGTTTCTTCTTGTTTTTGTATTTCACGGATGAAACGGGGCGGAAGGTACGTCGAGAAAATGAAACACGGTCGATGGATTGCGAGAGAATTTTTCACCGCCAGTTTCTTCATATCACGGCGTGCCACGATCATATTGCGATCTAAAGGGTGTCGCGAAAAGTTTTCATCTTTCGAGTGAAATCCGCGGCGATTGGTCGCGCATAACCAGCCGACGATTTTTATTTTCCCCAACATTTTCGCGTTCCTCGGATTCGCAACTCGCTCAGCATCAAAATTACAACAAATCTGGGGCGACGTCGCCTGCTGTAATCTACTTTCCATTTTTATCATTTAGTTTCCTTACTCTCCAATTTATTTTCTAATTTTCTAGTCTGTCAAAATTTTTAAAATTGAGTTGATTCTTTTTTTCTTAATTTCGTTGTCTCGAATCGTTGTACATACTACTATCGGTCCTCCCGATCCGCGCGCAAAATTTTGTTGCGTGCGGACAAACAAAAACTGAAGAAAAAAATTGCTCGATATTCGAATTTCAAAAATTGTCCGAAATTCTGAGCGATTTGCGAATTCGAGAATTTCTCTGGTAATTCGTGGGAAATGGCGTAAGTTTTTGACACGGCGTAGATGAAGTCGCGACGGTGACGCGACTGGTAAAGGATGCTCCTGCGCTCGTCAGGACGGGATGCTGTGCCGCGACGACGACGAGATGCGCGGACTTCAAACATGCCGTCCAGTAATAGCCGATCCGTTTATGTCTGTATTAGCTGACCATAGGCTGTAAATCATTGACGTATCATTGTTTTGCTTGTTAGCGGTAGCCGCGGAAGTGACGCGCGCTGCTCTATTTCCTGCCACGAATGAAAATTCTGACTCGCACTTTCCTACGTTCCGTTTTTCCAGATATTGCATTTTTCCAGCCAACAAATCCATTTTTATTCTCGCGACCGAATGTTCCAAAAATTGATCGCGCGTTTTGCCCTCAATTGGCATTCGATGGAGATGCGTTAAAATTATCTTCAAGAACCCTTCTCGCACATTTCGCTGCGAACCACATTTTTTACCTCGAAGAAATAACTACTGAATTACAGAAAATTGCGTTTGCACGCGAAAACGTTTTTTCCCCCACATTTGTCAGGGTGCAGAATTTTCACAAATTATCGTAGTGGCTATCAGAATATTTGCGGAAATATTCTTTCAGCTGAAACAGAAAAAAGTTGGCGACTTCGAGTATAAATCATAAATAGACGTTGGTAGCAAATTTCACGTCTTGAAAAAAAAAAAAAAGTAGTCGAGAGAGAATACGATGCATATTTCCCTCTCTGGATGTGGAATTCATCGGAATTAGATTTTTTCTGACCAAGAAAAGTTCGAGTTCGTTGGGAGGTCGAGGTTCGATGGATCACGACGATCCAATGGGAAGGAGCGAGCGTCGCTGATTGTGAGAACGACGAGTGTTACGCAACGTTCGTCGACCACCCAGCAGGTAGGTGAAGATTTCGACCACCACCTATATCATCCATCTATCCAATAAAATCGCATCTGCTTGCAAAAAATCCAAGATGAATTGAGCCGTCGACAAAGGATCGTTGATGACTCGCCTCAGTTTTTTCGGCGTAATTGACCTGATTTCTTCCGAGCTGGTTGAAAATGTGAGTATCGATGTGCTTTTCAATACGATTCGACGTTGTTCGAAAATGTGAGGGATATTCGGAGGAGGAAAAAACAATCGACGGGTTTCAAAGGATTCGAATAGCGTTGTTCTCGCGACGGGGAGGACCGAGAGGTCGAATAATTGAAATTCGGCTTCGGCGAAAGACGAAGCTGCCAGACGTTGCTTAATGAGAGATCGGCGAGATGAATCGATCCGAGACATTGTAAGAGACCTTGCCAACATCTCGAGACTCGATCGCGACCACATTTCGAGCGACTGTCAGACCTGCGACAACTTTCAGCGATTTTTTCAACCTCTATCTTCGCCTACCAGTCGATCAACTTGCCTCGGCAGCTAGAACCAGCGAATTTCCGTGATGCTTCGCGCGGAAAGATTGCTGGAAGCACGGAATCGATAAAATTGCTTCGCAATAGAACGTAAAATAAAATCCACTTTTTTTTCAGCCCCGGCGCCATTCGGCATGCAATCAGGATTATTTTCGTCAATTTTCAAAATCACCGTTTTCGAAAATCGATGACGCATTTTTTTCTCCAATCTCGGTCAGTCGAGGTTCCAGTTTATTGAAACGTAGAGTACCCGCCTCACGGCTCTACCCTCACGCCCCCCATAGGCAATAGACATGCCCAACATCGATAGCCAGTCGCGGAGGTCGATATTTGCGGAAACAGAATTTTTTATAGCCAGAAAAGGCAAGATAAAAAGACCTGCTAGCATAACACTGTGATTACATCAAGAACCAATACTTTTTTCGCGTTTGTGAAACGTACCAATCGCACTGACTACCGGAACATGAATCAGGTTGAAAACTGTGACATGTAAATACGTGTACCTAATACGTTGTAAGATTGTTTTAGAAACGAACACATAACACGCATTATGCATCCCGTTTAGACATGAATATTGAATCGCAAATCGTGTATTACGTATCTTCATGCAATAATGATGCGTTCCCCAAAATTGAATAATTGGTGTTGCGTTGTAAAACAAGATGTACACTGAACAAAATATAGTTGCAGTAAGTAGCCGTTGGATAGACATCGCAGATCGTCGCTGTCCCCATCCAAATTACAATGCTTCCGAGCAAGGCTGCGTGGGATAGCGCGGTGAGCATCAAGATTGGTGCTCGAGCGATCCCTTAGGTATCCGTCACCCCTATCCCAGCGGATACGCGTTACCAGCATCTACCGCGCTAGATAATTACTGCCAGTGCGCGGTATACATGCGAATGGCGCGTCGGATCATACGCATGCATTGTTTTCGCCATTGGCTGTATTTATCAATTTAAATTCGCGTTGGACGAGTGGGTGGAAGAAACATTAAGCCGGTGGGACCTTGAAAAGTACGTAAAGCGAACCACTTCGTTCGCTTTGACAGGGCGACTTGACCCAAAATCCCGGGATCGTTGCCATCCCTATCTATTGCATGTGTAGCATTAGTATGCTAGCGGATAACATCCAACGCCGGCTAACTGATAGATAGTTGTCGCGCTTATCCTGATGGCTCGCCTCGCGGTGCTCCTACGATACGGAGCTCAAGCATCCAGCATGCGGAGACTGACAGAAAATGGTGAGCTCAGCTATCTTTTTTTTTCAGTGTATGGAAATATTTGCAGCTTTCCTCACGGAGTCTCATTGTTGGACGCGATAAGAAAGAAGAAAGAATGCTCATCGATTTTCGAAAAAGTGGCGATTCCGAATATTTACTATTATTTTGATTTTCCTCAAATCGCTGTGTGTCGCTTCGATATCTGGACACTCGAGAGATTTGGCGAAATGAATCGTAACGAGCTGCTCGATGCGCAAATTGTACGAAAAGTGTGGTTTTTGACGAATAAGGCGGAAATTTGAGCAAAGGTTTTTGAAGAAATGGCGTAAAAACGAGCCAGATTGTTCGGCGAGATTCTCGTGCCGAGAAACGGAGGAAAAACAGCGTGGGGAACGGTGTATGGCTAGGTCTAGCACGTTGCTCGGAGACTGCGCGTGTCCCAGCGGCGCGTCGTCGCAGCCAGCCGTCTGTCCGTGGGCAGCCGCGTGTTCCGTTGCCTTGGAAGGTCGCCGCGTGACCCCGCGCTCGTGAAGGTGCGTCCGCAACGTGGGCTACGTTAGGATTACGTCAGGATTACATCGCTATCCCTAATTAATGCCGTGAAAGAGGCTGTCAACCTCCAGCATCGTTGCTCGACCCATCGACGCGCCAGACTTTTCGGATCTTCGAGAGGAGCGTCCCACGCCGCGTGACTCGGAATTCCTCGGGACTTTCAAATTTCCTCGGCGTCTTGCCGATTTTCTTCGAAGTCTCCCACAGCTTCGAGATATTTTCGCGCAGTTGTGCGGCGTAGGGCGTAAAATACACGGATGTGCGGGTAACGGGATTCTGATCGTTGTCGAGCTCTTGGAAGTCATTTCCAAGGTACTCTACCGCGTAGGATCTGAATCCGAGTTGTCAGAATCATCATATCACGTCTGGATTTTGAGATATTTGAGGTCACGTACGCGAAAAATGGCCATTTTCGAGGTTAGATACAGGCTGCACACGGATTTTCCAATTTTTTCTACGTATTGCATCACGTAGTACTGCTCTTCTCCTTTACAACGAGCCCTCGCATGATGCTGTACGACGTTTCATTGGAAAGTCGTGGCGGTCTTCAGGTGAGGTGTTTGAGATACAAGTTAAACTAATGCATGGCTTTTATTTCATAATATAAAAAAATAGAGACGAGCTACAAAAATCTTGTCTAAAGATCTTGCCCGCTGTATCGAATCCAAAATTCTCAATGTTTAAAATCGGACCTCAGATTCGGAGTCAGCGACGTGGAACAAAAATCTCGTCCGCCATATTGAAGCCTCCATCATAAATTTCCGAATTCTACCCCAGATTCGTGATTAGCATCCTCGAAAACCGCCCAGTTACACGTTTCATATGACTTAAGATTGGTTTCGTTCCTAGTGTTTTTAAGTATAACTTGAAGATGGGGATTAAAACGATGTATCAAAATTTGCTGGTTTCATTTGTTGTTACACAATTTTAGGACTCCTGGTCTTGGACATTTGTGAGATTGTGCCCATATATTGAAGGGTGTTGAAAACGCATGAAGCTTACAGCTCTGTGTATAAAATAAATTAAACCACTGCAAGAGAAATGTTTCAAAATAGCCTTTTTTTACCTTCAACCACTGGATCGGGTGTAGCGACCGAACCGCTGCACCGATTCGACTCAAATTTGGCTCAAAAACAGTTCTTTGGTTCCAGATGATATGGTAAAAGTTTTGGCGAAATCGGACTACGGGTTACAAAATGGCCGGTGAAGATCGGTAAGGAAAACTATCTTCGGTGAAAAATCTCGCTTATCCGGTGTACTGGTCGAACGATCGCGCCGATTTGGCTCGAAGTGGCCTCGAAAACTCCTCGGGAGTCCGAATGATCGGAAAAAATTCTACGATTCGAAGATGGCTGCCAAAAAAATACTTTTTCTCCATCGATTTCTTGGTGTTCGCGGATTTGCGAAGAATCGCAATGGCGGGGGAGAATGGCTGTTGGGCTCGAGCACAACGAACGAGTGCGCGAGTCTGTCCGTGGAATTTGAACGTTTCGTGTGGAATTAGCGTCGAGAACCGTAAGTTCTCCTCGAAGTGTCGGACAATAGCGGTCGCCGAAGAGAGGCAGCGGCCCACGCTTCTGGTGGAATTCACTGCCGAGCTGGTCTCCTCTGCTGTCCTCTCCTCGGCGCGGTGGGCCTCTTCCAATACGGACCGTCACCTTCCATTGTAGAATATTTCGTTATCCGATTAGCGTGCTATCTCTAATTATTCACACGCGCGCCTTGCTCTGCCCGTTCGTTGTCCAACTCGTCCTCGAGCTTCGTGCGCTCGCCTCGCGTCGTTCTCCAAATTCGTTCGATCGTCGCTCCCCCAGCCAAGTGATAATGTCCCCACTGTGGCCCCAAAATTCCCGACACTAGGAACAATTGAACTGAAAAAAAAACACAAACAAACATATTTTTTCCATCCACACGATCAAAATCTGCGATCAGAGAGACGAAGTTTTTGGGGGAATTTGAAAATCACCAGCTTAGCGTACGATCCCAGACCAGATCGGCGCTGGTTTTTTGAAAATACACAAAGTGGCGCCTGTAAGACGCGGGTTTTGACGGAGGCGGTTTTTCTCCGACGTCGCAGTTTTTGTCGCTACTTATCCGTCTGCTCGATCGACCGTCGATTTATTCGTTCGGTGGCCGCGGCGAGGCAATTTCGACCGGTATATTTCTCGCGAGCGATGGAGGGAAAAAAAGGAGTGCGAACGAAAGGAAAGAATTAATAAAATTACGGCGCGCAAGATAACTGGAAACTCGGCTGCGGGCCTCTTTTATAACGAGTATTCGAACGGGAGATACCGAAATGGCAAGACTATGATAAATTATCATCCAATTACGTGATAATGACTCGGACCACCTAGGCTATACCTATCGCGAGGTGACGATCGCGCAAACAGTCTTACCACGGACAACGCTACTCTCTATCGAGTTATACGCCGGAATTCGCCGCGGGCGAAAACTACCTGTACGAATATACCTACCAACCTCCTACCACGCGTCGTAACCCGAGCGACCCAACGGAACGCGTTTCGTTCGTTGGCATATTTATATACGCATAGATCCGTCAAAGAGGGCCTCGAGACCTTCGGCCCGATTAAATCAAATATTAGTTAATAGAAAAACAATTTTCGACCGACATTGCCATATACCGTACAGGCGTGTTCCGTCTTTATCAGCGAATCGAGCGGAACAGACTTCAATTTGTCGCTGAAATTGCAATCCGATACGTTTCATCATTTTTTTTTCAGAAGTCTTGGTTTTTTATAGATCGTTAATCGTAGACGAGTAAATTGTACTCGCACTCGATCCGCCATACCGAGCAGTCAAAATTCGGTTTGGGTCGATTCGACCCTCCGCGTCCCTCCGCACTTTGACATATTTCTCTACATACTTCGTTGCGTCAGGTAAGATCGGTATTCTTCGCTCTTTTGTGCCAGTGAGAGTTAAGACTCTACTCTACGTTGTTCAAATAAAAAAATGATGCTCACGTGCATAGTATTTTAGCTTTAATTAAAAAAGTCACCAGACGTAGTGCAAAAGACGCGTTCGCTGAAAGGCAGATTCTCACTCCTCAATTTTCTTCTTAAAGCCTTCGGTTTCATTCATTTTTTTGTAGCTACGAATTTTTGACGAAAAATGTTTTTTTTCCACGAGTTTCCATGATTATTGCCAAGTATACGATTAATAATTCGGAAAAATCGTATATTGCAAAATTAACAAGGCTGTACGTAAGGGTGCAAGGCTTAAACGCGAACCAATAACTTTGCCAGATTTTTAAAAACACGATTTGTTTTTTTTTTAAGCTCTGGGTCGAATTGGCTCCACTCTACGGTTATGCACCGCGAAAACAGCCCTACGCCTCGCGGGTGAAGATTCTCTTGAGTTGCATTGCGTCCTGCGAGAGTCTGTGGTTCATTGTCGACTTTTATCGGGAATTGGATGATGTATCTGACGATCTAGCGATTGGAAGAGCCCGGATATAAAATGACGACTTTTACCTGTAAATTACCAAGAATTTGGAATAATTTTTTGGCTTGCAGGATCGAATTTTCTGAGGAAGGTCCGATAATTTTGCTTAGGTATTTCGACGAGTCGGTACATTTTTTAGATAGGTTCGCATAGATTTGCGAAGATGGAGCTTGAGTGGGGAAATTGCGGGGATGGAATTCCGATGGGAGGGAAAGAAGTTTTTGATATTACGTTCGAAGTAGAGTGCGATAATATCGATCGAGGCGAGAAAGAATGGATCGTGAAAGGAGATGAGAAGGGAAAATATCAACAGGTGTTGGGTTCGCGATATCGCGGGGAGGCAGGCCGGACTCGTGGGCCCGAATAACATCGATTCCGATGCCATTTAGATAAAAGAAAACGATCGGACAACACTCAAAGCTGAGCATTGGCAGATATCGAGAGAGGGACAACATTGTTTATAAATCGCCAACTATTTACCCGACGAAATGGCTACACGCCGATAAACCTCGACCCTTTATTCCGACGCTCTTTACGACGCGCGTTAAAATCGCGGAAACCATTTCGCCGACGACGCTGCGAAATTTCGCGGATTCTGCTCGCGGAATTGTCGCGGCGCGAGGACACTTTAGGCGCGAAATCTCCGCGCCGTTTCGTGTGGCACGCTATAAATAAACGACGAAGACGAAATAATTGGACGGGGAGAGTTTCTCTCTCTTTCTTTCTCCAATTTTATCATCGATGAGTTCAGGTTGGTCGGAAGCTCATGAATTCCTAATCGCAAGGAGACGAACGCGATTGAATTTCACCGATCGTGAAAATGAGCGACGACGAGGTATCAATTAAACCGTTAGGCGAAATGTCGGGCGCAGCCCGTTGATTGAAAATAACTCGGCGTTCCCTCGCTTTTCGTATCCTCGGTTGGAAATGTCGATTTGTAAACAGCCACGGAACTCGACTTCTCGTGGGAACCCGATTATCTCGCAGCTTTTCGTACCCACCTCTTCCAACGATCGGAAATCGGTTCTCGAGACGGTCGCGCCTCGCTTGGAACGAGGTGCGGAAACGTATTATCGAGAAACGACGCGAAATTCTCGCGTGGGCGTCCGCCGATAGAGCTCGACATGCTCTTCGCGCGATCGGACGAGCAAATAATGCACTTTTCTTCCTCGAATCGCTTTTGTCGAACACTTTTTGACGCGCTCGCGTGGTCTCGATACGGCGAGACTTGCTCGGCGTAGGTGGAGACACGTTTCCTCTTTTTAGCGACTCGAGACGATAACTCGCCGCGACCCTCCGCGCTCGACTTTTGTACGGCAATAATTCGCGAGGCTTAGTAGGTACTTGTTAGCAAATCGATAAGCGCGAACGATTCACGACGATCAACGATCGTCGATCCGTTGCACTCAAAATAGATTTTTCCAGTAACTCGCAAACCAGTATTCAACGGATCACGAGTTCATTCTGGTACCTCCGCAATTTTTTTGACAACTTTACTCTTTCACATGTGAATCAGAGTATTTAAAAAAAAAAAAAAAAATCGATTATTTTTTTTTCTTCAAAAAACACTGAAAACTTGTCAGAGTACGCGTAGACAAGAGCCCTGCTGGAAGACGAGCCCTTGATGGTGATATCTAGAAGTGGCGATTCGCACATTTCGATCGCCTGTTAAAATAACATGGGAACATTTTTTTTTATCTTTACAATTTTTTAACTCGACAACGAGTCACTGTTCCAAAGCGATCGAGACGTATTTTTGTAGGGAATTGAACGCTCTGCAAAAAAGGTGTGAATGAAGATTCGCGGAAATCGAGCCGTTTCTGAGATATCAGGCTGTAAAAATTAAATTGTTCGAAATTATTTACTCCTATTAAACGTCACACCACCAACTTTGAATATTAATATTAGGGGCTCATCTCCTAACAGAAGCCTTATCCAGGGATACTTTCAAGATTTTGCAATGTTCTTTGGAAAAAAAATAATAATTGATTTTTTTTTTAATATTCTAATGTGAATAACAATTGAAGTATAACGATACGTGGCAGCTGATCTCAATGTAGTGGTTTCTAGAAAAAACAAAAGAAACGCGATATCTAGAGCAACGACCACGAAGTACTCGGGATCCAGACTGTAAAAAGTCCGAGTGATAATGGCAAAAAAGCGAAAAGGATGTTTTCAAAAATTGGCTGCTGAATCGATGTAAGTGTTACGTTTTCTTTTTATATATGTTTAATAATTACCGCGTAACATAACTAGGCCTGCGCGTAGCAGTACCTACAAGTCTCTCTTTACACTCGGTTCCAATGAATGTAAATATCAAAGTTGTCGCCACGTTGATTGGTTTTTTGGTTTCCGCGGCGCTTCTATGTCGTCTGTCGTGAAATGTTTTTTCTTGCAAGTGACGTAAATCGAAACGTCGAATGGTCAACCGAAACGGAACGAGCGAGGCTCAGATTCGTGGGCATTCGGGTCACGCGAACGAATTCTATCGAGACTACTGATATATGGAGGAAAAAAAAGGTGTCGACAGTTTTTTTGCCTCGTTGCTGCTGTAATCGATGCCTAAATATCCGGTACTAAAGATGCAAAACAAAATATCCGTTAATTATATCGCCCAATTATCAGACTTTCGTTTTTTGTCCGTTAAAAAAAAGCTTTTTTCTGCCAAAGTAGACCATAAAATATTTATTATTTCCAATGACGCGACGCGATTTCGGTTTACGAGCGCGCTTTTTCTTTCGAGGTGCGTATAATTGGAGGAAAAAAACGGCAGATACGATCTGGCTACGGATATATTTTCGTTTTCGGCGCCATTAATTTGGTACGTAAATATTCGCGAGCAGGAGAAAAGACGAGAGAGTTATTTCGGCGCAAAAGCTCAGGAAAGCTCGGCGATTCGGTTTCGTTTTTCATCCGAAGTCGCCGTTATTTTCGATGGAATTGGACGTGCAAACGTTGCGATACGGAGTCGTGTACGAAGCTATCTCGCGATCGGTTCTTCGCGCATGCAAATGCGAGGCGTTCGCCTCGTTGACGAAGAAATCGTTCGCCCGTGGTTGGAGAAAAACGCGAGTCTCATCGGTCGCCTAGATCGTCGGGCGACGCGCGATATCGCGACCAACGCCCATCGTTGACGCAATCTCCTTCGACCAGATAAGTCCCATGTTCCTTCACGCTTGATTTCTCCCCCATTTTTCTCGGCCTCGTCCTTCGTCGGTGCTTTTCGCGGCTCGCGCGCGCACGCTTCCACTCGCCTAGCCACGCTCGATTACCTTCGCCGGCGCAAAGAGAGAAGCGCGAAGAAAGCTGCGCCCTGATCCCAGGTGATTCCGCGTCATTCGAGGAAAATAGAGAATCCTCCTGCGAGCAATCTCGTCCCGATCCGATCGACTCGCGAACACGATTGCGGAACAATAACAACTACGATCGTTCCGCGATAATTATCAAATCGTCAACGATTTCGCGTAGATTGTCAATTATTAATCCTTAATATTAGCATCGTTGTCATTGCATATCGTTGAATATTCGCGCTGGGCAGAGAGGCGCGGGGTGAATTTCGGTGGCGCCAATGTAAATCCGGTTGCGGTCGCGCAGGCGTCTGACGAAGAGTCCTCGACGGTGGAAAGGTGGGTCGTTGGAACGCAGCAAGCACAGTAATCCTCCTCCCCTTTAGAGAACAATTCGCGTAATGAATAAACTTTCGCTCGTTCGAAGACATCGCGACGACATATTTTTTGGCAGCGAGTAGCAAGCGAGATCAGAGCTCGACCTCTAAGGCTCAAGACGAAAGATGGTTCCGTCGTTTTGCTGATTAACCCTTACTGGTCACTCGGGGTTGATTCAACCCCAGCGGTTTTTCGAACTGCGCTACCTCCTAGAGTATTTGTGAAAACGGGACATGTGTCGTCATCTGTGGGTAGTTTGAACCATTTTTCATCATAAAATATCGTTCGTTATAACAAATCTGGCATATCATTTTTCCGCACTTCAGATGTTCAAATAAATATAGTTTTTGGAACGGCCACTAATTTATTCTCACCCACCTGAAAGTATGCTATTTCAGATTTATGAAACGATTTTTTTTAATTTTTTTGGTTGAAAATTGAAGTCTCTGCATGGCTTTTCATGAAAAAAGTCATATTTTACGAATTTTTTTTCGACTTTTCTTTTTTGGTATTGAAAAATTACACGACTTGAAAATAACTGACATGGCCTTACGCATAAAGGTTAACATTACATTGTAGTATTTTGATATAATTTTTTTTCAATTTTTTAGTTATTTATCACTTTCCAAAGTGAGTGGGGTTGATGACACCCCATGTGACCATCACGTCAGAATCCGGAGGTGTGACCATTAAGGGTTAAAGTCTCTCCAAGCGGTAGAAGCTTCGAGAACGAGGTTCACCGATGATATACACGATGACAATCTGTACATGTTATACACTCGCTCAAATTTCCAGTAAACCGAAAATTTTACTGCCACGATAATTACTCCATCGTTTTTCTGGTCAAACTTTGATAGTGCCAATTGTCTTATACGCTATGTGTCATCGCGTGGTCCACGACGTCCATTTCGCTCGCTCGCCTACTATTTTCGGTGATACGATACGAAAACTGCAACGTTCGCGAGAGCAGATTCGCGTTCTAGTTGCTGTACTCGAGTCGTATGGCGTATTCCAGTGGGATTAATCTACTCGGAACTGGTCGTCAAGTTTTCGAGTATTCGTTGGTTACAACGAAAGACGAGAAACGTGCGTCAGATTCGTGGAACGCGCGCGGAGCAAAAGGTCGGGAAATTCAATCGTGGTGGCGATTCGAATTTTTACGTCGTCCAATTAAACGAGGAAGTCTCGCGAGGGTCGTCGACGCGGTGTAACGCGGTGAAATATGCGCGTGTTAAACGAAAATTAAACGAAAAGATTGCCGAGATGACCAGTTAACGCGCGTAATACTCGAAAGCGGCAGATCCTCCGGACGGCTTTTCGCTGCGACGGGAATATTGGCTCTAAATTAAACCGTGTCGGCTACAGGTTCATTTACGGGTTTGTTTTTGAACGCCAACTCTTGTAAATTCCACCCTTCGTCGCGCCGCCTCGCCGGGCAAGGTGCGCTGATTCTACGCCGGAGACTTTAACGACCGCATGAGCCATCAGCGTTCTTCCTCCGCTCATCGGCTCTTTGACAACACCCACGCCGAAATTCTTCGCGGCGATGAGCGATCGTCGTTCCTTTATTCGTCACCTTCTCTTTTCTCCATCGGAACGCGGACAAAAAAATTGTCCGCCGTTCATTTTCTTCCCTACTTTTCCGAAAAAAGGCCAAAAATATTTTTACATGCGATTTTCGAGTTTGCAAGATGTACGTATCAATTCTATTCCATCTATACATTCTACAAATTGCACCACCAGGTTGATAGTAGCTCTACGATACCGACTATTTTTCAAAATAAAGAATCCTCAAAAATGAAAATATAAAAAATGAAGGAAATCAGAAAATCAAATTAGCATGGAATGCCCCGTATACATATTTGAAAAGGAATACTTCGGTACGTTAAAAACACAGTCGTTAACAAGAAAATGACTCGGAGTGGTACAGCAAAATTCGCAGAGGTTTATATGAAGCGTCTACAAGACGAAGGCTTGTATAGAGGTTGTACAGGATAATTATGTCGCAGCTTGGATTAACCGAGTAAAAATGAGCTCGTAGTATGAAAATACACCTGCTAAGACCGAGGACTCGTGAGAGCTTACGGCTTGTTCCACGAGCTTTTGGGAGATACGAGAAAAAAAAAAGAAAATCACTGAGCACGCCTTATCAGCGTACTCTCGTTTCTATTTCCATTCGTTTTGTTTTTCTGCAGAAAACAACTCGAAAGTGAACGAAACGCGGCTGGTGCACTGGTCCGAATGTAACGAATTCCGGACGGAAAAGTTAATTCCCTCGCGGGTCGATGAGATGGAACGAAGAATTGATGATCGTTACATGCTGAAGGGTGAGAGCGAGGTGAGGTCCGAAACACCTGCCCGTAGGATGCGTCGCTCGTTCCGTGCAGCCGAGAACGGACAGGCAGCATCGTTTCATTACGAGAAGCAAATGAAATCGTACGCTGCTACCCGTGCGGATCCTTCATCGTGCGTAGGCGCGTTTCATCCTCTCCGACCAACGAGCATTAGACAGCAAGGAGAGGGACGCTCGCACTTTCCCTCGGATCTCGTTTCTGCAACAATTTGGAAGTTCCTTGGGAGCTGCAAGCTCTGATGTGCTCGGAGTCAGAAAGCTTCCTTAGAAACGCGCCTCTTCTTTTGCAGAGGCAAGAACCGCGGTACCAGAATTTTTCAAGCTCGTTGCTGGCATATCGAGTGGAAAGTCGAGATCGCGCACGTTTTTTCGGCGCCATTTCGTTAATCGAGGGAAGAGCTTTTCGGGTTCGTGATACAATTTGGGAGACGATGAGATTCGGAGTGGCGAGCTGGTACGTTTTCGATTCGGGCACGCGAATAAAATTGAAAGGACGAGACGAGGGAGGGGCGTCGATGGATGATGTAGCGCAAGGTGGACGAGCGGAATATGATCGTCGGGGCGAGTTGGTGAATTTTAATTCGAAATTAAGGCGATCGCGAGCGGGGGAGGTGAGGTGGCGGCGGGCGAAGTAGCTGGTCGGACACACCCCTTCGGAGCCGAAGCGTCGGTCGCTTCTTACAATTAGCCGCGCTTCCTACGAGCCTTTCTCGCGCGTGGGTGTCCGTAAATATCCTTGCGGTTTAATAAACCGCCCGTGACGCGTCCTTACGGCGCTAAATTACCGGCGTATACCGGGTGTCGGGTCGGGCGAGGAATCGATCGCGATTCCTTGGTCGGAAAAAAGAGGCTGGCGCTCGTTTCTCGATCGTCCTTTTAATCGGCGATAAATCGACGAATAAATTGGCTGTAAATTGTTAAATAAATTGGTAATAAATTGTGCCGTAAAACGATCGAGCGAATCGTTTCGAATAGGCTGATCGATCTCTTTCCCAGCGATTCTCCATTTTATTGAACCGCTACGGTAGGAAAAAACTTCTATTCGTCGACGAGGAAATAACATAGAATGATCCGGCACAACTTTTTATTTATCCCCGAAAAAATGTCGATTTTAATACCGAAACGAAGCGATTCGATACGACCGAGAAAGAGTGGAGCTGCTCCGGAACAAGAAGAGAGGAAAAAAAGAACGATAATGCAATTTTACGATGAAATCATAGACAATTCCGCCTCAGAGAAATCGAGTTTCGAGCGTTTCGTAAAAAATCGATTGAGTGGCGGAAAAACGCGATTTTCGCCACGAGATTTCATCCTGCAGCACCGAGAAGCTAGTTTCATCGGAGAATCTAGCCGGACCTTGAAATTTGCGAATTTATATCTATATACGCATCTATGGGAAAACTCAATACCCAAAAATAGCGACGTCGTCCGAGCAAAACACATTTTTTCGACTTTTTACAAAAATTCTTGCTCATTTTTTTTGCTATCAAAAACGAGCTACTGTTTTTGTCGGAATTAGTTCTGAAAAAAAAAAATGAAAAACAAACTTCAATGGTCAACCGAGCTGAAAAGTGAAAAATGAACTTCGATGTGAGAATATTGTCCTTGTGAAAAAAGCGCGAGGCGTTTTGTACTACATTCTTACGCTGACTCTGCATTTCGAAGTAGAAATAGTGAGATACGATGGTATTTTCTCCGTGATAAGAACAAAAAGATGTGATTACTATATATACATATTAATTCCACGGTGAAGTAGATTTTTGGAGATGGTTGACTTACTCAACAATTCGGATGTAACAAATAGCTACGTTGCGGGAGTTTTTAGTTTTGGTTTTATTCGTCGCTCCCTCATCGTAGTGTAGACTGTGACCTATGAACGACCAGTGTATCAACAATTTTGAGGGTGAACGTGTTGATGCAAAGTTTTTAAAAGCGTGTTGTAAAATCTTTGTAAGTGATCCTAAAAGTTTGTAAGGCAGTTTTTTTCCCCAAGTTTTTAAATTATTCTTCTGATTAGCTTGGACCATGTTTATTTTGGGGATCACTGTCTTATTGAAATCTCCAAATTTGACGGGAAAAAAAAATAAATCGATTCGAATATTTTTGATTTATTTAATTTTGGCTAATTTAGGAATTTCAGAAAAAGCACCCACGAGCAAACATACATACAAGGCTGATAGAAGCGTGTTGAGAAAACGGTCGCAATTGGTCGAATTGGCAAATCCATTTAGGCAGCAAAAATTCGAATTTCGATTCCTCCGGAAGAAATCAGGATCCACGCATCGGAACGTTGCTTCGTTTGAGGAATGCTAGGGGTAAAAATGATTCTGCGATGTCGCCTCGTCGAAGGAAGAAATTATCGATATCCTCGTGGCTGCGAACCGAGCGCGATATTTCTCGGATGTTTGATCAGCGAGTGTTGAATCGTCGTTCCCAAATCCAACGAGCTGGCATTGTCCGCTCTCGAGATCCCGAGGGCTCTGGATTCGAAATCGGTACGGCGCGGCGCACGAATGAACCGTCGTAAAAAATAATAAGCTGAGCTTTTAATTACGCAGGACATTCGTACGGGCGTATTTCCCACAATTAGCTACTACAAACCCCGGCTTCGTGAAGCATTACGTTTTATGAATCCGTGAATTTACTGCTTAATCAAAGCACCGCTAGGATTTCTTAATTAAAACGCCATAATCAATCGGGATGAGATATGATTATTATCACTCTTATTTACCTTTCTGTCGGCAACCTGTCGCCACAAATATTTCTCACGAGGCTTACCGTCCTGCCGCGTCTTCGTCCCACGCCTCAGTCCTCGACGAACGACCACGACTCGCCACATCCCCATGCGAATCTGATAAGAAATTTATTTTTCCACAACCCACGTTCATTCTCGTAGACATTCGATGAAACGATCCAAATTCCGTTTTTCCTTCTCTGCTCGAATATCTTCACCACAGCATCTCGATTCATCGCGCTCATCATGATTCCTAGTATCTATGCGAAACTGTCTCTGTTTTGCTCATTTTCAAAATAAACTCGACTATACAATTTAATAAATAATTACAAAGAATTTTTTTTCAAAAATAAACAAAACCAAAAATTTCCCACTTGCCTTTTTTACAAAAAAATGTGGAACAAACTCAACCTAATGAAATTGAATTAAAAACAGAAATATGCGTTTCTTTAAAATTCCGCGAATATTAAAGAAAATTTGAACAATTTCAAACGGTGGAATCAATTTTTTAGGAATAATCGCACACCCCTAATATTGTCGTATCACGTCACCATTTTTTTTTCATTTTTACAAATACGTACCGTTGTAAAACGTGCTAAAATGTTAGAATTATCTTTTAATATAAAGAGTCGACTACACGCCTAATTTTTCGAACATCTCTCACGCTCTGGGTCAATTTGACCCTGTTCTTCTATAATTTCGTGAAATACTGAACGTTTTCACGTGAAAAAAAAATAGATTTATAGTTTGAATAACGTTAATGTACTTGTTTTGGGCATGAAAGTGGCTTGGAACTGTCTAACACGCTCAACAAATTCGCGTGAACAAATTTTCTTTGAGTTCCAGACAAAAAATAGTAACTTTTTAAATTTTCGGTACAGCCTATTTTTCCAAACGTTATTTTTGGCCTGAGTGGCTGACAGGGTCAAAACGACCCACCGTGTTAAGTAATCAGACTTCATAGTTTTAGATTACGATTAACAGCAGCACTTGTTATTTTTGCGTACCCTAGGATTGCACTAATTTGTCGGCTTTTCTCGTACTCATTTTTCTCTCCCATCTTTCGACTCTCCGTCGCGAATTACGTTTCTTAGTTCGGAGCAACGAGAAAACGTGTAACGAAGAAATTTGTGGTGGAGTCAAAAGCGGAAAATGTCGGAATTCTTCGTTATCTCCGTCGCCGGGCTCGTCGTACTTCTTCAGTAAGCCGAAACACGTTGTTCGAAATCGGGGCAATAAATTTGCCGCGTCATTTCTCGATAGATAAAAGATCGACGCGGAATCGTAAAGTAGATCGGGAAGGTAGGACGGTTCGAGCTGGATCGTTTTCTCGTCCGTTGGATTATCTCCGTCGGATTAGCCCCACGGACTGTGGGAGTAGTTTCGTGTACGGGAGGACATGATCCAGGACGATTCGAGTCGACGGGGATCCCTGTTCTATTTATTTATTCCCCTGTAGACGAGCTACGAGGCGCGGGGGACGCGCGTGACTTAGCCCCGGGCGACGCGTGGTGCGTACACCTGATAAAGAATGGTAGTTAACGGGTAACGGGTAAGAGAGAGCTTCTCTCGAGATATGGCAGCTGGGACCGATAACGCGCCATTAAAACTAGCCACGGAAACTATTTTGAATTCTTTTCACCAAATTGAACCTACCTTCGGACATTTGATCCGACACCTTCGCTCGATCCTCGATTTCCAGCCTTCTCGGCTCAAACTCACCACACGATTTATCTCACGAGCTCCTCGATCGCTCGTGACCATCCGAAAATTCTACGTACTCAGTTAACAGGGAAACACATGCACAAGCGTGTATTTTTCTCGATGTCCATGAATTTTTTTTTTTTAGCCAATGATTTATTCTACATTTTTTGAAATTGGCGACTGGTTTGTTTATATTTCGAATAACACAACTACCTTTTTTTTCACTTAAGTGCAATAACTGCACAATTCTTCTGTACAATTTTCGCTTATGGAGGTGCTGACAGAGGTGTTCGCTCTTCTCTCTTTCAGGATGCGAACTCATTTTTCCATTTATTCGTGGAGCTCCGAGACTAAACTGCATAAAGCTAACAGCAACACCGGATCTGGTGTTCGCTAATGTAACAAAACGTTTATACTCTGTTACAGGAGACATCCTTGAAATTATGTTCCAAGGATCTGGTCACATATCCTTGGAGGACTGTACTAACATCTTATGAAAAAAAGTCGTTTTTTTTCTTCAAGATCTTACGAGTATTTCCCCCCTTTTGGAATAGTTTTTTTTAAGTAAAAAATCCGAGGATGTGGGCAACGAAAGAATATGAATTTTTGGATTTTCGCGAAATAGTTATTATGGGCAGTCGCGAGACGTGCGAACGTGCCTGTGCGACGTACCGTTTCGTTTTGAAAGTTGCAGACCACACGGATGTCACGCGCGCCGAGTAGTCACGGTGAACAGACTTCTCCGAATTCGCGTAAAAGCCTCCGGAGACGTTATTTTCTTTCAGCTCTTCTAGAGTCGAGTCGCGCGACGATGACTCCGGAAATAGTCGAAGCCTCGCCACGAGATTACGTTTGCGAATGTTCACAACTTCACGTCCATAAATCACGCGCGGCAGCATCGACAATTTTCGCAATCGACTGGTCTTTTTCCCTAGCCAAAAAAGGGGGAAATCGGTACGTTTTGTGGCAAGATATTGCAGCGGTTGGAAATGAAGTAGCTCGGAGAATTTGAAGCGACGTGGATAAAAAATTTCAAGAGGCTAAAAAAAGCTCGACGATTCAGATTATACGAATTAGCTTCGAGCAACGAGATCGTTTTTTAAACGAGGAGCGCTCGAAAAGGGAAATGGAACTGGGAACTCGAATGTTCGCTGAGCCGTGATGGGTACTAGACTTTTACTCGATTGAAACTGTTTCTCCGAAAATGAACGTGGGCTCTGATCCAGAGTCGCGTCGTACGAAGATTGGGGTTGTTTATCGGGCGACTGCCAGGTTTTTCACTGCCTACGCCCCATTCACGTCTTTTTCGGAGGCAATTCATTCCCATTTTCCAGATAATCATCTAAATCGGGACCGCGTTGACTCTCTCGTCGAGACTTTGGGCACCAGAAGCGTGAAACACCTGGACACTGGTCACAGCTTCTACTGCTACCAATAGAAGCCACGACGAGGTCCTGATACGATAACGAGCCTCACTCACTCACATCGCTTGATAAATAATGAAAACCGCGCGAGCTACATTTTCTCAGCTACCAAGAAGAGAAAAATCTAAACTTATCGTAACCGGCGTGAAAAAATATACATGCAAACATTCATCCATGTAAAAATTTTATTTGAAGTTATCTTTACATTTTACTGCCTGAAGAGTCCCCAACGGGCGAGGTTGAGCCCTATTGGTAGGATCCTTACGGATTCGTTCTCTTCCACGGAAGCAATTTGTCGATTGGGACGATGGCAGTCGGTAACGTTGTCGTCATGACCTTGGGATCTGGCGCGCCGCCTCTGATCTCTTTGGCTATTTCAATTCCACTTCGCGTGATAACTCGTGACAGTAGTTTGTCGTTGCCTGCTACCATAGATATGTCGTCTTCTAAAAATGGTCCAAATATCGTGTCGATAACCGGGAATTTGTATCCCTCCGCGTTCAAGGTCATTTCGGCGAAAATCGTGGCGGCGGAATTTTCGCGTGGACGGAGGATCGGAATAATATCCGACGTATGTTGCGTCACGCGCAATCCATTCGCGATGATTACTTTAATGGCGAAAACGACGTCAATGAATAGCAGACTTTTACTCGCCTCGTCTACCTTTTTGCTCTCTTCCTTATTTCCTCGTCGAGTCTTAATGTTCCTTGATGTATCTCTTTCGATTCGTTTCCATCTCCCTCGACGCATCTGCGGTGGCTCGATGCGAAAACGGAATCGACTCCTGACGGTTAGACCGAAGGCTGCGAGGATTTTATCGCTGAAAGGTCTCGGTACGTGAGACTCGTTACGGAGGATGCTCCATTCCCATTACGAGGGACTACAATAAAACTATCACCATCCGTTATTTTTCCCTCCCCTCCGTTTATCTCTGTTCCCTTTTTTCCCCTCAATTTTCCCCATCGCTTATCGTTCACACTTTTCGCTGATTGGACGAAAAAACAGCGAATCAAATTCACAGAGAGAAAAAGCAGTAAAATAGCTAGCTTTTTTACGTCACTCTATTTTCGAGTAAAAATTCTCGAACTATTCAAAAAGCTCTACAGAAAACGAGGCTTTCATTCTCTCTTTTCGTGCATGACAAATAATTCTTGACGTATACCAAGGACGAAAGGGAAGTCAATTTTATTTGAATTGTGCGTACGACGTTATTTTTGACCTTGATTTACATTCCACGCGATAGATCCATTTTTTATTCTCGACGACGAAGAAATAATTTGACGACGAATTTTCCGTCGCAGTCCCACGACAGATTTTCGTTGACTGAAATTGTCGAGTGTGTTCGAATTTCCTGGGCTCACGTTTTTTTTTTTCACTGATCGTGCGAACGGAGACGAAATTTTGTGTTGATCAAAAAAACAGGGGGAAACGTTGCGACAAAGAAGTCGGTAGGAGATCGGCGAACGACGAGTAGCTCACCGAATCGGATGAGTCAATTTGCGAAATGGAATAGCAATCGTCGTTCGATACCGAGTGGCAATATAATCGGTATAAAAGTGATGGGTACGAAGCCGGTCGTTGAGCGTCGTTCCTTCCGGGTGCATGACACGCCGATGATTGAATATATTCCTAGTAAAAAGAGGCACGCCGTGCAAGAAAAAAAAGGCAGACACCGGCACCGATAACAATAACAGATGGCGAGGGAAACAAAAACGGCGGAGAAAAAAATACATGGATACGAAATTCCTCGGCTTTTTCCCCCGACAATTTATTTCCGCGCAGCGAAAGACGAAGGCGAGGAACGAAGATGGGACGGGTCACGATGGCGCGTGGTGTCTGACGGTAACGACTTCGTCGCGTTCTCGAGCTTAGGCAGGAAGGAGCGCGTTAATGGTTCGAATAGTCGGGCAAAAACAGCAATTAGAGTCTACTTCGGGCAATTAAATCATACGCGCGTTACCAGCGGCGTACTCTCCGTGCTGGTTACTCGAGCGAACGTTTTTTCCCTACAACGGGGTAGCCCCAAAGAATCGAGACGGGACCAATGATTCTCGAATTTTCACGTCTGCCAACGAGTTCTTCCGAAATCGCGCGAAATAAAAGCTGCGTGTCCATCGCCCTGCTGACATCCACTTCCAGCGTGTGTGCTTTTCCGGAATAGACAAAATACATCGTCATCGATATTCCCCGCTGCACATCTGATATGTGGTGTCGCAGTATTCCAGCTGCGGTGCCTTGGAGAACTGTAGAAGCTCCGAAACCAGAATTCAGTTGCTTCAACCACTTAATTTTCGTTTCAGATCAAAACGTTTCGGACCAAACTCGTCTGACCAATCTAAATCCGTTCTAAAAATTATAGGTTTTTATTGGCAAAAAAGAAAGTTGACCTTGAAGCTTTTGTTCAAGGTCAACCAAAATTACGGAATGTCGCGTTCCCTCTAGAAGCTATACGACGCGATGTCGAAGTCCGATCTTGTGTAATGGCATATATGTGAAAAAATCGGGCGAGTCAAAGATGGAAAGTTTGAGTGATGGCGTCCATCAGCGAAATTTATTGGCGATGTTCATTGCTGATTGTTCGTAGCGGTATGCGCGAGCGGTAAGCAATCACCGAACGGGAGACGAAGAGGAGATAAAGTCGAGAATCGTTTCGTGCTATCTGTGGTCAGGTCGAACGCAGCCATCAGTGACGCGTGACAAAGAACTTATTCCCCTCCGACAATCGTTTATCCCGCTTCGGTCTTTTTTGTCCGACCGTTGCCAAACGACAAAATGATCCTCGCCGACTCGTTGCGTTGGCAAACCTATTCGCAATTCACTCGCTCGTCCTCCGCGTCTCGTTCTCTAGAGATCCTGTTTCATACGAGTCACCCGAGAAGAATTCGAGTGACCGAAAAAAAACGAGTCGAGGATCCTGAGCGACGCGACAGTAAAATGCATCGCGAGCTTTCTTTTCAACGAAATTAGCTAATTTGGCGACTAGTAGCTTAAAACTAGCTAACCAAGTTGGATAAGTGCAAGCAGGATGGTACAGTTTTGGCTACTAACGAGATGCAAGTGTAGGTAAAACTCGTCCGGCAGATAGGTAACTAGAGAGTTATCCAAGGGGGAAGAAATCGGCCTTGAGAGAATCTCCTGGCGGGGTTGATTGATTCGTTGATTTTTGCCCGGCGAAAAGCGTCGGTAAATTAGTAGGCTAACGAGGCCGTATCCTCGTTACAGCTTCTCTAGCGTTGACGCGTCGGGTGGAGAGATCCGTAACGTTTTTATTACTCGTGGGATTGTAATCGCTAGCGAACCTTCGTGGGTATCGGCCAAGTTGCGGTATAACGACATCGTAAATACGTCGATTACATGCATCGGTTAGTTTCCATGTCGGACAACCATTTCTAACAACGCTGCCGAGTTGATAACAGAAATTACACCGCGACACGAGTGGCGAATCAGGCCAGGGCAAGATTTTACTTCACAATGTAACGTAATCGATGATTGTTAGTAGGTACCTACGCGTTTTACGACCCAACCTGTCACGCGGAAGCGAACGCGCGATGTTTCAAAAAGCAAATACGTTTTTTGCTTCCTTTTGCACCGCCTCTTGGCGCACTTGATCGTTTGCATTGGACAGGAGGAAGCTGCTCGTAAAACAATCCGATCCTTTCAACCGTTCGCCAAGAGAAAAATACTCGTCAACGGGTAGCTGAGAGGGAAGAGATAAAAAGACAAGCAAATCCCACCCTGATATACATTCTCAGTTTGTACGCGTTTTAGACGTATGCTTCGCCGAATTTCGGTATTTTTTTTTCGTACGTAGGAATTACGGTGAACGTGGGAGAGAGAGGGAATTTGGTGAAGTGCGAGAGGAAACGCTGGTTCGCGGAGGTATTTGGTGTGATCCGAGGTGCAAGAGCTGCCAGAGCTACCCGATCCGATCTCCGTCGTTCTTTTTCGGCTTAACGGTTCTCACGTGACCTCGAAATGTGACCCGCGCGAAAGCCGAAATTTCATTTGGTCCGCAACGACTAAATCATGACGAAAGCCCGAAGATTATACGTCGGTTGTTAATAGTTCGGTTGAAAGGTTCGACTCGTTGTAATTTACCTATTATAATTCCCGAGCGTAAGTTGCGTATCTCTACGTTAACGCGAGGTCGTGCCCGATCAAGCTGTCCGATAATCGAAAGAAACTGAAGAAAATTACGCCCTTTCGAATTCAAGGTCACGCATGATTCGGCGCGTCGAGCGATAAATCGCGTCGAAACGTCCGACACCACCGTCGACGATAAATCTGGGTGGCTGCGAAGCCGTTGAAAACTCGGAAGCACTCACGACGCGGAGTTGTTTTCGAAACGGGATTTTCGTTGGCGAGATGGAGGTAGGAAAATGATTCCAGCTTCCAGCGTTAACGACGATTTCGTGTTTTTTTCCCAATTTTTTTCCAATTTTTTCCTCGCACTAATGAAACGGACGACTCCGTTCGATTGTCGAGCCGAGCAACAGATGTGAGCAAGAGAAACGAAAAAAACGGCGACGGTAACGAGGAAGTCGTCGATTCGTATCGTTCCATCTGACGCCATGTAATTCAACTCCTCCGATCAGAACGACCGAGCACTTTCGCGAGATGGATAAAAATACGCAAACAAATTGCCATTCGGATGCCCCGTTGTGATACGACTCGATTGTAGACACCGTCTTTCATCTCTGCTGCGTGGTAACCGTCTACGAGATGCTAGTTACGACGCTTGTAAGTAGTCTCCGCTAGAAATCGAGTAGCGATGACGAGGCCCGCTTTCGAGGTACGAGCGTCACCCTTGAACCGTAGTCTGCTGCTGCCAATGCGCGCGAATCGTAAGTGTTGTCGTTAAAGCTCGAGCATTATTGTTTCCAATTCGCAGGCTTTGTCCTCGGAACGGAAAATGCACTACTTTGCACGCACCATTTGCCTTCAAAGCGTCGAATCGCGAGCCCTGTTCTCAGCACTAACGCGCGCGGCTGTGACTATACTTTGCTCCGGACATTAGTGTTATTCTTGGATCCTGTTCATTTTTTACGGACTACGCTACAAGCGTGTTTCCGAGGCGATAGTACACTCGCGAGGAAGGTCTTTTCATCGAGGCATAAGTGTTCACCTTCGAGCATACGAACATCGTCAAGCTTTGTGAAAACTCACACTAGAGTCATTTTTTCAATACTCGTTATTGAATTTTTCGAAAATCGATGGATCGAGTACGTAAGTGCTATCCATCCAACGTAAGTGCAGTTCTGGAAGTGTACGAAACTCGAGTTTCGTACCAAAAGTGGAATTATCATGTTCGACACGAGCGTATTTTTGTCCTGGTGCGAACACCGTCCTCGTGCCGTAAGTGTTACAAAGTGTCGAAACGAAACCATGTTTCCTAAAAACTTCAGTACGGTCTGAGAAACCTAGATTTCATCCTCGACTTGCACGCGTGGCCTTTGGAGCGTAAGTGTAATTTTTGAACCGTAAGTGTCGAGTTCGTATTTTGAATACACGAGTGAAACGCATCTGTCTTTTCTCTTCAAGCCAGAATTGTTCTCTTCGCGTCGTTAGTGTTATCCTAGATTTTTTCCCTGAGCGTAAGTGTAAAGCGATTCGTGCCTCTAGGATTCTTGCGAAGTGGAACAATTCTTCGAAACCATAAGTGTCGTCTTCGGAGCATACATAAGTGCCGTTTTCCGACATAGGTACATAAGTGTCCTCTATGCAGCGTAAGTGTTTTCCTAGATTCAAAAAAGGCTCTAAACGTAATACGCATCATCGGAACATAAGTGCCACCGTCCATTGCGCGCGGCACGAGTGTACTTGCTGTGCAGCCATGAAATGACAACTGGCCAGGTTAGTTGCTGAAATCAGCAACTGGCTAGCGGTCACGTGGTCTCATTGTCCATTTTTCGTTAGCATGGCGCTTCCGTCCGTGTGGGTATAAGTGCTGGTGCTTGGAGTCGCGACTACAAGATCGTCCTTAAGAGTATGCTTACGTCTCGTCTATGAAAATATCCCAATTTCTATACGAATACCCGCCGCAGTATCTTTTCATTAGCTACGGGAACACACGGGCTTCTCGCGTCGATTCAATCGAGTGTTTTCAATCAACCGTCATTATTTTCAATTCACACGTATTATTCCCAATCACCGCGCGTCAACTCGCATACGTAGACATAATTCTCGGCGTAGTGATTTCGTCGAAAAAAGGACGCTGCCAGTCACAGACGAATCTACGAGCTAGATATAGGATATCTTGAGTGACGTATAGTTTTGAGCTTCGTTCGGTGTTTGGTTCCTTATTGCGCTGATGGAACACCCGTCGACCCCCTGCCGTGTCGTATCCCTATTATCTCGCGAGTGGCTCCAATTGAACGAGAACGTTCCTCGGAGCGTGTGAAAGCGTCGACCACTCGGCCACCTCTTATCTCCGGCTCCCGTCGAACGACGGGAAAAGGTGTAAGAAAAAGGTGAAAACCGACGACACGCGCAGACTTCTCCTGCCCCCGGACGGAGGACTTCGGTCCGAATGCGCCAGCAGCCCGTCGAGCGAACGATACCCAAGTCCAAAATATCGAACCTGCCACCGCGCCTTGTCCACTGACTCGAGAGTTACGACCAGTTATGCAACCGGCGAGTGACCGAAAAAAGCGCAAAACGAAAGCTCGAAGGAACCGCGAGCACGCGGCTGATGAAGCAGTTACGCGAAACCTTTCAATTCGTCTCTGGCCTCCGCTACCAGTCATCATTCTCAACGACGGTTACCAAAAATATTCGAGGACACCTCTTTCTTCCCGGTCTCCTCGCTCTTATCCGTCTCCTTCGTCGTCGCGTTCGCGTTCCTTCTTCTCGCAGCATCGCCTGGTGGAAATTTCGCGGACGCCGGACTCTTCGCGTACCTTCAACTGTCGCGAGTCGGTACCATCCCAAAGGATTCCCGAGCCTTCGGAAACTCCGTATTCCACGGGATTGTTCGCGGAGGCGGTAAAATTCCACGAATATCGCGAACGTCTATCCCGTGTCTTTTATCCCACGACGAAGCGACGTACAGGCCGATGATGTCCCGAGCTTCGTTACGTCGCCATTACATCCAACCTGGGCCCTGCACTTTCACGGCAAGTTCAACGATGCCTCAGGAATTAACATCCGCGATTCTTCTTCTCGCGGAAAAAACTCGTTATTTTAAAATTCAGACACCTCTACGACGAGTCACACGTCTACCTTCGTTCGTCCCCATTCAACCACTATCATCCAACATGGATAAGTATTTCAAAAAAATATCTAGTATACGAGGCGTTTTTTCGCATCCAGCTTTCTATTTTTTCGGATGTGTCTGAGAATTATGGAAAAAATGGATACTTTTCTACGCTTTGGAACCGCGTATAAAGCTTAAATGCTCGATGAAGAGCAGCTGGAGAATCTGGATCCCAAGGTCACTCGAGGGAAGAATTGTTTTGCCACAGAAAAGCGACATTTGCCTTCCACCTTGCAGAATCCGCTGACTCTGTCGGATGGAATCTGATGGTGACGGATGAGAAGTGAAACAAGAGTCTTTCGCGACAAGTGCTGTTCGTCGACTCGATCCCAGCTGTTTCTCCGTCCCGTTCTCTCTCTCTCTCTCTCTCTCGCTCTCTCTCGCTCTTGCTTCCTCGGTTTTGGATCAAGGAACCGAGACGTACACAGAGACTTTCGAGATACGCGCGCCGACTCGCCTCGGGCTCGATAATTAATCTCCATGCCGCCTGCGTGGAAGTATCAGACCCGCGCGAGTGAGATACCCGAGAAGCGGGGAGAAGGTCGCCGTACACCCGCGCGTTTCTTATGATCGTGAGCCAACACCGTGCTGTGCGACCCGATCGAAGCTCTTGTCGCGGGCAATTAAGTTCCGAACGTTTCCCACCTGCGGTAATGATCTGGGATAGCCACGAACGGCTTAACTCCCTCCGAATCAAAATATGATACGCGCCTTCGATCACAACACGATACATCAACGGAGTACGCCAGTCGGCAAAAATCCCAATTTCTCTGCCGTTGCCATCTCTCTCGAGTTAAAGTTTCATCTCTCCCTAGTTTCATCTCTCTCGTAGCACTCCTGCTCCTCCGTGTTTTTTTTTATCCTCAGATCCGAATGTATCTTTATTGATCCGTCGTTTTTTGCGGCTAGAGATGTTCGCTGCCAGAATTTATTTTCGGCCGGAATCGTTTAATGTTTTTGGTCGGTTCTGGTTTTCGTGGTCTGCACGTTTTATGCGCTCGTAGCTGGATTGCTTTTGCATAGCGCGTGGCAGTGACGAGTTTTGGCGAAGGATACGTTCCCACGAGGACGAACGGCGGATCTGCGAGGATTGGAGAACCGCGACAACGCGCATCGCTCGAACTTACGATTCTTGCCTGACAACCGCGCGATCAGCGTTATGCAAATATTCGTCGGAAGATAATCGGCGATTCCCGAATCGGCTGTGAAGTTCGCAGCGTGAGTTTCGCGCCGGCAGTTAATTCGTTATTCGACGAGGTTCAATCACCTCTGCGACTCGGCTGAGATATGGGAATACGAGATGAAAATAAACGCGGGGAGCGGAGAGGCGAGATAATTAAATTGATCGGCTGCATCGTTCCGGAAATTGCGAATTTCGCGGTCGTTCGCCCGGAAAAATCCAAAAAATGGGAGTCGAAGAAAAATCCCCAAAAGCCCAAAACTCGGGGCTGCGAAAATTCGGGTGCCGAATGAATTTCAGGGTGGGGAAAAATGGTAAATAATATTCGATCGGTAAGGAAACACGAACATTCTTTATTCGTGGCCGACGCAAAAAAGACGAGACTGTAGATTCACCTTATCTCGAATGCCGTTGAAGCAAAATAAACCTACGCGGCAGCGATTTACCGTTTTGACAATGGCGAGGAAGTTGTATTTCCAGGAACGTTAACGATACATAGCGGATACCGCAACACAATTTTTCTGTCGAATATAAAGACCTCGATTTTTTCTCCACCGTCTCGATAAGATTACCCAACAATTTTTTTTTTCTTCACAACCAAGCGATAAATCTGAACGATTCGAAGAGAAACACGCGGATGATCAATTATTCAATCTTTCGGAACAGCCAATATGAAACCATAATAAAAATAACCAGGAAAATGATAAAAAGTGTCTTTTTTCCACAAAAATACGAAAGTATACGTTCACCAAAAATTACAGTTTGAAAAAATTGAAAAATACGTTTTAATGGTAAAAGTGACTAAAAAATAAATTTCCTCTCAAGAATAAAGCAATTACCGAGAAAATTAATGTCATTGGGAAAAACGCGCGTTTATTGTTTATATTTATAGCAATTGACGTTAAGCAAGCTAACCTTTTTTACAACGACGTTAATTTTCTCGTTAATTCTTACGTCAAGATCTGATTTTTGCTTTTCTGTTCGGTTTACCGTTAAGCGAGTTTTTCAGTTTTTTAAACTGTAGCTCATTTCCTTATTTTATAGTTTTTCAAAACTTTTAAATTCGAATATTGAAAAAATATATATTGTTTTTGTGTAAACGACGAACAAGGAGAGGAGAAGACACTGATGGGAGAAAAAAGTTTTGGAGAAGTCGTCGAGAAAAAAGAATTGTTAGTCGAGGACGGTTTTTGGGCTGATTTTTGGCACCCTCGGAGGAGGAGGAGGAGGAGGAGAGCACGCTGCGCCGGATTATTCGCAAGGCATCGTCGTGAAAGTAGGGCGAGTGAGTATTCGCATCGGAGCAGCGCACACGCGCGGGGTAAGAGAGACGGATACATCGAAAATGACGAGTGGGACACGTTTCCTCGGACGTAGGATAACCGAGAGGAAGCGAGAGAGAAACCAGCCGGGCCATCGACTCGCCCCGCGGGTTTCTCTCGGGAGAGCCGCGAGCAATAATTCCCACGCCCGCGAGAATCAGCCGCCCCGCATGGTCCGGCCGATCCGTCGCCCCGTCGACCCGACCATCGGCCACCCACTCCATCTCGTCGTTCGTATCTTCACGCGCGCGGTTATCCCGCTTCCCCCGAGAGTCCCGACGAAGGTTAGAGGTCCGCGGAGTGGATACGTAGGATCCGAAGATGAACGTCCTCGACAAATCGAAAGAAACGCGTTTTCCACGAACCCGAGCGCGTCCCCGAAATCGCGAGCACGAGACCGCGTGGGAAACAGCTTCGCTTTCTCCCATTTCCAGCTCGAATCGAACCAACCGAATTTACAATCGGAATACAATCAACGCAACGTCAACTATTTTGTGCGCCTTCACACAAACATTTGTGTCAAAAAATGGGTTTTTTCCTCACCCAAAGTTAGTCTTATTTCAACACACCTCGTGTTGAAGGTCTCTGCGTTCAAGGTCATACGATCTAAGGTCTATAAAGTGTTACGCTGGTATCAAATAACTTTTTTGTGCGTTGAAAAATGGACTGATGGAGCAACACTGACGATTGTGTTGCATCGACGAACTGATAGGACGTTGAACATTGTACACAAACATTCTTATGCATCACGCAATGACGGGAATCGTTTTAGCGCATCGACAACGATGATCCCGATGGACGAGGTTCCCACATTCCGATATATTGGGAACATCCACGATGAACGTTCGTATGAACGCCGTGCTTTTAATTCAATTTCGAGTCTATACGAATGTTTATCTGTATACTTCTGAGTAACAGCGGAATAAAATGCCTGGCTGATACGAGTGGATACATACCGAAGACGGCTGCTTTCAAAACAGTTTCGTGGTTGCCTCGACGTTATCAGACGTATGGGTTAAAAAGCTCTCGAGTCAAGTGTTTTTTCCTCCCCGGTTTCGGAGGGTGGTAACGATTTTGCGCTAGAAAGGGGGATTATTTGGAGAAAGTTGGATTTGTTGTGGTTAGGGGAATCGAAATGGTTGGTTCGATGTGGTTTGAGAATTTGAATGAATGGCGATAATTGCGATTTTCTTAGGCAGCCGCGGAGGCGAGGGAAGGTCGTCGTCTCTCGTCGGAGTCGAGAGGCGCGGAGCGGGCGTCGCGGGTCCAGACGGAAGAAACTTGCCTCTCGGGTCCAGCGGCGACCTCGAGGGCCTCGATTCCACGATGCCGAGGTCCGACAACGCGGTGTCGTCTCCCCTCCCTCCAACCTCGTGGCTCATGGCTCATCTCACGGGCCGCGGGAGTCTTCGGCAGCAGGTGCTTTCCCCACTCCCACGACTACCATAACGTAGCGCCTCGTCGCGTCGGAGGTGAACCGAAGACTCCGTTTGATTACTACCGCTCACGATTTCGAATACAGATAATTATCGTTACATAACCACTCTGCCGTAGGTGCTCGGACCTGCCGGTTGCTCTCTCGGGAACCTGGTCTTTCGTTTCCTTTTTTTCCTCATTTTTTTCCTCTTCCTCCGCGTTTTTTTTTTCACTTCCCCCAACTTCTCGCCCGCTCACGCGACCACGATGCGCGCCAGGGACAAATTCTAGGACCGTTTATGCTAAAACGAACGATTCGTTCGGCTTTTTGGCATTTTTTTTCGCTGTTCTCGTCTTATTTCTCAAATTTATGGTCGACGGAACTTGGGCGAGGGGAAGGATGTTGATTTTTCTCGGCTGAAAACTCTCCGTCTCCTCGGCGATCGCGGTAGCGAAAGAGTTACCTCGTACCTCGAGGCAACGCGCTTTAGTTTGTATCTTTCTTAACAGCATTTATGAGTCAATTTATGCCTTCGACCCCGCAGCTATTTCACGTCCGAAATCGTTAAGGTAATAATATTCCATTGGCAGTACTGTAATAATACTTTATTGCTTTGAATTCACTCGATACGATTCTCGACCCGCCACCCCTGAGCCTTGAACCGCCGCGTTCGACTTCCGTGATTCGCTAGTTTCTTTTTTTTATCCCTCCCGACCCCTCTTGTCGCCTGCTCCTGCCGCGCCATCGAGAGATACCGCTGCCGATCCTGCCGATTTTTAACGATTCGTCCCGCCGATTCCACGATTTTCATACCGATTTTTCCAAATAGCTCGCTCTTTCTCTAGATTTTTTGGTTCATCTCAAACGAGATTCCAGCCCGATTTCTTCGAACCGTTATTTCTCCGTATCGCGAAGTTCGTTGACGATTTTTCTACCGATTTCCGCCACCGATCGTTACCGATTCGTCGAATAGCAATCCTAACCATTTTCGTACCCTCTGCTTACCATATTTTCACGACGATTTGTCGATTCACGAATCGTTCTCTACCGATCTCCGCCGATTTTGCGATCTTCGTCCATTTCCGGCGAGTTTCCAGCCGATCATCGCCATTTCGCGGCCTGTAGCCGCCGATTTCTGCCGATTTCTCAACCTGGCCTTACCGATCTTTGCCGATTTCTCAACCTAGCCTTACCGATCTTTGCCGATTTCTCGCTCTATATCCACCGATTTCGTCGTCGGTCGATTTCCCGTCACCGCTGGGGTCTCGAAGACGTTTCGGCGATGCTGTATGCTTTCGAAATGTCGTTATTTCGGTTTTGTACCGTCAGCAGTGCGTTTTTCTAGCTTCAAATAGCAGCCCGGTCCCGAGTGAATTTTTATCCTCGTCTATTCTCTTCGACAAACAACACTGCTCGACCGCGGCTGACCTTTGACGCGCGTTCGGCACACGAACCTTGTAATAAGTTACATCCGAGCCGAAATCGTTTTTCTCACCAAACACCGACGCGGAGGGAGCGTTTGCTCACGCGCGTCCCGACCCTGTGCGTGCGACCGTACGTTTCGTGTCCCTTTTCTTTATTATTTTTTTCATCATCCGGTAAGAAATATACAAATGAACCCGGTCAATCGATTCTCCTCTCCTCCGCCTCGTACGAACCATTCGTAAGTACTCCTCGAGCCCTCCGGTCATTCGCCGCTCGTACGGCGGACTGTGAGATCCGTTGGCTCAAGGGTGACCGGAAACGGATGGCAAACACCCCCGCCTTCCCCTCTCTGCTCTTTGTTATTCGCCATATTCTTTCTCTCTCTCTCTCTCTCTCTCTCTCTCTCTCTCTCTCTCTCTCTCTCCACCTCACCGATGTTTCTTTCATTTCGCACACGCGATCGACGAGCCACGAGAAACGGCCGAGATCGACTCGCCTCGCGAAATATACGAGCGAAAATTCTTACGTAACCCCGGCGTCGGGAATAACGGTTTTCTATCGTAAAACTCGACTCTCTCCATCATTCGCGTTTGTTCTTCCTACTCTCGATCATCAACTTATTGCTGCACGAAACATGATTTATCGTCTCGTCGATGATAA
Source organism: Arge pagana (assembly GCA_963969455.1). Taxonomy (NCBI): domain Eukaryota; kingdom Metazoa; phylum Arthropoda; class Insecta; order Hymenoptera; family Argidae; genus Arge; species Arge pagana. Next base: position 1,911,475 of record OZ018310.1, read on the forward strand.
TTTATTCATCTCGACGTTCGCTTCTCTCCTCATTATTACCGCGATATCTCCTGATTTTTCAACAATAGGTACATCTACGTACCCAGCAACGTTCAGTGCCAACAAAAAAAATAAAGATCATCCCGAATTATTTTTTTTTTTTTTTGTGGCAATCACTCCGAAAACTACGAGTATCACAACAAACGTCCACTGGCTCGTCCTTCCCACCTTTTTCCCCAGCCGTCCCTTTTTTTTAACGAGAGCACTTTTCAATCGCGCAATTTTCACATCACCTCTCGAATTACGCTGGCGAAATACAAAAACGGGACAATTTTGTGCCAAAACGAGCTAACTAAATCGTTCATCTTTTTTCTTTACGTGCAGTCGACTTGAAATTTTGCACTTACTGGGAACATAGCATTTTTTACAAATTTGGTCCGCACAGCTTTTCCTTAAAATTCAAAATGGCCGACGTATTCAAGAAAAACCATTTTTTTTCATAAAATTCAAAATTGCGGATATACGCAGCTGCACGATTTGGTCGCCATTTTGAATTCGGACTACCAGCGACCCCCGCGACGAATATTAAAAAAAAAGCTGACCGGAGTTTTTGGTATTTCGGAGCTAGCGTTCGGAGAGTCGTTGAAAGGAGAATCGATTTTCGCGAATCATCCGGTATCTCAGTCCGCGAAATCGTTTTTGTTGTTTTTACCGTCCGATGCGTTTTGTTTGGCGATGCTCGGGAGGAAGGAGTCGGATGCTGCGAACGAGGTCGTAAATTCGTCAGCCGGCCATCATCCCTCGCTTAAATGGCAGATAATACAGCGGACCTCGGTGCGCGCGGACGAGGCACACGCGGGAGAGTCGATGTCGAGGACTGTTTTCCGTTCGGAAAAGGCAGGTAGGCGCACCGCGAAAGTTACGGGTGGTTGGCGAAGGTCGATACAACCGCCAGCTTCGCGTTATCAGGGAATTATAAGTCGAAGGAGATGTATTTCTTTCCGGCGTCGACGACGCTGGACGCGGACGCCTTATACGACCGCGAGCGTCGAAGTCTCTTCTTGCACGAGCCACGGAACTCGGAGAATAACGGAGGAAACGAAATTATTCTCTCCCAAGTCTCTCGAATGCGCAACGAATCCGCTGCCTTTTATGACGTACGCTTGTTCTTACACCGATTTCGATCGGCTCTGCGAATACTAATCGCGCGGGAAAAAAATCTCGACGATATTTTTCATCCGTCGTTAACCTTCTCCGACTCTGCAGAGCTCTGCAGACTCGCGAATCTCAGTGAAAAATGTGTCCTCCGACTTGCTTCATCCTCCGAAGCAGCGATCACAAATCTTCCCGTCGATTTCTCGAAAACGATGCTTTTCTCAAAATCACGATCAATATTACCTAACCGCAGATTTTCATACCGATAGCGAGGATATTTTCAACTGTTCTTTAATCAAGATCGGTAAAAATCGCGTCGTTGGTGCCGATTTCCGCAGACAAACTCGTAAAAGCTCGCAAAAGCTCGAGGATCTCTCCGCTCATTTTGTTCGAGTCACCTAGAAATGACGATCGAAGAGAAAATGGAATCATGCAGAGGAGTGGATTTTTGTGCGGGAGAAACGAAACGCAGGAAAAATCGTGATCGATGACATTGGAGGGAGAGATGTGGATGAGAAAAGTTGTTCGAGATGCGGGGGACTCGCGGGTACGGATTACGCGTCGAGGGTGACAAAGTATACGTAGAAGATGAATAACGAGGCGCGATAGGTGAGGAATATCGTTGGATCGTCGAAGGCAATTAAAGCTTCTCCGTACGCCCATCTTTTCATTGAAGCGAGGCAAATGTTTATGAATGAAACGATATAATAGCCTGAGAACGAAAAGCCGACTACTTAACTTACCGTTGCTCCGTTGAACGCGCCGCGGCGATGTGGCCACGAAATCTTTCTTTCCCTTCCTCGATTATTTCTCTCATTTTTCTACCTCCGTTTCGATAAGCGTTCCCTTTATGTCGGGTGAACGCGGCGCGTCCGACCTCCGATATCGTATTATGGCTAATAATAACACGGCTCGCTTCTTCCGTTTGTACCTACGGCATCGCATCGATTCACGATACGCTGTGTTTACGATTCGGATTAATGAAATAAAGATGCGTAACACCGATCCTGGATGAAAATTCAAATATCGATTTTCACATTCGATAATTACGATTCGTTTCGACCGAATTCGGATGAACGCCTGCGGTGAAAGTTCTAGTTGCGGGTCGGACCGCCCGAGCCGTCCGACTTTGTATTGTAGTTGCAACTTCAACAACTTTTTTACCAAACCGCAAAAAACGCGTAATTTTGGGTCGGTTGTTCCCGAAAAAACGGAGGACTGATATTAATTTGGTTCCATCGTGTCTAGTGACGAGAAACTTCGCTTGGTTTTTCCTTTTTCGGCCTGGGAACGAAAACTGGAAATGGAAATTCTCAGCTGTTTACGTTTTCGGTGAAATAACTGTGCATTTTTGGTTCGTTTTTAACTTCCGGTTTCTCTGAGGTCAGAGAAAATGGGAAGTTATTGTAATCACTCCGAAAATAAAGAATCAAGTTTCCACTTTCTCTCTAAAAATCTGAGAGTGTTTTGAGTTTTTTAAAAAAAATAGGACACAGACATTTTGGGTAATTAATAAATTGTAGCGACGAATATTATTGATTCGAAACGAAACAAATTCGCTTGTTTTTCGTGGAACGAGAAAGCGCGAGGGAAACATGCGATTTTGCGTCGGGGAAGCGAGTCAAAAAATGTCGAGGGTTGGTGCGAGAGCGAAAAGGGTTGTGAAAGCGCCGGGGAGGGGGAGGAACATTCGTTGTGGTTTGTTTGTTGAGAGAAAGAGACGAAGCGGGTACATTGAATATAATTGAACGGAGAGGAGAGGTGGGATGTGATTACGAAGTGAGAACGAACGAAAATGGCGAAAGGTCGGGTCCGAGAGGTCTTAGGGCAAGTCGAATAGACAAGCGCGTCGAGAGGTAATTCCTAACATTATATCTATGAGGATCGAACGTTTAGCATAGAGACAATGGCGAGACACTCCGTCATTGATGGCTAATCATCGAATCGCATGGAGATTTCTGTCAGCTGACGCAATTACGTGTCACTCGTCGAAACTTTTTCACGCTTACAATATCACAGCTCGGATGTGAAAGAGAATCGTATTATTGCGCCTCAAGAATCGTTCCACGCTGTAATTTCACTGATCGTCGTTCGTTAAATTTCAAAAGGTTTCAACACCGCGTATTTATAGTCATTTCGAATGAATTGCGTTACCATTTCGAACATCTATGCATACATTTGCGCATAATTTATTTACCTTGTCACGCTTAACAACTTCATTTTCGAAACGTCTTCGTCGCACCGCGTCCAAAATGCGTCTTCCATTTTCTCCGCGAAAACTCGAAGGAAAACGAGGCGAGGGATCTGTTTTTTCTGTATGGAAAATAGGATTTTTTTTTTTTAATTCGTGATTTTCGTTCGTTTTGTTTTGCCAGAGAATAGACTTCCGTTCGAATCACTTTTTAGCGACATTTTCTTCGCTGGTTTCGTATTTATTTTTCCTTCCCCTTTTTTGGAGGGGGGAGAAATTTGGGAGCGAATCGTTTTTCAAATTTTAGGCGTAGGCTCTTTGCTGTTGTACGCGAATTTGCGAGGAGACATTCCGAGTGGAGAGGGATAGAAAATAGAATGGCAGTCGAGGCTGCTCGATGTTTTGCGTGGGAAAACGAGTGACAGGCTCGGCGACCCAATCGTCGAGTTAACGTTCGAGGCAGAGATCATACATCTCCGAAGGATCAGCTTACGGATGATCCGGATCAGTAATAAAGCGTTGGCAATATCAACCCAACGGTGGTTTCGCGTATTAAAACGAGAGTAGATAATCTTGATTCACCGAGCATGCGGCTAAGCGACGGTAGCAACTGCAACCGTATATCCTGATAGGAATAATATAAGGATTGATTAATTAAGCGTTTCGTACATCGGCTCCGAGATCGCGTTGCCTACGTTTAGAGTGTAAGAGACTGAAATGAATCAGGATTTATGGCGGCCGAACTCGTTTCTGCGCATGATTTCTTGTTGTACGCGAGCGATGTTTTCGAGATGCCCGTTTCAGAGGATCGAATCTGACTCGTTAGCGCGTTACAAGCGGAGGTCGGCCATCTTCTGCCAGCGGAACGACAGTGTTGAAAAAACGACGAAAAATGTACGCCTTGTGGGTACTCGTTTCCAATGTTTTCGCACATGCCAAACTCGTTTCTGACAATTCCGCAGCGATTTTCTGGGTGCACGACGATTAATCAAGAAAATTTGGAATTTCGACGCGCTTTTCTCGTGAGTTTTCCTCATCTCTGGCGTTCATGGGACGCGTTCGGGTCTAGTACGCGTTACGGATGGCGCGGGGACGGATAATCGCGAAAATGAGGGAAAAAAATTGAAAAACGCGACTATGAAAATTGAAATTTTTGACGTCTTCTTGGTACTCGTTTCCAACGTTTTTGGGATCGCGGAACTCGAATTCGATGATCGCAGGAGGATGCGGTGAGTATTTCGCGAGTTGCGAGGTACCAGTTCGATATTTTCGGCTCCTCGACGGGGAATGATCCGTGATTGTATCGGGAAAGAAGCGTTTCGGACATTGCGAAGACTCATTTGCATAATTGGTAACGAAAGAGTTGAATGGTACGTTTCAAGGCTCCGTAATACAGTTATCCAAACGAAGTATCATAAATATTTCTAATTTATCGCATTGTCTGTCAGAGTCCGTCGGCGTTCCCGTAATAGGAGATCGAGAAATCGAAACGGAATGAATTGAGAAATTTCCCAGCATCGCGAAGGATCCTCCTCTCGATGCTCGGTCAAACCAGTTATACGCTATGAGTACGTTACTGAAAAATGTCGGACGTACGGTAAGAAACGAAGAAATCGGAGAAACAAAACCAAACCCCATCTCCTCGGCAAACTCCTCTTAATATCTCAGCGTTAATTTGAAAACAAAATCTCATTTAAATATTCGACTCGTGACCCGGACACCTTCGTCCGTCATAAAAACATCGAACACCTGTTTCTCGAGGTGAAATTTATCCCGACCAAAAACGGTCCTGCCCGCCGCGAAGACAATCGAAAAAGCCGCGAGTAAAAAGAGCCCGAAAAAAACAACAAAACAAGCAAACGCACCACGATCAAGAAAAAGTCGTGAGAAATTCCCGAGGCATCGCGTCGTATCGTTTGGTCGAGAAAAAAAATGGTATCCCCGACTCATAAAAATTGACTAATGACTCCGAGTCTATCCCTCGCAGGTCAAGCTTCGCGTGATATCATCCAATCCGAAAGCAGGAAGCGGTAAACTAGAAAATATATTTGAAATCACGATGTTTCCACCATCAGCCACCTGTGCGAATCGATCCCCCTTCTCTCCCCTCTGCTTTCAACTGTTTCCCAATTTTTCCACAATTTTCCCAAAGCTTTCCCCAAATTCTACAACGCACCAAAATCGAAACGCGAGCTTGCAACCTTCTCCCACGGTTTCTCACGAATAGCCTCGATATCTTCGCTTCCCTGTTAGCTTACTACCCCCAAGCATTTTTTTTCCCCCACCAATTTTCGCTGCTTCTTCCACTCCCGAGCTTTCATCCGTTCTCGCACCACTTACCGACCGATCGCTATCTCTGGTTGTTCCATCGCTTTTTTTCTCTTCTCAATCCCGATCACAATTTCATCGAAGAGTAACGAGAAGCTGGGGGCCAGAAAATTCAATTTTCTGGATCGCTCCGACGAATCGAGGATTTCACGATCAATTTTCTGGGAACTCGTTGGCTTCGTAACCAGATCCCGGAGCCTGGTTTTTATTCGGCCGTCGGTCGCGTTAACGAGATGTAACTCCCGCTGCGCCTGGTCTAATCCGAGGGTCTCGGACAGTTGCAGTCGCGTCGGGCCGCGCGCTAATTGTATTTGTAGATATGAATATCGAATTTATTAAGCTTTCCGAGATTCTCGCGCACGCTGCCGCCCGCGCGCCCGATACGCGCTCCTCGGCGTGCCTGTCAGCCCTGCTCACGGTCTCTCACGAAGGCGTTTCCTTACGGGCTTTGTAATTATGCGTGGCTAACTACCGGCGATGTCGCGTCGCGATCGTTCCATCGCTACCTATCGCTGCTTAATTAGGATTTTCAAATTAAAATATCCAACTATCCGCGCATGGTGGATACCTCGGAATCAGGTGCCGCGACTTCACCTGCCCGCGCCACGCCGGGCAAGGAAGTCGATCGGCTCTCGTCGCTCCCTCCCTCCGAGCATTGGGACGAAAAATGTGGGTGAGAAATTCGCGAGGAGGGGAAAAATTCGCCGAGTTTGCGGAACAAACGGGAATAACGCGAGGCTCGATGGGAATCTGGCGTGACCGGAGTCGTCGCAGCTCGAATGCCTCGGCTTTCCCGACGAACAGTCTGCATCGAACATAGAGCTAATCCCTAGCAGGAACGCGTTCGATAAAAACTAGTCCCATTTTCTACACGAACAGCCGATCTGACGCCCGACTATGGCGATGCCATCGACGTCGCGTTTCCAAGCCGAGTTGGTAGCCTCGGCGAACCGGGGATATCTTTTACGTAAACGTCCGTTAGCGTACCTCTGAGACGCGACGCATTTGCTTTTTCCACGCGCGAAGTTGTTACCTCTTAGGCCAAAAGGGGTCGCGGAAAAATGCCGCTGATTAATTGGTAACGGAGACGTTTGCCGAGAGATCATTTCAGCCCTGATTTTAATTAATTGATCGTTACTCGACCGCGATTCGGTATTCGCTGCCGACGTGGAGCATCGCTGAAAACTAGAATCGCGAGTTCTTGCCCAGTAGTGAAATATGGAGCGTCGAATTGTAATGCAAAGCATACCTACGCGTCGACGTAACGAAGCGCTCCAAAGAAACCTCATTCCAGCTTCGGAAAGGTGTACCCAGTGGTCTCGAGAACTCGACGAACTTGCGTTCCTTTTGTGCGGCGAAAGCTCGGGAGTTTACTCCAAACCAAGAGAACGGCTCCATGTCGTCGATGGGACAGATTTTTGGAACACTCGCCATGCATCGAACGCGTCAGAAGTTGAAGAGTACCTGTCGCACAAAACGTAGATTCTCGACTTTGCGGGGAGCCCCGACCGTTTCTTGTTGCTCTTTAAGGCTTCTGCAAAAGCATACACATCTATGTATCCATCTTCTAGCTATCTAGCCGTGTAGCCTGTACGAAAGTTGTTTAGTTGTTTTGGAGAGCAATTGCAATTCAACCAGATGTAGAAGAGTATGCTACTTCCCAGAAAGGGGGGGGGGGAGGGGCAAAATGGGCTCCTGAAGTTGTTGGTACCTCTAAAAATTTGGGGGCGAATTGGGCCCCCTAAGATTTTTGGGGTCCATTGTGCCCCGCGTTTCAAGATATGTAGTCTTCAATGGATACAGCATGTCAGTGCCAAAACTAAGCGGACGAGCATTTTTTTTCGAGGAGACCATTGTGCCACATCCAGATTGGGTGTTGGAAGCCGGTGGAATTCCATTTTGGTGCCATTCCCATCCACGAGAAAGGGAAACGCCGATTCCCATCGAATCCGCTCTTACCAAAAACCTGGCGTACATTCTCTATGTCTATGGCTGAAGGCAATCGCGTCTTCATTATTTACGACCAGGGGAACGCTTTTACGACGAACGCATCGTTCGCAAATGACGAGTTCACGGCTTCGCAGCGATCTATCATCCGTCATCATCCACGACTAGCTTTCTCAATTTCTCGCCAGTTTCTCGATCCCGTCGTTCCCATCGGGACGCGGCTTCGACCTTTCGCGTTATTGCCACGAATCGATCGGACAAAACGAGCGTTCTACTCTCATCGATCGCTCCTCTCCTCGTTCGAAAATTGCTGCGATTTCCCTGTCCTCGGCGAGCAGCGCGCGGCGGAGATTTGCATACCGTCGCCCCAACGAAGATCGAAATTCCGTTAGCGTCTCCGAAAATGATACGTGAGGTGATCCGTTCTTGTTTTCTATCCGTTCTTGTCGTCGTTTTTTCTTTCTTCTCGTCGAAACGCGTCATTAATAAACCAGTAGTTTCGTCGGTATGCGCAACGCCCACCGGGGTTCCGCCGGGCTCACGAATTTTCTCGAACCCTGCGGGCGGGACGCGCATCTGTCGAAGTTCTTGCGGACTCGTGGTCACGTTCGCGAGACGCGAAAGGTCGGGACGCGGGCTTTAGATTCCAAGATCCAAAGAACCACTGCGCACATTCCTCCGGCGACTCGGGGGACGCCTCCTCCTCCTCCATCGCCGTTTTAAAAAACCATCGTCCTCCAGCAACGCGTGCAGCGCACGCGCTCTCTACACCCCGAACCTGGGACATGCCGTGGAACCCCGAGATCGAGGTATTCGCCGGCTCCCCCCGCGCCCAAATGGGGATCCCAGTCCTCCGCGCGACCCGTACTCGTTGGCCCGGTACTCGTACCCCCGCGCTACGCGGCTTGCATCCGTATTATTTCATTAACTTCTTACATCTCGCGCCGGAGGCGAAACGGTTGGCCCTTGCTTATCCGCGGAAACCTTTCCCCGCGCTTCTTCTTCCTCCTCCTCTTCTTCCTCCTCCTCTTCTTCTTCCTCCTCTTCTTCTTCCTCCTCGGCCACCGGTGCGGGGTAAACGCTTGTAGATTTACTCGGTGCGGTTTTTGCTACCGAACGTGCGATACGCGGTATTTTGCGACCATGTCGGACCGCCAGGTATATTCTCTCGTCACACGCCTCATTGTTCTCCGCGTCTCGCGTTCCTACCTCTTCTAACGAACTCCCATCAGCCGTAGGATCCGCCGTGCGATGATCCTCCGCCGTTTCGAGTTGCCACTCTTCCGCGCGGGACACTTCGTCCTTAGATCCCGTTTTCGAAGCAGCTCTGTCGCGGGGCGGACTCCTTCGCAGAAGTGGTACCAACACGACTCGTCTACTAGTAACCATTAACGTAACACTCTTCGCCACGTATACTGTCCCCCCATCGAAACAGACGTAGTCATCCGTATCCCCCATATTTTGAATGCTCTTGTACCACGTTACGTTGCAGACGTATCTGCTGTTCCCTGAATCGTCTACGAATCCATCTCTCTTCCATAGACTACAAATTCTCAGTCCTTCCGCGTTTCTCTCACGACTGTTGATCTCTTTCGCCAAATTTCCGACGAAACATGTTCTCTTCTCCGTAATTTGTATTTTGGAAATGCATCTGCTTTTCCCGCTCTCAGCTTCATGTGCGAGTCTAATTTATGTGCCTTCCAAAAAATCTGTATTTGTCCGTGCGTTGGAACCGATTCATTGCATTTGGTCACAACTTCATGTTTCTTCGATTGAGAGCTGCTTCGCGAGATGACCTCCGAGTGTCGTGTAACTTCTACGGATATAGTGAAAAACAATGGAAATGTAGCGATACTGGAATGCAAAATAAAAACAGTAGTGCGAGTAATCGAGTAGTGTGGGAAGCATATTGCTCGCGAGAACATGTAGCGAATACAGGCATCAAGATTTGAATGCTATAGTGGTATTTTGAAAATGTGTGGTATGGTAAGATTTTCCTAGGGGGGCAAAAATGTTGAGAAAGTATCGGAACGAGGAATTTCTCAGGCGAGCACTGAGATACGGACTCGAGAGGGAGGGAATTTGCAATTTTGTATATGAGAAACGTTGTCGCGCGTGATATCGTTTGCTACGAAGATGCGATCCGATAGCGGTGAAAAAGGTTTCTCGATCGAGAGATAAGGAGAGGATGAGGAGTAGACTAATCGGGTATTCGCGCGAGAAAGTTTTGCATCGAAGCTGGGCATTAATCGCTGCATAAATGCATAATTACCGGTTGTGGTAGCAGTCCGATTCTTCGGAGGCGCCTAAATGATGTCCCATGCCCCGTCTCCGGGTTTATCCGTCGTCCGCGGTGAGTCTGAAATTTATGGGGTATCAGGCCCGATTTATAAACGTCGCGGCTCCGGTGCTCCAACAGGTACATGCTCTTGGTGACTCGAAAGCTGGGAGCGACGCTTCGAGATCGGCCCTCGGTACGTTCATTTAGCAACGGTGCACCGACGTTTCTCAGCCTCTCGCGCGGCCGAGTACACAACAAAGTAGGATGGAGGTTCGCGCGTGTTACCAGCTGTTCGGACCCGGTGATCCATCATTCGCCGCGAATTCCGCGAGCGTCAAACGACTCGTATGTAAACTTTGAACCGGGTACCGCACGATGAGTCGGATTTTGGCCCGGTGATCGATCAGGTCTCAACCCTTTTCTCGACCCGCTCCGCTCGAGCATCCGAGCAACGCCGCTAAAACCCGACGAAAAATTTATTCCCGGACCCCGAACGTCTTTCGCGCAACGCGTTTCAACCGCCACTCATTATTCTCTCCGCAAAAAATTTCTTCCGACGCGGAGAGAGAAACGAAATCGCATTACGCCAGGAACAAGTTGGAAAAAAAAACAGCTAAAAAGGATTCCAAACCAAGCTGAAGAAAAATTCGTATTCCAAACAACGCACTGGTCCAAAAAAAGGTTTCTTCCCATCGTCTCAAAAGTTTCTGCGAGCTATCAAAAAAATCCATCCCAAAGGCCAGCCTGACGTTTCGATTCTACGCGACGTTTTCATTTTTTCTTATAAATAACATCTAAAAAAAATCTTGTCTTCTCCGTTTACAACTGAGAAGTTTTTCCCCCCTATTTTCATGCGCGCATTCTTATAGGAAATTTAAATCTCTAGAAAAAAGCTCCAAAATAGTTTTATCGTCATCCTAATGCGTAAAAAGATTCATAGAAATTTAATAAATTAAGAAAAAAACCGTTGTTTTATAACTATCCTCCTTAGAATTTACTCAGTTGCGACTATTTGAAGCCTGATAATTTTTTATCCATTATAATCCAGTCGAGACAGACATTCACGTGGAAATAATGATGGGCAGCGATTTTTTTGTTTTTTCGAAATAACTCGCTAATTTACAGCTATACGTCAAAAATGATACATTTTCAAAGTTGTTGAAAATTTTATTTCCCACAAGTTTTGTAATTATAATTTTTATCCTAGGATCGATATTCTCGGACTTATACTCGTACTTAGACGTATGCATATATATTACTGTTTTTTCGACAAACTTGATAGTGGGTATAACTCTGCAAATAACGATCCTAGAGTGAAAATTATGATGACCAAACTTGTGAGCAATTGAATTTTTAACAACTTTGGAATCAATCAATTTTGCTGTAAAGTTGTAAATTGGCGAGTTATTTTGGAAAAACAGAAAAGCTCAACTTCAAAGCAAGATGGCGGCGAACTGAATGGCGGAATTTTCGCAAAAATCGAGATTCACACTTGCACCCCCCCGGATTTAAAAAAAAAAGAATCGCTGCCGCTAATTATGCCCAGGTTGAGCTATTATCATGTCTGTCGCGACTGGACTATTAGGATTATGATAAAACTATTTGAGAGCTTTTTAGTAAAAGCACAAATCGTGAAACGAAACGAGATTATGAATCGTTCGAGATAGAAGGAGAAACGAATCGCGAGAAAGTGTACGAAAAACGAATGAAATCGTAAGATGAGACGGCGAACGAGGAAGATGGCGAGAATTGATAGCGATGAGAAAAATGTGCGTTGAATAAATGTCAGCGGGGATAATTTTCGGACGCGTGTAATTTGATACGGTGTCGGATTCGCGTTATCCCCGATGAAATCAAGGCGACAAGAAAATTTGACTCGATTTAATAAATACTCGAGCGGCGCGTAAACGCCGTAAATCCCGGGTAGATGATCGTCGGATAAGAATCGCGTCGCGGCTTTTGAAAAAGTCGCGACATTAATTGCATCGCGATGTAATTAATGCCGCGTCGATGATATTTGCTCGCGCGATTCTCACACCCCGAACGACGCGGATACACCGTGAATTTTTCACCGAGATGGGCGAGACGGGCGAAGCAGGCTAACTAAGAGGACGAGAAGGAGGAGGAGGAGGAGGAGCGGCGGCGAGAATTCTCTCCTCCTCTCTCTTTACTTTCGCAAATTTGAGCGTAGCGGTTACCTCAAAGCTTCCACGCAACACTCGCTCCTCTGGTAACAGTTTCGTCGGACATATTCCTGCACAGCGTGCAGGAATCTCTCTGTGCCGAAGGTCAACCCGAAGGGCACCCCGGAAACGCGATGTATCCTGGGGCCCGCGAAACTTACCGGCTCCCCCCCCCCCCCCCCTTCCTCCGGGAACGTGCCAACGATACGCTCGTACGATTTCGTCGCAAGCTCTCTCTCGCTCCGCCGCTCCTCTCGCTCGCCGAAGGTGTACTTGCGCGGTGGATTGAAACGTTTCCTCGCCGGGATGAAAAGTAACGAAACCACCAAGATTAACTCGTCAACGGCGAACGTAGTTCGCTGATATTCGCTGATTTGCAACGATCAAGCTTATCATTAGCAACGAACGAGCATCCGCTAAAACACGACACTTCGAACGACCCGCAGTACAAATCGACTCTCGTTAATTCAGCTCTCCATTTTATATCCCTCTCATCGCGAGTCGCTATTTTCTCTCAAATTCACGGATCGTAGAGCCTCGTTGCCAACGATTTATTCGTTCATTTGACCTCGAATACGCCTTGTTCGCTTATTTTTTGCCTATCTCTCGCATTGTTCATTCGCGAAACGTGAATGTAGGCCGAAGATTCGTAACAAAGGAAGTCTCAGCTTATTTTTATTCTATTACTTCCACCGAGCCGTGAACATTGGATCGGATTCCATTGGAAAGCAACGAAATATGCCGTTAGCCTTCGTAGCAATTTGGTGGCAAAGTATTTCGATTTTTTTCCACAGCCCCGCCACTAAATAATGATAATAATATCGACGACAATAATACTGATATTTCTCCAAAGTGGCGCGACAACTTCTGCGCGCACATACACCGTGCGAATTTTGTAGTCGAATCACGCGTGGATCGCCAATTTCGTTCATCTCTTTCCAGGAGAGGAGGACCTTTGCGATATTTATTGTGCGATTTCCAGCCCTTTTGGAGCATTTTTAACGAGGGACATTTCACTCTGAGATTTCTGTGAACTTGAGGGAAAAAACAAAGGAGCTTCGGTGAGTTCTGAGATATTTAAGGCGCGATTTTCAACTACTTTGGAGCACTTTTGACGGGGGGCTGCAGGGAAGAGAACCTATTTCGCAGTTGTTATCAGGCGAGTTGGCGATTATGCCGCAGATTCAAATGATTTGCGGCTGGTCGCGCGTAGCTGACGCGAGACAAATTAGCAATTTGCGAGACAAGAATTCCTTGCCCAGTTAGAGCGTGGCGAAGGTGCGCTTCGGCGGCTTCGGCTGGTTAGGTGGTACCGGTTAACAGATTGCGGCGCTCGGTCGCGCGTTGCCGTTCACCGGTTACCGGTTACTCGCGTTCGCCGATGACAACAATGTCCCTGGCCATTTTTCCCTCGATCACCCGTTTCGCCGCGTAAGGGCATTCCGTTCTTCCGGGAACCACGCGGCTCGCGGCATTGTTTGCCGGGATTTTTCTAGCCCGGTGAAACGCGCCAACGATCGCCGCCGTTCCTCACGCTCCGGTGGCTCGAGAGGTCCGCGAAAAGCAGCTACGTCGCGGCGGAAGATAAGCTTTCCAGCGTGGTCGTTGCTCACCGCGAATCGACGTCCAACTCCGACTCGCAAGAATTTCCGGAATCCATTCCAGCGGTCAACACTCTCCAATCCCCCGCGATTCGACGCCGACTTTCATCGCGCGGTTTTTGGCGCTTCCGCGGAGAATCTTCCACTTTCCAAACTACGTAGTACTGGACGTGGTACCATTTTTTACTCCGCGATTTTCCCAAGTCGAGGAAAAACACTTTGTGCCTATTTTATCGGCCACACTCGGAAGGCGTTCTCCACTTATCGCGCGACCCTCCAACAATTTTCGCGATTTGAATCTCCGATTGTCGCGACTCGCCATTATTTTTTCCCATAGCCGCTGGCAATTTCGCGCGAGATGAGCGATGCGCGCGATCATCTCGTTCGTTTGTTTGGCGGCGTTTTTTGACAAGATGTCCCGTTCGTTTAAAAACAGTGGTTTGAAGAGTGGTTGAAGTCGCGGAGGTGAAGGGTCCAGAAAAGAAGAGGGATCCGCGAGATCGTAGTCCGATCAATCAGGAATGACACTAATTGCGAGGGGTTAGAAGAAGCTGGTGGAAAGATCTCTTCTTGCCGCGAGTTTCGATCCTCGCGATACATCAAAGAGTTGGACTCGAGTTCTCAGCTCTCCTCTCTCCGCGCTCCCGCTCCTCCCCCCCCCCCCCTCTCGCCCCCCTCCAGTTATTTATTGATTATCAAACCTCGCGACAGGAGTTATTGCACCGTTGACAAGGAAAAATTTCATAAATTATGCCTCTCCATCTCCCTCCCCCGTACCTCGGCCTCGTCTAGTGGCGCGCTCGAGATTTACGATACGAACGGCCACCTATGAACTCCAATGGTAACCATTACACCGCGATCGCATCTTTACACCGCGAACAGACTTACGTATCCACGTTCATCCGTCCGTAGTCCCATACGGTACACGTACCGTTCAATTTCAACTTACCCAGCAATTTTCCCTCTCACCTTGCCTATCCTTCATCCAGCCATCACGTTTTCCCCGCGCCGGACTCGTCCCGGCCAAGTTTAGCGAGCCTAAACTCCGAGGGTAAACCACCCCACAGGCCAAAAAATTGTCCAAAGTTTCACAATTTTCTAATAAACACGATGCAACGCGGTAAAAAGCTCTTTATCAATCTCCTATTCAACGGTGCATTTTTTCCCAAGATGTCTTTTCCACGCCTCCCCAGCCGGAGGCCTTTCTCCTGTAATTTTCAAGATAGAATAACGAACCCACGAAATTTGGGCTCGTTAACTTTTTTTGTAAATTGATTTTCGGCCGGATGGCGCTATTTTTGAAAAATTGTTTGGTTCTTCCATTTCTTAAAAATCCGAGGGTGGTGAGCAGAAACCCGAATTTCCTTCGGCCTGAAAGCGGTTGGACCTTCGGCCACGACGCTTCGCGGATCTCCGGAAACACGACCTCCGGATAGAATCGCGCCAGGGAGACGCGAGAGCGCGGAAAAAGCTCGATCCCGCGCGGAGGTCGTGAAATGAAATTAGTTTTCACGATGCGAGACGATCGTCGCCTGCGCTCCGTCACGTCCCCTCTAATCGGTATGGATAGAGCGGTATGATGTCAAGGTAGTCTATGGAATCGGTCAGGGCCGTAGGCAGATCACGCCCCGGAGTTGAACTTCTCCCGGCGCTATGAGAATACAACGCGACGATTTGCCTACTACGGCTAACGTCAACGCGATAAACGAAACGTCATGCAACGCGTGTCGAAAGGGTGTGACAGAACGTGTTTGCCTTTTATTGCCTCCCGTACGCTTATCCGTTTTGTTATTCCAACGCTCCTCGAGCATATGTTTCCCGATTCCTTTCATGACCGTAGACCTAATAGCTAATGACTCGTCGACAAGCATCCAACCGACTCGCAACGTGCTGCTTTTACGCTTCGCCCCTTAATCAATTCACAATTAATTACTTTATTTATACACGCCTGAGACCTTTGTTGCTCACTTTTCCTCGGGGATAAATACCTACGGAAAATAATCGCCCTTTGCCACTTGAATATTCAACGTTAAGGAGAATTTCCCACGCGTCGCGCGTTTACCGCTTGCGAATAACCGAGGATCGTGGCGACGAGAGGATTTGAGTTCAGAGATGATTATTTAATTATAATTTCCCGAATATTATAAATATCACGGTGTGACATTTTTGGGAAACTTTTTTTTGGCTCACAAATAGATTGCATACTTTTAGGAAGGTGGTTGTGAGCTGAGCTCTTGGTATTAATATTAACTACCGCCGCATTGCGAATTTTTATTTCCCATTCAAGTAACATAGTGAAAAACCGTTTTTTATACTTGGTATTTTATATCTCGACAATGGCGTATTGCAGAGATCGCTACAAGACACATTTTTATGGAGAATTAAAGGCTCCACAAAAAATGTCTCTTGGACTTTTTCGATAAAGATAACCATTCGAATGATGTTGGAGCTCCAAGTTCGAAATGAGTGAAAATCCATCGTTTTTTTAAATGTAACTGGCGAATTATTGACTGTATCCAAAAATATCAATCGAGTTTTCTGTAGATCAATAAATTCACTGTACAAACTCGCTTATTTGTGATCAATAAATACGAATACGTTGTGGTAACTGATTTTTTGATTTTTTGATTCAGAATTAGGAAATTTTAATAATTTATTGCACTGCGAACTTTGAACGCGAATATCAGTTGAATGGTTGAGCTTATGAAAAAACTGTACGAGACCTTTTCTGTAGAGCGTTCAATTTTACTAAAATACGAAAACATGCCTTTGACAAATTTTTGTAATATCCCCTCGTCGAGATATAAAATTCCGAACGTAAAAAACTGTTTTATGTAAATCATAAAAATCCGCAGTATTAATATTCGGAGCTCAAATTTGAACAGACTTTTTTTTCTCACCATTCTAAAAGTATACAACCTGTACGCGAGTGAAAAAAAGTTGAATTGATCGTTTTGATCGCTGCGTTGAAAGTTGGAATTATAAATTATCGGGATTCGTATCGTAGAATGTGAATTTTCGTCACGCCGTGAGTTGTGAATCGTTGAGAATCGAAATTCTATTATCCAGCTGACGTATATTGAGAAATGTTTGACAGCTCGACGGTAATGAAATTTCGGCGTTGGGTCAAAGTCTGTAAGTAATGAAATCACGGAGATGGCAGTAAAAACCCGAAGTAACTTGTCGATCGAGGCGCATCTGTATCGAATCGAGAAACCAGCTTCGATTCGAAGGGAAAATTTCGATAGATAAGTAAAAGTATCTCCTGTCTCGTATAAGACGCTGGATTTTATTGCTCGCAGATGGTGAAACTCGAAATGGTGGTGAGCGTGTTAGATTTCGTTTTATTCTTTTTTGATCATTTTTTTTTCACGAACCAATCGATTCCGACGAATCAGTTGTAGGGAATTTCACATTTAATTTCCAGCAGGCTCGGGTGATGCCCGCAACTCGAGCCACGCTTTCAAACGTCTCTATCGTAATTTACGTACTCCGGGGTTCGAAGTACTCCATCGAGGATGGTTTACGTTGCAACGAGAACGGCTGCGCGCCTCGCGTTCGACTGCACGTGTGCGCCGCTGCATATCTAACGATCCACGATCCACTGTGCTTCGTCAAATCGAGATAAACAAACTGACTTCCTCCCAAAATTACTAATTCTCCCAGCTTTACCAATCACGCGAACCATTGTTTTCCCTCCAAGTCGGGAAAAAGTACCGAAATCCACAAAGCAATTTTTTTCCTCCGTATCTCATTTGTTAACTTGCTCCCAACTTTCGTACATCATTGAGCAGTGTTTCTAGAATATTCTGTGAAATTTTTCATCAAAAATTTTGACTACTTCTTCTTTATATAATACATCAGTTTATTAATTTATAGTTTTCAATATTCCAGAGAAAAATATTAGAATTATTGAATAAATTTTGGTGAAATTCGGTTGAAGTGGATCTTTTGGCAACTCGTATAGCAGTCGATGTTACTTGGCTCTCTTTTTTCTTTTTGCCCGTACAAGGAGGCAATTTTTGAATGGAATGGAAAATCAGGTATCGATTTGAAGAGTAAAAAAAAAGTTTCGAATTTCGAAAATATTTGTCATTTGTGTATTGGGAAAAAAAATTGGTTTGCGAGTTTGTAAAAAGTGGTCGGTTGATTTTGGAGGCGAGAGCGAGTCGTGATAAGAACTGCTCGAATTCCATTGCATTCACCGGCGCTGCATCGCCGAGTCTCTCGAATAAAGTCTCTTCCCGTCTTTATTGTTATTCAACAAGCAGGAGTTTTGATACCCTGCGTTGTTCACAGGTAATTTAGGAATATTTAGATACCCGGAGATGGTAATCTGAGCGTGGAGCAAGGTGCACGAAATACTTATTTGGAATTCGATACGTTTGTGGAGGCGGGCGATCGGTGTCCCGGCGTTGTCCAGCGCGGTCTTCGTCGTCTCGTTCCTCTTCGTCGTTCCTCGAGCCGAGAAGGATGAAGCTTTACGTGCGCGCACTTTCACGAGCGCCGAGGAGCGACGTGGAACACCGTATAAATATTATAAGGTATTCGAAGCGTCGTACACGAGTCGAATTATGTCAGACTTGGTTCCTTTCCGATCCAGAGGATCCGAGGCGAATGTCGCATCCTACTATCGAGCTGCTAGACGAGGCTGCTGCGTCCGACCGTAGCTCGCAATTAAACTACCCGACCGTCGAGCTGATAGAGTTGGAAGATGTTCGAACCCGTCAAATCCGATCGTATTTCACGCGGTGTCGTTCCCTTCGGTCCCATTTTCGTCCTTTTGCCTATCACCGATCTCACCGCGATTCCACGAATCGATTTTTTTCCACCGACCGGCTGGGTTTGTTCTTCGAGAAAATGCCGATCAATTTTTTAGTCCCGCGGTGAGCAATTTTTCGTCAAATTTGATGAAATGATAAAACTGAAATTGGACCGTCCGTCGTCGTGGTCCGCTCACCGGATGCTTTTGGCGGGAAAGAGGTCGGATAATTTATGGATGGTTGTGAAATAACGCGTGATACCAGGTCTCAGGATACGCTTACAATTAGTCACGGGACAATTGTTTGGCCGTAGAGCGATCCGCGCGATATCTCATTCATGGACGTTGAAAAGTATGAAAGACCACTTTACATGCGGCCTGAATGAGGATCCGACCATCGGGGGATAAGTATTGTCCGTTCCTGCGCGTTCGGGCGTACCGATCTGCTACCGATCTCTTACCGATCCTCCGCCGATCCCGCGCCGATCTTCGCCGAACGGTTCACCGTTGCCTCGGAATCGTGAATCGCCATTTTTTCCCGACGATCGGTAGTACCATCCGAGAATCCGAGGCGCCCGAATGAATTTCTGGCGTTTTATGACGCGCAGTTTCCGAAGCGGAGCCGAGCGTGTGGGAAGCAAAGGTCTGTAATTGTTGCCTCGGTAATTCCCAATGAACCGGGACGACCAGATGCGCTCCTCACTTTCTGGACTCCTCCGAGGAAGAAAAGGTGAGGGGAAAAAGATAACGAGTCGGAGTTGCGGCAGGGCCACGGCGAAGATCGTATATGCCGAGATGCACGCACGCCAGGCCATCCGTTTCGGTAAAACTAATTTGGTTCAGGAGCGAGCGGGCATTTTTAAGACAACCTATTATCCGGCGCTGCCCCCGGGACCCTCGGGCTAACATTCGCCTCTAACTTGGCAGTGACGGTGGCAGTGCCGCTCGCAACTTGCCTACCGATTTTTCCAATTCAATAGCAACCTCGACGACGCTACCCGCTTAAACGCGTCGCCCATTCATTTCAATTTCCACATCTACGCGACCCAAACTTCTCTCTCTCGCTCGGCATTCAGCTATCAAGCTTCAGGATCCACCCTCCATTCCTATCAAATCAACGCGCCCGATCGCTTCGTTCCAAAGACCTGTTTTTCAATTTTTTCTGCGTGGAAAATGCAGATTTTTCCCGATACTCTTCGCATTCCAAAAATACGATATCTGGCAAGGACAGCTCGCACTTGCATTAGAGCATCTAATTATAATTAGACCATGTTCTGGAAACGACCTTGACCCCATCGTAACCCGCATCCTTGCGAGGGACTCCGCGTCTGGTTGGTACCTACCATATGTGACAGAAACGTTCGGTACCCCGCCGATATACTTGTTCCCACACGCGTTTCCTCTGGTCCTTTTCAGGACCCCTAGAGAAGCATTCGTAGGGACATCTCGTCTCGTGCGGAAACTCGCCACCTATCGTGAACGAGGACTTGGAAGGAGTATACCCTCGATGCGCATCTCAGCACTTCGAAAGCATCAGGCGGATTCCAAGGTGTCGAGGACAACCCGCGTGTCCTTGCTGACAAATTGATTTGGAAATCGAACTCACCGAGTGACTGCGAGAAGATCGACGACGATGCATGACGCGCGTCTTTCGGCTCGTCGGGCCAACGTCATCGTTATCACAGCACGATGCTCGTTCGACACCATCGACGCGCACTGTTCGGGGTATCATGGGATATCCGTTTCGCGCGAGGGTGTCATCTGCGAAGGATTATTTCTGGCCCTGACTCACCGAGCAGACGTCGCCTAGAAGGACGAAGAGTCACGGGAGTGAGAGGAAAAGAGTGGGAGAGAAATATCATACCGTTGAAGACGTTCAGCAGTTTGATGCATCGAAAGGAAGGGACGGCGAGGTTCTAGAGAAGTATAGCGAGAGGTTGTATAAAGGCAGAGAGGCGAGGCGAGGCGAGGTCTCAGCCTCTTCCTTCGTACCTTCTGTCCAGCACGCTACGTGAGCGGCATGCACGCACATCCTTTCCTTTCCTCTTCACTCAGCCTGGTCGATCTGCCCGGCTCACGAGAGCGTATCCGCGGTTGTTGTTCTTTTTTTTTTCTCCTCTTTTGTTTCGTGTTGTTGTAGCTCTTTTTTCCCATCTCGTTCGGCCATCCGCACGAACGGTAGTTGAAATCC